>OY992893.1:39082469-39177469 GCA_963921405.1 Cepaea hortensis
ACAGATAGTCGGGAACGGGATCTTCTATGACTACTTATATAATTTAAATGAGATGCTCTCCACCATGGGCTGGGCCGGGTCAGACAGACAGACAGATAGATAGATAGATAGATAGGCAGACAGACAGACAGACAGACAGACAGACAGACAGACAGACAGGACAGACAGACAGACAGACAGACAGTCGGGAACGGGAACTTATATGACTACTTATATGAATTAAATTAGATGCTCCCCACCAGGAGTTGGGCGATGCCGGGCCGGGTCAGACAGACAGACAGACAGACAGACAGACAGACAGATAGACAGTCGGAACGGGAACTTATATGACTACTTATATGAATTAAATGAGATGCTCCCCACCAGGTTCTGGGCGAAGCCGGGCAGGGTCAGCTAGTATATATATATATATATATATATATATATATATATATATATATATATATATATATATATATATATATATACCTACACACATATACATATATACATATACATATATACATATATATACATATATACACACACATAATACACATACATACATACATACATACATACATACATACATACATACATACACATACATACATACACATACATACACACATACACATATATACACGCACATACACACATATACACACGCACATACATATAAACACACGCATACATTTACGCACACATATAAACATACTTACACACACAAGCACACATACAAACACACATTTATACACACTTACACATACACACCCACATTCAGACGTGCACACACATACACACACATAAACACACGCATACACACATATGGACACACGTACACACCAACCCATCCACCCACACACTTACTCACACATACAAGCTGCCTCACATAATCTCACCCTCTCACTCACTCATTTACTCTCTAAACCACACTAACTCGCTCTCTTACAAGCACAGACAAGTACACAGGCACACACACATTCACCCACTCTCTCTTACTCACCCTTCAATCACCTGCACATCCCACACCTCCCCACCTCTCACACATCTCCCCTCCCGCACAAAACTCCACCCATAAACACATTCTCCCCACATACCTTCCCCATACACATCCCCGCCCACACATCTCCCCACCAACTCACACATCCTCCACCTACAAACATTCTCGCCACCCACACATACATCGTCCACCCACTCACATTTACCCCATCCACACTCACACACTCCCACCCACGCAGACATATCCCATTCACAGACACCCCCACACTCATCCCCCACACACATTACACACCCATCCCCAACCCACACAATCTCCTGCACACCCATTCACCCACGAAAAAAAAAAAAAGCGTAAAAATTAGTGATGCAATTCAACTCTCTCTCTCTCTCTCTCTCTCTCTCTCTCTCTCTCTCTCTCTCTCTCTCTCTCTCTCTCTCTCTCTCTCTCTCTCTCTCTCTCTCTCTCTTGCTCTCTCTCCCTCTCTCACTAACTCTCTCACTCACATCACAGTAATGTTATATTATACATGGTAAAATCAAATGGCATACAACATGATAAGATGAGAATAAACAAAACAAAAAACAAAAACAAAAAAATAAATATATATGGAATGGCATGTTACAGGACAATCAAGTGGCATTAAACGATACCTCGTAATATGAAAGATGAGAATACATAAAAAATATGGAATAGCATGTTACATGAAATGCGTGCGCTCAACTCTCTCTCTTTCTCTCTCTCTCTCTCTCTCTCTCTCTCTCTCTCTCTCTCTTCTCTCACACACATGTACATACACACACCCGCACACATCCATATACTTACTCACACGTACTCACATAACACCCGAATATACACTGCATGCAAGCACACTTACACATACAAAGATATACAATACATACACGAGCACACACACACACACACACACTCATCAATACACACATATGCACAAGAACATGAATATAAATGCATATAAACACATGAACGCAACCTTAACACACGTACAGACATACACACAGAGGCACACACAGATACACACATGTACACACACATGTACACCCACCCAGACATAACACACACATACATCAAACTTTCTCATGCACTCTCTCATTCACCCACTCTCTCTCTTTTACACACTCACTCGCTCTCATACTCACTCATTCGGGCACACACACGCATACCCACAAATTCTCTCTCACTCACTCAAGCTCCCTTACTCACTCATTTACTCGCTGACTCTCTAACTCACACTCACTCACTAACTTTCACACTCTATCACACAGACAGGCAGACACACAACACACCCACTCTCTCAGATTCACTCATTCTCTAACTAAATCTCTCACACATATGTCCACACACACCCACTTACTTTTACACTCACTCAAGCACACGCACATGCATACTCACTCACTCTCACTCATACTAATTCTTCCACTCACACTCTTTCTCACTCACTCTCTCACCAACTATCTCGCTCACACACATACAGTGAAGAATGATAGTGGAAAATTGATACTAGTAGGTGACTTATGGAGGCATATAGTCGGTATGAAGTAAGTATTGAAAGAGTTTTCGGTTGAATGTGTAGGGACTCATTGGTGTTTTCAGTTCTGGTGGAAGACTATTCCACAAGTGAGCACCAGAATATGCGAAACCAAGTTTTGTATAAGTCCAATCTAGGCTTAGGAAGCTGTAATAAATTTAAGCGCTTACTGTTCATTGCATTAGATTGAATTAACGGTAGAAGATACTCTGGGGTATTTTCAGATATAATTTTATTCACTAATTTGGCTTTGTTAAAAAGGAAGCGCTTTTGAAGTGGTAAAAGTCTTAGATGGCTGTATAATTTATTACTTTCAACGTGCTTTATGCTAGAAACTAGACGTATAGCGCGGTTTTGAAGCGAACACGATCGTTTCAAATTAGATTTAGGGCAACCATCCCAGACTGTGGAACAATAATCGAGAGGTGATTGGATATAGGATGCATATAATATTTTTCGTGTGCTTTCATCCAAAAAGTGTTGAATTTTAGCAAGTTGGTAAACTTTTTGTGCTATTCTCTTGGTAAGGACGTGAACATGAGGGCTCCAGTTTAAATGTCTGTCAATTAAAAGACCTAATGTTTTATGTTCATTTACATTAATTATAGGTAACGTGTCCACGTGGAGCTCGAGCGGTGTCCCAGTTATGGCTAGGGTCTGTAGTTTTTGTCTGGTCGTTATTAGCATGGATTTGGTTTTGTCGATGTTAATTAACATGCGATTTTCATTGCTCCATCTACTAAGGTTATCAAGTTCGTTTTGTAAAGAGCTCTCTAAGTCACAAAGGCTCTCTTGACTTGTGTAAATAGTACAGTCGTCGGCAAATAGATCACACGAAGTATTGAGGTATAAAGGAAGATCGTTAATATACACTGCAAAAAGCAGCGGACCTAGTATTGATCCCTGAGGTACCCCAAAATTAAGTTGTGTGGGTCTTGATAGACAGTTATTGAAGGACACTACTTGTTGTCTGTCAGATAAAAATGACGTAATTAGGTTCACCATGTTGGTGCTAGTCTTCATGTGTTTTAATTTTCTAATTAAAATATCATGATCTACCATATCAAAGGCTTTTTTAAAGTCTACAAATACTGCTCCACAAATGTTGCCATTGTTGATACAAAGATGCCAGTTATCGGTCATTTTTGTAAGGGCACTATGGCAAGAATATTTATGTCGAAACCCAGATTGACTGTCAATTATTAGATCGTTGTTAATTAAATGATGTAGTGTTATTTTATGCATGTGTTTTTCTAATGGCTTTGATAGCGACGATAGTAAGGAAATAGGTCTATAATTACCCAAGACGCTAATATCAGTTGAGCCATTTTTAAGTAGAGGATACACTTTAGCAACTTTAAAGGCAGATGGAAAGTTGTTTTTGGACAGGCACTGGTTATATATGAACGTTAATGACTCACTAATAATAGGTGCAGCACACCGAAGAATTCTATTACTGATACCATCTAGGCCTTCTGAATTTGTTGCTTTGAGATTCGAGAGATATTTATATACTTCTGCAACAGACATCAAGGGAATCTCAGGGGGAATATTTCTAGAGCACTTCTCTTCACAGAATGATGACAGTGAGCTTAAATTACAAGCTGAGTCTGGTATTGTGGACTTTAGATTCTCTATTTCTGATTGAAAGAAGCAACTGAAATCCTCGCATGTTATAGTGCTCGGTATTGCTGACTCTGAAGAGTGTTTCTTGTTGGTTAGCGAGTTAATAGCCTTCCATATATTTGCGTTATTTGATTTATCTACGATCAAATTTTTGAAATGATCTTTCTTTATCCTACGAATTTCATATTTAACTTTATTTCTTAGTCTGCGGTAATTGATAAAATCTTTATTTTTGTGCGCTGTATCTCGTTCTCTCATGATTTCGAGAACTTCACGAGTCACCCATGGAGATTTATGTTGATTCTTCACTCGAACTTCTTTAACTGGCACATGCTTATCAAACACACTGTAGACTGTCTTTGTCCAGTAAGGTAGTGCATCATCCGGATCAGGAAGTTGGTAAACATGTTCAAGGGCTGCATTTTTTAAGTCATCTAAAAATAAACTTTGGTTGAGAGTTTTTAGATTTCTAAATTTGATGATTAAATGTTTATTTTTAGGAGATTTGAACCCAGTTTTCGACCACGTACAACATATTGGGTAATGGTCACTAACTGCACTAACAGGAACAGAACATTCGATAATATTAACTGAACAAGTAACATATATATGATCAATTATAGTTGAGGAGGTGCCTGTAACCCTTCTGGGACGGTTTATTAGTTGTTTCAAATCGTAAGATAGAATGATATCGTCCCATGTCTGGGTGGATATAGTAATATCTATGTTAAAGTCACCTAATATCATGACTTCTCTACCTTCTGTAAACACTCTATCCATCATTGTAGTGAAACAGTCATACCAATTGTACCCAGCACACGGATTCCGATATAGGTATCCAATTAGAAACGTTGCTGACTGGCTGGCTTCACCTCTAACCAAACACATTCTATCTCTACTGACTCGAGATCACTTCTACGGGAACAGTTGAGAGAATTGGAAATATATACAGCAATACCTGTCTCTAATTTTTGATTTGCGTCTCTTCGAATTACTTTAAACCCCTTAAGAGTGATTTCAGAGTCGGATATTTTGTCGTTGAGACGACTTTCTGTGATTCCAAACACATGGAATTGTTTGCACAGTATTACCGAAAGCTCAGGTAATTTATTGAGCAAATGATAGATGTTGAGATGGCCTATACGTAGGCCATCTTTGTGAAGCCACTGATCGTGATTGGCGAACATTGCACGATGAAAGGATGATGTCGCTTGCGGTAGAAATTTTCAGAGTTTTTGTAACTTTATTTAGTAGTAGTTAAGACTATTAGATGGGGTAGGAAAATGTCTGTGCTGGAGTGACATCATGAAAGCTTGATGCAGGGCTGCAGGATTGTATTGCATTAGCTGTTGAAGTTGGCGGTTCCACTGATAGGAGTGTAGATTACCATCCAACGAGGGACCACTGCTGTGAGAGTTACTGGAAGTGCCTTCATTAGAAGCATACATCGGGGGCACAGCAACATTGTTTAACGGTGTCCCCTTTGACATAATAGGGGGAGGCTGCTTTATGGGCAAGGGAGGAAACATCATAGTTAGCAACACTGGGATTGGAGCATGGGTTGCTATCCACGGCATTGTATTCCTGGGGTATAGGCAATGGTGGTGCAGGAAGAGAAGGAGCGTTTTCTGAACACTTAGAGGTGGCTGTCGCCGGGGGTGAAGTTCGGGTTACTCCTGTAACTGGTGCTGGTTGTTGTGCACGTTCGGGATATTTTATGTTCTTCGCTAGTATACGGACGACGAAGTAAAGTACGGGGTGTTATTAATGAAACTAATGGCATTGTCTTTACAAAATTTATACAAAGTTAGATTGGCAGCATCGGCAGTCCGACGCTGAAATCCATAACATGGTGGAATGATGGATGAAATGAACATAGATGAGTTAGGAAATTTATTGCGTAACAGTACCTCCAGCGTAGATAGTTGTGAGGTGCTTATGATGTTATTATCCATTATGTCATTGACACTAATATGGACTGTCACTTTTTAAATTCTCTCATTCACTTGGAATTTTCGCAGTGTAGCGGTAAGCCTATCAATGTCAGCGCCTGGTAGAGGGAAGATTGAAGTTGACTCGCTGTCAGAAGATGACATGCGATCACTATAGATTCCCTTTAGCAGGGAGTCTCCAATGATAACATGAGTTGCACTGTCATCTATAGTTAGTTCACGCTGCTGGCGTGTCCGCTTGGGCTGTTGTTGCCACTGACCACTGTGGTCTTTCTTGTGTTCTTGTTTATTATAGCTTGCTTGCGTTGGTTGTTGATGCCCAGTAGTGGTAACAATTGAACTTTGTGATTCCTGGTCTTCTGCTGGAGAGTCTACACTTAAGGCCTGGAACCTGTTGCTGATATGCACATCAATGGGGTAGATGGATGGTGTGCATTCTACAGGTTTAGAAGTAGTTTTGTTGATTGTAGAAACTGTCTGTATGTCGTTATGCGACGAACATTCACTGGTAGCACACGCATCTACAACGCCAAGGGTAGTTTCTGTCTGTGCACTTTTATTAAATGACTGTGCACTTTTTAGTTCTAAAGCATGTATGGATGCTTTGAAAGTTTCCTTCTCTTGTCTAAGGAGGCGGATTTCTTCTCGAAGAAGAAGGTTTTCGTTTTTAAGCACAGCAATAATATTAGTGGTGTTGCTGGTAATAAAATCTTTTAACCTCATCTCCAAAGCCTGAATGAGTTCACGACAATCAATATCATTGTGGCTCTGTGGTTCGGCCGAAGAAAGAGTGCTTGAATGTGATGTGCTGGTTTGATTAGATAGAGCTGGTGAATTCTGTTGTATGTCCAGCTGGAATTCAGTGTCTGATTGTTCACTAGACAACACGATTGTGGTTGGCGATGAAGATGATCGATTCATTCGCTGAGCTGGCGTGCTCGTCAAAATTTGTCCCGTCTTGTTTTTGTTTACATTCTGCCGCTTGGACACAGTTGATGATCGCAAGTTGGAGGACATTTTCGCAACATAGGCAGCTCGATAAGGCAAGGAATAAAATAATATTGCGGGCTTTTCTGTAGGTCGTGCGTGACGTTTACTTGCTAGCCATGCATGGTTAATTCTCACGTTGTCGTAAATCGATAATTGGTAAAATTCAAAAATGGGTGATCTTACCGTCACGATTCACAAAGAAATCCTCATTTAACTAAATACACATTCACATAAACTTGACATTTTGTGTTGTATGTAAATCCAGCTTTAAACGAACAAAATGATGGAGTAAATATACGCGCAGGCCTTTCTGTAGAAGGTGCGTGGTGTTTATCACTTGTTAGTCACGCATGGCAAAGTCTCACGTTGTCGTGAATCGATAATTGGTAACATTCATAGATTGGTGCTCTTACGGCCACGTAAAATAAAGAAACTCTCATTTCATTAAATAAACAGTCACATAGACTTGAACTGTTGAGTAGTATGTAAATCCAGTTTAGAACGAACACAATGATATACACAGCATCGCGATTGAATTGAGTAAACTTTTTAAAATAATCAAAAATCGGGAGAATATGTGAAAACGTACCTACAGAGAAAACACTGCAGGTACTGAGATCGGCCAGAAATAGAGTACAACAGACCGTTAGAAAATGTGCCAACAAATACTGGCTACACAAACTTGTGCAGACACTGGAAATATAAGAGGAATGTAAGACAGCATTAAGCAAGCTGTCTTGATTTGGTCTGAATCCTGGACCTTGTACTCACGACAGGAAAGAAAGTTGAATTGCTTCCATATGAGATGTCTGAGACGTATCCTGGGCATATCCTGGAAAGACCATATAACAAACAAACACTTGCTTGAAAGAGCGGATATTACCACAGTGCACTCCCTCCTCAAGCAGAGATGCCTCGGGTGGCTGGGCCACGTATCTAGAATGGAGGATGAACGTATTCCCAAAGAGCTCCTGTACGGAGAACTAGCCACAGGGAAGAGGCCAACCGGAAGACCCCAAATGCGATACAAAGATATGTGTAAACAATATATAAAAGCCCTCGGCATAGATCCAGACACGTGGGAGAGAGTTGCAACAGACAGATGCTCCTGGAGAAGAGGAGTGCGAAACGGACTGGCGCTCTTTGAGTGCAATCTGATCCAACAAACTCAGGACAGGGGGCACAGGCATAATATGCAGTCACATACTTCGTTACCTGCCTCGTCTTACAGATGCGGAAACTGTAACAGAGATTGTCACTCTCGCATTGGACTCTGCAGTCACCAGCGGCGCTGAGAGGAGCCTGCCCAGCGGCACAACTCTATAGTCCTACAGGACTGAAAGAGGCCTACTACTACTAAATGTGAGACCAGAGGGCATTATAACTTCCGAGGAATATATAACATAATCAATTCTGGTGGAGAGAAAAAAAAAACAGCCAGAGGTAGCAATTATAAGAGACATAGTCATGTAAGAATAATAATGTGAGTTTGTAGAGGGCAAAGGTTCAGTAAATGCTGTATGTACGCTGAGAGCATTAATTGAACGATCTATAGAAGTAAACAAAAACCCATATCTATGCTTTATTGACTACCCAAAGGCTTTCGATAAAGTAATACATTTCATTATAATAAAGATGCTTGCAGATCTATAAATCGATGTGAAAGACCTTAGACTTGTAAAAAACGTATATTGGAGACAACAAGCTGCCATATGGATTAATAATGAAGTAGGTCAATATCAGCCTATTAAGAGAGGTGTGAGACAGGGATGTGTAATGTCTCCGGATCGTTTTTTCCTGTACAGTGAAAATATTTTCAGACATGAAGAAGTTATTAAAGGAGTCATCACTGGAGGACGTAATAATTAGATGTGCGGATGATACAGTATCGATTGTAGACAATGAGCAGGATCTTCAACATTTAGTAGATGCGTTTGTTGCATACAGTGAACAACTGGGCTTAGAATTAAATTGTAAGAAGGAAGTACCACAACGTAATACACAAATAAATGGGAATATTCTTAAATAAGTGAATCGGTACAATTATCTCGGAACAATCATAACTGCCTTTCAGTTACGCCTGTCTGTAAGTCCCATATATCTAAATGTTAGTCTCTATGTCTGAATGTCCTGTCTGTCTGTCACTGTGTCTGCTTACCTCTCTCTCTCTCTCTCTCTCTCTCTCTCTCTCTCTCTCTCTCTCTCTCTCTCTCTCACTCTGAGTTTGTCTGTGTGCCTGGTACGATTGTCTTTTCTGTGTGTCTGTCTGTGCTGTCAGTCGTGTCTGTTCATTATGTCTGTCAGTCAGTCCTGTTTAACCTTGTGACAACACCGGCCTGGTTCTCGGTGGTTGCCGATATAATGTACTTAACTTCTGTCTACCCTTTAACTCCATTGACCCCAGGACGGTGCCCGGACGACCCTGCCCATATGAAGACTGACACTATTCCAAGACACCTACCTGACTATAAGCGAACAATCTTATATCAGGTGAATCTAGAATCTTTATTAGAGATTCAGACTCAAACAAACAAACCGACAGACAGACATACATACAGAAATGAAAAGTCAATTGGGTGAGAGTAGTCTGCTTGACATTCTCATCATCCCACACGAGGTATGTCAGTGTAGTATTGGTTGTCAGTGTGTAGACCAAGGTGGTAAGACACATTCACCTGAACCTGTATGATGCCTCCTGGAGCCGCGAAAGTTGGGCCAAGTAGGATTCAGCAGCCACTAGCCACTTGGCCTTCAGCACCATCTAAAGTCACAGCACACAGCCACAGGTCCACAGCACCCAGTCAAGGACCAACTGCAAACAGTCTCTCAGGAATCAGCAAAGGGTCAACAGCAAACAGGCCACTGCAAACAGGCAGCCGCCCTCAGGATACAGCACACAGCCAAGGGCACTCGCCCACAAAATTCCGCAAACAGCACAGCCAAGCAATAGCAATCAGCCAACAGCAACAGCAAAGGGCACTCGCCTACAGCAACAGCAAAGGGGTTCCTGTAAGCAAGAACAGGCCAGGTGTACACATCCATCACACCCTTGCACATTACAGGCTACACCAATATGCATCTACACTAAAATCATATTCATTGTGGTCAGTTCTTGCAGCTTAGTAGCTTTTCAGCCACAAGTCTCATATCTAATAGATAATAGATAAGATGACAGGTTACATTCATGAGGATGGCAGAAATCCCTACCTCCCATGAAGATCATCAAGTGTTTTGGCCTAAATCAGGGGTGGCCAATACGAGGCCCGTGGGCCGCATATGGCCCGCCGGGAGTCCTGTTGCGGACCGTGGAGGTAGGTTAAATGAACATAAGTGTTAACTTTATTACACATATCACCAAAATAAAATTACACCATGAGTCGTTTGTATCAAATATTGTTAAAGTATAGCTAAGAGAAATTTGAAATATCTCGCATTTTTTGGAAAACAAAATCATTGGTTCTGAGCTATTGTAAATATCCCACATTTTCGGGAAAATTCATAGATTTTAGCTATTTCAAATATTCCGCCATTTGACACCCAGTCCAGCTTTACAAAGTTACTTGTTATTCTGTAGTTTCGTTCTAATATCGTTACTGCGTCTGGAGAGATTTTGCGATCTACGTTAAAATACATATTTATAATCAGAGTTCAAACTACTTTAACCAAGTATCCTCTCTACCATATCGATTATATATATATATATATATATATATATATATGTATATCGATTCTGAAATGTTTTATTTATGTAATTTAAATTAATTATTATTAATTAGTATTACCCTTGTGTTTTATTTTTTAATTAAAAACGAAGACCTACCATGGCGTCATCTAGTAGTTACATTGGACCAAAGAAGAGAAGAATCACAGAAGAATTAAGAAGATTTGAAGACAGGTGGACTATAAACTTAGTTTTTCGTGGAAATTAAAACAAAGCCAATATGATATGATGTGCTTGATATGCAACGAATCTGTTTCTGGTTTGAAAGAGTATCACGTCAAACGGCACTACGAGACTAAGCATGCAAATAAATTTGATAAGAACAAAGGGCAATTTCGACAAGACCAAGTAAATGACTTTTAAAAAAAGTTTCTGCACAACACAAGATATTTACTAGAGCGGATTCAGAGTCAACATGCTATGTAAAAGCTAGTTATGCAGTAGCCACGATACTAGCAAACAATCGAAGCCATAGTCTGGAGGGCGTCGTTGACATTCTGTGTCCCGAAAAGAAGAAGGATTTCTCAAAAATAAGTCTGTCTCGTCAGACTATTATAAGGCACGTGGACGACATTGGAAAAAAAATTTTGAAGATAATTTGAAAAGTCGTGCATTCGAGTTTATATTTTATACTCTAGCATTTGATGAAAGCACAGATATGGCAGATACTGCCCAACTGGCAATTTTTATCAGGGGTGTTGATGTCCATTTGAAAAAGACGGAAGAATTAACGGCACTGTATCCACTTAAGGACACTACTAAGTCATGAGATGTGGTAGAGACAGTTACATCGACATTGAATCGCTTTTCGTTACAACTTAACAATTTATCGGGCTCAACAACGGATGGTGCTCCTGTAATAGTTGGGAAACACGAAGATTTAGTAAAATTGATTGAAAATAAGACCTCCAATGTCGGCAATACTTCATTGCTAAATTTCCATTGCATTATTCATCAGGAGAATTTATGTTCGCAGTCCCTCAAAATGGACCTTGTCACGAAATGTTATAATGTTATAATGACGTTACATTTAATACAGAAGTAAGATGGCTGAACCGTGCCGAATTTTTGAAAAGAGTGTTTGATTTGCAGCAAGATAAACAATCATTCTTTGCAAGCAAGTCAAAAAGTATCCCAGAGTTTGAAGACAAAGAGTGGGTTTGCGACTTTACATTTCTGATCGATATAACTAGCCACTTAAATGACGTTAATACTCGTCTAAAAGGGAAAGATCAATTAATTAATAAGATGTATGATCATATTAATGCATTTCAAATGAAACTTCGTCTTTGGGAACAACAGTTGAGAACAAAAAATCTTTACTCACTTTCCAACATTGTCATTGCAACCAGATGTCACACAGGAGGCGGCGGATGAAACGCTTCTTTGATATGTGACTTAAACCTCGAATTTGAAAACCGATTTCAGGATTTAAAAAAAATACATCACGTGCTTTTTTGTGCATTTGTAACGCCATTCGCGGTAGACGTGAATTTATTACCAGGAAGATTACAAATTGCACATTGTGAAATGTCGTGTGATACACAGTTAAAGGAGAAATTCCATCAAGTTGGTTTGGAAGAGTTCTTTAAACGTATTTGGGCACGGATAAATATCCTGCGTTTTACAAACATACTCTGTCGATGGTTTCGCTATTTGGAAACACTTTTGCGTGTGAACAGCTTTTTAGTCTCATGAAGCACATCAAATCACTAGTAAGAACACGAATTACTAGTGTTCATGGGACGCAGAGTTATTTCCAAGGCACCAGGGCCAGGTTCTATACTGGCCAAGACCTACCTGCACATCGTAGTCGTGCGTCCTGGGCAACAGATCCCTTCGTGGTCCAGGCTAACGTAATAGGATCGCTGATTCTTCCGAAGTCGGTGCGTATCTGCCTGCACGGCGAGGAACCACCAGTCTGCATACCAAAGCCAGACATGAGACAACGGATACTCACGCAAACCTCAGTCCGGTATGACATCCCACTGATGTTGGACAACAGGATGTCTTCATCCGACAAATAGTACTTTATGCTGGAGTTCACAGCCAGCGAACACAAGCAACCAATCAAGCAAGCACTGATGTTCATTTGGAAAACTGTGTGTAGCGACAACATCAGTCGAGATCAATTGTGATGCACTTAGTTCTGCAAAACAAAGTCATATGTCGGACTTTTAAATATTTTAAAATTGTCTAATAAATAGTTTTGATTCTCAGTTATGTTTTATTTTCTTTAAATAAATAAATAAATAAATAAATAAATAAATAAATAAATAAATAAATAAATAAATATACCTATCTCTCTTTTTTTTTTAAAACATTTAATCAGGCACCGTTTGACCACGATCTCACCTACTGGGAAGCGACGATGTGGTCGAAGCTGTAACACACTTGATTGTTTACTTTAATTAAAAACAATTAGGTGCGTGGCCCGGCAGGAAATATTATTTCTGAAATTTGGCCCGCCTGCCGAAAAGGTTGGCCACCCCTAGCCTAAATCATAAGCATGACAGGATACCTCAGGTACGTACTCTATGACCCCTCCAGGGTTACTGGGAGATGCTCAGACTACCATTGTAACTAACCTGAAATACTGAATTAAAAGACCAGACAAACAACCTAAGAGTTTTGTGTTCTTGTGTTTGTCGCTTCCCCCTTTCTTTCTCGGATACCTGGATTTCAGTTGTGTGTGGGTGAATGTGTAGATAGACAACCATCACTGGAATACATTCCTCTGGCTGCCTAGGAATGGTGTAGAGTCAAACACCCCAACAATCGGGTTCCGATAAAAGTATAGAGACAATAGAAAGTTAGCCCCGCCGGACAAACCATTCCTTCTCATTAAAGGAATTGTGGAGTCTGATAACACTGATGAAATATACACGCGTGTGTGGATGTCTCCCCACCGCTAACTGGCCCAAGGTTAAATCTCTAGTAGGTGTGAAGATATCTTTCCCCCTTCTGACTAAGAACAGTTAAATAACAACAGGCCTATGCGGTGATAATCACTTCACAGTCTATAGCCTCCTACATAGTTGGGTTTCACCTTAACGAGAAACACATGTTGTGGTTCTCTCGCATCACATGAGGCTGTCTGACAAGTACTTGTTTCAACCCGAAACCTGATGATGATTGAAACGTACTAATGTCAAACCTATCATTAAGGGAATCAAATTACAGCTTTGTTCAAGAAGATTTCTTCTGTCCGAACATTAATTCCCTCATGTACCACATTATTGAGATAGGGCGTCGAATGTATTGATAATTCACTTCAACCAGACTGCTCCACTGAGCTGGCTCGCGAAATACAATCCGTCGTGTCTGTTGACCTTATCCCACGCGTTAATCTAAATTATAGTAAACAGCCAGGCTTACCACACAGCTGCTGTGCCTGGTAAAGACTTAACTTACACTGGTGTCCCCTGACCCGAGGTCAACTCGTACATCTCGGCCAGAGCACAGGCCCACGGATGCAACTGCCCGGCCTGGTCAATAAGTGACCCACAACTAAAATACAAACTTAGTTAAGCGATTCAAAGTATAAATGCGTTACTTTTAAACTTCGGAACAACTATGCAACAGACATCAACCCGTTAGGTTCATTAAACCTTCGACTGTAGGTCCCCTCTGGAGCCCCAAAATGTACACCATGATACAGCTGGTCAAAGGCCCGGCCTCTCGTCTCAATGACAACAATGCTACCACAGTAGATCAATCTCTGATTCCATAAGAGTTGCATAGAATACAGCTGGTGGACACGACTGTGAAAGGATGGCTTCAACAACAACCTCCGTAGAGCATTCTCCGGCTCTCCGTGATGCCAATTATACAGCTTACTATAGAAGCAACTTCCCTTCTCGATGATCGGCTACCGAATGGCCTCTTCGGGTCGGGTCCGGAAGGACACACTCACGGAACCCGCCGAATATTTCCGAGTATTACCACACGAAAGTGATGGCTACTCACGATTCCCCGAGATTTACCAGAATGTGCGATTTACAACATCCAGTATCTACGCACTCTAGAAGAGTTGAGGTATGTTTCTCGGGACCAGTGAAGTTCATGACAACCCCGATACATAACTGCGTATGAACCCAGAAGACGGCCCTAACACTTGTTCCTCGGAAATTCCCCACTCACTGTGACGAAACCAGCCGGATCACATGTCTTTACTCGGCGGAGAATCCTAGCGGTCTGAAATAAATGAGTGGTTTCCCGTCAGATCATAAAATAGCTATGGGAAACCCCAGCTATCTTTGCCGTTTCTAGAGATTTAGCATATATTCTAGAGCGAAAGATCCAGAGTGTCTACGTGATGTTGGCAGTCACGTAGGACATCCATCCACATTAGTTTCACGGGGATCTGGAATTCGCCGTGGAACAGGAGATTCTCAGAGGTCGAGTGGGATTCGAAACTGCCCGAAGTAGCACACTGGAGTTGAGTCGCGAGCCGTCTGTCAACGAATACGGTCGCAATTTCATGGCTGTGGAGAATTGATGTCTGCAACGCTTGCCAGGGCGTGACACCGATACAGTCTATAATTGCAGTGACTCTAGACTACAGGATCTGTTTATACGATGGAGATTCTAGAGTTATACCATGAACTCAATTGGACCAGCTCGTTCCAGTGCCAGTCAATGTGATGTTTTGGGGCAATACTGGGAGCGGTCACAAGAATCTGTCAGAGTCAACACATATGAGAAACATGAGTTTTAGGAAGTTCACGGTGTGTCTAAGCTAAGACAACCGCTACGAGTCCGACGAAGATTTGATCAACAGATTCAGATGGGGTTTAGGACTGATGCGTCTCCTGATTCACTCCTGTCAGGTAACATGTGGTCCTATGAGAAGTTTGCTAACCCGAGTAAGCTCCTAACTTGCTTCTTCGTTTTAGGTATTTGGATATCCAGAATCTTTTTCACATTTGTATCTTCTGGTTTCAGTACCCCGCTGCCAATAACATGTCCAAATTTCCTCATATCCAATGTGGACTTTGGACGGCTTCACATTCAAGTTATGTTGTTTCAAACTCTCAAAGAAGGATTCTAATCCTGCCACGTGATATTCCGTGTTTTTACTGAACAGGCAAATGTCGTCTATATAATTGATAACATCCTTGCGTCCCTGTAACAGTGTCCTCATCATCCTCACGAACGTTGCTGGTGAGTTAACTAGCCCAAACGGCATGCAATTTCAATGAAATAGCCCCTGTGGGGTGACAAACGCTGTTAGCGGTTTGGCTCTTTCACTCATGGGTATTTGCCAGTACCCTTTTGCCAAATCCAACTTGCTAAAATACTTTGCAGAAGATATTTGCGTCAGTAAATCATCAGTACTGATCATGCGCTCCGGATCTACAATAGTGATGCTGTTCAATCTCCCGAAATCTATACACAATCGTAAGTTATTGTCCTTCTTCCTAATGCCTACCATGGGGAACGAGTATGGAGAGTCTGATCTGGAAATTACCCCCATTTTCACTAACTCTGTTATCTCACTGTCTACCGCTGCTCTGTAATGATATGGGATAGGGTATGGTTTTACTCTAATTGGAAGGTCCTCTGTTAGCTTGATGTCATGTGTCATCAAGTCTGTCTTCCCTGGTATATCCGTCAGGACATATCAGAGTATTTCTGTAATATCTTGACTAGCCTTGCTTTGTCACTATGTTCCAGGCTGTCATTAATGGACACATCTTTCCATGTTTCTGTATGTGTCAGTGCCACGATTGGTAAGTGTCGCTTGATGCTTCTTCGTCAATGACAACAGAACACGCTGTCTGACTTGCCTCCTCGTCAATAATTGCTTCTGTGACGGACTGTAAGGCTTCTGGTCGTGGAACGAATTGTCTTAGCATGTTAACATGATACACTATGTTTCCCTTTCACATCCACCCGTAGTCCACATCTGACACTTTACTGACAATTCTGAATGGGCATTACCAGGTCACTAACAACTTATTAGATATTTCTGGCAGCAGAAGTAACACCTCCTCATTATCTTGGAAAGAGATCAGCTTTGACTTTCTATTAGTATACTGTCTATACCTAGCCCCCGACATTTCCAGGGCATCACGTGCATTCTGGCATGCGGCAATAATTCGGTCTCTAATATTCACGACTAAGTCAAAATTAATTGCTGCTACTTGGTTCCAGTAAATATTCTTTATTGTACTTAAATCTTTCCCATTAATGTTGATATCTTCCAACATATAATAATAAATCATGCAATTCAACTGCGCATGCATTTCCCTAGTTGCTTAGAGCTTAGGTTAATTAGTTACAAGATCGTAATAACATGATAGTAATGCCTTGATTGATAATTATGTTCAAGCATTCTAAAGAATTACAAAATATCTAAAAGAAAAACACTTAGACAAGCAAAAAGTAGGGTACATTTCGGGAGTCTACGTGGCGAAGTGGTCAAGCCATTTGACTCGGGCTCCGAAGGTTGTGGGTTCGATTCCAGGCCGCGAACCTTCGGTTCACGAGTGAATGTTTTAAGAGAATCCTGTGGGTCGTCGCTAGAGCTACGGAGATCGTGCTTTGTGTCACGCTTTCCGCGCTGCGGAAAGAGACCGAGCCAGCCATATGCGATAAAAACCCAGTGCAATGAAGTCGAGACGGTCGACTTTTAAAGGATCCCTACTCTTTGAGTAGGGGACATAAACATCTAATATTGTTCCAAGGGAGACTACTTGAATTAAAGAAAAAATAAATTATATTATAGCGTTAATATAACAATCAACATAAAACGTCTACCTTTTTAATACCTGTAATTTAAATTATTAATTTATAAGTAAAATATGTAACGACTAGTATAATACATTTATATTTCTTATAGAATATATTTCTAATTTTTTAATATTTTAGAATCAACTTTGGAGTTACAAATTTATTTCTTAAATATAATTTGTATACTTTCAATGTAATCTGTAATTCTAGTTGAAATTTACTTCCCCCAATATGGGGGAAGAAGATTTTTTTTACTGGTCTCTTAAAGCCACATAAATAAACACACATAGTATTATTTGGCGCTCACAGAATGTGAACAAGTTAATAGAGACTAGAGGACGCACTAGACAACATAAAATTCGAAAGCTATAGTTACCGACCGGGATCGAACCTGTCGCCTCCAAATGACGACGGCGCCTCGCTGCAGGAACAAATGTACTTCGACGCACAAAAGTATCGCCGAGAGTGCGTCCCCAGGTTCGATCCCGCTATAGCTTTCAAATTTTATGGTGTCTAGTGCGTCTTCTAGTCTCTATTTCCTTCTTCTCATTCTGTGAGCGGCAAATAATACTATGTGTGTTTATTTATGTAATTGTCTTAGTGGCCTCAACGGTTCTCCCCATTGATTTCTTGTGTTTAAGGCCACATAAAGTTTTCAGGAATGTAACCACACACACCCCTCTCCTGTCTCTTCTCTTGTTCATAACACATACAGACAACGTATGTCAAAGCAATGTCAAGCCAAACAGTTACCGCAAGAACACCGTATACCGAGAACACAGAAGAAGAATTATCTGCAAATTACACCACAAGAGAACTTCTGTTCGCGGACGATCAAGCACGCCTAGTAAAATCAGAAGCTGAAATACAAGACCACATGAATAGTCTAAACGAAATGTATATTGCAGTGCTTTCCAAACTTTTCACTTTCGCGGACCGACATACAATTTTCCTTTTGCACCAGGGACCCGTGCCGTTAAAAAAACAAAAACAAAATCTCCTTGTATTCTGGAATTTTATTTGACCTCAATATACATCTTACATATAAAAAAGGATGTGTGTGGGTGGGTGTCCTTTATGCGTTCGCGAACGGTCCATCCGATTGAGATGAAATTTTCTACACGTCTTCCTCTCATTCCCGCGCTGCCAACTGTGATATTTTTTTAGTGTGAAATCGGGTGCTTACTTAATATTATTTCATTTTTCATTTTTCATTGTAATTTCTATATAGCAAGGGGAATTAACTCCAGAAAAGTTATTTCAAGGGGAATAACTTTTAATAACTTTTCTGTATACCTTATAGTCATATTATTGCATGGTTTTCAAAGATCTATAAACTCTTTGTCTATAGTTATGTACAGGCATATGAGTTATAATAAATAATGATAAATCTTTAAGGCATTTTCAAAGTTTTCATAAAAATAATGCATAATGCATAACATTGTAACTCATCTTTATATGCTTAAGAAGTTATCTATAGTCATGTAGGTGATTTAAAAAAACAATTTTCTTTAAAAATAATGGATGATGTGTAGAAGGACATTCTTTTAAGTTAAATTTTTTTGTTGTATGAATTTAATGAGACGCCACCCGCCAGGCGCTGGGCGAAGCCACGCCGGGTCAGATAGATAGACAGACCCACCTTTTCGCTGCAGTTATCTACAGGCATATGCGTTATAATCCTCTTTCTCCTCCTCTCCCCTCCTCCTCCTCCTCCTCCTCCTACCCTCTTCCCCTCCTCCCTCCCCCTCCTCCCTCTTTCTCCTCCTCCCTCTTCCTCCTCCTTTCTCCTCCTCCTTCCTCCTCCTCCTGTTCCCTCTTCCTCCTCCTACCTCCTCGCCCTCCTCCTAATCACTCCTCTTCCTTCCTCCTCCCTTCTCCTCCTCTCTCCTCCTACTCCCTCCTCCTCCCTCCTCCCCCTCATCCCTCCTCCTCCTTCTCCTCCCTCCTCCTTCTCCCTCCTCCTCCCGCCACATCCCTCCTCTTCCTCCCTCTTCCTCATCCTCCCTCCTCCTCCTCCCCTCATTCTCCCTCTTCCTCCTCCCTCCTCCTTCTCCCTCCACCTCCTCCCTTCTCCTCCTCCTCTCTCCTCCTCCTCCTTCCTCCTCCCTCCTCCTCCTCGACCTCCACCTCCTGCGTTCTTCTCCTCCATCCTTCTCCCTCCTCCTCCTTCTCCTTCCTCCTCCCTCCCCCTCCTCCCTCCTCCTCCCTCTTCCTCCTCCTCCCTCCTCCTACTCCCTCCTCCTACCTCCTCCTACTCCCTCCTCCTAATCCCTCCTCATCCTAATCCCTCCTCCTCCCTCCTCTTCCCTCCTCCTCCTCTCTCCACCTATCTCTTCCTCCTCCCTCCTCTATCTCCCTCTTCCTCCTCCCAGCTCCTACTCCTCCTTTTTCTTCTTCTGCTGCTGCTGCTGCCGCCGCTCCATTTACCCAAGTTAATTGTTGGGGGAAGATGTAAAGATCTTTCAAGTGCTCTTTCTAATGCTTTTTATAAGTTGGTCTTCGTTTATCTAAGGTTGTTCTAACTGCAACCAATAAATGATTAGACAGACAGGCAGACAGACAGACAGACAGACAGAGAGGGAGGGACAGACAGACAGACAGACAGACAGACAGTCGGGAACGGGAACTTATATGACTACTTATATGAATTAAATGAGATGCTCCCCTTCAAGGGCTGGGCGAAGCCGGGCCGGATCAGACAGACAGACAGACAGACAGATAGACAGACAGACAGACAGATAGATAGTCGGGAACGGGAACGGGAGCTTATATGACTACTTATATGAATTAAATGAGATGCTCCACACCAGGTGCTGGGCGATGCCGGGCCGGGTCAGACAGATAGATAGACAGACAGACAGACAGACAGATAGTCGGTAACGGGAACGAGAACTTATATGACTACTTATATGAATTAAATGAGATGCTCCACACCAGGAGCCAGGCGATGCCGGGCAGGGTCAGACAGACAGACAGACAGACAGACAGACAGACAGGAACGGGAACGAGAACTTATATGACTACTTATATGAATTAAATGAGATGCTCCCCACCAGGGTCTGAGCGAAGCCGGGCCGGGTCAGCTAGTTTTAATATAAATATAAGATTTAACGTAATTGTGGGTATTGTCCCGGTGCGCTAAATACTGCTCCATAATGTTATTGGATGACGGTGATTTATTTAATGGTGGTCCCATTTTCATGAGTAAAAATTATGAGAGATTTACAAAAAAAAATAAATGTTTCAACTGTCAACACTACATTTAGGTCTTCTTGTAGAGGTATATATACTCGTATACACCGACAGTAATGAACACCGATATAAAATAAAAATAAAATATATCTTGGAAAACGATACCAATTCTTACTTTTTTTCAACTCACGTTGTGGACCGGCAAAGAAGGGCTCACGGATCTGCACCTGTCCGCGGACCACCACTTTGGGAAGCACTGGTATAGGGAACATATCATGAAAATTAGTATAAATAAAACAGAGTTAATGACTACAACTAAAGAATAAAAAAAAAAAAAAAAAAACAACAATTCACCTAAACGAACACCCCTTGTGACAAGTAAAGAGATTCACGTACTTAGGAAGTGTTATATCATCAAATGGCAAATCAGAAGACGAGATCGAAAAAAAGATAAGGCAAAACAACCCATTGGACAAATGGCACCAATACTAAAGAACAAACATGTATCAATAACTACTAAGAAAGCACTTTACAACACAATTTTCCCACCAACTCTATGTTACCAATGCCAAACCTGGACAATGACAGAAAAAGAGAAAAGAAAATCACAACAGAAATGAGATTCCTGAGAAGAATACTCAATGTATCAAGAAGAGATAAGATCAGAAATGAAGAAATCAGGACTAACGTGGGGGTTATAGCTGCGCTAGATTTTATTAGAAGGCAACAAGTCAAATGGTTTGGCCATGCAAGTAGGTTACCAACTAACAGTATACCACAACAAGCAATGATGTACAGACCAGATGGAAGCAGAGGAAGAGGGCGACCACGCAAACGATGGACGCAGTGAATAACAGAGTCCGTGGGAATATCGATACGTGAAGCCCATAAGCAGGCACTCTCCCGCGATTTATAGTCACCTCGACACCGTAAGGTACAAGAGGAACATGATGTGATGAGATGAGATCCCAAACTTTAATAACGTTAAGAAAGAAATGAGAAGACTGAATATTATCATGTTAGGTGTCATGGAGGGACCTCAGATCAAAGAAGTGGCACCAACTCGACCTGGTGCTCACTAAACGCAGCAATCTCCGTAGTGTACGGCTGACTCGCAGCTATCATAGTGCTGACCGCGACACCGATCATTCACTCGTTTCCAGCAAGGTGAAGATAAAGCATAAGAGAATCTACAAGACAGAAAGAAGACCACGCATCGACACCAGCGGCACCCGAAACAAAGAGGTCAATAAATTCACCCAGGCTATGGCGGAGGCTCTGCCGGCCCCACAAATGGAACTGCCACCGAGAGATGGAGTCATTTGCGCGACACCATCTATACCACAGCACTATCAACATTTGGCAAGTATCAGCCAAAGTCAGCCGACTGGTTTGAAGCACACTCCGAAGAGATGCTCCCAGTCCTGGAGATGAAGAGACTCTCATTCTCAGTGTATAAAACATCACCATCAGAGAAAACACTGCAGGTACTGAGATCGGCCAGAAATAGAGTACAACAGACCGTTAGAAAATGTGCCAACAAATACTGGCTACACAAACTTGTGCAGACACTGGAAATATAAGAGGAATGTAAGACGGCATTAAGCAAGCTGTCTTGATTTGGTCTGAATCCTGGACCTTGTACTCACGACAGGAAAGAAAGTTGAATTGCTTCCATATGAGATGTCTGAGACGTATCCTGGGCATATCGTGGAAAGACCATATAACAAACAAACACTTGCTTGAAAGAGCGGATATTACCATTGTGCACTCCCTCCTCAAGCAGAGATGCCTCCGGTGACTGGGCCACGTATCTAGAATGGAGGATGAACGTATTCCCAAAGAGCTCCTGTACGGAGAACTAGCCACAGGGAAGAGGCCAACCGGAAGACCCCAAATGCGATACAAAGATATGTGTAAACAATATATAAAAACCCTCGGCATAGATCCAGACACGTGGGAGAGAGTTGCAACAGACAGATGCTCCTGGAGAAGAGGAGTGCGAAACGGACTGGCGCTCTTTGAGTGAATCTGATCCAACAAACTCAGGACAGGGGGCACAGGCATAATATGCAGTCACGTACTTCGATACCTGCCTCGTCTTACAGATGCGGAAACTGTAACAGAGATTGTCACTCTCGCACTGTACTCTGCAGTCGCCAGCGGCGCTGATAGGAGCCTGCCCAGCGGCACAACTCAGTCCTACAGGACTGAAAGAGGCCTACTACTACTACTATATGTGAGACCAGAGGGCATTATAACTTCCGAGGAATATATAACATAATCAATTCTGGTGGAGAGAAAAAAAAACAGCCAGAGGTAGCAATTATAAGAGACATAGTCATGTAAGAAGAATAATGTGAGTTTGTAGAGGGCAAAGGTTCAGTAAATGCTGTATGTACGCTGAAAGCATTAATTGAACGATCTATAGAAGTAAACAAAAACCCATATCTATGCTTTATTGACTACCCAAAGGCTTTCGATAAAGTAATACATTTCATTATAATAAAGATGCTTGCAGATCTATAAATCGATGTGAAAGACCTTAGACTTGTAAAAAACGTATATTGGAGACAACAAGCTGCCATATGGATTAATAATGAAGTAGGTCAATATCAGCCTATTAAGAGAGGTGTGAGACAGGGATGTGTAATGTCTCCGGATCGTTTTTTCCTGTACAGTGAAAATATTTTCAGACATGTAGAAGTTATTAAAGGAGTCATCACTGGAGGACGTAATAATTAGATGTGCGGATGATACAGTATCGATTGTAGACAATGAGCAGGATCTTCAACATTTAGTAGATGCGTTTGTTGCATACAGTGAACAACTGGGCTTAGAATTAAATTGTAAGAAGGAAGTACCACAACGTAATACACAAATAAATGGGAATATTCTTAAATAAGTGAATCGGTACAATTATCTCGGAACAATCATAACTGCCTTTCAGTTACGCCTGTCTGTAAGTCCCATATATCTAAATGTTAGTCTCTATGTCTGAATGTCCTGTCTGTCTGTCACTGTGTCTGCTTCTCTCTCTCCCTTTCTCTCTCTCTCTCTCTCACTCTGAGTTTGTCTGTGTGCCTGGTACGATTGTCTTTTCTGTGTGACTGTCTGTGCTGTCAGTCGTGTCTGTTCATTATGTCTGTCAGTCAGTCCTGTTTAACCTTGTGACAACACCGGCCTGGTTCTCAGTGGTTGCCGATATATTGTACTTGGGGTCTTAATTAACTTCTGTCTACCCTATAACTCCATTGACCCCCAGGACGGTGCCCGGACGACCCTGCCCATATGAAGACTGACACTATTCCAAGACACCTACCTGACTACAATCTTATAACAGGTGAATCTAGAATCTTTATTAGAGATTCAGACTCAAACAAACAAACCGACAGACAGACATACATACAGAAATGAAAAGTCAATTGGGTGAGAGTAGTCTGCTTGACATTCTCATCATCCCACACGAGGTATGTCAGTGTAGTATTGGTTGTCAGTGTGTAGACCAAGGTGGTAAGACACATTCACCTGAACCTGTATGATGCCTCCTGGAGCCGCGAAAGTTGGGCCAAGTAGGATTCAGCAGCCACTAGCCACTTGGCCTTCAGCACCATCTAAAGTCACAGCACACAGCCACAGGTCCACAGCACCCAGTCAAGGACCAACTGCAAACAGTCTTTCAGGAATCAGCAAAGGGTCAACAGCAAACGGGTCACTGCAAACAGGCAGCCGCCTTCATGATACAGCACACAACCAAGGGCACTCGCCCACAAAATTCCGCAAACAGCACAGCCAAGCAATAGCAATCAGCCAACAGCAACAGCAAAGGGCACTCGCCTACAGCAACAGCAAAGGGGTTCCTGTAAGCAAGAACAGGCCAGGTGTACACATCCATCACACCCATGCACATTACACGCTACACCAATATGCATCTACACTAAAATCATATTCATTGTGGTCAGTTCTTGCAGCTTAGTAGCTTTTCAGCCACAAGTCTCATACCTAATAGATAATAGATAAGATGACAGGTTTCATTCATGAGGATGGCAGAAATCCCTACCTCCCATGAAGATCATCAAGTGTTTTGGCCTAAATCAGGGGTGGCCAATACGAGGCCCGTGGGCCGCATATGGCCCGCCGGGAGTCCTGTTGCGGACCGTGGAGGTAGGTTAAATGAACATAAGTGTTAACTTTATTACACATATCACCAAAATAAAATTACACCATGAGTCGTCTGTATCAAATATTGTTAAAGTATAGCTAAGAGAAATTTTAAATATCTCGCATTTTTGGAAAACAAAATCATTGGTTCTGAGCTATTGTAAATATCCCACATTTTCGGGAAAATTCATAGATTTTAGCTATTTCAAATATTCCGCCATTTGACACCCAGTCCAGCTTTACAAAGTTACTTGTTATTCTGTAGTTTCATTCTATTATCGTTACTGCGTCTGGAGAGATTTTGCGATCTACGTTAAAATACATATTTATAATCAGAGTTCAAACTACTTTAACCAAGTATCCTCTCTACCATATCGATTATATATATATATATATATATATATATATATATATATATATATATATATATATATATATATATATATATATATATATATATATATATCGATTCTGAAATGTTTTATTTATGTAATTTAAATTAATTATTATTAATTAGTATTACCCTTGTGTTTTATTTTTTCAATTAAAAACGAAGACCTACCTTGGCGTCATCTATTAGTTACATTGGATCAAAGAAGAGAAGAATCACAGAAGAATTAAGAAGTTTTGAAGACAGGTGGACCATAAACTTAGTTTTTCGTGGAAATTAAAACAAAGCCCATATGATATGATGTGCTTGATATGCAACAAATCTGTTTCTGTTTTGAAAGAGTATCACGTCAAACGGCACTACGAGACTAAGCATGCAAATAAATTTGATAAGAACAAAGGGCAATTTCGACAAGACCAAGTAAATGACTTTTAAAAAAAGTTTCTGCACAACAAAAGATATTTACTAGAGCGGATTCAGAGTCAACATGCTATGTAAAAGCTAGTTATGCAGTAGCCACGATACTAGCAAACAATCGAAGCCATATTCAGATGGTGAAATGGTTAAGGAATGTTTGGAGAGCGTCGTTGACATTCTGTGTCCAGAAAAGAAGAAGGATTTCTCAAAAATAAGTCTGTCTCGTCAGACTATTATAAGGCACATGGACGACATTGGAAAACAAATTTTGAAGATAATTTGAAAAGTCGTGCATTCGAGTTTATATTTTATACTCTAGCATTTGATGAAAGCACAGATATGGCAGATACTGCCCAACTGGCAATTTTTATCAGGGGTGTTGATGTCCATTTGAAAAAGACGGAAGAATTAGCGGCACAGTATCCACTTAAGCACACTACTAAGTCATGAGATTTGGTAGAGACAGTTACATCGACATTGAATCGCTTTTCGTTACAACTTAACAATTTATCGGGCTCAACAACGGATGGTGCTCCTGTAATAGTTGGGAAACACGAAGATTTAGTAAAATTGATTGAAAATAAGGCCTCCAATGTCGGCAATACTTCAATGCTAAATTTTCATTGCATTATTTATCAGGAGAATTTATGTTCGTAGTCCCTCAAAATGGACCGTGTCACGAAATGTTATAATGTTATAATGACGTTACATTTAATACAGAAGTAAGATGGCTGAACCGTGCCGAATATTTGAAAAGAGTGTTTGATTTGCAGCAAGATAAACAATCATTCTTTGCAAGCAAGTCAAAAAGTATCCCAGAGTTTGAAGACAAATAGTGGATTTGCGACTTTGCATTTCTGATCGATATAACTAGCCACTTAAATGACGTTAATACTCGTCTACAAGGGAAAGATCAATTAATTAATAAGATGATCATATTTCTGCATTTCAAATGAAACTTCGTCTTTGGGAACAACAGTTGAGAACAAAAAATCTTTACTCACTTTCCAACATTGTCATTGCAACCAGATGTCACACAAGAGGCGGCGGATGAAACGCTCCTTTGATATGTGACTTAAACCTCGAATTTGAAAACCGATTTCAGGATTAAAAAAGAAAACATCACGTGCTTTTTTGTGCATTTGTAACGCCATTCGCGGTAGACGTGAATTTATTACCAGGAAGATTACAAATTGCACATTGTGAAATGTCGTGTGATACACAGTTAAAGGAGAAATTCCATCAATTTGGTTTGGAAGAGTTCTTTAAACGTATTTGGGCACGGATAAATATCCTGCGTTTTACAAACATACTCTGTCGATGGTTTCGCTATTTGGAAACACTTTTGCGTGTGAACAGCTTTTTAGTCTCATGAAGCACATCAAATCACTAGTAAGAACACGAATTACTAGTGTTCATGGGACGCAGAGTTATTTCCAAGGCACCAGGGCCAGGTTCTATACTGGCCAAGACCTACCTGCACATCGTAGTCGTGCGTCCTAGGCAACAGGTCCCTTCGTGGTCCAGGCTAACGTAGTAGGATCGCTGATTCTTCCGAAGTCGGTGCGTATCTGCCTGCACGACGAGGAACCACCAGTCTGCACACCAAAGCCAGACATGAGACAACGGATACTCACGCAAACCTCAGTCCGGTATGACATCCCACTGATGTTGGACAACAGGATGACTTCATTCGACATATAGTACTTTATGCTGGAGTTCACAGCCAGCGAACACAAGCAACTAAGCAAACAAGCACTGATGTTCATTTGGAAAACTGTGTGCAGCGACAACATCAGTCGAGATCAATTTTGATGCACTTAGTTCTGCAAAGCAAAGTCATGTGTCGGACTTTTAAATATTTTAAAATTGTCTAACAAATATATTTGATTCTCAGTTATGTTTTATTTTCTTTAAAAAAATAAATAAATAATTAAATAAATATACCTATTTCTTGTTGTTGTTGTTTTTTTTTTTACATTAAATCAGGCAAGTGTTTGACCACGATCCCACCTACTGGGAAGCGACGATGTGGTCGAAGCTGTAACACACTTGATTGTTTACTTTAATTAAAAACAATTAGGTGTGTGGCCCGGCAGGAAATATTATTTCTGAAATTTGGCCCGCCTGCCGAAAAGGTTGGCCACCCCTGGCCTAAATCATAAGCATATCAGGATACCTCAGGTACGTACTCCATGACCCCTTCAGGGTTATTGGAAGATGCTCAGACTACCATGGTAACTAACCTGAAATACTGAATTAAAGACCCGACGAACAACCTAAGAGTTTTGTGTTCTTATGTGTGTCGCTTCCCCCTTTCTTTCTCGGATACCTGGATGTCTGTTGTATGTGTGGGTGAATGTGTAGATAGACAACCATCACTGGAATACATTCCTTTGGCTGCCTAGGAATGGTGTAGAGTCAAAACACCCCAACAATCGGGTTACGATAAAAGTATAGAGACAATAGAAAGTTAGCCCCGCTGGACAAACCATTCCTTCTCATTAAAGGAATTGTGGAGTCTGATAACACTGATGAAATATACACGCGTGTGTGGATGTCTCCCCACCGCTATACTGGCCCAAGGTTAAATCCCTAGTAGGTGTGAAGATATCTTGTCCCCTTCTAACTAAGAACAGTTAAATAACAACAGGCCTATGTGGCGGTAATCACTTCACAGCCTATAGCCTCCTACATAGTTGGGTTTCACCTTAACTAGAAACGCATGTTGTGGTTCTCGCGCGTCACATGAGGCTGACTGACAAGTACTTGTTTCAACCCGCCACCTGATGATGACTGAAACGTACTAATGTCAAACCTATCATTAAGGGAATCAAATTACAGCTTTGTTCAAGAAGAATTCTTCTGTCCGAACAATAGTTCTCTCACGTACCCCATTATTGAGATAGGGCGTCGAATGTATTGATAATTCACTTCAACCAGACTGCTCCACTGAGCTGGCTTGCGAAATACATTCCGTCGTGTCTGTTGACCTTAGCCCAACTGTGCAACAGACATCGACCCGTTAGGTTCATCAAACGTTCGGCTGTAGGCCCTCTCTGGAGCCCCAAAAGGAACACCATGATACAGCTAGTCAAAGGCCCGGCCTCTCGTCTCAAGGACAACAATGCTACCACAGTAGATCAATCTCTGATTCCATAAGAGTTGCACAGAATACAGCTGGTGGACACGACTGTGAAAGGATGGCTTCAACAACAACCTCCGTAGAGCATTCTCCGGCTCCCCGTGATGCCAGTTATACAGCTGGCTATAGAAGCAGCTTCCCTTCTCGATGATCGGCTACCGAATGGCCTCTTCGGGTCGGGTCCGAAAGGACACACTCACGGAACCCGCCGAATATTTCCGAGTATTACCACACGAAAGTGATGGCTACTCACGATTCCCCGAGATTTACCAGAATGTGCGATTTACAAAATCCAGTATCTACGCACACTCGAAGAGTTGAGGTATGTTTCTCGGGACCAGTGAAGTTCATTAAAATCCCGATACATAACTGCGTATGAACCCAGAAGACGGCCCTAACACTTGTTCCTCGGAAATTCCCCACTCACTGTGACGCAACCAGCCGGATCACATGTCTTTACTCGGCGGAGAATCCTAGCGGTCTGAAATAAATGGGTGGTCTCCCTTCAGATCTTAAAATAGCTATGGGAAACCCCAGCTATCTTTGTCGTTTCTAGAGATTTCGCATATATTCTAGAGCGAAAGATCCAGAGTGTCTACGTGATGTTGGCAGTCACGTAGGACATCCATCCACATTAGTTTCACGGGGATCTGGAATTCGCCGTGGAACAGGAGATTCTCTGAGGTCGAGTGGGATTCGAAACTGCCCGAAGTAGCACACTAGAGTTTAGTCGCGAGCCGTCTGTCAACGAATACGGTCGCAATTTCATGGCTGTGGAGAATTGATGTCTGCAACGTCTGATCAATAAGAAGATGTCAATTGAAACGAGAAAAAGAGTGTTGAGGGGATACATAGAGCCTGTTCTTTTGTATGGATGTGAAACTTGGACAATGAGCAGTCAAGCTGAAAAGCATCTGATGGCTGCAGAAATGTGGTTTCTGAGGAAAATGCAAAGAATACCATGGACAGACAGAAAAACCAATGACCAAGTACTACAGGAGACAAATGAACATCGTAAACTGATTAGAGAAATTAGACGTAGACAGTCAAAATTTTTTGGACATGTTATGAGAAGAAATGGATTGGAGAACTTAGTGACAACTGGCAAGATCGAAGGGAACAGACCAAGAGGAAGACCGAGAGGAAAATACGTGGATGGCTTGGCCACATGGCATGGACGAGACAGGAACACTGAGCTGATCCACGACACTGGTGATCGAGTGAAATGGCGAGTCATGACCGCCCACGCTTTCCGGCATGGCACATGATTGATTGATTGAACGCTTGCCAGAGCGTGACACCGATGCAGTCTATAATTGCAGTGACTCTAGACTACAGGATCTGTTTATACGATGGAGATTCTAGAGTTATACCATGAACTCAATTGGACCAGCTCGTTCCAGTGCCAGTCAATGTGATGTTTTGGGGCAATACTGGGAACGGTCACAAGAATCTGTCAGAGTCACCACATATGAGAAACATGAGTTTTAGGAAGTTCACGGTGTGTCTAAGCTAAGACAACCGCTACGAGTCCGACGAAGATTTGGTCAACAGATTCAGAAGGGGTTTAGGACTGATGCGTCTCCTGATTCACTCCTGTAAGGTAACATGTGGTCCTATGAGAACTCTTATTAATTCTTCTATGAAGGTGTTTTATTGATGATCTAAGGTCAAGTTGAATTGGTTTTTATGACTTGTGTGAACAGCTACTACTAGGGCCAGTTTAAATATGTTTCAGGCCCAGCTGGGTCTTAGTGATGTCCAATGTATAGTGATTCATCTAATTGCTATGTGGATCTACATTTGTGATCATCTCAGAAACCTTGAACTGGGTCAGCGAACCACAATAGTAGTCTGCTATTTTCATGAACATCTAAGGAACATACATGTTATGGTAGGGAGCTACCACATTCCTAGATGCTGTTGAAGAACTGTGACATTGCTAATCTGCTGAGTCCTTAGACTCCTTAAGTGGGGTTGTCGATCTGTGACATTGCTAATGTGATGGGTCATTAGACTCTTAAGGTGGGTATTGGTGAACTGTGACATTGCTAATGTGCTAAGTCATTACATTCATACGCTGGAGTTATTAAACAGTGACAGTGTTAGTGAATGGAGCCAACGCTCCATTCTTATGTTGCAGAATAGTTCATCCAATTGACTTTGGGAAGCCAAAGAGCAACCAGGCTCTTATCTTATATTGTATTGTGCAACAGTACTTATCATCAGATGGGGACACCTAGAACCCTAGGGTCGCCCATATTTCATCTGTAGTGCGAAACCTGTTGCGAGTGATTCCGTCATAGAGAGATGACCAGCGAACATCGTTGAAGTGCCAGTCAGGTATCAGACATACGCCTGACTAGTCCGAAATCATCCTCACAGTGGAAGGAGAGAACTCTGGAGAGGTCTACGGTGAGTGGTTAGCCACGACTGGACGACGGCACGAACAGAACTCACATGCTGTCTGATGAGTACCGATCATCTGTAGATCATCTCGCTGCTCTCATTTAGCGTGGTGAATATATTGTCTTCTATCCAGGCTTTTCAGCCATCCCTTTCTGAGTTTAGGTTGACGTATTAAGAAATTAAATTTTGCTTTGATGACCATGGCTTTGAGTATAAGTATGACTGTTGTCTTGTCCAAGCTCCTTGTGGGTAGGAATCCATAGGTGGGAAGGGAAGGTCAGTTGTCCCGGCTTGTGTGGGGCCCTGTAGATTGAGAAGTCCTATTGGGGTGGTCGTACTAAAGGCTGGGGATATTAACTATTAGTAACATACCTGTCCAAGCCCCGGGGGTCTTGTTACACTCACCTGCCTTCAAATGTGGCCAAGCCGCATGAACAGGGTGGGACAAAAGTGGGTAATGTGTTGTACCGTCTGAGGCCTACTTCCGTTTCGTGACAAATCTATCCTACTACTAGGCACGCCCACCGGGTGGCCGATTGTGTAGTGGCCTCTAGACATTTTGTCTGGGGATTAGCTGTGAATATGTTGAATAAGCAGCCGTGTACCAACACAAGCGGTGGTCACTGAGGGGAGACGAGTTAGTTGGAGGGACAACTATCTCTATAGAATACCTTAAAACTCTATGACGTGACCACCGGCTTGTAAGAGGCACCATATATAATCTCTCTATCCCCCCCCCCCCGCTGCCTTGCAGAGTATCTTTTAGAAAAAGGCTATTGGAGTCAACCATACACAAACTGGAGTGTCTTCGTCCTGTAGAGAGCATCATGTGCTACAGGTGATACCCGATCGTCGTCAAGCAGCTGTATGCAAATTAAAGGTAACAAGCACTCTACATGTTGGTACATGGAAAGCCAGAACACATAGCTTGAATGGAAAATTAGATAATATCAAGACAGAAATGGAAAGAATGAAGATAAATATATTAAAGATTAGTGAAAAGTGATGGCCAGGTGCAGGGGGAAAATGTTTAGATAAGTATATAATTATTTACTTTGCAGGGAAGGACTACAAAAGGGAGTTGGCATAATTTTGGAACAAATGAGTGCTAAGACAGTCACAGGATTTTGGACAATCTCAAATAGAGTATTATTGGTAAACTCCATGGCAAACCTCTGAATATTAACATTATACAAGTGTCACAATCTCTTTTGCAACAGAACGAGATTGGTCGTTGTCTAGATCCTGATGCTCCTTCTATATCACTGCAGAGTGTCATCTGGGTTATCCCCATGTCCCACAACACAAGTCATTGTTGTAGTACACATCTATTAGTCACTGAACAAGATTGCGTTTGAGCACAGAATATCCCTTTAATGATGAATGAACATGGAAACAGGCAACATATATAAATCCAGTAACAGTAATTCCAGAATATATCCTCATCACAACCTAAAACTCAAATAACACTGCCTGCTCCAGGCCTGCTTAATCTAATCCACCATGACAGTTAACCAGCCACTCTCCCCGGCCCGAACTCACTCGATCCAACCTACTCTGGGTCTAGGCCTCAACTAACTTATCCAGTCCCCTGACTCCACACAACACTACTCCCCAGCCCAGACTGTCTACCTCACAACCACACTAGCCGGCTGACGGCTACTCGACTCCCCCCTTAAACTCACTGCCTCCAACCTTCCCCGTCTATCTTCCTACTTGCCCTTTCCGGGGACCTACCACCCAGCATCATTTTACCTCCGTCTATTATTTCTCAGAGCCGGTTAGTTTGTTTATATAGAATTACTTTCGCTTAGGTCCAACACGCCCAATGTTAATGAACTCAGACATGTTACACTACCCCCTCCTCAAAAGAAAACATCGTTTTCAAATGATGTGAGAGTAATGCTTCTCACACAAAACAAAAATAATGACCCTGTAATATTGCCTGGGTAGCCGTAAGTATGACTCCATCTTACTTCAGCTACCACCTAAATAATACATCGAGTAATCATATGTAACCTCCCATATTCCCCACACATCAATACAACCAACTTTCCATCTTGTGTACCAATGCGTGAGCTAATATATCGCATAATAATCAACATATGATAGAAAACATTATATTTTTGTACCCGCAGGTCTATTAATATCCCCAAGACCACACAAACTATGCAACTTTGCCAATAATTGTCCAGTAAACTAATAATCGTCCATGAATACATGTCGAGGCGGCATTGCCTTTGTCTTCCATCGCCCAATATATTGTATTAATAACAAACCATAATAACACACACCAGATAGGATATAGAACCACATGTTAATTGCTGAGGTGGCCTCATGCCCTTGGTAATTCCTTGACAGCAGGTCTGCCATTGTGTTGTCATCACCCCGTATGGGCATCGGCAGAAATGCGTATTCCTGCAACAATATGCTCCAGCGATGAACCCGTGCGTTCTTCATCGCTGCCGTATGGATGAATGTAAGTGGTCTGTGGTCAGTTTGTAGAATGAATTGTCTTCCCAACAAATACCTGGACAGTTTGTGTACCGACCATACAATCGCCAGAGCCTCACGTTCTAGTGTTGAGTAATGTTCCTCTGGTGTCGGGAGTTTTCTGCTGACGTGTAGTACTGGATGCATGAGGTAGTTCTTTTCTTGCATCAAACATTCTCCGATTCCTGTCGATGATGCATCTACCCGGAGGGTAAATTGTCGATCCAGATTAGGGAGTATTAAAATGGGATAACTGGAAAATACCTACTTAATCTTTCTAAGTGTATCGTCACACTGCTGCTCCCATACAACTTTGTTAGGTTTGCCCTTTTTTTTAGTCAACTCGGACAACACTGACGTGATGGCAGAAAAGTTTTTTATAAACTTATTATAGACGTTTACTAACCAGAGAAAGCTCCTAACTTGCTTCTTCGTTTTAGGTATTTGGATATCCAGAATCTTTTTCACATTTGTATCTTCTGGTTTCAGTATCCCGCTGCCAATAACATGTCCAAGGAAACTTATTTCCTCATATCCAATTTGGCCTTTGGACGGCTTCACAGTCAAGTTATGTTGTCTCAAACTCTCAAACAAGGATTCCAATCCTGCCACCTGATCTCCCATGTTTTTACTGAACAGGCAAATGTCGTCTATATAATTGATAACATCCTTGCGTCCCTGTAACAGTGTCCTCATCATCTTCACGAACGTTGCTGGTGAGTTAACTAGCCCAAACGGCATGTAATTTCACTGAATTAGCCTCTGTGGGGCGACAAACGCTGTTAGCGGTTTGGCTGTTTCACTCATGGGTATTTGCCAGTACTCTTTTGCCAAATCCAACTTGCTAAAATACTTTACAGAAGATATTTGCGTCAGTAAATCATCAGTACTGACCATGGGCCCCGGATCTACAATAGTGATGCTGTTCAATCTCCCGAAATCTATACACAATCGTAAGTTATTGTCCTTCTTCCTAATGACTACTATGGGGAACAAGTATGGGCAGTCTGATCTGGAAATTACCCTCATTTTCACTAACTCTGTTATCTCACTGTCTACCGCTGCTCTGTAATGATGTGGGATAGGGTATGGTTTCACTCTAATTGGTTGGTCCTCTGTTAGCTTGATGTCATGTGTCATCAAGTCTGTCTTCCCTGGTATATCCGTCAGAACATCAGAGTATTTCTGTAATATCTTGACTAGCCTTGCTTTGTCACTAAGTTCCAGGCTGTCATTAGTGGACACATCTTTCCATGTTTCTGTATGTGTCAGTGCCACGATTGGTAAGTGCATCTGCACGTCATTGTCGCTTGATGCTTCTTCGTCAATGACAACAGAACACGCTGTCCGACTTGCCTCCTCGTCAATAATTGCCTCTGTGACGGGCTGTGGTCGTGGAACGAATTGTCTTAGCATGTTAACATGATACACTTTGTTTCCCTTTCACATCCACCCTGTAGTCCACATCTGACACTTTACTGACAATTCTGAATGGGCATTACCAGGTCACTAACAACTTATTAGATATTTCTGGCAGCAGAAGTAACACCTCCTCATTATCTTGGAAAGAGATCAGCTTTGACTTTCTATTAGTATACTGTCTATACCTAGCCCCCGACATTTCCAGGGCATCACGTTCATTCTGGCATGCGGCAATAATTCGGTCTCTAATATTCACGACTAATTCATACGACGAGATCGTATTACTATCGTTACTCTTCCCTGTTATTAACTCTTTCAATATGGTCATGGGGCCTCTTGGGTTTGCCCCATACAACAACAAAAATGGTGAGAATCCAGTGCTTTCTTGTGGTTCTTCTCTATATGCGAACAGGAAAGCTGGAAAGTACTTATCCCAATCATTTGGTTGCTCTGCAGTGACTTTAGCTAACATCTGCTTAAGGGACCCGTTCATTTTTCACAGATTCCGTTGCTCATTGGGTGATAAACTGATGTGAAAACTTGTGTAATGTTCAATAGTCTGTTCACTTCGTTCATCATCTGAGAGGTAAATTGTCGACCATTGTCTGATAACATTTCGTTAGGGAAACCTAACCTTGAAAATAACGTTAACAATACTTCAGCTACGGCTTCTGTCGTAATGTGTTTTAACGGAACTGCCTCTGGCCACCTGGTGTAAAAATCAACCATGGTCAAGTTATACCTATGACCCCTGTTGGACATCACTGCTAATGGGCCAATGATGTCGATGGCCACTTTTTGAAACGGTCTGACTTTCAGGTCTGTAGCTTGTACCGGTGCTTTTACCGTCTTTCCTTTTGGATACATTTTCTGACACGTTGTACAGGATCTACAATTTATTTTTATATCTTTGCTAAACCCTGGCCAATAAAACTGGGATAGGACTCTATGTTGTGTACGCGCTATTCCCATGTGCCCTGCGAATGGAATGTCGTGCGCTGTTCTCATAATCCTCTCTCTGTATGCTAAAGGTACTACTACTTGCCTACGTGTAGATTTGTCATCTGAAAACCTGCGAGTGAGAATATTGTTCTTCATTTCGAAGCACCATCTACCCTTCTTTGGCTGCCTATGTTCTACTCTACTACACCCTTGAAAACATTTGTCTAGAGTAGCATCTTGTCTCTGGGAGTCACTAAAACTCTGTTTGAGATCCATTCTCACCTGCTCAGTTGTTCTATCCTTGTCCTCAGTCTGGGTGTCTACTTCGCGTGTTATCTCTTCCTCAGCTATAGTATCTAATCTTGGTTGTCTTCTAGTAACTACCGCGTTGCTTCTTGCTAGAATGTGTCTTGATAACTTCAAACACAACTCAGCAACGATAAATGGTCCAGGGTGTGACACAACTCCAACAATTCTCGAAGCATGCAAAATTAACGGCAATGAAAGATGTGAAAGCCGGCAGTCATGTAGGTGAAGGCATAATTTATTTGCCCAACGGACAAGTCTGTCGCATTTCAACACGATTAATGAAAAAATAACAATTTATGTTTACCGGGCCTGTTATTGCCTCCGATTAGTATTCCTGGCGTCTCTTTTATCTCTCTCATTATTACTTCGCTATATATAGGTAGAAGAGATCCGATGCCAAGACACACCCCTGTCGTACTCCTAGCTTTATCTGTTCTAATTTCCCTCTTTATTTCCCATTTTAATTGCTGCTACTTGGTTCCAGTAAATATTATTTATTATACTTAAATCTTTCCCATTCATGTTGATATCTTCCAACATATAATAATAAATCATGCAATTCAACTTCGCATGCATTTCCCTAGTTCAAACTAGTTGCTTAGAGCTTAGGTTAATTAGTTACAAAATCGTAATAAAATGATAGTAGTGCCTTGATTGATAATTATGTTCAAGCATTCTAAGGAATTACAAAATATCTAAAAGAAAAACACTTAGACAAGCAAAAAGTAGGGTACATTTCGGGAGTCAACGTGGCGAAGTGGTCAAGCCATTTGACTCGGGCTCCGAAGGTTGTGGGTTTGATTCCAGGCCGCGAACCTTCGGTTCACGAGTGAATGTTTTAAGAGAATCCTGTGGGTCGTCGCTAGAGCTACGGAGATCGTGCTTTGTGTCACGCTTTCCGCGCTGCGGAAAGAGACCGAGCCAGCCATATGTCATAAAAACCCAGTGCAATGAAGTCGAGCCTGTCGACTTTTAAAGGATCCCTACTTTTGAGTAGGGGACATAAACATCTAATATTGTTCCAAGGGAGACTACTTGAATTAGAGAAAAAATAAATTATATTATAGCGTTAATAATAACAATCAATATAAAACGTCTACCTTTTTGCCGTATAATTTAAACTATTAATGTATAAGTAAAATATGTAACGACCAGTATAATACATTTATATTTCTTATAGAATATATTTCTAATTATTTAATACTTAAATTTTAGAATCAACTCTGGAGTTATAGATTTATTTCTTAACTTTAATTTGTATACTTTCAATGTAGTACAGGTTGAGATTTTGAATATAACTTCCCCCAATATGGAGGAAGAAGATTTTTTTACTGGTCTCCTAAGGCCACATAAATAAACACACATAGTATTATTTGGCGCTCACAGAATGTGAACAATTTAATGTTGTTGTTTGTCCATCAAGAATGATGATGACCATTCATTTCATCCAGTGGGGTTGAAGGTGTGGAGCCGTGGGTTCTAAGATGGCTGATAAGGCCTATTTTGGCTCGAAATGTTCTTTGACAATGTGGGCAAAGAAAGCTTGACGTCTCTGGAGGAGGATTTCCTGCAGTGGTTTTTCTGTCCTGCCTTTTCTTCACAGCTCTTGCAGTCTTGGTTGCCTCACATATGACTGCACCTTTGCGTAATGATGCACGCCACGAATTTCGGTCTCTGGCTGCAGCCTCCCAGGTGTCATGATGAATTCCAAAAGCATTCAGTGAAATTTTCAGAGTGTCTTTAAAACGTTTCCTCTGGCCACCTTGGGAGCGTTTACCACAACGCAGTTCGCTGTAAAAAATTCGTTTAGTGAGCCTGTGATCTGGCATGCGAGTCAAGTGACCAGCCCAGCGAATCTGTTTCTTCATCAGTAGAGTGTGGATACTTGGCATGGATGCTCTTTCTAGGACTTCAGTGTCTGGAATCTTGTCTTGCCATTTAATCTTCAGTAGCTTCCTTAGGCAGACTGTGTGGAAGTGGTTTAATTTCCTAGCGTGTCGCTGATAAACAGTCCAGGTTTCACAAGCATATAGCAGTGTGGATAATACAACTGCTTTGTAGACTTTTAGCTTTGTTTGCAGGCTTATTCCAGTTCTGTCCCATACATTCTTGTACAGTCTGCCAAAGGCTGCACTGGCCTTGGAGATTCTTGCATTCACTTCGTCATCGATTGTGGCAGCTTGTGACACGGTGCTGCCAAGATAGGTGAATTTGTTCACAACACTTAGTCTATGATCATTCACTTTGATATTCGGCACAGTGTGATTATTCCCTGGAGCTGGCTGGTACATAACTACAGTCTTCTCCAAGTTGATATTGAGCCCAAAGTTGGCACAGGCATGTGAGAAAGCTGAAACATTATGTTGCATGTCCGCCTCTGAGTTGGCGTATAGAGCGCAATCATCAGCAAACAGGAGCTCTCTGACGGTGCCGCTGTTAATTTTGGTTTTAGCTTTCAGCCTTCTGAGATTGAATAACTTTCCATCCATACGGTAGTTGATGTCTATTCCAATGTCGTCATTCTCGAAGGCATTCATCAACATGGCTGAAAACATGAGGCTGAACAGTGTTGGTGCCAGGACACATCCTTGCTTCACTCCATTGGTGACAGGAAAGGGTTCAGACAGTTCACCATTTTCCTGTACTCCTGCCTGCATGCCGTCATGAAATAGCCGCACTATTTGGACAAACCTTCGTGGACAGCCATATTTTGCCATAATCTTCCACAGTCCTTCTATGCTGACTGTATCAAAAGCCTTGGTAAGGTCAATGAAAGTGGAGAACATTTCGCAGTTCTGTTCCTGACATTTCTCTTGCAGCTGCCTTGCAGCGAAAATCATGTCAACAGTTCCACGTTCTTTTCTGAAGCCACATTGACTCTCAGGAAGAAGACCTTGATCGAGATGGGCTGTGAGGCGATTGAGAAGAATTCTGGCGAGTATCTTCCCTGCAATTGAAAGCAAGGAGATGCCTCGGTGGTTGTCACAGGATTGGCGGTTTCCTTTACGTTTGTAAAGGTGGACTATTGACGCGTCCTTAAAATCTTGTGGCATGGTCTCGTTCATCCATATGTTTGTGAAGACTTGGTGAAGCTGCTCTGTTAGGACCGGCCCACCTGCCTTGTATATCTCTGCTGGGATGGAGTCAGGACCAGGTGCCTTGCCGCTGGAGAGTTGCTGGATGGCTTTGTTTATTTCCACTATGGTTGGCAGGTCATCAAGAGTCTCATTGGTGGGAACTTGAGGAAGGCAGTTGATGGTTTCATCATCGAAGAAGGAAGTTGCATTTAAGATTTTGCTGAAATGCTCTGCCCAGCGTTTGAGGATTTCTTTCTTATCGGTGACCAATGTTCCCCCATCTGCACTGAGGAGGGGAACTATGCCTGGTGATGAAGGACCATAGACCGCTTTCAGTGAGTCGTAGAAGTTTTTCATATCGTGTCTGTCAGCAAAGCCCTGAATTTCACCAGCTTTGCTGCTCAGCCAGGAGTCCCGCATGTGCCGAAGTTTCTGCTGCACTACTCTCTGAATGTTCTTGAAAGCATCTTTTTTTCTATGATGACTTTGGGTCATTCAAATGTGCCTTGAGGAGAAGATGTTTCTCGGCCAGCAATTGGTTGATGTCTTCAGAATTTTCATCAAACCAGTCTTTATGCTTTCGGGGGGCTGGACCCAGGATTTCCATAGCAGTGTTGTAAATTGTGTCCTTTAGGGCTCTCCATTCTGTTTCTGTATCCTGTTTAGCTTCAGCATTGGGCTTGAGGCTGTCTTCCAGCATATTTTCAAACGACTGCTGCATTTTCTTGCTGTTTAGGCGGGTGACATTTAGCTTTGTTTGCATTTTCGCCCCTTGAGGACGCCGTGGTGCCCTGATGTGGATGTTCATTTTCGAGACAATGAGACGATGGTCTGTCCAACATTCGGCACCACACATGGATTTTGTCACTCGAACGTCTTGTCTGTCACTCCTCCTGACGATGACATAGTCAATGAGGTGCCAGTGTTTCGAGCGAGGGTGCATCCACGATGTCCTATTTCTCATGGGGAGACGGAAAATTGTGTTCGTAATCAGGAGATCATGTTCGGCACATGTCTGAAGGAGGCGGAGTCCATTGCTGTTACAATTTCCGACTCCATGCTTTCCAATAATGCCACTCCAAGAGGTGGTGTCCGTGCCTACTCTGGCATTGAAATCCCCAAGGAGTATAAGTTTGTCTCCTTTGGGAACAGATGTTAATACATTGTGCAGGTCCTCATAGAACTTGTTCTTGACATAATCTTCGTTGGTCATAGTTGGTGCGTAGACACTCACAATGGTTGCGTGCTTCCTTCCATTCAGCAGAGGCAACTTCATGGTCATGAGCCTGTCGTTTATAGCCTTTGGAAATCCAGCTAATTTGCCGACCAGGGCCGACTTAATGGCAAATCCCACACCGGATTGGCGTCTTTCCTCGCTTTTCCTTCCACTCCAGAAAAATGTGTAGCCGGCACCAATTTCACAGATTTGGCCTTCTTCTGCAAGTCATGTCTCGCTCAAGGCTGCAATTTCGATGTTGTACCTGCCCAGCTCTCTCCCAATCAGTGCTGTTCGTCTCTCTGGACCCGACGCGCCGTCTCTGTCAAGTAGGGTGCGTACATTCCAAGTTCCAATTGTTAAGGGAATATGGTTTACTCTTTTAGCTTTGCTTGTTTTATCTTTCTTTGTATGTCGACCGCAGTTAGGGTACCCACCAACCGCGGCTAGCTGGTTAGGTAGTGATGAAGCAGACAATGTTTAGGGCACCTTTTCTAGCCCCTTCCTCATGCTATGAAGGTGAGCAGTGTGTTCCTATAGAGGGCTGCTCAGTCGCTCAGGGGGCTGCCGAATCCCACTGCTGCTCCGGTCAGTAGAAGACGACCATATGGCCTGAGCCGCCTGTGTGCAGGTCTGCGACTACGGCTGCCAGCGTACCCACGCCTGCCGCTTTGCCGCTCGTCCTTCGCCACAGGGCTTGAAGGTGATATGTGACGTTGGATGAAGAATGACTTGCGCGATGATTTGGATTAAAGTGAGGAAGAGTTGCGCAATTCGTCGACCTCACTCTCTCGCCTGAGTCCATCTGAGTCCAGTGGCAAGACAAGTCGAGACGATTGGAGACGAATACAGGTGCAGTGGATGACCAGGGCGCTCTACGTGCCTTGCCGTGCTCATTACGTTCCACAACGCTTTGCAGGTAAACGCCGTCTTGCCCGTTGAATCAGGAATGATTTCTTCCGCGCAGTCTGCCGAATCCTGTCTTCACATGCTGGGTAGGCATACCCTATACCTCTTGGTTTGACACCAAATCGGATACCCATGCCTGGTTTATCCAGCCTCTCACAGCTGTTGCCCGGGGGGTGACCGCTGTCGCATGCTGACAGCTACTAGGAGCCACAGGCACGAGCTGGGTGTCAGACTTGGACCAGTGGGGGATGGGTCCTGAAAGGACATGAGAGCCATCCTTACCAAAGGTGCTACCAATGCCTGACACCCCGTACCCCCCCCCCCCGTACCACCCCGTACCCCCAACAATTTAATAGAGACTAGAGGACGCACTAGACAACATAAAATTTGAAAGCCATAGTTACCGACCGGGATCGAACCTGTCGCCTCCAAATGACGATGGCGCCTCTCTGCAGGAACAAGGCACTTCGACGCACAAAAGTATCGCCGAGAGTGCGTCCCCAGGTTCGATCCCGGTATAGCTTTTACATTTTATGGTGTCTAGTGCGTCTTCTAGTCTCTATTTCCTTCTTCTCATTCTGTGAGCGGCAAATAATACTATGTGTGTTTATTTATGTAATTGTCTTAGTGGCCTCAACGGTTCTCCCCATTGATTTCTTGTGTTAAAGGCCACATAAAGTTTTCAGGAATGTAACCACACACATCCTTCTTCTGTCTCTTCTCTTGTTCATAACATATATAGACAACGTATGTCAAAGCAATGTCAAGCCAAACAATTACCGCAAGAACACCGTATACCGAGAACACAGAAGAAGAACTATCTGCAAATTACACCACAAGAGAATTCCTGTTTGCGGACGACCAAGCACTCCTAGTAAAATCAGAAGCTGAATTACAAGACCACATGAATAGTCTAAACGAAATGTATATTGCAGTGCTTCCCAAACTTTTCACTTTCGAGGACCGACATACAATTTTCCTTTTGCACCAGGGACCCGTGACGTTAAAAAAAAAAAAAAAAAATTCTCCTTGTATTCTGGAATTTTATTTGACCTCAATATACATTTTAATATAAATATAAGATTTATCGTAATTGTGGGTATTGTCCCGGTGCGCTAAATACTGCTCCATATTGTTATTGGATGACGGTGATTTATTTAATGGTGGTCCCATTTTCATGAGTAAAAATGTGTAGAGATTTCCACACAAAAAAAATATGTTTCAAATGTCAACACTACATTTAGGTCTTCTTGTAAAGGTGTATATACTCGTATACACCGACAGTAATGAACACCGATATAAAATAAAAATAAAATATATCTTGGAAAACGATACCAATTCTTACTTTTTTTCAACTCACGTTGTGGACCGGCAAAGAAGGGCTCACGGATCTGCACCTGTCCGCGGACCACCACTTTGGGAAGCACTGGTATAGGGAACATATCATGAAAATTAGTATAAATAAAACAGAGTTAATGACTATAACTAAAGAAGAAAACAACAACAACAACAACAATTCACCTAAACGAACACCCCTTGTGATAAGTAAAGAGGTTCACGTACTTGGGAAGTGTTATATCATCAAATGGCAAATCAGAAGACGAAATCGAAAAAAAAGATGCAATAAGGCAAAACAACCCATTGGACAAATGGCACCAATACTAAAGAACAAACATGTATCACTAACTACTAAGAAAGCACTTTACAACACAATTTTCCCACCAACTCTATGTTACCAATGCCAAACCTGGACAATGACAGAAAAAGAGAAAAGAAAATCACAACAGAAATGAGATTCCTGAGAAGAATACTCAATGTATCAAGAAGAGATAAGATCAGAAATGAAGAAATCAGGACTAACGTGGGGGTTATAGCTGCACTAGATTTTATTAGAAGGCAGCAAGTCAAATGGTTTGGCCATGCAAGTAGGTTACCAACTAACAGTGTACCACAACAAGCAATGATGTACAGACCAGATGGAAGCAGAGGAAGAGGCCGACCACGCAAACGATGGACGCAGTGAATAACAGAGTCCGTGGGAATATCGATACGTGAAGCCCATAAGCGGGCACTCTACCGCGATTTATACGTCACCTCGACACCGCAAGGTACAAGAGGAACATGATGAGAAGAGATGAGATCCCAGACTTTAGTAACATTAAGAAAGAAATGAGAAGACTGAATATTATCATGTTAGGTGTCATGGAGGGACCTCAGATCAATGAACTGGCACCAACTCGACCTGGTGCTCACTAAACAAAACAATCTCCGTAATGTACGGCTGACTCGCAGCTATCATAGTGCTGACCGTGACACCGATCATTCACTCGTTTCCAGCAAGGTGAAGATAAAGCATAAGAGAATCTACAGAACAGAAAGAAGACCACGCATCGACACCAGCGGCACCCGAAACAAAGAGGTCAATAACTTCATCCAGGCTATGGCGGAGGCTCTGCCTGGCCCCACAAATGGAACTGCCACCGAGAGATGGAGTCATTTGCGCGACACCATCTATACCACAGCACTATCAACATTTGGCAAGTATCAACCAAAGTCAGCCGACTGGTTTGAAGCACACTCTAAAGAGATGCTCCCAGTCCTGGAGATGAAGAGACTCTCATTCTCAATGTATAAAACATCACCATCAGAGAAAACATTGCAGGTACTGAGATCGGCCAGAAATAGAGTACAACAGACCGCTAGAAAATGTGCCAACAAATACTGGCTACACAAACTTGCGCAGACACTGGAAATATAAGAGGGATGTACGAGGGCATCAAGCAAGCTGTCTTGATTTGGTCTGAATCTTGGACCTTGTACTCACGACAAGAAAGAAAGATGAATTGCTTCCACATGAGATGTCTGAGACGTATCCTGGGCATATCATGGAAAGACCATATAACAAACAAACACGTGCTTGAATGAGCGGATATTACCACAGTGCACTCCCTCCTCAAGCAGTGACGCCTTCGGTGGCAGGGCCACGTATCTAGAATGGAGGATGAACGTATTCCCAAAGATCTCCTGTACGGAGAACTAGCCACAGGAAAGAGGCCAACTGGAAGACCCCCAAAATGCGATACAAGGATGTGTGTAAACAATATATAAAAACCCTCGGCATAGATACAGACACGTGGGAGAGAGTTGCAACAGACAGATGCTACTGGAGAAGAGAAGTGCGAAACTGACTGGCGCTCTTTGAGTGCAATCTGATCCAACAAACTCAGGACAGGGGGCACAGGCATAATATGCAGTCACATACTTCGTTACCTGCCTCGTCTTACAGATGCGGAAACTGTAACAGAGATTGTCACTCTCGCACTGGACTCTGCAGTCACCAGCGGCGATGAGAGGAGCCTGCCCAGCGGCACAACTCTATAGTCCTACAGGACTGAAAGAGGCCTACTACTACTATATGTGAGACCAGAGGGAATTATAACTTCCGAGGAATATATAGCATAATCAATTCTGGTGGAGAGAAAAAAAAACAGCCAGATGTAGCAATTATAAGAGACATAGTCATGTAAGAAGAACAATGTGAGTTTGTAGAGGGCAAAGGTTCAGTAAATGCTGTATGTACGCTGAGAGCATTAATTGAACGATCTATAGAAGTAAACAAAACCCCATATCTATGCTTTATTGACTACCCAAAGGCTTTCGATAAAGTAATACATTTCATTATAATAAAGATGCTTGCAGATCTATAAATCGATGTGAAAGACCTTAGACTTGTAAAAAACGTATATTGGAAACAACAAGCTGCCATATGGATTGATAATGAAGTAGGTCAATATCAACCTATTAAGAGAGGTGTGAGACAGGGATGTGTAATGTCTCCGGATCGTTTTCTCCTGTACAGTGAAAATATTTTCAGACATGTAGAAGTTATTAAAGGAGTCATCACTGGAGGACGTAATAATTAGATGTGCGGATCATACAGTATCGATTGTAGACAATGAGCAGGATCTTCAACATTTAGTAGATGCGTTTGTTGCATACAGTGAACAACTGGGGATAGAATTAAACTGTAAGAAGGAAGTACCATAACGTAATACACAAATAAATGGGAATATTCTTAAAAAAGTGAATCGGTACAATTATCTCGGAACAATCATAACTGCCTTTCAGTTATGCGTGTCTGTAAGTCTAATATATCTAAATGTTAGTCTCTATGTCTGAATGTCCTGTCTGTCTGAGACTGTGTCTGCTTCTGTCTCTCTGTCTCTCTCTCTCTCTCTCTCTCTCTCTCTCTCTCTCTCTCTCTCTCTCTCTCTCTCTCTCTCTCTCTCACTCTGAGTTTGTCTGTGTGCCTGGTACGATTGTCTTTTCTGTGTGACTATATGTGCTGTCAGTCGTGTCTGTTCATTATGTCTGTCAGTCAGTCCTGTCTAACCTTGTGACAACACCGGCCTGGTTCTCAGTGGTTGCCGATATATTGTACTTGGGTTCTTAATTAACTTCTGTCTAGCTTGTAACTTCATTGACCCCAGGACGGTGCCCGGACGACCCTGCCCATATGAAGACTGACACTATTCCAAGACACCTACCTGACTATAAGAGAACAATCTTATAACAGGTGAATCTAGAATCTTTATTTTAGATTCAGACTCAAACACACAAACCGACAAACCGACAGACAGACATACATACAGAAATGAAAAGTCAATTGGGTGAGAGTAGTCTGCTTGACATTCTCATCATCCCACACGAAGTATGTCAGTGTAGTATTGGTTGTAGTCTGCTTGACATTCTCATCATCCCACACGAGGTATGTCAGTGTAGTATTGGTTGTAGTCTGCTTGACATTCTCATCATCCCACACGAGGTATGTCATTGTAGTATTGGTTGTCAGTGTGTAGACCCAGGTGGTAAGACACATTCACCTGAACCCATATGATGCTTCCTGGAGCCGCGGAAGTTGGGCCAAGTAGGATTCAGCAGCCACTAGCCACTTGGCCTTCAGCACCATCTAAAGTCACAGCACACAGCCACAGGTCCACAGCACCCAGCCACGGACCAACTGCAAACAGGCTCTCAGGAATCAGCAAAGGGTCAACAGCAAACAAGTCACTGCAAACAGGCAGCCGCCCTCAGGATACAGCACACAGCCAAGGGCACTCGCCCACAAAAATCCGCAAACAGCACAGCCAAGCAATAGCAATCAGCCAACAGCAACAGCAAAGGGCACTCGCCTACAGCAACAGCAAAGGGGTTCCTGTAAGCAAGAACAGGCCAGGTGTACACATCCATCACACCCATGCACATTACACGCTACACCAATATGCATCTACACTAAAATCCTATTCATTGTGGTCAGTTCTTGCAGCTCAGTAGCTTTTCAGCCACAAGTCTCATACCTAATAGATAATAGATAAGATGACAGGTTCCATTCATGAGGATGGCAGAAATCCTTACCTCCCTTGAAGATCATCAAGTGTTTTGGCCTAAATCAGGGGTGGCCAATACGAGGCCCGCGGGCCGCATGTGGCCCGCCGGGAGTCCTGTTGCGGACCGCGGAGCTAGGTTAAATGAACATAAGTGTTAACTTTATTACACATATCACCAAAATAAAATTACATCATGAGTCATTTGTATCAAATATTTTTAAATTATAGCTAAGAGAAATTCGAAATATCTCGCATTTTTGGAAAACAAAATCATTGGGTTTGAGCTATTTTAAATATCCCACATTTTCGGGAAAATTCATAGATTTTAGCTATTTCAAATATCCGCCATTTGACACCCAAGGTTACTTAGTTTTTTTTTTGTCCGACGCTAGGTGTTGATAAAATTTAGTATGAGACTTCAACTTCTGATATATATGTTCTGTGGTCTTCGGGGTCTTCGGGAAGCTCGCAATGCTATCGGGATCATACTCATAACTACTTTCAGTCCAGCTTTACAAAGTTACTTGTTATTCTGTAGTTTCGTTCTATTGTCGTTACTGCGTCTGGAGAGATTTTGCTATCTACGTTAAAACACATATTTATAATCAGAGTTCAAACAACTTTAACCAAGTATTCTCTCTACCATATCGATTATATATATATATATATATATATATATATATATATATATATATATATATATATATATATATATATATATATATATATATATATATATATATATATATATAACGATTCTGAAATGTTTTATTTATGTAATTTAAATTAATTATTATTAATTAGTATTACCCTTGTGTTTTATTTTTTCAATTAAAAATGAAGACCTACCATGGCGTCAACTAGTAATTACATTGGACCAAAGAAGAGAAGAATCACAGAAGAATTAAGAAGTTTTCAAGACAGGTGGACTATAAACTTAGTTTTTCGTGGAAATTAAAACAAAGCCCATATGATATGATGTGCTTGATATGCAACGAATCTGATTCTGTTTTGAAAGAGTATCACGTCAAACGACACTACGAGACTAAGCATGCAAATAAATTTGATAAGAACAAAGGGCGATTTCGACAAGACCAAGTAAATGACTTTAAAAAAAAATGTTTCTGCACAACAAAATATATTTACTAGAGCGGGTTCAGAGTCAACATGCTATGTAAAAGCTAGTTATGCAGTAGCCACGATACTAGCAAACAATCGAAGCCATATTCAGATGGTGAAATGGTTAAGGAATGTTTGGAGGGCATCGTTGACATTCTGTGTCCAGAAAAGAAGAAGGATTTCTCAAAAATAAGTCTGTCTCGTCAGACTATTATAAGGCGCGTGGACGACATTGGAAAAAAAAATATTGAAGATAATTTGAAAAGTCGTGCATTCGAGTTTATATTTTATACTCTAGCATTGGATGAAAGCACAGATATGGCAGATACTGCCCAACTGGCAATTTTTATCAGGGTCCATTCGTGATGTCCATTTGAAAAAGACGGAAGAATTAGCGGCACTGTATCCACTTAAGGACACTACTAAGTCACGAGATTTGGTAGAGACAGTTACATCCACATTGAATCGCTTTTCGTTACAACTTAACAACTTATAGGGTTTAACAACGGATGGTGCTCCAGCAATGGTTGGGAAACACGAAGATTTAGTAAAATTTATTGAAAATGAGGCCTCCAATGTCGGCAATACTTCAATGATAAATTTTCATTGCATTATTCATCAGGAGAATTTATGTTCGTAGTCCCTCAAAATGGACCGTGTCACGAAATGTTATAATGTTATAATGACGTTACATTTAATACAGAAGTAAGATGGCTGAACCGTGCCGAATTTTTGAAAAGAGTGTTTGATTTGCAGCAAGATAAACAATCATTCTTTACAAGCAAGTCAAAAAGTATCCCAGAGTTTGAAGACAAAGAGTGGGTTTGCGACTTTGCATTTCTGATCGATATAACTAGCCACTTAAATGACGTTAATACTCGTCTACAAGGGAAAGATCAATTAATTAATAAGATGTATGATCATATTTCTGCATTTCAAATGAAACTTCGTCTTTGGGAACAACAGTTGAGAACAAAAAATCTTTACTCACTTTCCAACATTGTCATTGCAACCAGATGTCACACAGGAAGCGGCGGATGAAACGCTTCTTTGATATGTGACTTAAACCTCGAATTTGAAAACCGATTTCAGGATTTAAAAAAAAATACATCACGTGCTTTTTGTGTGCATTTGTAACGCCATTCGCGGTAGACGTGAATTTATTACCAGGAAGATTACAAATTGCACATTGTGAAATGTCGTGTGATACACAGTTAAAGGAGAAATTCCATCAAGTTGATTTGGAAGAGTTCTTTAAACGTATTTGGGCACGGATAAATATCCTGCGTTTTACAAACATACTCTGTCGATGGTTTCGCTATTTGGAAACACTTTTGCGTGTGAACAGCTTTTTAGTCTCATGAAGCACATCAAATCACTAGTAAGAACACGAATTACTAGTGTTCATGGGACGCAGAGTTATTTCCAAAGCACCAGGGCCAGGTTCTATACTGGCCAAGACCTACCTGCACATCGTAGTCGTGCGTCCTGGGCAACAGGTCCATTCGTGGTCCAGGCTAACGTAGTAGGATCGCTGATTCTTCCGAAGTCGGTGCGTATCTGCCTGCACGACGAGGAACCACCAGTCTGCATACCAAAGCCAGACATGAGACAACGGATACGCACACAAACCTCAGTCCGGTATGACATCCCACTGATGTTGGACAACAGGATGACTTCATTCGACATATAGTACTTTATCCTGGAGTTCACAGCCAGCGAACACAAGCAACTAAGCAAACAAGCACTGATGTTCATTTGGAAAACTGTGTGCAGCGACAACATCAGTCGAGATCAATTTTGATGCACGTAGTTCTGAAAAACAAAGTCATATGTCGGACTTTTAAATATTTTAAAATTGTCTAATAAATATATTTGATTCTCAGTTATGTTTTATTTTCTTTAAAAAAATAAATAAATAAATATACCTATTTTTTTTTTTTTTTTTTTAAATATTAAATCAGGCAAGCGTTTGACCACGATCCCACCTACTGGGAAGCGACGATGTGGTCGAAGCTGTAACACACTTGATTGTTTACTTTAATTAAAAATAATTAGGTGCGTGGCCCGGCAGGAAATATTATTTCTGAAATTTGGCCCGCCTGCCGAAAAGGTTGGCCACCCCTGGCCTAAATCATAAGCATATCAGGATACCTCAGCTACGTACTCCATGACCCCTCCACGGTTACTTCAAGATGCTCAGACTACCATGGTAACTAACCTGAAATACTGAATTAAAGACCCGACAAACAACCTAAGAGTTTTGTGTTCTTGTGTGTGTCGCTTCCCCCTTTCTTTCTCGGATACCTGGGTGTCTGTTGTGTGTGTGTGTGTGAATGTGTAGATAGACAACCATCACTGGAATACATTCCTTTGGCTGCCTAGGAATGGTATAGAGTCAAAACACCCCAACAATCGGGTTCCGATAAAAGTATAGAGACAATAGAAAGTTAGCCCCGCTGGACAAACCATTCCTTCTCATTAAAGGAATTGTGGAGTCTGATAACACTGATGAAATATACACGCTTGTGTGGATGTCTCCCCACCGCTATACTGGCCCAAGGTTAAATCCCTAGTAGGTGTGAAGATATCTTGTCCCCTTCTGACTAAGAACAGTTAAATAACAACAGGCCTATGTGGCGATAATCACTTCACAGCCTATAGCCTTCTACATAGTTGGGTTTCACCTTAACGAGAAACGCATGTTGTGGTTCTCGCGCGTCACATGAGGCTGACTGACAAGTACCTGTTTCAACCCGCCACCTGATGATTACTGAAACGTACTAATGTCAAACCTATCATTAAGGGAATCAAATTACAGCTTTGTTCAAGAAGAATTCTTCTGTCCGAACAATAATTCCCTCATGTACCCCATTATTGAGATAGGACGTCGAATGTATTGATAATTCACTTCAACCAGACTGCTCCAGTGAGCTGGCTCGCGAAATACATTCCGTCGTGTCTGTTGACCTTAGCCCTCGCTTTAATCTAAATTATAGTAAACACCCAGGCATACCACACAGCTGCCGTGCCTGGTCAAGTCTTAACTTACACTGGTGTCCCCTGACCCGAGGTCAACTCGTACATCTCGGCCAGGGCACAGGCCCACGGGTGCAACTGCCCGGCCTGGTCAATAAAATTTACCCACAACTGAAATACAAACTTAGTTAAGCGATTCCAAGTATAAATGCGTTACTTTTAAACTTCGGAACAACTATGCAACATACATCGACCCGTTAGGTTCATCAAACCTTCGGCTGTAGGTCCCCTCTGTAGCCCCAAAATGTACACCATGATACAGCTGGTCAAAGGCCCGGCCTCTCGTCTCAATGACAACAATGCTACCACAGTAGATCAATCTCTGATTCCATAAGAGTTGCATAGAATACAGCTGGTGGACACGACCGTGATAGGATGGCTTCAACAACAACCTCCGTAGAGCATTATCCGGCTCCCCGGCTGACTATAGAAGCAACTTCCCTTCTCGATGATCGGCTACCGAATGGCCTCTTCGGGTCGGGTCCGGAAGGACACACTCACGGAACCCGCCGAATATTTCCGAGTATTACCACACGAAAGTGATGGCTACTCACGATTCCCCGAGATTTACCAGAATGTGCGATTTACAAAATCCAGTATCTACGCACACTCGAAGAGTTGAGGTATGCTTCTCGGGACCAGTGAATTTCATGACAACCCCGATACATAACTGCGTACGAACCCAGAAGACGGCCCTAACACTTGTTCCTCGGAAATTCCCCACTCACTGTGACGAAACCAGCCGGATCACATGTCTTTACTCGGCGGAGAATCCTAGCGGTCTGAAATAGATGGGTGGTCTCCCGTCAGATCTTAAAATAGCTATGGGAAACCCCAGCTATCTTTGCCGTTTCTAGAGATTTAGCATATATTCTAGAGCGAAAGATCCAGAGTGTCTACGTGATGTTGGCAGTCACGTAGGACATCCATCAACATTAGTTTCACGGGGATCTGGAATTCGCCGTGGAACAGGAGATTCTCAGAGGTCGAGTGGGATTCGAAACTGCCCGAAGTAGCACACTGGAGTTGAGCCGCGAGCCGTCTGTCAACGAATACGGTCGCAATTTCATGGCTGTGGAGAATTGATGTCTGCAACGCTTGACAGGGCGTGACACCGATACAGTCTATAATTGCAGTGACTCTAGACTACAGGATCTGTTTATACGATGGAGATTCTAGAGTTATACCATGAACTCAATTGGACCAGCTCGTTCCAGTGCCAGTCAATGTGATGTTTTGGGGCAATACTGGGAGCGGTCACAAGAATCTGTCAGAGTCAACACATATGAGAAACATGAGTTTTAGGAAGTTCACGGCGTGTCTAAGCTAAGACAACCGCTACGAGTCCGACGAAGATTTGATCAACAGATTCAGATGGGGTTTAGGACTGATGCGTCTCCTGATTCACTCCTGTCAGGTAACATGTGGTCCTATGAGAACTCTTATTAATTCTTCTATGAAGGTGTTTTATTGATGATCTAAAATCAAGTTGAGTTGGTTTTTATGACTTGTGTGAACAGCAACTACTAGGGCCAGTTTAAATATGTCTCAGGCCCGGCTGGGTCTTAGTGATGTCCAATGTATAGTGATTCATCTAATTGCTATGTGGATCTACATTTGTGATCATCTCAGAAACCTTGAACTGAGTCAGCAAAGCACAATAGTAGTCTGCTATTTTCATAAACATCTAAGGAACATACATGTTATGGTAGGGAGTTACCACGTTCCTAGATGCTATTTAAGAACTGTGACATTGCTAATCTGCTGAGTCCATAGACTCCTTAAGTGGGGTTGTCGAACTGTGACATTGCTAATGTGCAGAGTCATTAGACTCTTAAGGTGGGTGTTGGTGAACTGTGACATTCTAATGTGCTGAGTAATTACATTTATACGCTGGAGTTATTAAACAGTGACAGTGTTAGTGAATGGAGCCAGCGCTTCATTCTTATGTAGCAGAATAGTTCATCCAATTGACTTTGGGAAGCCAAAGCGCAACCAGGTCCTTATCTTATATTGTATTGTGCAACAGTACTTATCATCAGATGGGGACATCTAGAACCCTAGGGTCGCCCATATTTCATCTGTAGTGCGAAATCTGTTGCGTGTGATTCCGTCATCGAGAGATGACCAGCGAACATCGATGAAGTGTCAGTCAGGTTTCAGACATACGCCTGACTAGTCCGAAATCATCCTCACAATGGAAGGAGAGAACTCTGGAGAGGTCTACGACTTGGATTTCCTTTGCACCGGAGGTTCATCGGGTGAGTGGTTAGCCACGACTGGACGACGGCACAAACAGAACTCCCATGCTGTCTGATGAATACCGATCATCTGTAGATCTTCTCGCTACTCTCATTCAGCGTGGTGTATATATTGTCTTCTATCCATTCTTTTCAGTCATCCCACTATGAGTTTAGGTTGACGTATTATGAAATTAAATTTTGTTTTGATGACCATGGCTTTGAGTATAAGTATGACCGTTGTCTTGTCCGAGCCCCTTGTGGGTAGGAATCCATAGGTGGGAAGGGAAGGTCAGTTGTCCCGGCTTGTGTGGGGCCCTGTAGATTGAGAAGTCCTATTGGGTGATCGGACTAAAGGCTGGGGATATTAACTATAAGTAATATACCTGTCCAAGCTCCGGGGGTCTTGTTACACTCACCTGCCTTCAAATGTGGCCAAGCCGCATGAACGGGGTGGGACAAAAGTGGGTAATGTGTTGTACCGTCTGAGGCCCACTTCCGTTTCGAGACAAATCTATCCTACTACTAGGCACGTCCACCGGGTGGCCGATTGTGTAGTGGCCTCTAGACATTTTGTCTGGGGATTAGCTGTGAATATGTTGAATAAGCAGCCGTGTACCAACACAAGCGTTGGTCACTGAGGGGAGATGAGTTAGTTGGAGGGACAGCTATCTCTATAGAATACCTCAAAACTCTATGACGTGACCATCGGCTTGTAAGAGGCACCATATATAATCTCTCTATTCCCCCCCCCCCACTGCCTTGCAGAGTATCTTTTAGAAAAAGGCTATTGGAGTCAACCATACACAAACTGGAGTGTCTTCGTCCGGTAGAGAGCATCATGTGCTACAGGTGATACCCGATTGTCGTCAAGCAGCTGTATGCAAATTAAAGGTAACAAACACACTACATGTTGGTACATGGAAAGCCAGAACACATAGCTTGAATGGAAAATTAGATAATATCAAGACAGAAATGGAAAGGATAAAGATAAATATATTAAAGATTAGTGAAAAGTGATGGCCAGGTGCAGGGGGAAAATGTTTAGATAGGTATAGAATTATTTACTTAGCAGGGAAGGACTACAAAAGGGAGTTGGCATAATTTTGGAACAAATGAGTGCTAAGACAGTTACAGGATTTTGGACAATCTCAAATAGAGTATTATTGGTTAACTCCATGGAAAACCTCTGAATATTAACATAATACAAGTGTCACAATCTCTTTTGCAACAGAATGAGATTGGTCGTTGTCTAGATCCTGATGCTCCTTCTATATCACTGCAGAGTGTAAGCTGGGTTATCTCCATGTCCCACAACACAAGTCATTGTTGTAGTATACATCTATTAGTCAATGAACAATTTTGCGTTTGAGCACAGAATATCCCGTTAATGATGAATGAACATGGAAACCCGCAACATATATAAATCCAGTAACAGTAATTCCAGAATATATCCTCATCACAACCTAAAACTCAAATAACACGGCCTGCTCCAGGCCTGCTTAATCTAATCCACCATGACAGTTAACCAGCCACTCTTCCCGGCCCGAACTCACTGGATCCAACTTACTCTGGGTCTAGGCCTCAACTAACTTATCCAGTCCCCTGACTCCACACAACACTACTCCCAGCCAAGACTGTCTACCTCACAACCACACTAGCCGGCTGACGCCTCCTCTACTCCCCCCCCCTTAAACTCACTGCCTCCAACCTTCCCCGTATATCTTCGTATTTGCCCTTTCCGGGGACCTACCACCCAGCCTCATTTTACCTCCGTCTATTATTTCTCAGGGCCGGTTAGTTTGTTTATATAGAATTACTTTCGCTTAGGTCCACCACGCCTAATGTTAATTAACCCAGGCATGTTACACTACCCCCTCCTCAAAAGAAAACATCGTTTTCAAATGATGTGAGAGTAATGCTTCTCACACAAAACAAAAATAATGACCCTGTAACATTGCCTGGGTAGCCGTAAGTATGACTCCATCTTACTCCAGCTACCACCTAAATAATACATCGCATAATCATATGTAACCTCCCATATTCCTCACACACCAATACAACCAACTTTCCATCTTGTGTACCAATGCGTGAGCTAATATATCGCATAATAATCAACATATGATAGAAAACATTATATTTCTGTACCCGCAGGTCTATTAATATCTTCAAGACCACACAAACTATGCAACTTTGCCAATAATTGTCCAGTAAACTAATAATCGTCCATGAATACATGTCGAGGCGCTGCATTGCCTTTGTCTTCCATCGTCCAATATATTGTATTAATAACAAACCATAACAACACACGCCAGATAGGATATAGAACCACATGTTAATTGCTTATGTGGCCTCATGCCCTTGGTAATTCCTTGACAGCAGGTCTGCCATTGTGTTGTAATCGCCCCGTATGGGCATTGGCAGAAATGCGTATTCCTGCAACAATATGCTCCAGCGATGAACCCGTGCGTTCTTCATCGCTGCCGTATGGATGAATGTAAGTGGTCTGTGGTCAGTTTGTAGAATGAATTGTCTTCCCAACAAATACCTGGAGAGTTTGTGTAACGACCATACAATCGCCAGAGCATCACGTTCTAGTGGTGAGTAATGTTCCTCTGGTGTCGGGAGTTTTCTGCTGACGTATAGTACTGGATGCATGAGGTGGTTCTTTTCTTGCATCAAATATTCTCCGATTCCTGTCGATGATGCGTCTACCCGGAGGGTAAATTGTAGATCCAGATTAGGGAGTATTAAAATGGGATAACTGGAAAATACCTGCTTAATCTTTCTAAGTGTATCGTCACACTGCTGCGCCCATACAACTTTGTTAGGTTTGCCTTTTTTTAGTCAACTCGGACACCACTGACGTGATGGCAGAAAAGTTTTTTTATAAACTTATTATAGAAGTTTGCTAACCCGAGTAAGCTCCTAACTTGCTTCTTCGTTTTAGGTATTTGGATATCCAGAATCTTTTTCACATTTGTATCTTCTGGTTTCAGTACCCCGTTGCCAATAACATGTCCAAATTTCCTCATATCCAATTTGGACTTTGGACGGCTTCACATTCAAGTTATGTTGTTTCAAACTCTCAAACAAGGATTCTAATCCTGCCACGTGATCTTCCATATTTTTACTGAACAGGCAAATGTCGTCTATATAATTGATAACATCCTTGCATCCCTGTAACAGTGTCCTCATCATCCTCACGAACGTTGCTGGTGAGTTAACTAACCCAAACGGCATGCAATTTCACTGAAATAGCCCCTGTGGGGTGACAAACGCTGTTAGCGGTTTGGCTCTTTCACTCATGGGTATTTGCCAGTACCCTTTTGCCAAATCCAACTTGCTAAAATACTTTGCAGAAGATATTTGCGTCAGTAAATCATCAGTACTGACCATGGGCTCCGGATCTACAATAGTGATGCTGTTCAATCTCCCGAAATCTATACACAATCGTAAGTTATTGTCCTTCTTCCTAATGCCTACCATGGGGAACGAGTATGGGGAGTCTGATCTGGAAATTACCCCCATTTTTACTAACCCTGTTATCTCACTGTCTACCGCTGCTCTGTAATGATGTGGGATAGGGTATGGTTTCACTCTAATTGGTTGGTCCTCTGTTAGCTTGATGTCATGTGTCATCAAGTCTGTCTTCCCTGGTATATCCGTCAGGACATATCAGAGTATTTCTGTAATATCTTGACTAGCCTTGCTTTGTCACTAAGTTCCAGGCTGTCATTAATGGACACATCTTTCCATGTTTCTGTATGTGTCAGTGCCACGATTGGTAAGTGCATCTGCACGTCATTGTCGCTTGATGCTTCTTCGTCAATGACAACAGAACACGCTGTCTGACTTGCCTCCTCGTCAATAATTGCCTCTGTGACGGACTGTAAGGCTTCTGGTCGTGGAACGAATTGTCTTAGCATGTTTCCCTTTCACATCCACCCGTAGTCCACATCTGACACTTTACTGACAATTCTGAATGGGCATTACCAGGTCACTAACAACTTATTAGATATTTCTGGCAGCATAGGTAACACCTCCTCATTATCTTGGAAAGAGATCAGCTTTGACTTTCTATTAGTATACTGTCTATACCTAGCCCCCGACATTTCCAGGGCATCACGTGCATTCTGGCATGCGGCAATAATTCGGTCTCTAATATTCACGACTAAGTCATACCACGAAATCGTATTACTATCGTTACTCTTCCCTGTTATTAACTCTTTCAATATGGTCATGGGGCCTCTTGGGTTTGCCCCATACAACAACTCAAATAGTGAGAATCCAGTGCTTTCTTGTGGTACTTCTCTATATGCGAACAGGAAAGCTGGAAAGTACTTACCCCAATCACTTGGTTGCTCTGTAGTGACTTTAGCTAACATCTGCTTAAGGGACCCGTTCATTTTTCACAGGTTCCGTTGCTCATTGAGTGATAAACTGATGTGAAAATTTGTGTAATGTTCAACAGTCTGTTCACTTCGTTCATCATCTGAGAGGTAAATTGTCGACCTTGAAAATAACGTTAACAATACTTCAGATACGGCTTCTGTCGTAACGTGTTTTAACGGAACTGCCTCTGGCCACCTGGTGCAAAAATCAACCATGGTCAAGTTATACCTATGTTGGACATCACTGCTAATGGGCCAATGATGTCCATGGCCACCTTTTGAAACTGTCTAACTTTCAGGTCTGTAGCTTGTACCGGTGCTTTTGCCGTCTTTTGGATACATTGAGTGTTTAATACGACTCATATAAAGCCGTATTTCAGTCTGGCTAGATGGCTGTTGCAAAACAACCATATTATTACGTTTTTTTCAAATTGCTGCGAGGTAGATGCGAGAAGCTGGTACTACTGATATGACTGGGTATTATTGCAATTGAGGTAACCAGCCATCAGGGGGATGAAACCTGATTTGTGTTAAAAGTTGAACTTCATTTGTCATTTCAATGCAACTTACATTTATCGTATATATTTCTATGCCATATATGTATTTTCATGCATAACACAGGGAAATGGTAGACTCTGACATGAAGTTAACACTACCCCAGTATATACATACATCATGAATGAAAGATGGCATCTTTCATTGAGGTACCCGGGGAGGATGTCAGAGCCTAACATGGGATAGCTATGCAGCAACATCGTTACGACACCCGGCGGACAAGAATTGTCGGCTGGCAAGATTGTTACCTGACACGCGACCAGCGGTCAGGCTGACGACAAGACGCACGCATGCCACGTGACGCCACTAGAGGCGGTCAGCAAGTTGCGCGCTAGCGACAGACCGAGCTGGGACCTGAGACTGGAAGGACGTGTGCGGTGAAAGCAAGGCGTTTGTGTAGATCTCTGTGGGTGAAAGCCGAACGACTGTCATCTTGAGCGTCAGACTTGTGAGCTGTATTGTGGTTGTGAGCGTCGTGAGTTATATATTGTATATTGTTGTAATCATCGTTCTGTATTTAATATGGCAATAAATCCATAAAACGTTGTGTCGTTGAGTCTTACGTCGAATCATGTTATACTTGTACTGTCTCACACGTGTTAGCCCAACGAGCCAATTCTAAGGTCCTGACATGTGTGGACGTGGGTTGCTCGTCCTTGTTTAAGAACCTAATACATGTAGACGTGGGTTGCTCGTCCTTGTTTAAGAACCTAATACATGTAGACGTGTGTTGCTCGTCTTTGTTTAAACCATACGTCATTAACGATTTAAAACTATAATTCTTGAACTTGTAAAATTTGTCAAGGTTATAGTTATGTAACTGTGATCGTAAAAGTCTCATTGTGATCCATTACTACATTGTTTAAATATGTGTAAAACCATTTGTAAACGTACAGTACATATTGTTTGATCCTGTAAGCGTGTAAAACATTTGTGATTTGTGAAACTTGTCACCGTTTGACCTTGTCGACATTGTGATTTTGTCGCCATTTTGACCTTGTCGCAATCTTGTAAACTTGATGTCTATGCCCTTACTGAATGTCATCGTGATGTAAGTGATGTGTCATCAATGTTATTGAGTGTTCAAATACAGATAAATTGTCTTTGTGCATTGAGTTTGTGGAACGCAAAGAGTTTTGGAAAGAGTGTAACTTCTGTTGAGAAAAACACTGTTGACGGACAAACTTACGACATACAATTATACTTGACGCCATCCAAACCTAATCAACACTTAGTGACTTGCAGGCACACACCAACAAATAGACGCTAACTTATTTTCTTCCAAAAACAAAGCAGGTTTTTTCCGTACCATCCATAACCTTGCCGTAGAGGTCATTAGTGGTTCCGAAGTAACGACCCTACAGTTTTCTAGCCCGATTGTCCAACCATTCTTCACCGTATCCAGGGCACTTGAGTATATTTTTCTATACTTTAACTTTACGTATGCAATAGTAGGCACGCATCGTATAGTAAAAGAAATTGTAAATTGTTTATTACTAACCATTTATAACATATTTTGTGTGGCTGATTTTCATTGACGTATTTTCCCCATCATGTCGTCATTATTTGATTTCATCGATATGGGTATTAAATTGCATCTAACAGGTGATGAATTAACAAAATGGAGCGAGAACAAATACGCTGAATACCTGCTGGTACAGGAGAAAAATAATGAACGCGAAGAAAGAGCAGCGGAGAGAGCTCTAAAACAAGCAGAAATGGCTGCCAAGCAAGCAGAGGCAGAAACAGCCTTAAAACAGGCAGAGACTGAAACAGCCTTAAAACAGGCAGAGATTGAAACAGCATTAAAGCAAGCCGAAGTAGAAATGGCTGCAAAGACAAAGCAAGCTGAGATAGACAGTGAACTTAAGAAAGCAGAAATAGCAGCTCAGAGTAAGAAAGAAGAACTAGAGTTACAGTTGAAAATGAAACAACTTGACACTGAGACTGCGATGAATAAAGAGTCAAAGAAATCTGAAAGACTGGAAAAAGAAAACCAGTATAAGAAGTATCAAGGTATCGTACGTAACTATACCTCGGGTGACTGTATAGCAGCCTTTACTCAAAATTTTGAGACTTTAATGGAACATTACCAAGTTCCACTTTCTGAATGGAATATTCTATATATGAGGAGTCTATCTGGGGAACCTCTTAAAGTCATTGAAACCATCCCCAAAGACCTCAGAAAAGAGTACCATTATATTAAATCTAAGATAATGGCACATTTCATGTTAGACGAGGCAGGTTACAGAGAACAATTCAGTAAATTGAGTCCAAAATCAACTCAAACGTTCTCTGACTACCTCTGTTTAGTCCGAGATGTTTTCAGCAAATGGACTTCAGCAGCCAAAATTAACAAAAGTTATGATAGATTAGAAGATCTCATCATTCGAGATAAAATCATTTCTTCTATCCCATCATCGTTTTCTAAGTTCTTACAGGAGAATGAATGCACAAGTGTGGAAGAAATTGAAAGACGTGGGTCGGCCTATTACACGGCCAACAAACAGTGCTTTGCCACTGAAGCTACTGACAGTAACTGGGTAGCAGCGGCCAACTATGAGAAAAACTATAGTAGGCAAAAACCAAACAGGCCTACCTCTGAGAAATTTAGACATTGCATTCACTGTAAATTTTCTCACCATTTGAACGAGATGTGCGATAAAAACCCAGGGTACCAAACATACTTGCAAAATATGGTAAACAGACAAGACAAAGAGCGTAAATCGTTCAAAAGTTTACGTAAATGTTTTCTCTGCAAGGCTTACGGGCACCATCGCATGGATTGTAGAGGCAGGCATATGACCAACAAAGCCAATGCCGCCTTGTTTGATAGCTCAGCGTCAGAAGACGAAAATCCAGAGAAACATCCTGTGAATGCAGCACAGGCTTGTGATGTATTTAGTGCTAACAAATGCACTGTCTGTAACACCTTCTATGAAGATGGTATCTTAACATGCGGGCACGCCATCCCTATTGCCAATGAGGAAGCTAACTTGGTAATAGACTCAAAAGGCAGATTAGACATCCATCACGGGTATGTTAATGGCAAGTTTGCTACAGTACTTCGCGACACCGGAAGTACACTTATTGGCCTGAAAACAACATTCATAACGCCTACAGACTATACAGGCAGGCACATTACATGTAGAACATTTTCAGGCAATATTGAGAAATATCCATTAGCATGGGCATACATTGAAACACCTTTCCTCACCGGGAAAGTAAAGTGCGCCGCACTTACAAACCCAGTGTGCGATATAATCATAGGAAACTTACCTGAGGTGAATGACAAACCTCATAACCATGACATAACATCACTATGTATTGATGATAACACGACATCACCACCAAAGGTCATCATTGAAAATGTCATATCACCTATTGAATGTATGTTAGCTAATGCAGCACTAAGTTCTCATCACATCATTAACGATATCATTCCATCATCATCTGATGTCATTGAGTGTGTGAACGCAGTAACAAGAGCTACTGCTAGAGTGCAAGATGAAAGTAACCAAACTGAGGCTATACAAATGCTGAGCCCAGAATTACCACCTAGTGACTCTATGAAGGAAGCATTCATAACAGCTCAAAAAGCTGATCCTTCACTGTCAAAGTACTTTGACCTGATCGGCAAAAAGGCAAGAATAACCAAGAATGCGAAATGGCATTTTGCTTTACACAATGATATACTCACCAGGTATTACACCAGAGGTGACATTACAACGAAGCAAACTGTTTTGCCAACTATTTATCGCAAGCAAGCTTTACATCTTGCTCACGATATACCTTTTGCAGGCCATATGGCATATGTTAAAACCAGGTCAAGGTTATTGACACAGTTTCATTGGCCAAAATTTTGCAATGACATAAAAACATATTGCAGAAGTTGTGATACATGACAGAAACTGGTAAAAAAAGGTAAACACCCACAGGCAAAGTTACAAGTCACTGACTTAGCCAGTCGACCCTTTGAAAAATTATCAGTTGACATTGTGGGCCCTCTTAGTCATACAACAACTAGAGGGAATAAATATATTCTAACTTTTATTGATCAATGTAGTCGCTGGCCAGAAGCGATTCCTCTAAAGAACATTACTGCCAACGACATCATGGAAGTGTTCTTCCATATCTTCTCCCGAATTGGGTTTCCAGATACTATCCAGTCTGATAGAGGCACTCAGTTTATTGCCGCATCGACCCAAGCTTTCACCAAAATGTTAGGAGTGAAGCAAGTCTTCAATAGCCCCTATCACCCTCACTCGAGCGGGATTATAGAAAAGCTTAACGGGGATCTGAAGCACATGCTTGCAAAAGTAACTCAAGATCACCCCAATAACTGGGATGTATACCTACCAGCGGTCCTTTTTGCTTATCGCGAGGTACCACATTCTAGTACCGGTTTCTCTCCTTTTGAACTAATTTATGGTGCCAAACCACGAGGCCCATTAACAATTTATCACCAAATGTTAACTGACTCTACTCCAGTACTTAAACCCATATCATCATTCTTATATGTAACATCATTGCGTGAAAGGATTATTAAATCATGTGAAATTGCTAAAAATGCACTAAAACTATCTGGTGCTACTTACAGACAGTACGCAGACAAAAGTAACAGGACTATAACATTGACACCTGGACAGGACGTTCTACTACTACTACCTAGTGACAGACAGCTACTGACTGATTCTTGGCAGGGACCTTTTAAAGTGACAAGACAAATCTCACCTGTAGACTACGAAATCCTAATAAAAGACAAACACAAAATATTTCACATAAATATGCTAAGACCATACCACAAAAGAGACAACGAACAAGACGATACGACAGCTTGCACCGTGATAATAGATCACGAAGATGACGATTCTAGCGACGAGATTCCAACACCTACATTAGACACGACAAACTGCTTGAATGAGATCAAGATCAATCCAAACTTAAGTCAAGCAGAGACAAACAGTTGCAAACAGTTGATACAACAGTACAACACCATCTTTTCCGACAACCCAGGACAAACAGAATTAGTACAGCATCACATCACACTCACATCAAACACACCCATAAGATGCAGACCATACACAATACCATTACATTACAAAGAACAATTACATCAAGAAATCATCAACTTAGAAAAAAAAACAACATCATCAGACGATCCTTATCAGACTTCTCTTCACCCATGGTCATTGTACGCAAAAAGGACAACACAATACGACTTTGCATCAACTACAGAAAACTGAACAAAATAACTGTTTTAGATCTTGAACCAATGGCAAACACTGACGATCTTCTGACAGAACTGACTGACGCTAAGTTCTTTACGACGCTTGACATGTCTAAAGGTTACTGGCAGATAGCTGTACATGAAGACAGCAGACATCTAACAGCTTTTGCCACGCCTTGGAGACTGTACGAATGGTGCAAACTTCCATTTGGGCTAGTCAATGCCCCAGCCACATTCGTACGCATGACACGACTCCTCCTAGCTGACATTCCTAATATTATTTGCTATATCGACGACATCTGTGTCCATACAGAGACAATGACGGAACATATAAAGACACTAGAACAGACACTAGAACGTATCAGACAGCACGGACTGGCAGTGAAGCCTTCAAAGGTGAGCATGGCTTACCAAGAGATATCATTTTTGGGGTACAGAATATCCAATGGCTTTGTCATGACAGACAACAAAATTGTCTCCAAAATTCTAAAACTGTCACTCCCGACTAATAAGAAACAAGTCCGGAGTTTGTTGGGACTGATCAATTATTACAGGCAATTCATTCCTGATTTTTCAGAACTGACCGAGGTTTTTACTAATTTACTAACTAAGGATAAGCCTGAAAAAGTTGTACACGATGAATGCCTACGAAATGCATTTCATACAGTTTTGGCATACTTTTCTAATAAGAATTCGAATAATCTCATCCTTAAATTGCCCAACATTCGTTTACCTTTCAGATTGAGAACAGATGCTAGCTCCGTTGCGATTGGGGCAGTCCTGTTGCAGGAATACAACAACATCCTGCATCCCGTTTGTTTTATATCAAGAAAACTAAGGCCTCGAGAGCGCGCATGGTCCATTCCACAATTAGAGGCACTTGCCTTAGTAGAAAGTGTGACGAAACTATCCAGATACCTTCTAGGACGTCACTTTATCATCGAAACTGACAACAGTCCATTACGGTATATAAATGCCGGAGTACCATCCAACAATATGATTGCTCGCTGGTCCTTGAAGCTTCAAAATTACAGTTTCGAGGTTCGACATATTCCAGGCAGAATCAATACAATTGCCGATCTTTTGTCCCGTTGTCCAACCGACCCAGTAAGCAATGTCTGAGTGCAGAGGGTACTAATACACTCAGACCAACACAGCCACCAATGAGTGAATTTTGTTTCTATTCACCTACTGTGTAAGGTCTATAATTGTAATTGTGATACGGTAAAAAACCGACATGTAGAATATACTTATTTTAATTAAGTCTTGTAATGAGTGTAGTATAATTGTGTAGTGTGTGTTAGAAAGAGAACATTATTAACTGTAAATATACAACAAGAACAGTGTCACAGACGCTTAACCACTTACCAGAAGCGTACTTTGCGGGTTAACAGTGACAGCTGTGTGTGGATTTCTTCACCGTGATATTTTAACGACGTGTGCAAATGTGGACTGAACAGTGACTTCTACAAGCGAACTTAATCCAAAAGGTTCGACACTCAAACATCAGAAATAAGAACAGTCGATCATTATCCATAAGTTGTGAACACATCGGAAATAAGAACATTCCATCATAATCCGAAAGTTGTGATACTATAACATCAGACACCAACTTTGAGAACATTTTACTATCCGTTATAAAATAACACCTGAGCAGTTGTGTTCATACAGTGTAACAGCAACTAAATTTTGAGTTTCGTGTGTACTTCCTGTGTAATTTAAAAAGTACACCAAAATTAGCAGACGATATACAAATATTCAAAAACTTATGACGATTGTAAAATCCTTTTGAATCTATAAAATATAATACACCAATTGGGTACTTATTTATTTTGATTAGTGTAATCTTAGAATCATATTTTGATTAATGTATTCATATTACCGACTTTTTCTCGTTAATATGAAGAAACGTCAAGCAATGACGCTAAGAAATTAAATAATTATTGTAATTTATTGTATTGCTTGAATGTCAAAATTACTAACCTTGCATTTATGAATTACACCAAGGGCCATAATTTGAAACATATTCAATAGTGTGTATTGTATAAATAGACATTTTGTTGCTCAAATGGCTAACACACCGGGTAGGCGTCCACCAAGCATGGCAGAGAGCTGCCAACATTGCAAACCAACATAAGAGCTCCTGGCCAAATGAGGTCAGAGTTTGAGTGTTTAATACGACTCATATAAAGCCGTATTTCAGTCTGGCTAGATGGCTGTTGCAAAACAACCATATTATTACGTTTTTTTCAAATTGCTGCGAGGTAGATGCGAGAAGCTGGTACTACTGATATGACTGGGTATTATTGCAATTGAGGTAACCAGCCATCAGGGGGATGAAACCTGATTTGTGTTAAAAGTTGAACTTCATTTGTCATTTCAATGCAACTTACATTTATCGTATATATTTCTATGCCATATATGTATTTTCATGCATAACACAGGGAAATGGTAGACTCTGACATGAAGTTAACACTACCCCAGTATATACATACATCATGAATGAAAGATGGCATCTTTCATTGAGGTACCCGGGGAGGATGTCAGAGCCTAACATGGGATAGCTATGCAGCAACATCGTTACGACACCCGGCGGACAAGAATTGTCGGCTGGCAAGATTGTTACCTGACACGCGACCAGCGGTCAGGCTGACGACAAGACGCACGCATGCCACGTGACGCCACTAGAGGCGGTCAGCAAGTTGCGCGCTAGCGACAGACCGAGCTGGGACCTGAGACTGGAAGGACGTGTGCGGTGAAAGCAAGGCGTTTGTGTAGATCTCTGTGGGTGAAAGCCGAACGACTGTCATCTTGAGCGTCAGACTTGTGAGCTGTATTGTGGTTGTGAGCGTCGTGAGTTATATATTGTATATTGTTGTAATCATCGTTCTGTATTTAATATGGCAATAAATCCATAAAACGTTGTGTCGTTGAGTCTTACGTCGAATCATGTTATACTTGTACTGTCTCACACGTGTTAGCCCAACGAGCCAATTCTAAGGTCCTGACAGTTCCCTTTCAGCTTTTTGCATTTGTCTCTCCGCCTTGATGTCACGTAGGATTTCTTCGTTTTTCTTGGTCGCCTGGATCATGTTCTCCACCTCTTGTGTTATATTTCGTTTGATCTCTTTTAGTTCCTCAAGCAGTTTTTCGCTGTCGCTATTCAGTGCCGGTGTTTGTAGTGTCTTGATCTGCTGCTTTAGCTCGTCAATCTGGCTCTGCAGCAGTGCTCTTTCATTTTGCGAGATTCCTGTGACTGTCTCACACCTCCGCATTGCTTCCTTGAATGATGTCTTGTTGACAATGGTGAGTTTCAACACATCTCTGTGTCTTTGGAGGTACGGACATCCCAGGTATCGTGCTCCATGATGTCCCATGCAGTTGGCGCACTTACGGTTTCTGTTAGGTGCCTTGAAGTCCACGTCCAGCTTGGCTAGCGGACACTCCCTAAAGGCATGGTGCTCAGCGCAGTATCGGCAGATGTCTGTCTTGCTGCGGCATATGGCTCTACTGTGGCCGGCCCTCTGGCATCTGGAGCACTGAGTTACTCTTGGAATAAATCTCTCTGGTAATTGAACTTGCTTGTTGATGGACACTGATATCGGCATTTCGCTTCCCTTACTGGTCACCACCACCAGCGTCGTAGGTATTTTGGCATATGTTAATATTCGTTCCGCTTTAATGACTTGGATGCTGCGATTTTCCTCCTGTAACTTCTGTAGGATTTCATCGTTCGTTAGTTCCACATGAATCCGCTTAACGACCCATCTGACTGACTTTGTGTCGGTTTTACCGGCTCTGGTGTCTTTCTCCTCCTTTTTCTCCGCTAACATGGATCTTGTTACAGGCGGGCCGTCATCGGTCTTTCTTGTGGTAGCGTCATTTGATTTAATTTCTGTTTTTTGGGTGTTATCAGGCAGATTCTCAGCGTCCGTCTTCTTCGCGATTTTGGAGGCTCCCCCGCTGCACACCTTGTGGCTCTGCGTTTTCTTGGTGTTGGCCTTGCGAACCATTTTCTCCCCACATCAGGCTTCTTGATGATTTAAGGTGACTTGGCTAGATAGCGCTGAAAAGTGCTGTCAATATTCCCGTATTAGGCTTCTTGATGATTTAAGGCGACTTGGCTTGATCTGGCGATTCTCTCTCATTATTACTTCGCTATATATAGGTAGAAGCGATCCGATGACAAGGCACACCCCTGTCGTACTCCTAGCTTTATCTGTTCTAACTTCCCTCTTTAGTTCCCATTTTAATTGCTGCTACTTGGTTCCAGTAAATATTCTTTATTATATTTAAATCTTTCCCATTAATGTTGTTATCTTCCAACTTATAACAATAAATCATGCAATTCAACTGCGCATGCATTTCCCTAGTTGCTTAGAGCTTAGGTTAATTAGTTACAAGATCGTAATAGAATGATAGTAATGACTTGATTGATAATTACGTTCAAGCATTCTAAGGAATTACAAAATATCTAAAAGAAAAACACTTAGACAAGCAAAAAGTAGGGTACATTTCGGTAGTCTACGTGGCGAAGTGGTCAAGCCATTTGACTCGGGCTCCGATTGTTGTGGGTTCGATTCCAGGCCGCGAACCTTCGGTTCACGAGTGAATGTTTTAAGAGAATCCTGTGGGTCGTCGCTAGAGCTACGGAGATCGTGCTTTGTGTCACGCTTTCCGCGCTGCGGAAAGAGACCGAGCCAGCCATATGCGATAAAAACCCAGTGCAATGAAGTCGAGCCTGTCGACTTTTAAAGGATCCCTACTCTTTGAGTAGGGGACATAAACATCTAATATTGTTCCAAGGGAGACTACTTGGACTAGAGAAAAAATAAATTATATTATAGCGTTAATAATAACAATCAACATACAACGTCTATCTTTTTGTCGTATAATTTAATTTATTAATTTATAAGTAAAATATGTAACGACTAGTATAATACATTTATATTTCTTATAGAATATATTTCTAATTTTTTAATACTTAAATTTTACAATCAACTTTGAACTTATAAATTTATTTCTTAAATATAATTTGTATACTTTTAATTTTATAAACATCAGTACTGAAAAAGAATTTTTTACTGGTCTCCTAAGGCCACATAAATAAACACTTCTACTTTCACTAAACACTTTCACTTTTTCTAAAATAAATGTCATGGAAGGTTGGAAAATGCTGGCAAAAAGAAATATTGATTATTTGGTTGTTTCGGGATTTGAAATTTAAATATTGAGCACAACCCACTACTGGCTACGCCGATCGCATTCCGGCACGAACCTAAGGCCTATCCACATCATGGAAGCACTATACTCGAGTTTCGCCCTCGTTTTGAGGTTACCAACTAACAGTATACCACAACAAGCAATGATGTACAGACCAGAGGGAAGCAGAGGAAGAGGCCGACCACGCAAACGATGGACTCAGTGAATAACAGAGTCCGTGGGAATATCGATACGTGAAGCCCATAAGTGGGCACTCTCCCGTGGTTTATAGTCACCTCGACACCGTAAGGTACAAGAGGAACATGATGAGATGAGATGAGATGAGATCCCAAAATTTAATAACATTAAGAAAGAAATGAGAAGACTGAATATTATCATGTTAGGTGTTATGGAGGGACCTCAGATCAAAGAACTGGCACCAACTCGACCTGGTGCTCACTAAACGCAGCAATCTTCATAATGTACGGCTGACTCGCAGCTATTATAGGGCTGACCGCTACACCGATCATTCACTCGTTTCCAGCAAGGTGAAGATAAATCATAAGAGAATCTACAGAACAGAAAGAAGACCACGCATCGACACCAGCGGCACCCGAAACAAAGAGGTCAATAAATTCACCCAGGCTACGGTAGAGGCTCTGCCTGGCCCCACAAATGGAACTGCCACCGAGAGAAGGAATCATTTGCGCGACACCATCTATACCACAGCACTATCAACATTTGGCAAGTATCAACCAAAGTCAGCCGACTGGTTTGAAGCACACTCTGAAGAGATATTCCCAGTCCTGGAGATGAAGAGACACTCATTCTCAGTGTATAAAACATCACCATCAGAGAAAACATTGCAGGTACTGAGATCGGCCAGAAATAGAGTACAACAGACCGCAAGAAAATGTGCCAAAAAATACTGGCTACACAAACTTGTGCAGACGCTGGAAATATAAGAGGAATGTACGAGAGCATCAAGCAAGCTGCCTTGATTTGGTATGAATCCTGGACCTTGTACTCACGACAAGAAAGAAAGATGAATTGCTTCCACATGAGATGTCTGAGACGTATCCTGGTCATATCATGGAAAGACCATATAACAAACAAACACTTGCTTGAAAGAGCAGATATTACCACAGTGTACTCCCTCCTCAAGCAGAGATGCCTCCGGTGGCTGGGCCACGTATCTAGAATGGAGGATGAACGTATTCCCAAAGATCTCCTGTACGGAGAACTAGCCACAGGGAAGAGGCCAACCGGAAGACCCCAAATGCGATACAAAGATATGTGTAAACAATATATAAAAACCCTCGGCATAGATCCAGACACGTGGGAGAGAGTTGCAACAGACAGATGCTCCTGGAGAAGAGAAGTACGAAACTGACTGGCGCTCTTTGAGTGCAATTTGATCCAACAAACTCAGGACAGGGGGCACAGGCATAATATGCAGTCACATGCTTCGTTACCTGCCTCGTCTTACAGATGCGGAAAGTGTAACAGAGATTGTCACTCTCGCATTGGACTCTGAAGTCACCAGCGGTGCTGAGAACTCTATAGTTCTACAGGACTGAATGAGGCCTACTACTACTATATGTGAGACCAGAGGGAATTATAACTTCCAAGGAATATATAGCATAATCAATTCTGGTGGAGAGAAAAAAAACTGCCAGAGGTAGCAATTATAATAGATATAGACATGTAAGAGGAACAATGTGAGTTTGTAGAGGGCAAAGGTTCAGTAAATGCTGTATATACGCTGAGAGCATTAATTGAACGATCTATAGAAGTAAACAAAAACCCATATCTATGCTTTATTGACTACCCAAAGGCTTTCGATAAAGTAATACATTTCATTATAATAAAGATGCTTGCAGATCTATAAATCGATGTGAAAGACCTTAGACTTGTAAAAAACGTATATTGGAAACAACAAGCTGCCACACGGATTGATAATGAAGTAGGTCAATATCAGCCTATTAAGAGAGGTGTGAGACAGGGATGTGTAATGTCTCCGGATCGTTTTTTCCTGTACAGTGAAAATATTTTCAGACATGTAGAAGTTATTAAAGGAGTCATCACTGGAGGACGTAATAATTAGATGTGCGGATCATACAGTATCGATTGTAGACAATGAGCAGGATCTTCAACATTTAGTAGATGCGTTTGTTGCATACAGTGAACAACTGGGGATAGAATTAAACTGTAAGAAGGAAGTACCACAACGTAATCTTCTATCTTCTTATATATAAAAGGCGATCTCCGTCTGTCTGTCTGTATGTCTGTATGTCCGTCTGTCCTTTATGCGCTCGCGAACGGCCCATCCGATTGAGATGAAATTTTCTACACGCCTTCCTTTCAGTCCAGAGCTGCCAACTGTGATATTTTGTTAGTGTGAAATCGCCTGCTTACTCAGTATTATTTCATTTTTCATTTTTCATCATAATTTCATATATTTCAGGGGACCTAACTCTGTAAAAAATAATTTAAAGGGGCATAACTTTTCTGTATAACTTATAGTCATATTGTGGCATCGTTTTCAAAGATTTATAAACTCTTTGTCCATAGTTATGTACCGGCATATGAGTTATAATAAATAATGATACAATCTGTAAGGCATTTTGAAAGTTTTCATAAAAATAATGCACAATGCATAACATGTAACTCATCTTTTTTTGCTTAAGAAGTTACTGTAGTCATGCAGGTGATTAGAAAGAGTTTTCATTAAAAATAATGGATGGTGTGTGGAAGAACGTTCTTTTAAGTTACTTTTTTTGTTGTATGAATTTAATGAAGCCGGACAGGGTCAGGCAGACAGATAGACAGACAGACAGACAGATAGACAGTCGGGAACAGGAACTTATATGACTACTTATATAAATTAAATGAGATGCTTCACACCAGGAGCTGTGCGATGCCGGGCCGGGTCAGACAGACAGACAGACAGACAGACAGACAGACAGATAGTCGGTAACGGGAACGGGAACTTATATGACTACTTATATGAATTAAATGAGATGCTCCCCACCAGGGTCTGGGCGAAGCCGGGCAGGGTCAGCTAGTATATCTATAAAACAAAATGTATGTATATGTGTATGTATATATGTATGTATGTAAATATGTATGTCCTTTATTTGTTCGCGAACGGCCCATCCGATTGAGATGAAATTTTCTACACGCCTTCCTTTCATTCCAGAGCTGTCAACTGTCATAGTTATTTTTTCTTCTTCCTCCTCCTCCCTCCTCCCCCTCCCAAAATACGTACGTAAATATATGATGATGATGATGAAAGAATCCCCGAACCAAAACGCTAGGGAAAGGGAAGAAAATGACGTGACTACACAGAATCGTCACACGGCAATTATCATCATCAAGTGCCGTGCCGGCTGGCGTAGGCGTTCATGGCTCTCTGTAGATCTCAGTCTTTGTTTTTTTTTAATCAACTCTGCTGCTGATATTCCTCCATGCCACGGCAATATCAATAACAATTCATCTTTTTATGTGTAAGGAAGTTATCTACAGTCGTGTAGAAGGGAAGAACTAGACGAGTATGAATTCGGAATGGCAAACTCTCTCCCCCTCTCTTCTCCTCCCTCTACCTCCTCCCTCCACCCTTCTCCTCTTCCTCCTCCCTCTCATCCCTCTCCCTCCTACCTCCTCCTTCTCCCTCTTCCTTCTCCCTCTTCCTCTCCCCTTCTCCTCCATCCTCCTCCCTCCTACTCCCTCCGCTTCCTCCCTCATCTTCCCTCCCCCTCCCTCTCCCTCCACATCCCTCCTCCTCTTCCTGCATCCCTCCTCCTCCTCCTGCCTCCTTCTCCCTCATCATCCTCCCTCCTCTTTCTCCCTTCTTCTCCCTCTTCCCTCTTCCTCCTCCTACCTCCTCCCTCCTCCTCCCTCTACCTCCTCCTCCTCCCTCCACCCTCCTCCTCCCTTCTCCTCCTCTTCCTCCTCCCTTTCCTTCCTCCTCCTCCTCCCTCTACCTCCTCCTCCCCCTACCTCTTTCCTCCTCCCTCCTCCTCCTCTTCCACCTCCCTTTCCTTCCTCCCCTCCTCATTCTCCCTCCTTCCTCTCCCTCCTTCCTCCTCCTCCTTCCTTCTTCTCCCTCTGCCTCCTCCCTCCTCCTCTCTCCTCCTCCTTCTCCCTTCTTCTCCTCCTCTCCCCTCCTCCTCCTACCCTCTTCCTCTTCCCCTCCTCCCTCTCCCTCCTCCATCCTCCTCCTCCCTCTTCCTCCTCCTCCCTCTTCCTCCTCCTTCCTCTTCCTCCTCCTTCCTCCTCCTCCCTCTCCCTCCTCCGTCCTCCTCCCTCTTCCTCCTCCTTCCTTCTCCTCCCTCCTCCTCCCTCTTCCTCCTCCTCCTACCTCCTCCCTCCTCCTCTCTCCTCCTTCCTCCTCCCTTTTCCTCCCTCCTCCTCTCCACTCTTCCTCCTACCCTCTTCCTCTTCCGCTCCCCCTCCTCCCTATCCCTCCTCCTCCCTTCACATTCCTCCTCCTCCCTCTTCCTCCTCCTCCCTCCTCCTCCTCATCCCTCCTTTTCCCTCCTCCTCCTTCTTCCTCCCTCCTCCCTTCACATTCCTCCTCCTCCCTCTTCCTCCTCCTTCCTCCTCCTCCTCATCCCTCCTTCTCCCTCCTCCTCCTTCTTCCTCCCTCCTCCTCCCTCCTCCCCCTCCTCCTTCCTCCTCCTCCCTCTCCTCCTCCTCACTCCTCCTCCTCACTCCTCCTCCTCCCTCCTCCTCCCTTCACATTCCTCCTCCTCCTCCCTCCTCCTCATCCCTCCTCCTCCCTCCTCCTCCTCCCTCCTCCTCACCATTCCTCCTCCCTCCTCCTCCTTCTTCCTCCCTCCTCCTCACTCCTCCCCTCCTCCTTCCTCCTCATCCCTCTCCGCCTCCTCCCTCCTCCTCCTCCCTCCTCCTCCCTCTACCTCCTCCTCCTCCCTCCTCCTCCCTCTACCTCCTCCCCCCTCCTCCCTTCACATTCCTCCTCCTTCCTCTTCCTCCTCCTCCCTCCTCCTCCTCTCTTCGCCTCCCTCCTCCTCCTCCTCCCTCTACCTCCTCCCTCCTCCTCCCTTCACATTCCTCCTCCCTCCTCCTCCTCCCCTCCTCCTCTTCCCTCCTCCTCCTCCCCCTCCTTCTCCTCCTTCTCCCTCCTACTTCTCCCTCTTCCTCCTCCCTCTTCTTTCTCCCTCCGCCTCCTCCCTCCTCCTACACTCTCCTCCTCCTCCCTCCTCCTCCCTCTCCCTCCTCCTCCCTCTCCTCCTCCTGCTCCCTTCTCCTCCTCCCTCCTTCTCCCTCCTCCTCCCTCTTCCTCCTCCTCACCTCCTCCTCCACCCTACTCCTCCCTCCTCCTCCTAATCCCTCCTCCTCCCTCCTATTCCTCCCTAATCCTCCTGTCTCCTTCCTCCTCCTCCCTCCTCTTCCCTCCTCCACCTCCCTCTTCCTCCTCCCTCCTACATTTACCCAAGACAGACAGACAGTCAGACAGATAGTCGGGAACGGGATCTTATATGACTACTTATATAATTTAAATGAGATGCTCTCCACCATGGGCTGGGCCGGGTCAGACAGACAGACAGACAGATAGATAGATAGATAGACAGACAGACAGACAGACAGACAGACAGACAGACAGACAGACAGACAAACAGTCGGGAACGGGAACTTATATGACTACTTATATGAATTAAATGAGATGCTCCCCACCAGGAGTTGGGCGATGCCGGGCCGGGTCAGACAGACAGACAGATAGATAGTCGGAACGGGAACTTATATGACTACTTATATGAATTAAATGAGATGCTCCCCATCAGAGTCTGGACGAAGACGGGCCGGGTCAGACAGACAGACAGACAGACAGAAAATCACAGACAGATAGACAGACAGACAGACAGACAGACAGACAGATAGTCGGTAACGGGAACGAGAACTTATATGACTACTTATATGAATTAAATGAGATGCTCCCCACCAGAGTCTGGGCGAAGCCGGGCCGGGTCAGCTAGTACACAAATAAATGGGAATATTCTTAAACAAGTGAATCGGTACAATTATCTCGGAACAATCATAACTGCCTTTCAGTTATGCGTGTCTGTAAGTCTAATATATCTAAATGTTAGTCTCTATGTCTGAATGTCCTGTCTGTCTGAGACTGTGTCTGCTTCTCTCTCTCTCTCTCTCTCTCTCTCTCCCTCTCTCTCTCTCTCACTCTCTCTCTCTCTCTCTCTCTCTCTCTCACTCTGAGTTTGTCTGTGTGCCTGGTACGATTGTCTTTTCTGTGTGACGGTCTGTGCTGTCAGTCGTGTCTGTTCATTATGTCTGTCAATCAGTCCTGTTTAACCTTGTGACAACACCGGCCTGGTTCTCAGTGGTTGCCGATATATTGTACTTGGGTTCTTAATTAACTTCTGTCTACCCTGCAACTCCATTGACCCCAGGACGGTGCCCGGACGACCCTGCCCATATGAAGACTGACACTATTCCAAGACACCTACCTGACTATAAGCGAACAATCTTATAACAGGTGAATCTAGAATCTTTATTAGAGATTCAGACTCAAACAAACAAACCGTCAAACCGACAGACAAACATACAGAAATGAAAAGTCAATTGGGTGAGAGTAGTCTGCTTGACATTCTCATCATCCCACACGAGGTATGTCATTGTAGTATTGGTTGTCAGTGTGTAGACCCAGGTGGTAAGACACATTCACCTGAACCCATATGATGCTTCCTGGAGCCGCGGAAGTTGGGCCAAGTAGGATTCAGCAGCCACTAGCCACTTGGCCTTCAGCACCATCTAAAGTCACAGCACACAGCCACAGGTCTACAGCACCCAGCCACGGACCAACTGCAAACAGTCTCTCAGGAATCAGCAAAGGGTCAACAGCAAACAGGCCACTGCAAACAGGCAGCCGCCCTCAGGATACAGCACACAGCCAAGGGCACTCGCCCACAAAAATCCGCAAACAGCACAGCCAAGCAATAGCAATCAGCCAACAGCAACAGCAAAGGGCACTCGCCTACAGCAACAGCAAAGGGGTTCCTGTAAGCAAGAACAGGCCAGGTGTACACATCCATCACACCCATGCACATTACACGCTACACCAATATGCATCTACACTAAAATCCTATTCATTGTGGTCAGTTCTTGCAGCTCAGTAGCTTTTCAGCCACAAGTCTCATACCTAATAGATAATAGATAAGATGACAGGTTCCATTCACGAGGATGGCAGAAATCCCTACCTCCCATGAAGATCATCAAGTGTTTTGGCCTAAATCAGGGGTGGCCAATACGAGGCCCGCGGGCCGCATGTGGCCCGCCGGGAGTCCTGTTGCGGACCGCGGAGCTAGGTTAAATGAACATAAGTGTTAACTTTATTACACATATCACCAAAATAAAATTACATCATGAGTCATTTGTATCAAATATTTTTAAATTATAGCTAAGAGAAATTCGAAATATCTCGCATTTTTGGAAAACAAAATCATTGGTTTTGAGCTATTTTAAATATCCCACATTTTCGGTAAAATTCATAGATTTTAGCTATTTCAAATATCCCGCCATTTGACACCCAAGGTTACTTAGTTGTTTTTTTTGTCCGACGCTAGGTGTTGATAAAATTTAGTATGAGACTTCAACTTCTGATATATATATGTTCTGTGGTCTTCGGCGTCTTCGGGAAGCTCGCAATGCTATAGGGCTCATACTCATAACTACTTTCAGTCCAGCTTTACAAAGGTACTTGTCATTCTGTAGTTTCGTTCTATTATCGTTACTGCGTCTGGAGAGATTTTGCTATCTACGTTAAAACACATATTTATAATCAGAGTTCAAATAACTTTAACCAAGTATCCTCTCTACCATATCGATTATATATATATAGAGGATGTCAGGAGTGGGCAATACACACTCATTCTACAGATCCACCAGCTATTATAGGTATGCTGGCGAGAAGGACAAGTCCCACAGGATTTCAAAGACTCAAGCATCATAACATTGTACAAGAACAAGGGAGATCGGAGCGACTGTAACAATTATAGGGGTATCTCACTTCTGTGTAATGTTGAGAAAGTATTTGCCAGAAGTTTTCTGCGCAGACTTCAAGTCCTGGGACATCAAGTCTACCCCGAATCACAGTGTGGCTTCCGACAGAACCGGTCTACAATTAATATAATAACTCATTGCGACAAATGCAAGAAAAATGCCGTGAACAGAATCAGCCACTGTTTATTGCCTTCATCGACCTCACAAAGGCATTTGATTTGGTCAGTCGTGAGGGTCTGTTCAAGGCACTAAAGAAGATTGGCTGCCCACCAACTCTTCTGTCCATTGTGGAATCGTTCTACACAGATATGAAAGGTATAATCAAGTTTGATGGTGCAACTTCAGAAGAGTTTGAAATCAAGAGTGGAGTTAAACAAGGTTGTGTACTAGCTCCCACCCTCTTTGGAATATACTTTTCACTTCTACTGAAATATGCCTTTCGTGATTAATATGGTAGTTTATACATTCACTCACGCTCAGATGACGGCCTCTACAATGCTCAGAGATTGAAGGCCAAGACCAAAATGAGGAGGGTAGTGATCAGAGAGTTGCTTTTTAGGAGGATGGATGGTGGTAGAATACCAAAGGACATCTTTTTTGGTGAATTGCAGGTGGGTAAGAAATCTCAGGGTCGGTCTCTACTACGATACAAAGATGTGTGTATGCGAGATATGATTGATACAGGCATTGATAATGCACACTGGGAGCAAGTCGCCGCTGAACGCGTTGCACCGAGGGCAAATATCACAAATGGAATAAAGACAAAGAAGAAAATGATTACTGATAAGTCACACACCGAGCGTGTGAGACGTAAAATGGTGCATGATAGTGGAAATGATCATGTGTTCACACGCATCTATTGTGGACGAGCATTTACAGCTCCAATTGGCCTTATCAATCACATTCGCCACCGCCATGGGTTGTAGTTATTAAGCCTTTTTGAAGCACAATGTAACAAACTATCGTCTGTCAAGACGGCAAGGTGCCAATAGGAGGTATAGAGCACTATACGTAGTTATTGTGCACTGTATGAAGGTACTGAGCACTGCTTGAAGGTCTTGAGCACTGTATGGAGGTCTTTAGCACTGTATGAAGGTCTTGAGCACTGTATGGATGTCTTTAGCACTGTATGACAGTCTTTAGCACAGTATGAAGGTCTTTAGCACTGTATGAAGGTCTTGAGCACTGTATGAAGGTCTTTAGCACTGTATGACAGTCTTGAGCACTGTATGGATGTCTTTAGCACTGTATGACAGTCTTGAGCACTGTATGGATGTCTTTAGCACTGTATGACAGTCTTGAGCACTGTATGGAGGTCTTTAGCACTGTATGACAGTCTTGAGCACTGTGTGGAGTTTCGAGGTGGATAAGGCGTGGGTGGATAAGCGTAATGCTGTAAGGAGATGGCAAAATGCCAAGAAGAACAGAGCTGGTCATCCTAGTCCCTGCTTGCACTTAGAAAGAGAGATGCACACAAAAGTAAGCTATTTCAAAAAACTGGTCACGGTGGTTAAAAGGGAAAAATGGGCAGAGGTGTGTCAAAGGGTAAGCATAGACAAGTCACTGAAATTGTTCTGGCGACTACATAAAAGCATGAGTGGTGTAGTCAAGAATAAGAGCATTTCTGACTTCCAAGGTGCTGACCTCATCTGGCAGAGGACTGACGAAGACAAGGGCAAAGCCCTCTTTGAACGCTACCTTGAGCAGGGCAACCAGACAGACATGGGAGGTCGAAATCTGGCCAAGGAGGTCACCTCAGACAGATGCAAGGCCCAGAACACTCCGGATGAAGACACAGTGACAGTGAAAGAAATCAAGGCTGTGCTTCGACGATCAAAAACCAGTGCTCCAGGTCCTGATGGCATAAGATACGACGACATAAATAGGTGTACCGACAATGAGCTAGAGAAACTAGCAGACATGTACAACAACAGTATAGGGAGTGCTAGCATCAAGGAGGAATGGTTACACAGCTATCTGATTCCCTTGCCGAAGCCTGACAAAGACCACAAAAAAATTCAGGGATATCGAATTATAACCATGCAGAATACAATAGGCAAGCTGCTGGAGAAGGTAATTGCCAGGAAAATATCAAGCCAACTAGAGAGGCAAGGTGTTTTCCCACCTACCCTGGGTGGGTACCGTCCAAAAAGAGAAACCTGGACCAATGCAGCAGTCTTTGCCCAGGATGTCTATGAAGGTTTCCACTCAGGCACTGAAACCGTTGCTGCAGCGATTGATCTTGAGGACGCATACAACAGAGTACCACTGGATTTTTTAATGTTTCAGCTTCTTGAACTAAACGTAAGTCCATTCCTCCTTAGTTGGATCGCTGCAGCCCTCTTCCAACGGAAAGTAGTTTTTAGATGTGGCAGTTGGACTTCGGAACCAACAACAATATATCCTGGCCTACCACAGGGATCACCATTATCTCCGGTACTGTTCAACGCCTACACAGTGAGAATCACCAGTGAGCAGATCACTGGACCTGGCAGGACATTGTCATATGCCGATGATGTTTTAGTGTATCGTCAGGGTAAGGATAGAGAGGAGGTTGCTGGGGAACTACAAACCGAACTCAATCGCATAAGTACTTGGTGTGATGAAGCTGGGGCAATGGTTAACCCAACAAAGGCAACAGTGACTTGGTTCTCGTTGAATAATCATATTGTCAACAATCCAACACCAACTGTAATGCTGTGTTCAGAGACGGTGGAAAGAACGCAGGCAATGAATTACCTGGGGATACGGTTTGATCGAAGCCTTGCTTATAATGTGCACATAGACCAGGTGATAACAAAGGCCAAGCGGGGTTTGGCAGCGATGCGGGTGATGGCGGCAGCAAACTGTGAGCAGCGCCATCTATGTCTTCTGTACGAGGGGCTGGTCATGTCTGTTTTGGAGTATGCAATGGCAATCTTGACTCTCAGCCATAAGCAGATAGAAAGGATGGAAAGGATACAGAATGAAGCTATGCGCATTATTCTTGGATGTACAAGAGATACAGCATGCAGGGCGATGCGCTACCTTCTTGATTTTCCAACCATTGAAGAGAGAATACAAGTTTGCAGGGCACGCGCCTACCTCAGAATTAACGCAAACACACAACATCCACTGCATAGTGAAATTAGGAAGGTGAAGGGCAGCAGGTTAAAAAGAGGACGGTCGTGGATGGGTCAAGCCGAAGACATTCTTCAACAGGTGTGTTCACTTGAGGACTTAGAACCTGGCGAGGAGTGGGTGCAAGTGCCAACAGACTTCTGCACATCCTTTTCAGTTTGCATCCAATTAGATAGAAAATGCAGACAAGAAAATCCGGCTGCTGTTGAGGCTGAAGTACAAGCGTTGATTTTCGAGAATTCGCTAGACGGTGACGCGGTCATCTACACAGATGGGTCGGTCGTCCGACATGTGAGAAGCTCATGGGCCTTTACAGCTCGGGCCGGAGGGAGAATTGTGAAGGAGGACTCTGGTGCTTTCACTGAAACCACAAGTAGCCTGACCATGGAAGTCATGGCAGTAAGTAAAGCAATAACATGGCTCGAGACACAGACATTCACCATGGCTTGTTTCCTTAGCGACTCAATGAACATGATCAAGAGAATAGAGGAGGGGTCGATCCGAAGAGAATGGTTGCTGCCTCTGAAGCGGTCTCGGCTGGCAAAGATTAGTTTCATCTTCGTGCCAGGGCATGCGGGAGTACAAGGAAATGAGCGGGCTGACAAGCTCGCAGGTGAGGCTACTGTGGAGGGCGGACGCGCCATGGACCAGGCTGACATTCTGAATGCTCTACGTGATGTGAGACTTTTGCGAGAACCAAGTGATGACTGTGAATCTACAACAATGGCCAGACTGCTAGAGCATCAAATTAAAAGAGGTGTGGCCAAACAAGAACACTACGCAGGAAGCCAAAGAAGATTGATAAACCAACACAGAACTGGCGTCGTTGGCCGCTACACGCTGCGGGATTTGCCGAGGAGGGGATCCGAGCACTTATGGACTGAATGGTTCGATGTGCAGCGAGGATGATCTGTCGACTAACTAACTAACTAACTAACTTGAGCACTGTATGGAGGTCTTTAGCACTGTATGAAGGTACTGAGCACTGCTTGAAGGTCTTGAGCACTGTATGGAGGTCTTTAGCACTGTATGACAGTCTTGAGCACTGTATGGATGTCTTTAGCACTGTATGACAGTCTTGAGCACTGTATGAAGGTCTTTAGCACTGTATGACAGTCTTGAGCACTGTATGGATGTCTTTAGCACTGTATGACAGTCTTGAGCACTGTATGGAGGTCTTTAGCACTGTATGACAGTCTTGAGCACTGTATGGAGGTCTTTAGCACTGTATGAAGGTACTGAGCACTGTTTGAAGGTCTTGAGCACTGTATGGAGGTCTTTAGCACTGTATGAAGTTACTGAGCACTGTTTGAAGGTCTTGAGCACTGTATTGAGGTCTTGAGCACTGTATGAAGGTACTGAGCACTGTTTGAAGGTCTTGAGCACTGTATGGAGGTCTTTAGCACTGTATGAAGGTACTGAGCACTGTTTGAAGGTCTTGAGCACTGTATGGAGGTCTTTAGCACTGTATGAAGATACTGAGCACTGTTTGAAAGTCTTGAACACTGTATGGAGGTCTTTAGCACTGTATGAAGGTACTGAGCACTGTTTGAAAGTCTTGAGCACTGTATGGAGGTCTTGAGCACTGTATGAAGGTACTGAGCACTGTTTGAAGGTCTTGAGCACTGTATGGAGGTCTGTAGCACTGTATGAAGGTACTGAGCACTGTTTGAAGGTCTTGAGCACTGTATGGAGGTCTTTAGCACTGTATGAAGGTACTGAGCACTGTTTGAAGGTCTTGAGCACTGTATGGAGGTCTTTAGCACTGTATGACAGTCTTGAGCACTGTATGGAGGTCTTTAGCACTGTATGACAGTCTTGAGCACTGTATGGAGGTCTTTAGCACTGTATGACAGTCTTGAGCACTGTATGGAGGTCTTTAGCACTGTATGACAGTCTTGAGCACTGTATGGAGGTCTTTAGCACTGTATGAAGGTACTGAGCACTGTTTGAAGGTCTTGAGCACTGTATGGAGGTCTTTAGCACTGTATGAAGTTACTGAGCACTGTTTGAAGGTCTTGAGCACTGTATTGAGGTCTTGAGCACTGTATGAAGGTACTGAGCACTGTTTGAAGGTCTTGAGCACTGTATGGAGGTCTTTAGCACTGTATGAAGGTACTGAGCACTGTTTGAAGGTCTTGAGCACTGTATGGAGGTCTTTAGCACTGTATGAAGATACTGAGCACTGTTTGAAGGTCTTGAACACTGTATGGAGGTCTTTAGCACTGTATGAAGGTACTGAGCACTGTTTGAAAGTCTTGAGCACTGTATGGAGGTCTTGAGCACTGTATGAAGGTACTGAGCACTGTTTGAAGGTCTTGAGCACTGTATGGAGGTCTGTAGCACTGTATGAAGGTACTGAGCACTGTTTGAAGGTCTTGAGCACTGTATGGAGGTCTTTAGCACTGTATGAAGGTACTGAGCACTGTTTGAAGGTCTTGAGCACTGTATGGAGGTCTTTAGCACTGTATGACAGTCTTGAGCACTGTATGGAGGTCTTTAGCACTGTATGACAGTCTTGAGCACTGTATGGAGGTCTTTAGCACTGTATGACAGTCTTGAGCACTGTATGGAGGTCTTTAGCACTGTATGACAGTCTTGAGCACTGTATGGAGGTCTTTAGCACTGTATGACAGTCTTGAGCACTGTATGGATGTCTTTAGCACTGTATGACAGTCTTGAGCAAACAATCATCCAATCAATCAAACAAACAAACAAACAACCAAATAACTTCCAACCCCCCCCCCTCACCCACCCACTTACCAACCAACCCACCAACTCAACCACCAGCCCACCAACCAATCCACCAACTCAACCATCCATCAACCAACAAACCCGCTTACCAACTCAACCATCCATCAACCAACAAACCCGCTTACCAACTCAACCACCCGCCAACCCACTCACCAACTCAACCACCCACCAATCAAAGAACCAACTCACCAACCCACCCATCCATCCAATCCTCCAATTGCAACTAAGAGAAATCGAACAGCATGCCATTTTAAATTATGAAGGGAAAAAGAAAACCTATTCTCAAATCCACGAATTCTCAGAATGTTTTGGTAGTGACATCATGTGCTCGGGTGACTGATAAGATACTCGGTTATATAATATCTAACAGTCGCAGATAAATCTGTCGACAGGTCACGCACGAAAACGGGGGGAAATCCCAGACATGTTCACAATCTCTTATCTGATATTAATGCGAACGTTTGAAAAGCCAGATATCACGATTCTATGACGTTAATTGAACAGAGCTCTCGGGAGTGTTCATTGTATGTGAATGAGTCAAAGGCGTGTTTCGTTTACCCAATGACATCATAAACTCTGTTATCTCCTTGGGGAGGATTAAATTGTCTAAACTCTCTCTGACCCAGTCATTTGTTCTGGCACATATACTTTACAGGATATTGTAATCAACCTCCAACTCCAGGTTGATTTACTAGTCAATTTTACTTTACGTTCAGCAGTGTGCCATGAACAGTTTACAAAATTGATCATGCAACCACTAATGGGAAAATTAAGAATAAAACTGAAGAAATTAAAGAGAGCTTCAAGAAATATCAAGCTAGTTTTGCCAGTACTTGGATCAGATCAAGAAATTAGTAATAAATACATAATTACCGTTAAGAATAGATACAACGTGTTAGATAAAATAGGCTGTATAAAACCTCCAGCACGGCAAATGCTTACATAGGAGCCAACACAACAAAAGTCAAAGTAAATAATACCAGAATTAAAGAAGACTGCGAAGAAGAATTAAATAACAGAAGAAATTCTACAACTTATGGACAATATAAGGAAAAGTAAACAAAATCAAGATGAATATAACAAAATACATAGAGAAATAGTACGAAAATGTAAGGCAGTGAATGAAGTCTGGCTAAATCGTCAGTGCAAGGATACCGAGGGACGACAAGAAGACACAAAATCTATGTTAAGAAAGATACACCAATTATTTATGTGCCAATAGAATGCATACAGCAAGTAGTTGTTTGAAACCAACAGAAGACAACACACTATATGATAAAGAAAAGATAATTGAAAAATGGATATCGTGTATAAAAGAGTTATATGATGATGCTGGTAGATCAGAAACAAACAATTACGACCAATGTTAGGGGCCACTAACACCAAAAGCAGAAGTTGAAGATGCTATACAACATATGAGGAAAGATAAATCTCCGGGGTCAGATAAGACCACTGTCAAAAATATTATAGTTGTTATAGAATTGGGTGTAGACGTGATAACACTATTGAATGCCATATATAACAGTAGATATTTACCTAATGATCTCTTTAAATAGGTTGCCAGAGATCTACCAAAGAAATCTGGTGATACGGATTGGGGAGAACATCGTACAATTAGTTTAATGAGTCGTGTGACTAACATACTAATGAGAATTATAATGAAAAGAATAAAAAAGAAAAAAAAAAAAAAGAAATCCAGAAATCGGAGATGAGCAGTGTGGATTTGTGGAAGGTGAAAGAACAAACATCTTGAGAACATTAGCAGAAAGAATGATTGAAATTATCAGAGATTTATATATGTGCTTTATTGACTACACTAAGGCATTTGATAATGTTAAGTAGGAAAGGGGCAACTAGCGCCAAGTCAGATCTGCACAAAACTGTCACTGTCATTTACTGTTTATAGTATCTTGCGGTGTAGGACGGAGAGGGGGGGGGGGTGTCTTGAGTCTGTGGAATTAAGGCCGCATGGCTAGTGTAGTCGCCTCGAGCCGTGCAGGTTAGAGATCTCGGTCTTTGGTGTTCTGGATCAACTCTGCTGATGTTATTCCTCCATGCCACCGTCTCAGTCCGTCCAGCATCATTTCTCTTGGTCTGCCTCTGCCTCTCTTCCCCTCGATCTTTCCAGTTGTCACGATGTTCTCTAATGCCTCTCTTCTCATCACATGACCAAAGAAATATGTTTGCCTCTTTCTTATTGTTGTATATAGTGTTCTAGTTTCATTAGCCTCTTTCAGGCAATCGTGGTTAGTTACTCTGGCAGTCCAAGGAATTCGCAACATTCGTCTTAAAAACCACATCTCTGTTGCTTCTAAGTTCTTCCTAATTTGTTCATTTACATTCCAAGATTCGCTGCCATACAGCAAAACTGGTTCTATATAGCATTTTAGTACTCTCTTTCTTACATTCATTGATAGCGACTTATTGCATAAGATACTCTTCATTTTCTGAAATGCTGTCTTTGCCTGCCCTATTCTGCTCTTAATCTCTTTTGTACATCTTCCATCTGATGTTATAAGTGCACCTAGGTATTTAAAATTATCCACTTGGTTGAGAATTTCCCCTTCTATTTCTATGTCACATTTTGGTGTCCCCATTTTCTTTGATATCACCATTGTTACTGTTTTCTTGATATTCAAGGACAGTCCTTTCTGTGCACTCTATGTTACTACACTGTCCAACAATTGTTGTAGGTCTGTTGCATTATCCGCTACCAATACCGTGTCATCTGCATATTTTATATTATTGTTTATATTATATCCTCCGATTAGTATTCCTGGCTTCTCTTTGATCTCTCTCATTATTACTTCGCTATACAGGGAGAAGAGATCGGGTGACAAGACACACCCCTGTCGTACTCCTAGCTTTATCTGTTCGTAACAACCCTCTTTATTTCCCATTTTAATTGCTGCTACTTGGTTCCAGTATATATTCTTTATTATTCTTAAATCTTTCCCATCAATGTTGATATCTTCCAACATTTTAATCAGCTCATCATGTTTTACTTTATCAAATGCCTTAGTACAATCTATGAAGCATAAATATATGTCTCTCTGTTTCTGGTTGTTACAAAGTAAAATTATTTACCAAAGTGAATACCAAAGTTTACCAATCTGAAACAAGTCAACGTATTTAATAATTTTGGTACTTTAGCAACAGCAAATTGAAGATGTATAAAAAAGGTTACAGAATAGCCCAGCATTTCACAAAACGAAGATATTCTCTGCAGTTTATCTGTATTAATCGAGGTGATGAAAATAGTTCTTAAGAGCTATATTGAACCAATCCTTATGTATGGAAGCGAATCATGGGCGTTAACAAACAGGAGATGAATTATGTGGTGGCTGCGGTGATGTGGTTCTTTAGAAGAATGATAAGAACACAATGGGCGGATAGAAAGAGCTATGAAGATATCTTGGAACGAAGTTAACTCGCAAAAAGAACTGGAACTCGCACCAGAAGAAGACAGTCCACATTCTTTGTGCATGTCACGAGAAGAGGAAAGCTGGAGTGTGTCGCCAGAACAGGAAAATTGGAGGGAAAAAGATGCAGGGGGAGACAAAGAGAGAAGATGCTGAACAGCTTATTAAGTTGCAGTTTGTAATATGTATGCATGTAAATATGTATTTTAACTTGCAGTTTGTAATCTGTATATGTTTATTAAGTTGCAATGTGTAGTATATGCATGTATGTATGTTAAGTTGCAGTTTGTCGTATATGCACGTATGTATGTTAAGTGCAAGATTGTAGCGTATGCGTGTGTCAGGGTCTTAAACCTGGCTCGTTTTTTCTAACACATGTGAGACAGTACAAGTACAACGTGATTTGACTTGAGACTCAACGACACAACGTTCAATGGATTTATTTACGAATCAGATACGATACGATGATCATTACAAGATATAAGTTATACTTCAATACACTTACATACACAATGCAGCTCACAGTCTATCTATCAAGATGAACAGACACTCGACTTTCGGGCACAGAAACCACACAACGCCTTTCTCCTATCATACGTCCAGTCGAGTCCACGTCCCAGAGCTGTCTCCCTATAGCTCGCAACTTGCCTCCCCACCTGAAGTGGCTTCACGAGGCATGCGTGCGTCTTGCTTCGTCCTTGCCTGACCGCTGGCCGTCTCGTCAGCCAGCAACCTCGCAGGCAGGTAACTACTACTCGCCTGGCGGGCGTAACGAAGTTACGGCATCCCGGCTGGGGACTAAGTCGCCTGGCGGGCGTAACGATGTCACTGCATCACTGCACTACTCTAGACTCTGACATGCTCCCCCGGGCAGCTTCATGAAAGGTGTCATATTTCATGTATATTATATGTACATACTGGGTTAATATTTTAACCTTGTCAGAGTCGACCCTTCTGTTGTTATCTACTTTGGAATCAGAATACATAGACATACACATCTTGACATAGAAACATATAAGAAATGGAAGTTGTATTCAACGACATGTGGTGTTCAACCTTTAACACTTGTCAAGTTTCATCCTCTCGATGGCTGATTACCTCAATTGCATTATTGACCCAGTCAGATCGGTAGTACCAGCTCCAAGCATCTACCTCGCAGCCTTTAAAAAAAAAGTAATAATATGGTTTCTGAAACAAAAACCATCTGGCTAGACCGAAATACGGCTTTACATAAGTCGCATTAAACGCTAAAACCCTGACCTTATTTGGCCAGGAGTTCTTGTGTTGGTCTGCAATGTCGGTAACACTCTACCATGCCCAGTAGATGGCTTCTTGGTGTGTTAACAATCTGGCAACAACATGGTTATTTATATACAACACGTAATCGTATACATTTCACATTATAGCCCTTTGGTGTAATGATGTAGTAACAACTAAATGAAAGGGGAATAACTTCAAAATTTCTGAAATATAATATTTTACAATAATTATTATATTTCTCAGCGTCATAGCTTGATGTTTCTTCATACTAGCGAGAAAAAGTCGGTAGTATGAATAAATTAATCAAGATATGATTCTAAGATTACACTATATAAAAAATATAAGTACACAATTCGTGTATTCAAACTTGTTGATTCCTAAAGATTTTAGAATCGTCATAGCTTTTTAAACTTTTGTTTGTCGTCTGCTAATTTTGAACTAACTTTCTAACTAATCCGGAAGTACACACGAACACTAAACAGCTGATGTTGAAACTTGTAGAACACACTTGTTCCGGTCTGATGTAGTTACGGAATGTACAATGTTCTAATCGTTCATGTGTTGGGTGTTTCCCTGGAAAAACTTCTGGATTTCGATTGACTGCAGTGGTGTAGATGTCAATGTTCAGGTCATACTTTCACACACGGATTTAAAATATCACTGGAATGCTCCACACGCAGATACCACTGTCAAATTGGATAGTTCGCTTACGGTAAGTTTTGAGCGAATGTGGCACTGTTCTTGTTTCGTAATATATACAATTAATAAAGTTCGCTTTCTACCACACACTACACAATTATACACGACAATCACTACATTAATTAGTAAAATAAGAACACTATATATATTGGGAGTAAACCCTATCACATCACATCGTAGATATTACACAGCTTTCGTGAATGAAAAAAATTATTCACTGATGGATGCCTGTGTTGATCTGAGTGTATTTTACACACTGCACTCAGACATTGGTGCTCACTGGGTCGGTTGGACAACGGGACAAGAGATCGGCAATAGTGTTGGTTCTGCCTGGGATATGTCGAACCTCGAAGCTGTAATCTTGGAGCTTAAGAGACCAGCGCGCTACCATTTGGTTTGAAGGTACACCTGAATTGATAAATCGCAGTGGACTACTGTCGGATTCGACAATAAAATGACGTCCTAGGAGGAATCTGGACAATTTAGTTATACCCACCACTAGAGCTAGGGCTTCCAACTGAGGTATTGACCAAGCCCGTTCTCTCGCTTTCAATTTTGTGGAGACGAAGTACACAGGATGAAGGGTGTTATTATGCTCCTGCAACAAGACTGCTCCATCGCTACGGAGCTAGCGTCTGTACGCAATCTGAAAGGGACATGTAGATTGGGCAATTTCAGAATAGGATTATTTAAACTATTATCAGAAAAACAAGATAATACTTTTTGGAATGCAAATTTTAGGCATTCATTGCTTACAATTTTCTCCGGTTTATCTTTTGTTAGTAAGTTAGTAAATACTTCGGTCAGTTCGGAAAAATCAGGAATGAACTGCCTGTAATAATTTACAAGTCCCAACAAACTTCTGACTTGCTTTTTCGTAGTCGGAAGTGAGAGTTTTAGTATCTTGGACATGATGTTATCGTCTGTCGTGACAAAGCCATTGGATATTTTGTACCCCAAGAAGGATATTTCCTGGTAGGCTATGTCTACTTTTGCAGGCTTTACCGTCAGTCCGTGCTGTCTAATGCGTTCAAATGTCTGTTCTATGTGGTCTGTCATCGTCTTTGTGTGAACACAAATGTTGTCTATATAGCAAATTATGTTCGGTATATCTACTAGAAGAAGTCGTGTCATACGTACGATTGTGGCTGGGGCATTGACAAGCCCAAATGGAAGTTTGCACCATTCGTACAGTCCCCAAGGTGTGGCAAATGCTGTCAGATGTCTGCTCTGTTCGTCTACCGCTATTTGCCAGTAACCTTTAGTCATGTCTACCTTCGTAAAGAACCTAGCGTCTGTCAGTTCTGTCAGTAGATCTTCAGAGTTTGCCATTGGCTCCAGATCTAGAAGAGTTATCTTATTGAGCTTTCTATAGTCGACACAGAGTCTTATCGTGTTGTCCTTTTTGCGTACTATGACCATTGGAGATGAGAAGTCTGATTGGGATCGTCTTATGATGTTGTTTTTCTCTAAGTTGATGATCTCCTGATGTAAGTTTTCTTTGTAATGCAGTGGAATGGTGTATGGTCTGCATTTTATGGGTGTGTTTGACGTGAGTGTAATGTGATGTTGTACTAATTCTGTTTGTCCTGGGTTGTTGGAGAAGATGGTGTTGTACTGTTGTATAAGATGTTTGCAACTGTCTGTTTCTGCTTGAGTTAACTTTGGGTTGATCTTAATTTCCTTCAAGCAGTTTGTCGTGTCTAATGTCGGTGTTGGAATTTCGTCACTAGCCTCGTCATCTTCATGGTCTATTATCACTGTATAAGCTGTTGTATCGTCATGTTCGTTGTCTCTGTTGTAATATGGTCTTAGCATATTGATGTGGAATATTTTGTGTTTGTCTTTTATTTGGATCTCGTAGTCTACAGGTGAAATTTGTCTCGTCACTTTAAAAGGTCCTTGCCAAGAATCAGTCAATAAGTGTCTGTCACTAGGTAGTAGAAGAAGAACGTCCTGTCCAGGTGTCAACGTTATTGTCTTGTTACCTTTTTCAGCATATCGTCTATAAGTAGCACCAGATAATTTTAGTGCATCCTTTGCAATTATACAAGATTTGATGATTCTTTCACGCAATGATGTAACGTATACGTATGATGATATGGGTTTAAGTACTGGAGTGGAGTCAGTTAACATTTGGTGATAAATAGTCAATGGGCCACGTGGTTTGGCACCATAGATAAGTTCAAAAGGAGAGAAACCTGTACTAGAATGTGGTACCTCGCGATAAGCAAAGAGAATAGCAGGTAAATATACGTCCGAGTTCTTGGGATGCTCTTGAGTGACTTTAGCAAGCATGTGCTTTAAATCGCCGTTAAATTTTTCTATTATCCCACTCGAGTGAGGATGATACGGGGAATTGAAACATTGCTTCACTCCCAACATTTTGGTGAAAGCTTGAGTAGATGCGGCGATAAACTGAGTTCCCCTATCTGATTGGATAGTGTCTGGAAATCCTATCCGAGAAAATATATGGAAGAAAACTTCCATTATATCATTGGCAGTTATGTTCTTTAGCGGAATCGCTTCCGGCCAGCGGCTACATTGATCAATGACAGTTAAAATATATTTATTCCCTCTAGTTGTTGTCTGATTAAGAGGGCCCACTATGTCGACAGATATTTTCTCAAAAGGTCGACTGGCTAAGTCAGTAACTTGTAACTTTGCCTGTGGGTGTTTACCTTTCTTTACCAGTTTTTGGCAGATGTCACAACTTCTGCAATATTGTTTAATGTCATTGCAAAATGTGGGCCAATGAAACTGTGTTAATAATCTTGATCTGGTCTTAGCGTATGCCATATGCCCTGCAAGAGGTATATCATGGGCAAGATGTAAGGCTTGCTTGCGATACTCACTTGGCAAAACAGTTTGCTCTGTTGTGCTGTCACCTCTGGTATAATATCTAGTGAGGATACAATTTTTCAAAGCAAAATGCCATTTTGCATTCTTGGTTACCTTTGGCTTTTGGCCGATCAGATTAAAATATTTCGACAATGAAGGGTCAGCCTTTTGAGCTGTTACAAACGTTTCCTTCATGGTTTTAGAAGGTAGTGATACTGGGCTAAGCATTTGTATAGCCTCAGTTTGGTTACTTTCATCTTGCACTCTAGCAGTAGATCTGGTTACTGCGTTCACACATTCAATGATATCAGATGGTGATGAAACAGTGTTATCAATGATGTCATGAGATCTTAGTGCTACATTAGCTACCATACATTCATTAGGTGGTGTAACATTATCAATGATGACATTTGATGGTGATGTTATGATATCATCAATGCAAAGAGATGTTATGTCATGAGGCATATCATTCACCTCTGGTAAATTTCCAATTATAATATCGCACACCGGGTTTGTTAATGCTGCGCATTTTACTTTACCAGTGAGGAAAGGTGTTTGAATATATGCCCATGCTAGTGGGTACTTTTCAATATTGCCAGAGAATGTTCTGCATGTTACGTGCCTGCCTGTATAGTCTGTAGGCATTATGAACGTTCTCTTTAGACCAATAAGTGAGCTTCCCGTGTCCCGACGGACTGTAGCAGACTTGCCATTCACGTATCCTTGATGGACGTTTATTCTGCCTTTAGAATCTACTACCAAATTAGCTTCTTCATTGGCAATAGGAATGGAGTGGCCGCATGTTAAAATGCCATCTCCATAAAAGGTATTACAAACAGTACATTTATTTGCGTTAAATATATCAAAAGCCTGTGCTGAGTTCACAGGATGTTTCTCTGATTGTTCTTCATCTGACGATGAACTGTCAAACAAGGCGGCATTTGCTTTGTTGGTCATTTGCCTACCTTTACAATCATGGCGATAATGTCCGTACGCCTTACAGATGAAACATTTACGCAAATTTCTGAAGGATCTACGCTCCTTATCTTGTCTGTTTACCATGTTTTGTAGATAAGTATGATATGCGGGGTTCTTGTCACACATCTCACCTTGATGGTGTGAAATTTTACAATATCTACAGTGATTATACTTCTCAGATGTAGGCTTATGAGGTTTCTGTCTATTATAGGGTTTGTCATAGTTAGCCGATGCTACAAAATTTATGTCAGTAGCTTCACTGGCAAAACAATGTTTGTTGGCTGTGTAATACGCCGAACCACGTCTCTCAATCTCATCTACACTAGTGCATTCATTCTCTTGCAAAAATTTTGAAAATGCTGATGGAATGGATGAAATGACTTTATCTCTGATGATCAGATCTTCTAATCTTTGATAGTTTTTATCAATTTTAGCTGCTGAAGTCCATTTGGTAAATATATCTCGGACTAAGCAGAGGTAGTCAGAGAACGTTTGAGTCGGTTTTGGGCTCAACTTGCTAAATTGTTCTCTGTAACCTGCCTCATCTAACATAAAATGTGCCATAATCTTTGATTTTAGATAGTGGTAATCTTTTCTGAGGTCTTTGGGGATAGTCTCAATGACTTTAAGAGGCTCCCCTGATAAACTCCTCATATAAATAATATTCCATTCAGACAGTGGAATCTGGTAATGGTCCATTAACGTCTCAAAATTTTGGGTAAAGGCTGCAATGCAGTCACCCGAGGTATAATTACGTACTATACCTTGGTATTTCTTGTACTGGTTTTCTTTCTCCAGTCTCTCAGATTTCTTAGACTCTTTGTTAATGGCAGTCTCAGTATCAAGTTGTTTGATTTTAAGTTGCAATTCCAGCTCTTCCCGTTTACTCTGAGCTGCTATTTCAGCTTTCTCCAGTTCAATATCTAACTCAGCTTGTTTTGTCTTTGCAGACAGTTCTAGTTCTGCCTGTTTTGCGGCGGTTGCTGCCTCTGCTTGCCTTAAGGCTGTGTCTGCCTCTACTTGCTTGGCCGCTCTTTCAGCCGCTCTTTCCTCGCGCTCATTAGCTTTCTCACGAAGGTGTTCAGAGTATTTCTTCTCACTCCACTTTGTTAACTCATCACCTGTTAACTTTAACTTCAACCCCATATCGATGAAATCATTTAATGACGACATGATGGAAAATGCAAATGAAATATCAGACACACAATTTGTTACCAGTTGTTAGTAAAGTGAACAATTTACAATTGTGTTCTATTTGCAATATGTGCCTAAATTTGCATCCTAAAGTATACGAAAAGAAAAATATACTCAAGTGCCCCGGATGCGGTGAAGTACTGTTGGAAATCGGGCTAGGAACTGTAGGGTCGCTACTTCAAACACAAATGACCTCTACGGGCAAGGGTTTCAGATGGCACAGAAAACCTGCTTTGTTTTTGGAGGAAATAAATTAGCGTCTATTTGATGTGGTGTGCCTGCTTGTCACTAAGTTTTGATTAGGTTTGTATGGCGTTGAGTGTAATTGTAGGTCGTAATTTTGTCAGTCAACAATTTTTTTTTCCAAAACACAAGTCACTTTCTTTCCAAAACTTTCTGCTTTCCACAACTTACTTTACAAAGACACTCTAAATATATCTCAACACGCTACAACATTGATGACACATCACTTACATCAAGATGACATTCAGTAAGGACATAGACATCAAGTTTACAAGATGGCGATAAGGTCACAATGGCGACAAGTTTACAATGTCGGCAAGGTCAAAACGGTGACAAGTTTCACAATTACAAATGTTTCACACTTTTATAAGATCAAACAATATGTATGCACTGTACAATCACATTTAGTCTCCATGTTTAAATAATGTAATAATATCTATCAAAATGAGCCTTCAACGATCACATTTACATGTACAATAAAGTTGGACAAAAATTCTAAGTTCACAACTCTAAGTTTAAATGTTAAATTATCTAAACTACGTTCATTTCAAAGCCGGACGAATGCCACCACGTCCACACATGTCAGGGTCTTAAACCTGGCTCGTTTTTTCTAACACATGTAAGACAGTACAAGTACAACGTGATTTGACTTGAGACTCAACGACACAACGTTCAATGGATTTATTTACGAATCAGATACGATACGATGATCATTACAAGATATAAGTTATACTTCAATACACTTACATACACAATGCAGCTCACAGTCTATCTATCAAGATGAACAGACACTCGACTTTCGGGCACAGAAACCACACAACGCCTTTCTCTCATCATACGTCCAGTCGAGTCCACGTCCCAGAGCTGTCTCCCTATAGCTCGCAACTTGCCTCCCCACCTGAAGTGGCTTCACGAGGCATGCGTGCGTCTTGCTTCGTCCTTGCCTGACCGCTGGCCGTCTCGTCAGCCAGCAACCTCGCAGGCAGGTAACTACTACTCGCCTGGCGGGCGTAACGAAGTTACGGCATCCCGGCTGGGGACTAAGTCGCCTGGCGGGCGTAACGATGTCACTGCATCACTGCACTACTCTAGACTCTGACAGCGTGTATATATGTTAAGTTTGTAATATATATGCATGTATATATGTATTTTAACTTGAGACGGTGGCATGGAGGAATATCATCAGCAGAGTTGATCCAGAACACCAAAGACCGAGATCTGTGGAGAGCCATGAACGCCTACGCCAGCCGGCACGGCACTTGGTGATGAAGATGATATGTTTATTAAGTTGCAATTTGTAGTATATGCATGTATGTATGTTAAGTTGCAGCTTGTGGTATATGCATGTATATATGATAAGTGGAAGTTTGTAGCGTATGCGTGTATATATGTTAAGTTGCAGTTTGTAATATATATGCATGTATATCATCTTGCAGTTTGTAATCTGTATATCTTATATATAAAAGGCAATCTCCGTCCATCTGTCTGTCTGTCTGTCTGTCTGTCTGTCTGTCTGTCTGCCTGCCTGCCTGCCTGCCTGTCTGTGCGTGCGTGCGTGCGTGCATGCGTGCGTGCGTGCGTGCGTACGTACGTACGTACGTACGTACGTACGTATGTATGTATGTATGTATGTATGTATGTATGT
>OY992893.1:39182469-39183903 GCA_963921405.1 Cepaea hortensis
TACATACATACATACATACATACATACATACATACATACATACATACATACATACATACATACATACATACATACATACATACATACATACATACATACATACATACATACATACATACATACATACATACATACATACATACATACATACATACATACATACATACATACATACATACATACATACATACATACATACATACATACATACATACATACATACATACATACATACATACATACATACATACATACATACATACATACATACATACATACATACATACATACATACATACATACATACATACATACATACATACATACATACATACATACATACATACATACATACATACATACATACATACATACATACATACATACATACATACATACATACATACATACATACATACATACATACATACATACATACATACATACATACATACATACATACATACATACATACATACATACATACATACATACATACATACATACATACATACATACATACATACATACATACATACATACATACATACATACATACATACATACATACATACATACATACATACATACATACATACATACATACATACATACATACATACATACATACATACATACATACATACATGAAATACATAGATGAAATTTTCTACACGCCTTCCTTTCATTCCAGCGCTGCCAACTGTGATATTTTGTTAGTGTGAAATCGTCTGCTTACTCAGTATTATTTCATTTTTCATTATAATTTCATATATCTCAGGGGACCTAACTCTGTAAAAGTTATTTCAAGGGGCATAACTTTTCTGTATAACTTATAGTCATATTATGGCATCGTTTTCAAAGATTTATAAACTCTTTGTCCATAGTTATGTACCGGCATATGAGTTATAATAAATAATGATACAATCTGTAAGGCATTTTCAAAGTTTTCATAAAAATAATGCACAATGCATAACATTGTAACTCATCTTTTTTTGCTTAAGAAGTTACTGTAGTCATGCAGGTGATTAGAAAGAGTTTTCATTAAAAATAATGGATGGTGTGTGGAAGGACATTCTTTTAAGTTACTTTGTTTGTTGTATGAATTTAATGAGAACTTATATGACTACTTATATGAATTAAATGAGATGCTCCCCACCAGGGACTCGGCGAAGCCGGACAGGGTCAGGCAGACAGTTAGACAGACAGACAGACAGATAGACAGTCGGGAACAGGAACTTATATGACTACTTATATAAATTAAATGAGATGCTTCACACCAGGAGCTGGGCGATGCCGGGCCGGGTCAGACAGACAGACAGACAGACAGACAGACAGACAGATAGTCGGTAACGGGAACGGGAACTTATATGACTACTTATATGAATTAAACTAGCTGACCCGGCCCGGCTTCGCCCAGACTCTGATGGGGAG
>OY992893.1:39184103-39719103 GCA_963921405.1 Cepaea hortensis
CATACATATCATACAGACATACAGACATGACTTACATCATACAGACATTACATGACATGAAACATACATTACATACATTACATACATACATACATACATACTTACAGTACATACACATACATACATACATTACATACCATACATTCATACAGTACATACATACATACATGCATATTCATACATACAGACAGAAGCAGTACAGTACAACATACATACATACATACATTACCATGACATACATTACATACATACATACATACATACATACATACATACATACATACATACATGACAGACATACATACTTAGCATCAACCATAACATACATACATACATACATACATACATACGACATACATACTTCATACATACATACATACTATACATACATACACTCCACCCCACCCACCCACCCACCACCCACCCACCCACCCTCACCCTCCCACCCACCCACCCACCCACCCACCCAACCCACCCTCCCACCCACCCACCCACCCACCCACCCACCCACCCACCCTCCACCCACCCACCCTCCCACCCACCCACCCACCCACCCACCCACCCACCCACCCAACCCACCCTCCCACCACCCTCCCATCCCACCCCCCACCCACCACCCACCCACCCACCCACCAACCCACCACCCACCCACCCCCCACCCACCCACCCACCCACCCACCCACCCACCCACCCCACCCACCCACCCACCCACCCACCCTCCCACCCACCCCACCCACCCACCCACCCCACCCACCAACCCACCAGCCCACCCACCCACCCACCCTCCGCACTCCTCCCCACCCAACCACCCACCCACCCAATCTAGCCCACCCACCCACCCTCCCTCCCACCCATCCCACCCACTCCTCCCGACCTCACCACCCACCCACCCCCACACCACTCTCTCGCCACCCACCCACCACCCCCACCCCTACCCAACCCACCCTCCCTCCCACCCACCCACCCACCACCCACCCACCCACCTCCACCCACCCACCCACCCAGCCCACCCACCAACCCTCCCAACCCCACCCTCCAACCCTCCATCTCATCCCACCCACCCTCCCTCCCTCCCTACCATCCAGCCCCAACCTCCCTCGCCACCAACCCTACAAACCCACCCACCCTCCCTCCCACCCACCCTCCATCACCTCCCTCCCCCCACCATCCTCCACCATCCAACCCACCATACCACCCTCCCACCCTCCACCCTACCTACATAACATCCCACCATACAACCCTCCAACCCACCTACCACCCTACATCCCACCCTCCAACCACTCCACCCACCAACCCTCCCAACCACCCATCCCTCCCTCACATCCAACCCACCCTACCACCCACCCGACCCTCCCACCCTCCAACCAACCCTCCCTCCCACCCACCCACCCTACCCATCCCTACCTCCCTCCCTCCCACCCACCCTACCTCACCACCATACATACATACATACATACATGAAATACATAGATGAAATTTTCTACACGCCTTCCTTTCATTCCAGCGCTGCCAACTGTGATATTTTGTTAGTGTGAAATCGTCTGCTTACTCAGTATTATTTCATTTTTCATTATAATTTCATATATCTCAGGGGACCTAACTCTGTAAAAGTTATTTCAAGGGGCATAACTTTTCTGTATAACTTATAGTCATATTATGGCATCGTTTTCAAAGATTTATAAACTCTTTGTCCATAGTTATGTACCGGCATATGAGTTATAATAAATAATGATACAATCTGTAAGGCATTTTCAAAGTTTTCATAAAAATAATGCACAATGCATAACATTGTAACTCATCTTTTTTTGCTTAAGAAGTTACTGTAGTCATGCAGGTGATTAGAAAGAGTTTTCATTAAAAATAATGGATGGTGTGTGGAAGGACATTCTTTTAAGTTACTTTGTTTGTTGTATGAATTTAATGAGAACTTATATGACTACTTATATGAATTAAATGAGATGCTCCCCACCAGGGACTCGGCGAAGCCGGACAGGGTCAGGCAGACAGTTAGACAGACAGACAGACAGATAGACAGTCGGGAACAGGAACTTATATGACTACTTATATAAATTAAATGAGATGCTTCACACCAGGAGCTGGGCGATGCCGGGCCGGGTCAGACAGACAGACAGACAGACAGACAGACAGACAGATAGTCGGTAACGGGAACGGGAACTTATATGACTACTTATATGAATTAAACTAGCTGACCCGGCCCGGCTTCGCCCAGACTCTGATGGGGAGCATCTAATTTAATTCATATAAGTAGTCATATAAGTTCCCGTTCCGACTATCTATCTGTCTGTCTGTCTGACCCGGCCCGGCATCGCCCAACTCCTGGTGGGGAGTATCTCATTTAATTCATATAAGTAGTCATATAAGTTCCCGTTCCCGACTGTCTGTCTGTCTGTCTGTCCTGTCTGTCTGTCTGTCTGTCTGTCTGTCTGTCTGTCTGTCTGTCTGTCTGTCTGTCTGTCTGTCTATCTATCTATCTGTCTGTCTGTCTGTCTGACCCGGCCCAGCCCATGGTGGAGAGCATCTCATTTAAATTATATAAGTAGTCATATAAGATCCCGTTCCCGACTATCTGTCTGACTGTCTGTCTGTCTTGGGTAAATGTAGGAGGGAGGAGGAAGAGGGAGGTGGATGAGGTAGAGGGAGGAGGAGGGAGGAGACAGGAGGAGTAGTTAGAAATAGGAGGGAGGAGGAGGGATTAGGAGGAGGAGGGAGGAGTAGGGTGGAGGAGGAGGCGAGGAGGAGGGAGGAGGAAGAGGGAGGAGGAGGGAGAAGAGGGAGGAGGAGAACGCAGGAGGAGAAGGGAGCAGGAGGAGGAGAGGGAGGAGGAGGGAGAGGGAGGAGGAGGGAGGAGGAGGAGAGAGTAGGAGGAGGGAGGAGGCGGAGGGAGAAGGAAAGAGGAGGAGGAAGAGGGAGAAGGAGGAGGGAGAAGGAGGAGAAGGAGGGGGAGGAGGAGGAGGGAAGAGGAGGAGGGGAGGAGGAGGAGGGAGGAGGAATGTGAAGGGAGGAGGAGGGAGGAGGTAGAGGGAGGAGGAGGGAGGAGGAGGAAGAGGAAGGAGGAGAAATGTGAAGGGAGGAGGGGGGAGGAGGTAGAGGGAGGAGGAGGGATGAGGAGGAGGTAGAGGGTGGAGGAGGGAGGAGGAGGAGGGAGGAGGAGGGAGGAGGCGGAGAGGGAGGAGGAGGAAGGAGGAGGGGGAGGAGTGAGGAGGAGGGAGGAAGAAGGAGGAGGAGGGAGGAGGAGTGGTGAGGAGGAGGGAGGAGGAGGAGGGAGGAGGAGAGAGGAGGAGGAGGGGAGGAGGGTGAAGGAGGAGGAGGAGGGAGGAGGAGGAGGAATGTGAAGGGAGGAGGAGGGAGGAGGTAGAGGGAGGAGGAGGAGTGAGGAGTAGGAGAGGGAGGAGGAGGAAGGAGGAGGGGGAGGAGGGAGGAGGAGGAGGGAGGAAGAAGGAGGAGGAGGGAGAAGGAGGGATGAGGAGGAGGAGGAAGGAGGAGGAAGAGGGAGGAGGAGGAATGTGAAGGGAGGAGGAGGTAGAGGGAGGAGGAGGGAGGAGGAGGAGGAGGGAGGAGGAGGAGGGAGGAGGAGGGATGAGGAGGAGGAGGGAGGAGGAGAGAGGAGGAGGAGGGAGGAGGTAGGAGGAGGAGGAAGAGGGAGGAGAAGGAATGAGGAGGAAGAGGGAGGAGGAGGAAGAGGGAGGAGGAGGATGGAGGAGGGAGAGGGAGGAAGAGGGAGGAGGAGGAAGAGGGAGGATGAGGATGGAGGAGGGTGAGGGAGGAGGGGAAGAGGAAGAGGGTAGGAGGAGGAGGGGAGAGGAGGAGAAGAAGGGAGAAGGAGGGGAGAGGAGGGAGGAGGCAGAGAGAGAAGAAGGAAGGAGGAGGAGGAAGGAGGGATAGGAAGGAGGGAGAATGAGGAGGGGAGGAAGGAAAGGGAGGTGGAAGAGGAGGAGGAGGGAGGAGGAAAGAGGTAGGGGGAGGAGGAGATAGAGGGAGGAGGAGGAGGAAGGAAAGGGAGTAGGAAGAGGAGGAGAAGGGAAGAGAGGTGGAGGGTGAGGTAGAGGGAGGAGAGGTAGGAGGAGGAGGAAGAGGGAAGAGGGAGAAGAAGGGAGAAGGAGGCGGGGATGATGAGGGAGAAGGAGGCAGGAGGAGGGAGGCAGGAGGAGGAGGAGGGATGAGGAGGGAGAGGGAGGAGGAGGGAAGATGAGGGAGGAGGCGGAGGAGGCGGAGGGAGGAGGATGGAGGAGGATGGAGGAGGAAGGGAGAAGGAAGAGGGAGAAGGAGGAGGGAGGAGGGAGAGGGATGAGAGGGAGGATGAAGAGGAGGAGGGTGGAGGGAGGAGATAGAGGGAGGAGGAGGGAGGAGAAGAGAGGAGGAGAGAGTTCGCCATTCCGAATTCATACTCGTCTAGTTCTTCCCTTCTACACGACTGTAGATAACTTCCTTACACATATATTTACGTACTTATTTTGGGAGGGGGAGGAGGGAGGAGGAGGAAGAAGAAAAAAAAACTATGACAGTTGGCAGCTCTGGAATGAAAGGAAGGCGTGTAGAAAATTTCATCTCAATCGGATGGGCCGTTCGCGAACGTATAAAGGACATACGGACATACATACATACATACATACATACAGACAGACGGAGATCCTTTTTTATATATAAGATTAGATGCTCCCCACCAGGGACTGGGCGAAGCCGGGCAGGGTCAGACAGACAGATAGACAGACAGATAGACAGACAGATAGACAGTCGGGAACGGGAACTTATATGACTACTTATATGAATTAAATGAGATGCTCCACACCAGGAGCTGGGCAATGCCGGGCCGGGACAGACAGACAGACAGACAGACAGACAGACAGACAGACAGACAGACAGACAGACAGACAGACAGATAGACAGACAGACAGACAGACAGACAGTCGGTAACGGGAACGAGAACTTATATGACTACTTATATGAATTAAATGAGATGCTCCCCACTAGGGTCTGGGCGAAGCCGGGCAGGGTCAGCTAGTGTTTAATAAATTGCAATGTGTAGTATATGCATGTATGTATGTAAAGTTGCAGTTTGTAGTATATGCATGTATATATGTTACGTTGCAGTTTGTAGTCTGTATATGTTTCTATAGTTGTCGTTTTTAATATATACGCATGTATATGTATTTTAAGTTGCAGTCTGTGGTGTGCATTTACAATAAATGTTAAACTGCAGTTTGTAGTGTGGATGTACTATATATATATATATATATATATATATATATATATATATATATATATATATATATATATATATATATATATATATATATATATATATATATATATATATATATATATATATATATATATATATATATATATATTCTTCTTCAGCATTCCGAACCATTGAGATTCTTTGCCGCAGATACAAACTGTCTCCATTCGTCTCTCTGGTTGATCTCCTCTTGCCAGTCGCTGATTCCAAGTGCTCGTAGGTCTGTATATATATTATCTCTCCACCGTCTTCTTGATCTACCTCGGGGTCTACGGTCATTTATTTCCTGAGTGTAAGCGAGTTTTGTTTCCCATTCTTTCTATATGCCCTAGCTATTGCAGTCTATTAGCCTTCGTGATATCAGTGATTAGCGGGAACTTAAACAGATCATAAATATCTTTTTTGCTTCTTCTTGTCCACTCTCCACTTTGTGTATCCCTAATGGGCCCAAAGATGAGTCTTAAGACTTTGTTCTCAAAGGTTTGTAACAAGGCTTCGTTTCCTTTAGTTGTACTCCAGGTTTCAGAGCCATACAACTCAACTGGTCTATTATATACGATATATGTTAAGTTGAAGTTTTTAGTGTGTACGATATATGTTACATTGCAGTTTGTAGTACGCATACATGTATATGTTTGTTAAGTTTTAGTACATAGCATGTTTGTAGTATGTACACATGTATATCGTTGTTAAGTTGTAGTCTGTAGCAAATTTTTAGTATGTATACATGTATATGCGTGTTAAGTTGTAGACTGTACCACATGTGTAGGATATATGTTAAAGTTGTAGTCTGTGTGCACATGTATGTTAAACTGCAGTGTTGAGACCTAGGCAGGTGTAATCTTAGTGAAGATCGTGGCCAGTCTCCGTGTCAGCTTCATGTGCACGTCCATGAACGCTAGTTCATCACGAACATGTAATGGCTACACACACCATTCTCATTCCATTAGTCAGACGTTTGTGTTCAGGATGCTCCTCGGGTAACTACCTGATGAGCTGGTCTGGGTGGCACCTGGCCTTTCTTCACATTAACTTCTCCTCATGCCAGTCAAACTGCGGCATTTCGATGTATATACCATATGAAGTGGACAAATGAATAATCTTACCCTGAAACAATTAAAACACATAGTCACAGGTATTGTTCGATTGTGGAACATCTGTTATCCCCACGGTAATTTAAATTTAGAACAAGCTCTTTCTGTTTGAACAAAACCGACTGAAAGCGCCTAATTGCTAACACCTCACTATATTTGAGCAATAGTTAATTGTTTTAACAGAGCAAAAACAAAAATAATGCATACAGATAAAACTACTGTGGAGAAAGACATATATGTTAATGAGGAAAGATTGGAGGTGGTGGAAAATGTTGAATATCTTGGGTCATTGATTACCAACAATGGTGACACAATGAAAGAAATTAAACGTCAACTATCAATTGCTCTTCAAAGACTAAAACAACTGAATAAATTATGGAGGCGGACAGATAGAACTACACAAATTAGACTTTTAAGAGCATGCATCTTTCCCATTGCAACATATGCCTGTGAGACCTGGACACACTAAACAAGCTGAACAGCGCATACATGCCTTTGAATACACATGTTATTGACGAGTTCTAAGAATATCTTGGGTAAAGAAAAGAACAAATGAACCCACACTTCAAGAACTAAATATTGGAGAGGGTTGGCTATTAAAGACGACAAAACAAAGGAAATTGAAACATTTTGGTCCTTGAAATGTCATGAAAGTTTAGGGAGAACAATAATAGAGGAGTATATGCCTGGGAAGAGAGGAAGGCCAATGAGAAGATGGGTGCAGGATGTGGCGATGATCTCCAGATGAGACATCTTGCTTGTGATCGAGAATTTTTCTGGAAGGTTTTTATGGGAGCGAGGTTCTGCAAAGGACATGCTACTGAATGAATGAATGCATGAGTTAATTTTTTGTCGTATACAGTATACGAAGAGCGTGATTTTGTTCACATTATGACCGTATTTTATTAGCTGACGAGAAATCGACGATGACGGCTTTTTATAGCTTTTCGGCTGCACAGGAATTTCTGAAGACTAATTCTCTTTTCCACCCACAGTATATGTTCGGCTACTCGATTTGCTAATTGTCTTTCAGTTCTACAAGTATAAGTTGCTCTTCACTCACACCAGAACTGATAAATGCAGTTTGATTTGGTGTACGGAGTAAATTATTCTTTTACAAATGGAGTTGGTATCGGGGTGGTTTTATATCTTATCATTGGTTCAGCAGCAAAGAATATTTGGCTTATTGCTATTTAAAGTAGATAGTGAATTCGTTTCATTCAGTCATCCCTTTAAAAGGCCAGCTGAAGAAACACTTGAAGTTTGGGAACGCATGATTCTCTGGGAGTGGGTTTGACAGGCTGGCATTGACGCTTGATGTAGTCAACTAGATTTTCATTTGATTGTAGAGTCTGGTTCAGACTCTAGAAATGAGATACCCCTCTCTCTGTCTATCGGTTTGTCTGTCTCTCACACACACAATGTGAGTGTCCGCCAGTGGTATGCCCACCCAACCGTCTTCCTACCCATTCCTTCCTTACGCCTGCTCGCCCTCCGCCCATGTATCCAACCATTCATACATATACAGACATAAAGATACACTGAGACAGGCAGACACACACACACACACACATTCACACACAAGTAATCACGATAATGTCTGTTCACGCTTGAATTCACCCGTCCCTTACCAGCAGATTGGTATCAGCCGTATTCAGTTTATACTGCACATTTAAAATGCTCACATTTCACGACGTGATAAGATCCATACCTTTTGTATCCTGTTGTAATTTTACATAGAAACATGAACCCACAAATCACCTGAAACGTTAATGTAATTTTTCTCGTGGGAATTTTAGTGTTCCCAATCGCGCCACACTGACACGAGGGAGCTTCAAGTAACAATCTTAAATGTTTTTTTTTTATTTGTTTTGCTTTGGTGAATATATTCTGAAAAAGTAAAAACAAAAAAAAAATAAATGTATTATTTTTCGATGTAGTAACCATTGTGTCCAATGCAAGTCCGCCAGCTCTGATAAAGTGCTTGGATTCCTGTTAAAAACATTCTCTTGGTCGCTGCTCGGCGTGCCTGACGCGGCCATGGAGTCTGTCACAGAAGTTACGCCGTTTTGAAACTTTCTACTCCACTCATGCCGGCTTCCTGGCCTAGAGGTTAGGGACTTTTTCCCGTAATCTCGTAAGCAACGTGACGACGGTGAGAATCATCAGTGGTTCGAATCGCATCGGTAACTTACGGGGTATGTGAGCCGGCCGCTCAGAAATCAATGGCAAACTACTGAGCGTAATCTTGCCAAGAAATCAACAGTCAGCTGAAAGATGCTGATGTTGACAGTGATGTCCTGTAAAGGATATGCAAACATTTTTTTTTACTCCAATCATACACTTGCGGAACTGACAGGCATGCATCACCATATTGGACCTTAATTCGCCGATAAATGTCCCCATATCAGACAGGTCTAGGGACCAGATGAAGTGAGACAAGACAATTTTTACGAAAAACAAACATTATGATTGGACTTGTTCAACCTGCTTCTGCAGCGTCGTTTATAATTCAAGTCTGTATTTTTTTTTGTAGTGAGTTTTGATGTTCTTCCCGTTGAAAAGGTGAAAAGCATTCACCTTTGTTCTTTTGAGTTAGTGCTAAACAGGACTGGTCATATGTTTTCCTCTCTGCTCTTTAGGTTTGGTTGGGTCTTATGTAGCTCACGCCGACTGGCATTTTCATTATTGCGTAGAATTGGTCCTGATGAGGACTGGTCATGAGGAGGACCTGCCAGATTCAGTGGCCTCACAGCTGTTCATTGCGTACTCTATAAGGACTGGTCTTGAACTCTCTTAGTCTTCAGAAGGACTGATCTTGAACCCAATTAGTCTTCATAAGGACTGGTATAGTCCTCACAAGGACCGGTGTAGAAGTGGGACATAAACCTGCTGCCCTTTAGGCAGACTTGGGACAAAGCTAGGAAAAGCAAACCTAAAAAAAAAATGTTTGCTGAAACTGGATGTTAGAGCCAAAGAATTGATGCAACAGTGCAACATTTTATGAAAACAAATGTCACAGGAGTCCAACAAATGTAACAAAAGGAGGAGGGGCGGGGGAGGGGGGGGGGAAAGGGTGTGTGGTGGCAGAGAGACTTCTACCAATAAAACACTGCAAACACCAACAATACAACATTTACTATATTGTGAACTTTTTAATTATGTTTTTAATATTGTAATAATGTATACATAATGACATGGCCATATAAAACAATATGGCAGATATTCAGATGCCTAACATCAGAATGAAAACTGTAGGTTTGTCTTAAATATTCTAATGTTTTTCATTATTACACACCAACAGAGGAAACAAACCAATGGGGGGAAGAGAAGAGAATATGGCTTAGAGTTGAAGCATTCACCATTCACTGAACTGGAGGGGGGGGGGGGTGGCAGAGTGGGAGCAGTCACCATTCACTGGACTGGAGGGGGGAGGTGGCAGAGTGGGAGCAGTCACCATTCACTGGACTGGAGGGGGGGGGGGGTGGCAGAGTGGGAGCAGTCACCATTCACTGGACTGGAGGGGGGGGGGGTGGCAGAGTGGGAGCAGTCACCATTCACTGGACTGGAGGGGGGGGGGCTTAGGGTTGGAGCATTCACCTTTCACTGGACTGGAGGGGGGGGGTGGCAGAGTGGGAGCAGTCACCATTCACTGGACTGGAGGGGGGGGGGGGGGTGGCAGAGTGGGAGCAGTCACCATTCACTGGACTGGAGGGGGGGGGGGCTTAGGGTTGGAGCAGTCACCATTCACTGGACTGGAGGGGGGGGGGGTGGCAGAGTGGGAGCAGTCACCATTCACTGGACTGGAGGGGGGGGGGGTGGCAGAGTGGGAGCAGTCACCATTCACTGGACTGGAGGGGGGGGGGTGGCAGAGTGGGAGCAGTCACCATTCACTGGACTGGAGGGGGGGGGCTTAGGGTTGGAGCATTCACCTTTAACTGGACTGGAGGGGGGGGGGAGGATGGATTAGAGTTAAAGCATTCACCTTTAACTGGACTGGAGGGGGTGGGGGGTGGGGAAAAGGATGGATTAGAGTTTGAGCATTCACCTTTAACTGGACTGGAGGGGGGGGGGAGGCAGAATGATAGATTAGAGTTGGAGCATTCACCTTTAACTGGACTGGAAAAGGGGGGGGGAGGGGGAGGCAGAATGATAGATTAGAGTTGGAGCATTCACCTTTAACTGGACTGGAGGGGGTGGGGGGTGGGGAAAAGGATGGATTAGAGTTTGAGCATTCACCTTTAACTGGACTGGAGGGGGGGGGGGGGAGGCAGAATGATAGATTAGAGTTGGAGCATTCACCTTTCACTAGATAGTTAGGGTACAACACTTCATAGCTGGAGGATGCATACATTAACTCATGAACTGCAGGATTAAACAAACAGGCTGCAACAGAGTTCACTGATGTACAGTTTTCAACCCCAAGTGTGTCTGTGTATAATTTCAGCAGTAACGAATCCAGCTGTAAACACAATGTTTTCCTGCAAATATGTGAACCACATGGAGTGAGTTACAGCCAGCGCTCCTGTTCATGCCATGAGACGTACTGAGCACATGCTGCCAGCCCAATATAGTTAGGACACACAGCACTGGGTGGGTGATGTGTCCAGTATCATACCAGCCCCATATATTTAGGACACACAGCACTGGGTGGGTGATGTGTCCGGTATCATACCAGCCCCATATATTTAGGACACACAGCACTGAGTGGGTGATGTGTCCAGTATCATACCAGCCCCATATATTTAGGACACAGCACTGGGTGGGTGATGTGTCCGGTATCATACCAGCCCCATATATTTAGGACACACAGTGCTGGGTGGGTGATGTGTCCAGTATCATACCAGCCCCATATATTTAGGACACACAGCACTGAGTGGGTGATGTGTCCGGTATCATACCAGCCCCATATATTTAGGACACACAGCGCTGGGTAGGTGATGTGTCCAGTATCATACCAGCCCCATATATTTAGGACACACAGCACTGGGTGGGTGATGTGTCCAGTATCATACCAGCCCCATATAGTTAGGACACACAGCACTGGGTGGGTGATGTGTCCAGTATCATACCAGCCCCATATATTTAGGACACACAGCACTGAGTGGGTGATGTGTCCGGTATCATACCAGCCCCATATATTTAGGACACACAGCACTGAGTGGGTGATGTGTCCGGTATCATACCAGCCCCATATAGTTAGGACACACAGCACTGAGTGGGTGATGTGTCCAGTATCATACCAGCCCCATATATTTAGGACACACAGCACTGAGTGGGTGATGTGTCCAGTATCATACCAGCCCCATATAGTTAGGACACACAGCACTGAGTGGGTGATGTGTCCAGTATCATACCAGCCCCATATATTTAGGACACACAGCACTGGGTGGGTGATGTGTCCGGTATCATACCAGCCCCATATATTTAGGACACACAGCACTGAGTGGGTGATGTGTCCAGTATCATACCAGCCCCATATATTTAGGACACACAGCACTGAGTGGGTGATGTGTCCAGTATCATACCAGCCCCATATATTTAGGACACACAGCGCTGGGTGGGTGATGTGTCCGGTATCATACCAGCCCCATATATTTAGGACACACAGCACTGAGTGGGTGATGTGTCCAGTATCATACCAGCCCCATATATTTAGGACACACAGCACTGAGTGGGTGATGTGTCCAGTATCATACCAGCCCAATATATTTAGGACACACAGCACTGAGTGGGTGATGTGTCCAGTATCATACCAGCCCCATATATTTAGGACACACAGCGCTGGGTGGGTGATGTGTCCAGTATCATACCAGCCCCATATAGTTAGGACACACAGCGCTGGGTGGGTGATGTGTCCGGTATCATACCGGCCCCATATATTTAGGACACACAGCGCTGGGTGGGTGATGTGTCCAGTATCATACCAGCCCCATATATTTAGGACACACAGCACTGAGTGGGTGATGTGTCCAGTATCATACCGGCCCCATATATTTAGGACACACAGTGCTGGGTGGGTGATGTGTCCAGTATCATACCAGCCCCATATATTTAGGACACGCAGCACTGAGTGGGTGATGTGTCCAGTATCATACCGGCCCCATATATTTAGGACACACAGCACTGGGTGGGTGATGTGTCCAGTATCATACCAGCCCCATATAGTTAGGACACAGCACTGGGTGGGTGATGTGTCCAGTATCATACCAGCCCCATATAGTTAGGACACACAGCACTGGGTGGGTGATGTGTCCAGTATCATACCAGCCCCATATAGTTAGGACACACAGCACTGGGTGGGTGATGTGTCCAGTATCATACCAGCCCCATATAGTTAGGACACACAGCACTGGGTGGGTGATGTGTCCAGTATCATACCAGCCCCATATATTTAGGACACACAGCACTGGGTGGGTGATGTGTCCAGTATCATACCAGCCCCATATATTTAGGACACACAGTGCTGGGTGGGTGATGTGTCCAGTATCATACCAGCCCAATATAGTTAGGACACGCAGCACTGGGTGGGTGATGTGTCCAGTATCATACCAGCCCAATATATTTAGGACACACAGCACTGGGTGGGTGATGTGTCCAGTATCATACCAGCCCCATATATTTAGGACACACAGCACTGGGTGGGTGATGTGTCTGGTATCATACCGGCCCCATATATTTAGGACACACAGCACTGGGTGGGTGATGTGTCCAGTATCATACCAGCCCCATATATTTAGGACACACAGCACTGGGTGGGTGATGTGTCCAGTATCATACCAGCCCCATATATTTAGGACACACAGCACTGGGTGGGTGATGTGTCCAGTATCATACCGGCCCCATATATTTAGGACACACAGCGCTGGGTGGGTGATGTGTCCAGTATCATACCAGCCCCATATATTTAGGACACACAGCACTGGGTGGGTGATGTGGTCAGTATCCTGCTGGCCGCTTTTATTTCCTATGACAATGTAGGCTGGGTGGACCAGGAAGTCCAGGGCACTGACCGACATCCCTGCGGTCAATGGGGCTCAAACACATGTCCTTTAGGTTAGCAGGCAAGCGTGCTAGCTACTGAGAAACCGCCGCTCCCTGGATGAGTTACAGCTTCTATTTAAGTATTTTCCATACTCCATGTTTAGCGCTGTCTGCGGCATATGGTAGTTAAATAGTTCAATTGGTGAAAAATTATAGCATACACAATGTTGGAATTCTGAAGATGTATGACTTTCCATAATGGATTAACCAGAATTCTGAAGATGTATGACTTTCCATAATGGATTAACCAGAATTCTGAAGATGTATGGTTTTTGATAATGAATTAGACATAATTCTGAAGACGTGTGACTTTCCATAATCGATTAATCAGAATTCTGAAAATGTATGACTTTCCCTAATGGAATAATAGGTTGAAAGATATTCATGTAAAAACTTGAGGTGATAATTTAGAGGTACATAAAAAATCACTTTTATTATGTAATGTAAAATATGAAAATACATTTCTGTGATTTGGGCTAAAAATTAATGTGAAAAGTTACTATTTTTTTAGATGCATCAATAACACACATTCCGGGACTTGATAAAACAATTTTAGACCTTAACAAACAATTTCTGAGCTTGAGGAATGCACACTTTCAGCTTAAAACACACAGCTTTGAGATTAAAACATTTCTGAGCTTAAGGAGTGCACATTTTGAGCATAAACCCACATAGTTGAGGCACTGAGATTAAAATATTTCTGAGCTTTGGGACTTTAACTTTCAAGGTTAAAACTTGTTAATCTAAAGCATGGAATTTGAACAAATGGTGAGCTTTCAAACTTCTAAACACTACACGATTAACATGTGCTGGTTTGAGGCACAGAAGCCAAAAAAAAACTTTATGAGTTAAGAGTTTAGAATCCAAGATTTATGTAAGCTAAGAGTTTAAGCCCCAAGATGTATGAGTTGAGAGTTTAAACTTCAAAATTTATGATCTAAGAGTTGAAAATCCAAGATGTATGAGCTAAGAATTGAAACTTCAAGGTGTATGAGTTAAGAGTTGAAACTCTGAGATGTATGAGTTAAGAGCTTAAACTCTGAAATGTATGAGTTAAGAATTTAAACTCCGAGATTAAAACACACAATTTGGGGATTATCAGGTGTGTTAGCTTAACTATCAGGAGACCATGCTGATAATATCAAAAGCGCGAGGGGATGAGGGTGTGATGACTGTCCTCGCTGCCCTCATTGTTCGCCAAGAGAGGCAAAGACTTCCCACCTATACCCCCGTGCAACAAGGCTTACTAAATGTGATGGCGGCCTGAGGGCTAGCGAAGCTGATAGTGACCTGCACTGGTAATGTCATAAGCATGGTCGGACGCAGGTTCAACACCTGGGCTCATTGCTTGCCAAAGTGAGAGAAAGATTGGCTACCTATTCCTTCTTGCTCTCAGACCTACAAAATGTAATGGCGCTATCAGAACACAGACCTAAAGCAGATTCCTTCTTTGGGGCATGTCTTTTTAAAATAGAAGCTTATACATTTAATAATTTCTGAACTTTTTGAGTTTAAACTCCAAGCTTAAAACATGGTACTTAGAATCTTGAGGAATCTGATACATTTTTTATTTTTTGAGTGTTGTTGTTTATCTGTTTTTATGAATATGAGGAAATATATAGAAAACATGAACACATAAAATGCAATGTCTAAGTTGGAAGAACAGGAAGTGATCTTCTGAATGACAAATGTGTCATTTTCTAACTGAAGAATTACAGTTCTCAGCTAACATGTGCTACAATTGATGACTAGATGGCCAGGTAACATATACATAAATGCTAACAATGACTGTCTCTACAACAAAAAGTTAGCACAACACTTGTATGCTATGATGTCTGCATTATGTGATATCTGAATTACGTGATATGACTACATTCCGTGATGTCCACATTCTGTAATGTCTACATGAACATCTTGTAATGTCCAACTTCATTAATGTTTAATATCCTGTAATGTCCTCAATCTGTCATGTCTAATATCCTGTAATGTCCATGTTTATTAGTGTTTGATATCGTGTAATGTGTAATGTCCACATTCATTAATGTTTAATATCCTGTAAAGTCCACATTCTCTCATGTCTGATGTCCTGTAATGTCCACATTCCATAATGTCCACATTCTCTTATGTTTAATATCCACATTCTGTAATGTCTAATATCTTGTAATGCCCACATTCTCTCATGTCTAATATTCTGTAATGTCCATGTTTATTAATGTTTAATATCCTGTAATGTCCACATTCATTAATGTTTAATATCCTGTAAAGTCAACATTCTCTCATGTCTAACAATCTGTAATGTCCACATTCTGTAATGTCTAATATCCTTTAATGTCTACATTCTGTCATGTCTAATTTCCTGTACTGTCCACATTCTGTGATAACATGACTCCATATTCCGATAAAATAATTTATGGATAATATGATGACAAACACCGTACAGCATGGACCACAGTAAGAAACAGTAGAACTCTCAAGAACTACCTACATCACTGTCATTTGTAGACTATCAGAAATATCAAATAATATAAAACCTGGCAACCACAGCTCTAAAGAAGATTTGTACATCTTTTCACACTGCTAAATTAACAACACTAGTAATATCAACAACCTTCAATAATAGCGTGTGTATATGTCAATGGTATTAACTTCAATAACTGAATAAAATAAAACACTATCAAAATATATAAACATCACTCTAGTAAGAAGATTGATTAAATTTCAAGTACAAGTTTACAGTCCTGATTATTGATTAAATTTCAAGTACAAGTTTACAGTCCTGATTATAAGCTTGTGAAAAACAAAAGTGTTATTGTAAAAACACTCACAAAATACATAAAATGTAATAACACCTTTACATTGAAACGCTAAATCATATGTAAATTATTTGAATGTCTATGATATCTATAATATACATACATATATATATATATATATAGAAATATAAGTAAAATAAACATATATGTATAATTATGTCAAAATCACTCTCAGAATACAAACAAATGGTGAGTATAAATGAAATTTCAATGTCATGAAACAAGAGCTTGTTTTAAAACTTATAATAATGGGAGAAAGAAATATCTACTGCTACAAATGCATATACACACGAACAAAAACGAGCTAGTAGATTTGAAATCACAAGCCTGCAACATTTAGCTGTCTTCATCTTCTGCTGCCTTTCATCCATCAATGAAGCCTATGAGCTCAACCAACTCCCAACTTGCCAGGCGTTTGTAGATAAATACACACATATTATTTGGTGCTCATTAAAGTAGGGGTAAGAACTCAAGACTAGAGGACTCATTAGACAACATAAAAATTTGGAAGCTATAGTTACTGACTAGGATTTGAACCTGTCACCTCCAAATGACGACTGCACCTTGCCGCAAGTACAAGTGTACTTCAAGACATGACCAACTAGACACACATCTTTTGGTCATGCATCAAAGCACACTTGTTCCTGCAGTGAGGCGCTGTCGTCATTTGGAGGTGACAGGTTCGAATCCTGGTCGGTAACTATAGCTTTCAATTTTTATGTTGTCTTTTATGTTTATGTGTAATACAGAGGTGCAGCTGGCCGAGTGGCTAGAATGTAGGATTCTCCTTTAGGAGACCCAGGTTCAAATCCTCGGTAAGGTGTGGAGTTTTTTTATTCTGTCGGGGGCAAAAAGAAAACTCTAACCTGCAGTTCGCAGCGACTGCACAAGCCAGGCGGCCTTAATTCCTCAGACTCAAGACCCTCCTGCATACACTGCAAGGTACTATACTGGCAGTAAATTATAATTTTGACAGGCACTTTGCAGACTTGTTTATGATTGGCTGAGTTGCGCAGATAAGGTTTTCTAGGGGTTGAGGTTGCCTCCTATGACATGCATGGAAGGTTATAGTGTCACTATCCTTAGCATTTCTTGTGGAACCGGATAACACATGGGAGACATTTAGCAACCGTGCTGCTATTTTCCCACCTTCAGGGCAGATGGCTTTACCCGACATTCTGGACAATTCTCACTCGAGTGATGTGATTATCTACACAGATGGTTCGGTGTCAAGAGGTGAGAGAAGTGGCTGGGGGTTCATAGCCAAAGCTAATGGTCGATGTTTGGGGCAGGAGAGCCTGGCATATGATACCACAACATCCAGCTTAAGAATGGAAGTGGAGGCAGTCACTGCGGCTCTCCGCTGGATGGATAATACGACACACACACACATTGTGATTGTAACTGTCTCAGAAAGCATGCTGACGAGGGTGAGGACGGGCAGACTTCGTGCGGAGTGGCTTGCTTTGCTTTGGAGGTCACAGGTGACAAGCATCGCCTGGATCTTTTCTCCGGGGCATGCCGGTGTGCTGGGAAATGAACAGGCGGACAGATTGGCTGGCTCTGCAGAACTTGGTGGAGTATTGATACATGACAAGGCAGACGTGGTTGCGGCCTTGTGGGAGCACGTGCACACCTCGGAGGAGCAAATGGACTACCATGGTCTGGCAAGAATGAGACAACGAGGAGTGACGAAGGGATCTGGCCGACGCTCAACGCTCAAAGGAAAGGCGAGACGGACTTATAATCAGATTGCTACTGGTCCTATTAGTGTTGGAACTCTTCGCTGGCTGCTGAGGATGGGGACGGAGCACTTATGGGAATGCCCCGAATGCTGTGATGTCGATTCCTAAATCAATCAATCAATCAACCCGACATTCTGTCTTTAGTTAGTTAGTCGAGGTTCCAACTTCACGGCAACGGGTCGTCCCCATTATGCTCCATTCCTGTGCCAGTGAATATCACACAAAATGCTCCCCACTGTCCAATGTGAAAAGTGGAACAGATAGGAGTCTCTGCAATCCAACAGCCCGCACAGGTACATTGTGCATAATGCCGCCACCAGAATGCCAACACAAAAACCACAGTTCATCGTCGATGGAATCGGCAGTCACCAGAAATACCTCATTGACCAGGATTTTCCCACAAGGCTCTGTCTCTATCTGCAGGGTGACACGCCGAAAGCATCGCATTAAGCATGAAGTCTCCTGAAAAATGCACTCGTGAACGGAAAAGGCAAATCAGCCAATTCAGCAACAGCCGGTAGCCATTGTTCCGAACACGCAGGTCACTGTAAAACAAAGGCGGACATGTAAAAGCATTCCATGTGAATATCACAGCTCACAGAGTCGCACCACGCACTCACTCAGTAGCAGGGCGATGGAACCATATACTACCAGTCCAACATGAGGAAAATGTGAAATGTAAACCGCAGCCACAAAGATAAATACTCCAGAGGCCGTAGCGGTTCAATGCCTAACCGCCATGCCATTCTCACACAATGTGAATGTCCTCATCACTTGAGTGTAGGTCACGATGATGTAATCTTTCTGAATTCTGATACCTGTGAGCCCTCCTTCGCTTGTAAAACATGAATGAAACAATGATACACAAAATTCCTGTGGGGATCACAATGTAAGTTGGAGCAACTGCAGCTTTATGGCTCACGCGAGCAAACTTTATCCAGCTGATAAGGGCTATCTCAGCCAGGAACAGAAACAATCCGAGTCCGGTGGAAAAGACCCAGGCCACTTGTACGCAGAGCTGTATGTCATTATGTAGGAACATGCTAATGTCTTCCATATATGGAAAGATGCACGTGCTGATCAATAATGCCAGCACGTGGCAAGCAATGAGAAGAGTTGTACAGATGACAAAAACGGTCAGCAACAGTTCTGAGACTCCTGCTTGCTTCGCAGCTGCTGGGTCACTGTCTGCAGACATCCCCACCATGGCTGTCAATGCAAATCCAGCCGATAAAGCTGAACTTCTGCTTATCATCTCAAGCTTTTGCTTTGCTTGGTTCAAGTTGAGCTGGCGCGACAAGACAGCGATGTTTCTATCTGTCCTAGACATCATGTCACTGTATGTACGGCTTTGAGTGCTTCATCCACTATTTAGATGTTTGTGAGAGCAGACTGTGTCCCAGGGGACTATAAAAATTCAGCATAATTTCTGGGAACTGACACTAGAAATGACATCTGTCAACCATGCGGCAGTCTGATGTGCTGTCACAGTAAACCACAGAGTATGACATACACCAGAGTCAAGATTGCTGTTGGCAGTTATTGTTGGGGAGATGGCTGCTGTGAACAGTGCAACAGATTCACAAGTATTTTGATTCTTGATTCAGGAACAGCCGTGGAGAAGATAGTGATATGTTATGCTGAACAAAATTCCATGCGTGCTCAATCCTTAAATGTAGCAGCCATCCCAAAGTATTTCTGCTCACTGTTTTCATGAGGAGCTGGTTTTGATATTTCCTCTTTGCACCCTTGATGTGCTTGACTAGGCTTCAATCCAGATTTGTGTAGCCAGGTTAGCACCAGTCTCATCAGTCTTCACCAGCCAAGCCCATACTGCATTGACTATATCAGCCCTGTGTATGCTTCTTCCCATTTGTATTAATAGTTTATTTGCCAGTTGGTCTGAGTCAGGGGTCGGCAAACTACGGCATGCAGGCCGCATTCGGCCCGGCAACTGATTGATATGTGGTCATCGGGGGCATTTAGAAATAAACATTTGTACTTCATTTTTAAGTTATTTTGTTGAATTTTACAGAATTTCATGTGCCATTATGATTGTTTTAACGTTTTTGATAAAATTTCTTTCTAATTTTATATTCTTATATTGTTGCAATAATTAGTTATTGATACTGTTTAATAACCTATAAATAATTCATAATTACTTATTGTGATAATAATAAATTGTGTTGCGTATCCCTTACGGGACGCTGCAGTCAACACCAGCATTTTTTCAGCTGCTGTTGATGTACTAGGCAAGTGTTACGTTCAGTAGTTTGCCATTGCTTTCTGAACGACCGGCCCCTATACCTTTTTCGAAAAAACCAGCACCGCCGTGTTTCGAACCCAGGTATACGGGCTGACAAACCGCGTTCGCAAGCCCTTTAGCCACAGAGACCGGTTATAGGTTGCTGTAAACAAAGTGGACATAATATATATGCCCCCCCCCCCCCCCCCCCCCAGTAGCTTTACATTTGTCAATGTGGCTCTACGTACGAAACGTTTGCCCAACCCTGGTCTGCACAATCATTAATTTTGGCTTCGGCATGTCCGGTGGGTACATTAAAGTGAGTGATGTGAAGCATTTTTTTTCGAATGCTGTCTATCAATTAAAACTGGAGACTACCGGTTGTGACTTTCTGTAGCATGTTCGTGGAGTCTGATATGATTATCATGTACTGTTCTACTGAAGATAGTATTAAGACACTATTTAGTATGGGGCATGAACTGATGATTTTCTGCTAGCTTTCATGGAAGACTTGTCTAATATGTATGGTTCACTTAAGCCACTCTTGTATAAAAGTAGTACCAGAGATTTGGGAAAGTACAAGTGGTTGGTTAAAAAACTGTTACAGGTGAGATGATCAACGTCATTGCACAGGGTTTCATCGCATATAGCTCAATCTCTCTCTGCACAATGGCAAGTCACATGTCGAGGGCATTGCCAAAAGCACAAGCTGTGAATCTCCCAGGGGTCTTCGGACAAATTTCACTCATGGTCAGAACGAAGCAGTCCAAAAACAAATTCATGACTTTAAAAGCGTAAGACCACATCTCCGCAAAGACCCCACAAGTGGTTGGCAAAGCCACGACCTTTAGGAGTAGGCTACGACTGTATGTCAGAAAATGTTCCCACTCCCTGTGCCACTCCCTGACACCCTGGCCAATACGGAACCCCTTAGCTATCTCTACAGTCAAACCAATCTCTGTGCCACTCCCTGACACCCTGGCCAATACGGAACCCCTTAGCTATCTCTACAGTCAAACCAATCTCTGTGCCACTCCCTGACACCCTGGCCAATACGGAACCCCTTAGCTATCTCTACAGTCAAACCAATCACGGTGCCACTCCCTGGCCAATACGGAACCCCTTAGCTATCTCTACAGTCAAAACAATCTCTGTGCCACTCCCTGACACCCTGGCCAATACGGAACCCCTTAGCTATCTCTACAGTCAAACCAATCTCTGTGCCACTCCCTGACCAATACGGAACCCCTTAGCTATCTCTACAGTCAAACCAATCTCTGTGCCACTCCCTGACACCCTGGCCAATACGGAACCCCTTAGCTATCTCTACAGTCAAACCAATCACGGTGCCACTCCCTGGCCAATACGGAACCCCTTAGCTATCTCTACAGTCAAACCAATCTCTGTGCCACTCCCTGACACCCTGGCCAATACGGAACCCCTTAGCTATCTCTACAGTCAAACCAATCACGGTGCCACTCCCTGGCCAATACGGAACCCCTTAGCTATCTCTACAGTCAAACCAATCTCTGTGCCACTCCCTGACACCCTGGCCAATACGGAACCCCTTAGCTATCTCTACAGTCAAACCAATCACGGTGCCACTCCCTGGCCAATACGGAACCCCTTAGCTATCTCTACAGTCAAACCAATCACGGTGCCACTCCCTGGCCAATACGGAACCCCTTAGCTATCTCTACAGTCAAACCAATCACGGTGCCACTCCCTGGCCAATATGGAACCCCTTAGCTATCTCTACAGTCAAACCAATCACTGTGCCACTCCATGGCCAATATGAAACCCCACAGTCAAACCAATCACTGTGCCACTCCCTGGCCAATATGAAACCCCACAGTCAAATCAATGATGGTGCCACTCCCTGGCCAATATGAAACCCCAGTCAAACCAATCACGGTGCCACTCAGCAACTACCAGATTAAAAGACCTGCTGCTGCAGAATTCATTCATTTACATTTTAGAACCAGGCCAGCACTGGGGCTTAGGGGCAGTGAACAAGTTTCACTATTCACTGACATACTGAGCTGAGGGTTTGAAATCCATTGCAGACAATCTGGGAGCAAACTGCCTTGTGTTAATTTTGATGGTATGGGTGTCAGTCATTCAGAAAGCAATGGCAAACTACTGAATGTAAAAAAATATGTCTAGTAAACCACAAACATACAGGGGGTAAGCATGGCTGAATGGATAATAGTGGTCACTCTTACTTTCTGTATGCTGATGCCGAGGTAGCAGGTTCAACCCCTACACGGGTCAGTTGGACTAAATTGTTGACTTCTCATCCTTCACTTGGGGATCTAAATTACTAGCACCTCAGAAGTCAGAGTGAGTTCACCTGATGGTAAGGGACACTGGTAATAGGGAAAGCTAGTCCAAACACAAAAATCAGCCCAGTGCACTAGGAGTAGTAGCAAGTGTATGTACGACGCTTGAGTTCAAAGCAAGCGTACAAACAAAAAAATATACTGGGACTGATTGTGAAGGCCATAAAGGACAAGCATGAACTTGTGTGAACCAGAGCTGTGTCACAGAATTTCAGCTGCAGTTTGTCAATTTCCAACACTGTTGTGGTGTTTTCGTGAAAAATATGTTACCGATCATTTGCAATTCTGCATCCAAACACATGAAGCTTGGTGCTGTCAGTGGGTAGTTAGTGACTTAACCAATGGAAATTAAATCAAGAACCAACATCCTTGAACTTGGGACATTCCCACAAGTGTTCTGCTCACCTTCTTCAGCAGCCAACGAAGAGCCCCCCAAGTGGATGGTACCAGTGGCAGCCTGATTGAACTTCCGCTTGCGCTTTCCCCTACGTACTGAATGTCGTAACACACCAATGTCAAATATATACTGTTGGATGGCCAGGGGATTTGTCATACGTCAAAGAATATCACATTAAAAACTGAAAATTTGTTCACAGATGTCTGTGCCAGTTAATTCTAATTTTATGCCAGATATGATATAAATATTACTGGAAGCACAAACAAATGTTCAAATATGGATGTAACTATTAAATTATATATGCTTCTGTCTACTTCTTGATCACTATATTTAAACAAGAGAACAAACAATATCTTTAATGGTATAACAACCACATGCTGGCATATAATAAATAAGTGATAAATGCCTTAAAGAATACCTCATGTCCACATACAGCAACAGATTAAACACAATCATTTTCTTCTTATTTGGACTGAAGGATCTGGAAACAGTGTTTGCAGCACAAAATCATACATAATCTTGAGACTTAGAATGAAGAAAAATGATACTGACACAAACATTCATAAAACACAACAGCAAAATGGCATGGCTGCAGATATATGTAGACATACAGCATGCACACACCTGGACATGCTCTCTCTCTCTCTCTCACACACACAAAAGCTTCCCGTACTTTACATGACCATTATCTACATGCTTTTAATTAGCTCGATTAAGTTAGTTACAACCACTTGTAATCACATATTTGATTTCCTCAATTCTGAAAATGGCAATTTGCCTGCCAAATATGATCTCATTGCTACAGCCAATGGAGTAGTGTACAATGCCTGCTTTAAGGCCTAATGTCAGTCTTTAAATGATCGTGACCAGAAATTTACTCACAAAAATTAGTTTGTAATAAGGCCCTATGTTAACAGTTAATTCCTCACTTCAACACTATCACATTATATGAATACACAGTTAAAAGTTATCTTACCGGGCATATATCAACAATGCAGGACACCCTTAGATTCTTTCAAGGATTAGTTATAATTTGTACCTCAACTGACTATTACATTTAACACAATTTTTATATACGAGAACACTGAATGAGTAATTAATTATGCAAAGCAAGAGATATTTATATACACATATTATAATTAATTAAACTACGGCAAATGAAATGGTCACAACCTGAAACAAACTATATCACTTGCAATTTGCAATTTGAATAAGATATTAACATGAAATTTTCGTCAGCATACCTTATAAAAGTAACAGAGCCACATAATTGTTAAATAACTGTTAAATATACAGGAATGTCAAAGATCAATTTCAGAGTTACATATACACAATAGCTATAAGAGCTACTTCAGAGTTCGCCCCCTACTAAACAACATTTAGTTTTGAACAGTGATTATAATCAAACATTGGCAGACATGTGATGGTGTTCCCTTGTATCAAGAAAGGTTTATCTTTCTTTTTGTGTCTTTGTAAATTGCTACAATTGAACTCATTCCACATCAAACAACATATACAGAATGGGATCAACTGCTTCGCTGGATCAAGACAGTAATAATTGTCTCTACTGTTGGCTGAGTTCTCTACTGTTGCTTGAGTTGTCTAACAGACTTTTTTCTTTTGCGGTCACTTGCTTTGAACTCAAGCATAGACCATACACACTATTTATAGTAGTGATGGACTGAATTTTGAGTGTGAGTTAGCTTTCCCTATTAACAGTGTCCCTTGCCATCAGGTGAACCCATTCCGACTTCGGAGGTACTTGTAATTAACATCCTCAAGTCAAGGATGACAGGTCAACATTTTAGTCCAGCTGTCCAGGTAGGGGATGAACCGCTAACCTCGGCATCAGTACAACGGATGTTTAAGAACACACGTTCTTACCCATTCGACCCTGCATCTAACAGACTTGATTAGGCTCGTCTTTTCGTGGAAGGAGATGACTGGTTAAATTCTGCCTTGTTGTGTTCCCTGTTTGGCTAATGTATCTGCTCTTTCATTTCCAGATATCCAGATGGCATCTACTGTTTTGCTGCCTTGTTGTTGTTGACTTCATTTAGGGTCAGTTATAACCCTGGAAGACTAGCCCGGACCACAAATAGCAAGAAGAAGTCGGATGGGTCATGCCAAAGGCAGAAATATCACATATTTTTTGTAAAAACACAAAACATAAAACTGTCCTATTCTAAAAGAAAATTGGCTAAAGGAGGAGCGGAAGTACAAGAAGAAAAAGGAGGAGGAAAATAAGAAAAAAGAAAAAGCAGAAGATAAAGAAGAAGAAAACACAAAAGAAGAAGAAGTAGATGAAGAAAAAGAAGACAAAAAATGAAATACAAAAGAAGAAGAAGAAGCAGCAGAAGACAAAGAAGAAGAAGAAGATGAAAAAGGAAATACAAAAGAAGAATAAGAAGAAGAAAACGAAAAAACAAGAAGAAGTATGGAAAAAGAAGAAAGAAGAAGAGGAAAAAAAGGAAAAGGACGTAACTGATCAATGTAAGATAAATCTTTTGGGGGTATAGTATTTCTCACTGTATGAGAACACAACCTTGACTAACAACCCATCCACCCACCCTCATACTCCTCAAAGCAAACAACAGATACCCTCCCATGGTTGAATCACATAAAAATTTATGGAAATGCATACAGTAACAATGATAATGTAATAACAAATATAATATATATCAATGGCCCCTGCTGCTATCTTGCGGATGTGTGGTTACCCTCCTTCATGTCTTTGATTGGTTCGATGTGAGCAGGCTTAGTGTCTGAATACGGAGATGCTGGAGTTCCAATGATGATCACATGGTGACTGTTGATGAAGAGTCGCCACATGCTTTTATGGAAGCCTCTGACATCCAAGTCCCATATGTGCTGACACTTGGCCAGGAGCTTCCACACGGCAAAGTCGCTGGCTGAATGCATTTCTATGTAGACAGTAAACACTGTGCTCTGAGGAGAATCAAGGGCAGCAATAAAATATTTCTGTATAGAACTGATGGAGTTTATTCTGTAGGAGAAGGAATCAGACACTCAATAGAGATAGATGAAAGGAGGCAAGTAAAAACAAAAACAGCTGCTTGACATGGGAGATCTTATGGGAAGCAAAGAATAATAATGCTGTAACCTACCATGCATGTCATCAGACGTAACTAAGGAGGGTTGGTCTTGGAGTTGGCAGCCCCATCCTGCAGAAAACTGTAGGAGTTAAATCCAACCAACCATGAACAAGTCTAAACATAGGATGACTTGGCTTGAGTTGGTTGAGGGCTTGAGTTGGTTGAGGGCTTGAGTTGGTTGAGGGCTTGAGTTGGTTGAGGGCTTGAGTTGATTGAGGGCTTGAGTTGATTGAGGGCTTGAGTTGGTTGAGGGCTTGAGTTGGTTGAGGGCTTGAGTTGATTGAGGGCTTGAGTTGGTTGAGGGCTTGAGTTGGTTGAGGGCTTGAGCCCCAGCAGGAGAGAGTTGGTTGAGCCCCAGCAGGAGAAAGTTGATTCAGGGACTGTACCCCAGCAGGAGAGAGTTGGTTGAAATACTATACCCCAGAAGGAGAGAGTTGGTTGAGGGACTGTACCCCAGCAGGAGAGAGTTGGTTGAGGGACTGTACCCCAGCAGGAGAGAGTTGATTGAGGGTTTGAGCCCCAGCAGGAGAGAGTTGGTTGAGGGACTGTACCCCAGCAGGAGAGAGTTGATTGAGGGATTGTACCCCAGCAGGAGAGAGTTGGTTGAGGGACTGTACCCCAGCAGGAGAGAGTTGATTGAGGGCTTCAGCCCCAGCAGGAGAGAGTTGGTTGAGGGACTGTACCCCAGCAGGAGAGAGTTGATTGAGGGACTGTACCCCAGCAGGAGAGAGTTGATTGAGGGACTGTACCCCAGCAGAGAGAGTTGATTGAGAGACTGTACCCCAGCAGGAGAGAGTTGAGGGACTGTACCCCAGCAGGAGAGAGTTGATTGAGGGACTGTACCCCAGCAGGTGAAAGTTGGTTGAAGGACTGTACCCCAGCAGGAGAGAGTTGATTGAGGGACTGTACCCCAGCAGGAGAGAGTTGGTTGAGGGACTGTACCCCAGCAGGAGAGAGTTGATTGAGGGACTGTACACCAGCAGGAGAGAGTTGGTTGAGGGACTGTACCCCAGCAGGAGAGAGTTGGTTGAGGGACTGTACCCCAGCAGGAGAGAGTTGGTTGAGTGACTGTACCCCAGCAGGAGAGAGTTGGTTGAGTGACTGTACCCCAGCAGGAGAGAGTTGGTTTGAGGGACTGTACCCCAGCAGGAGAGAGTTGGTTGAGGGATTGTACCCCAGCAGGAGAGAGTTGATTGAGGGATTGTACCCCAGCAGGAGAGAGTTTATTGAGGGATTGTACCCCAGCAGGATAGAGTTGGTTGAGGGACTGTACTCTAGCAAGAGAGAGTTGGTTGAGGGGCTGTACTCTAGCAAGAGAGAGTTGGTTGAGGGACTGTACTCTAGCAAAAAAGAGTTGGTTGAGGGACTGTACCCCAGCAGGAGTGAGTTGGTTGAGGGACTGTACTTTAGCAAGAGAAAGTTGGTTGAGGAACTCTACTCAAGCAATAGAGAGTTGGTTGAGGGACTGTACTCTAGCAATAGAGAGTTGGTTGAGGGACTGTACTCTAGCAAGAGAGAGTTGGTTGAAGGACTGTACTCTAGCAAGAGAGAGTTGGTTGAGGGACTGTACTCTAGCGAGAGAGAGTTGATTGAGGGACTGTACTCTAGCAAGAAAGAGTTGGTTGAGGGACTGTACCCCAGCAGAAGAGAGTTGGTTGAGGGACTGTACTTTAGCAAGAGAAAGTTGGTTGAGGAACTTTACTCAAGCAATAGAGAGTTGGTTGAAGGACTGTACTTTAGCAAGAGAGAGTTGGTTGAGGGACTACTCTAGCAAGAAAGAGTTGGTTGAGGGACTGTACCCCAGCAGGAGAGAGTTGGTTGAGGGACTGTACCCCAGCAGGAGAAAGTTGGTTGAGGTACTGTACTCTAGCAAGAGAGAGTTGGTTGAGGGACTGTACTCTAGCAAGAAAGAGTTGGTTGAGGGACTGTACCCCAGCAGGAGAGAGTTGGTTGAGGGACTGTACTTTAGCAAGAGAAAGTTGGTTGAGGAACTCTACTCAAGCAATAGAGAGTTGGTTGAGGGACTGTACTCTAGCGAAAGAGAGTTGGTTGAGGGACTGTACTCTAGCAAGAGAGAATTGGTTGAGGGACTGTACTCTAGCAAGAGAGAGTTGGTTGAGGGACTGTACTCTAGCAAGAAAGAGTTGGCTGAGGGACTGTACCCCAGCAGGAGAGAGTTGGTTGAGGGACTGTACTTTAGCAAGAGAAAGTTGGTTGAGGAACTTTACTCAAGCAATAGAGAGTTGGTTGAGGGACTGTACTCTAGCAAGAGAGAGTTGGTTGAGGGACTGTACTCTAGCAAGAGAGAGTTGGTTGAAGGACTGTACTCTAGCAAGAGAGATTTGGTTGAGGGACTGTACCCCAGCAGGAGAGAGTTGGTTGAGGGACTGTACTTTAGCAAGAGAAAGTTGGTTGAGGAACTTTACTCAAGCAATAGAGAGTTGGTTGAGGGACTGTACTCTAGCAAAAGAGAGTTGGTCAAGGGCCTGTACCCCAGCAATAGAAAAAAGGACAGCAGAAGATGAATGGCAAAGATAATTTCATGCAAAATATAACTGTCCAGGTGTGAAGTAACAGGATTTCACACACTAGGTCATGCGATCTTGAAATGTGCTGACCAGTTTTCTTCTTCCTCACTGTTTTTCTTTGCCAGAGGGATCATTGCTAACTGTATAATGCTAAGGATAACTACTGCAAATTGTATGATCCTAGATCACTGCTACCATCTGTACGACCATAGGGATCACTGCTACCAATTGTATGCTCTTGAGTATCACTGCTACCAGCTGTATGATCCTGGGTCAATACTATCTGTAGGAGGCTGGGAAACAATTCTCACTCAAATGAAATGAATAGGTTGTATCTTTTGGTGATGAAACCATAAAGTGTCTGATCACAGCTTATGTTTCCAGTCACTGACATTTTCTCATAGCACTATTGTAGAAACCATCCCGGAGTGAAGAACTGAAGGCTGGCGAGACAGAGGTAGATGGGGATACAAATGGGCAGATAACATCAAGAGATGGAAGAAAAGCTGTCTGCTTGAGGGTACAACCAGGACGAGAGACAGTGTTGGATATTTACTGCAGTGAAGATGGCACTTGACTGACTGATCATCATCAAGTGCCCTGCCAAATGGCATAGGCGTCCATATATCTCCACGGATCTTGGTCTCTGGTGTTCTGGATCATTCTATTGATGTTATTCTTCCATGCCAGCATTTGATGCCATCCAGAATCATTTCTGCCTCTGCAACCGCTGATCATTCCAGTCATCACAATATTTTATAAAGCTTCTCTTCTCATTAGAAGATCAAATACGTAACATTGTTTGTCTTTTTCTTATAGTTTAAAATACTGTTTTACTTTCATTAGCCTTTTCCAGGCACAAATTAGTAACCAGGCAATCTAAGAAGGCATTACAGACATTTTAATTTCACTTTTTTAATACGAGGAGGATTCAAATGAAAACCTTAAATGTTTTTTTGTGTGTGTGGTGAATATATTCTGAAAAATTAAAGAACAAATGTATCATTTTTTGATGTAGTCACCACCGCGCTCAATGCAAGTCCACAAGCACTGATAAAGTGCTTGGATTCATGTAGAAAAAACATTATCTTGGTAGCGTGTGTAACCACTCATACACCACCCGTTGTACCTCTTCATAGGACCAAAAAGTCTGTCACAGAAGTCACACCTTTTGAAACTTCTTACTTCACTCACACACTTGCTGATCTGACAAGCATGCATCCCCATACTGAACCATCATTCGCCAATGAATTTCTATCGGTTTCAACCCTTCACTGATTAACCCTACCAGACCACTGTACCGATTTTTCGGTAATTTCCTAATCTGCCGCTATACCGCTGTACCCAATTTTTGGTATTTTGCCTAGTACATGAAAAAAAATGCGTCACAAACTAAAAATAACTAACCAATCATGGTAAAACCTCATGGTTAGCCATTGCAAATGTCTGCCCCCATAGGTTTGAATTGACTTTGTGTGGTTTAATGTGAAACAATTCTGAAAATTCCCAATGAAACGTAGGCTGATGAACCAAGCACTTCAACAAGAAAGCGAAGTAGGTCTAGGCTTTTCACAGTCAACAGGTGATCGATAGTTTGGTTTATTCAGACTGGATTGGCACACAAAGGTGGAATATTGGCGCTAAATGAAAGGTAGACCTATTTTCTACGTCTCCAAGTTACATCTTATTCTAACCACTTGTTTGCATGTAACTAACATTTTTCTATGTCATGTTGGTTTTTTTTCCTCTTTAATGCTCAGGAGCCCAGGTTATAGGGACAGTTAGGTTCAGTGCCTCAGGTCTGGTAGGGTTAAAATAAAAAACTGTTGGTGCATGTCAAAAGTGGGGCAGCCATCTTTAAAATGTTCTTTTGGCATCATCATGTTCATGTGTACCATTATGTCACATGCTCAACACTCTTGACATCCGTAACAACAATAATGGCGTGGTTATTGTAATTTCTATCACACTTTTAAGGTTTTCATTTGAAGCTCCCTCAAACATTTCAGTAGAAACATAGAAAAGCAATGAAATAAATACAAGTTTTGTTGACTGAATACATCACAAAATAAACGTAACAAGCTTACCTCAGCAACACCTGTCGGAATGAAGTCTTTATCACAAGGTGTCTTGCTATGGTCGATTGGTTGAGCTGCAGAGATCAGTTCTCGTATCAACTTTTCATACTCATCTTTTTTCATTCTGCAGAAAAAAATCATATTACCTCTTAACTAACATGAGAGTTTCTCACATTTAATGGAGGATTGTTGTTGCTCTTTGAGCTGTTTGTTAAAGTTTGTGAGTATGCAGGATTGTTGTTGCTCTTTGAGCTGTTTGTTTAAAGTTTATAAGTCTGTTAGCACTGATGTTGGATGGCGTTCACTAAACCCGACACCACACATAGTGCCAACAGCTTTGAGTGGTGAAGTGCAATTGGGAGGGTACAAACCTTACCCTAGTGCGAGGAAAAGCAACCTGAAGACTAAATGTCATGGCAGGGCAGACCAGGCCCTAAGCCTTGGTTAGCAACTGGTCTAGGATGAAAGCTCTGATAGGCGGACAGTTAGAGCATTGCTTTATTGATCTGCAAGCTTCTGTAGCGTGTCTTGTTCTAGACATATAGGTGTTACCTTTTCTCTGGAGTAAACTAAGCAGGCCAAGAGAGGGATCATGCTGCATGGGCAACACATTGTCTCTAAACTCAACCCAGGCTTTGTGTTATGGAGAGGTATAACTCCATTTTACAAACTGTCAAGAGCTGGAGTGGTGGGAAACAAGCAGGCAGACGGTTTGGCTGGGTCTGCACTGCTGGGTGTGGTATTGGTGCATGATGAGGCAGATGTGGTAGGTGCCCTTTGGAACCATGTGTCTAGTGCAGAAGAATGGGTAGACCATTACGGCTGAACTAGAATGGGAGAGGCCAACACTAAAAACTAGGAGACAAGGCCAGACGGACACATTATCAGACTGCTACTGCCACCATTAGTACTGGGACTCTTCACTGGCTGTTGCAGATGAGGACAGAGCACTCATGGGAATGTCCCAAGTTGCTGTGATGTTGGTTCTTGACTCAACACAACACACCTTAACAATGTGAAGGTCGGCCCAGTTTCAATAACAGGTGCAACAACATATTTAAAGATGTCTTTAGTCAGGGTTGAAGTGTGCTTCCAGCAAGGAGAGATTACGAGAGTAGGAATCTGACAAGGAGAGATTACGAGAGGAGGAATCTGACATGTCTACATCCAGTGTGCTTCCAGCAAGGAGAGATTACGAGAGTAGGAATCTGACATGTCTACAACCAGTGTGCTTCCAGCAAGGAGAGATTACGAGAGGAGGAATCTGACATGTCTACATCCAGTGTGCTTCCAGCAAGGAGAGATTACGAGAGGAGGAATCTGAAATGTCTACAACCAGTGTGCTTCCAGCAAGGAGAGATTACGAGAGGAGGAATCTGACATGTCTACAACCAGTGTGCTTCCAGCAAGGAGAGATTACGAGAGGAGGAATCTGACATGTCTACAACCAGTGTGCTTCCAGCAAGGAGAGATTACGAGAGGAGGAATCTGACATGTCTACAACCAGTGTGCTTCCAGCAAGGAGAGATTACGAGAGGAGGAATCTGACATGTCTACAACCAGTGTGCTTCCAGCAAGGAGAGATTACGAGAGGAGGAATCTGACACGTCTACAACCAGTGTGCTTCCAGCAAGGAGAGATTACGAGAGGAGGAATCTGACACGTCTACAACCAGTGTGCTTCCAGCAAGGAGAGATTACGAGAGGAGGAATCTGACATGTCTACAACCAGTGTGCTTCCTGCAAGGAGAGATTACGAGAGTAGGAATCTGACACGTCTACAACCAGTGTGCTACTGAAACAGACATTTCTACAACTTTTATGTTACTGAAACAGATATGTCTACAACTAGTATGTTACTGAAACAGACATGTCTACAACTAGTATGTTACTGAAACAGACATGTCTACAACTAGTATGTTACTGAAACAGATATGTCTACAACTAGTATGTTACTGAAACAGACATTTCTACAACTAGTATGTTACTGAAACAGACATGTCTATAACCAGTGTGTTACTGAAACATGTCTACAACTAGTATGTTACTGAAACAGACATGTCTACAACCAGTGTGCTACTGCAACAGACATTTCTACAACTAGTATGTTACTGAAACAGACATGTCTATAACCAGTGTGTTACTGAAACAAACATGTCTACAACTAGTATGTTACTGAAACAGACATTTCTACAACTAGTATGTTACTGAAACAGAGATTTCTACAACTAGTATGTTACTGAAACAGACATGCCTGTAACCAGTGTGCTACTGAAACAGACATGTCTACAACCAGTGTTACTGAAACCATCAGCATTTACACCTTACAGCAGTTGCTGAGAGAGATGCAGCACCTGTGGGTTTGTCCAGAATGGTATGGTGTCAAACTTTAGAAACTGTTTTGGTTCCAAATTGCTGTCATAGCTGGAAGTGCAGAGTTAAGGGTGAGCACCCAACATTGCAAAATACCTCACGGCTTGCGCATTCATCACCTCTGGCAGTAAAAATCCAACTTCTGGCCTTCATGTGACTGAACTGTTTTAACTAACAGAAGAAGTGGCGAGTACTGCTGTACATACAAGTGCAGTCACATGTGTGTGTGTGTGTACCTACCCACCCACACACACACACACACACATATACATACATACATACATACATACATACATACATACATACATACATACATACATACATACATACATACATAAACTTCAGTAAGACCACAGTATACCCTAGTAAAAGAAAAGTACCGAAGACAGAGGCAACTAGCCAGGAGACCCACTGCAGCAATCAGGATGCCATGCAAAGATGCTATAATAGCTAACAAAAGAAACCATTTTCCATCCCTAGATTTTTTTAAATGCTGATCGGATTTCCTTCAGATTTCCACTCATTATTCTTATGTTTTTCACTGTTTCTGTTGTTGTTGTGTTTTTCTTGTTCACTGATGAAGACTGGTTGAAATGTTACCTGCATTTGTGTGTTTTTCCTTTCGTCTAACTTCCTAATTATACTTTGTGTTTATTTAGAATACCCACAAAGCAACAGATTTATGTTTCACTTTTTTCTGGTCCCTATCCACCATGAAAAGCCCACAAAAAGCTATGTTGCCATCGGCATAACTGTTGGGATCACAGGAATGTGCAAGCCACGCTATCACTTCAAGATGGAGACACAACAGACTGACATATTTATTTAAACCTCCTCCACCTACATACACAAAAATCTGTTTGTTTTCATTACGGCATCCGTACCATTGTTGGTATGTGCTGGAAGAATTTCTTCTGGGTTGAGGAATGAAGGTTGTTTGTACAGTGGCCACATAGTCTAGAGGTTAGCATTGTTTTTAAAAATTTAAGAGCCTGGAGTCTTAATGAGGATTGAACACATGTTTCCCAGTGCGTGAGGTGAACATTCTGACACTGGCCATAAAAATATTTGACATGTCAAATCTTATCTGTCGACAACTTTCAACATGACAAACTTTATCTGTCTACATAAATCAAACCTTACTTATCTACATCTTTCAACATGATAAACTGTATTTGTTGTTTAATTCAGTGTGACAAACCGTACCTATCTACATTTTTCAATATGATCAACTGCATATGTTACTTCATTCAGTGTGACAAAGCCATACCTATATATATCTTTCAACATGACAAAACTTTCCTAACTATACCTTTCAACATAACAAAACTTTCCTAACTATACCTTTCAACATGACAAAACTTTCCTAACTATACCTTTCAACATTGCAAACCATACCCATCGATATGTTGAACATGACAAATTTTACACACCTATAAAATTCGACATAACACATCTTACCTGTAGATTCTTTCAACAATTCTTACCTGTATGTTCTTTCAACAATCCTTAACTATACATTCTTTCAACAATTCTTACCTGCACATTCTTTTAACAATTCTTACCTGTACATTCTTTCAACAATTTTTACCTGTACACACTTTCAACAATTCTTACCTTACATTCTTTCAACAATTCTTACCTGTCTACATCTTTCAACAATTCTTACTTTACATTCTTTCAACAATTCTTACCTGTCCACATCTGTCAACGTGACACCTGATTCTGACAGCAGTGAGTGCTTCTTGAAATAAACTTCCTGGAAGTAGGGGTTCATGTTGAGACCTTTAGACCCGAAGTGGTAGGTCCTGCTAATGTCGGGGATGATGCACTCCCTGTCCTTGCGTACAGCATTGTTGCGCATCCACATGTCCCAGTCCCACTGCTGCACAACAATGCACATTGGTATATAAATACATATATCCCCATCCAGACAGCAGAGCACACCTTGCATACAGCATTGTTGCGCATCCACATGTCCCAGTCCCACTGCTGCACAACAATGCACACTGATATATAAATACATATATCCCCACCCAGACAGCAGAGCACACCTTGCGTACAGCGTTGTTGCGCATCCACATGTCCCAGTCCCACTGCTGCACAACAATGCACACTGATATATAAATACATATATCCCCACCCAGACAGCAGAGCACACCTTGCGTACAGCATTGTTGCGCATCCACATGTCCCAGTCCCACTGCTGCACAACAATGCACACTGGTATATAAATACATATATCCCCACCCAGACAGCAGAGCACACCTTGCGTACAGCATTGTTGCGCATCCACATGTCCCAGTCCCACTGCTGCACAACAATGCACACTGATATATAAACACATATATCCCCATCCAGACAGCAGAGCACACCTTGCGTACAGCATTGTTGCGCATCCACATGTCCCAGTCCCACTGCTGCACAACAATGCACACTGATATATAAATACATATATATATCCCCATCCAGACAGCAGAGCACACCTTGCGTACAGCATTGTTGCGCATCCACATGTCCCAGTCCCACTGCTGCACAACAATGCACACTGGTATATAAATACATATATCCCCATCCAGACAGCAGAGCACACCTTGCGTACAGCATTGTTGCGCATCCACATGTCCCAGTCCCACTGCTGCACAACAATGCACACTGGTATATAAATACATATATCCCCATCCAGACAGCAGAGCACACCTTGCGTACAGCATTGTTGCGCATCCACATGTCCCAGTCCCACTGCTGCACAACAATGCACACTGGTATATAAATACATATATCCCCATCCAGACAGCAGAGCACACCTTGCGTACAGCATTGTTGCGCATCCACATGTCCCAGTCCCACTGCTGCACAACAATGCACACTGGTATATATAAATACATATATCCCCATCCAGACAGCAGAGCACACCTTGCGTACAGCATTGTTGCGCATCCACATGTCCCAGTCCCACTGCTGCACAACAATGCACACTGGTATATATAAATACATATATCCCCATCCAGACAGCAGAGCACACCTTGCGTACAGCATTGTTGCGCATCCACATGTCCCAGTCCCACTGCTGCACAACAATGCACACTGGTATATATATACATATATCCCCATCCAGACAGCAGAACACACCTTGCGTACAGCATTGTTGCGCATCCACATGTCCCAGTCCCACTGCTGCACAACAATGCACACTGGTATATAAATATATATATCCCCATCCAGACAGCAGAGCACACCTTGCGTACAGCATTAATGCGCATCCACATGTCCCAGTCCCACTGCTGCACAACAATGCACACTGGTATATAAATATATATATCCCCATCCAGACAGCAGAGCACACCTTGCGTACAGCATTGTTGCGCATCCACATGTCCCAGTCCCACTGCTGCACAACAATGCACATTGATATATAAATAAATATATCCCCATCCAGACAGCAGAGCACACCTTGCGTACAGCATTGTTGCGCATCCACATGTCCCAGTCCCACTGCTGCACAACAATGCACATTGATATATAAATATATATATCCCCATCCAGACAGCAGAGCACACCTTGCGTACAGCATTGTTGCGCATCCACATGTCCCAGTCCCACTGCTGCACAACAATGCACACTGGTATATAAATACATATATCCCCATCCAGACAGCTGAGCACACCTTGCGTACAGCATTGTTGCGCATCCACATGTCCCAGTCCCACTGCTGCACAACAATGCACATTGGTATATAAATACATATATCCCCATCCAGACAGCTGAGCACACCTTGCGTACAGCATTGTTGCGCATCCACATGTCCCAGTCCCACTGCTGCACAACAATGCACACTGGTATATAAATACATATATCCCCATCCAGACAGCAGAGCACACCTTGCGTACAGCATTGTTGCACATCCACATGTCCCAGTCCCACTGCTGCACAACAATGCACACTGGTATATAAATACATATATCCCCACCCAGACAGCAGAGCACACCTTGCGTACAGCATTGTTGCGCATCCACATGTCCCAGTCCCACTGCTGCACAAATATGCACACTGGTATATAAATACATATATCCCCACCCAGACAGCAGAGCACACCTTGCGTACAGCATTGTTGCGCATCCACATGTCCCAGTCCCACTGCTGCACAACAATGCACACTGATATATAAACACATATATCCCCATCCAGACAGCAGAGCACACCTTGCGTACAGCATTGTTGCGCATCCACATGTCCCAGTCCCACTGCTGCACAACAATGCACACTGATATATAAATACATATATATATCCCCATCCAGACAGCAGAGCACACCTTGCGTACAGCATTGTTGCGCATCCACATGTCCCAGTCCCACTGCTGCACAACAATGCACACTGGTATATAAATACATATATCCCCATCCAGACAGCAGAGCACACCTTGCGTACAGCATTGTTGCGCATCCACATGTCCCAGTCCCACTGCTGCACAACAATGCACACTGGTATATAAATACATATATCCCCATCCAGACAGCAGAGCACACCTTGCGTACAGCATTGTTGCGCATCCACATGTCCCAGTCCCACTGCTGCACAACAATGCACACTGGTATATAAATACATATATCCCCATCCAGACAGCAGAGCACACCTTGTGTACAGCATTGTTGCGCATCCACATGTCCCAGTCCCACTGCTGCACAACAATGCACACTGGTATATAAATACATATATTCCCATCCAGACAGCAGAGCACACCTTGCGTACAGCATTGTTGCGCATCCACATGTCCCAGTCCCACTGCTGCACAACAATGCACACTGGTATATAAATACATATATCCCCATCCAGACAGCAGAGCACACCTTGCGTACAGCATTGTTGCGCATCCACATGTCCCAGTCCCACTGCTGCACAACAATGCACACTGGTATATAAATACATATATCCCCATCCAGACAGCAGAGCACACCTTGCGTACAGCATTGTTGCGCATCCACGTGTCCCAGTCCCACTGCTGCACAACAATGCACACTGGTATATAAATACATATATCCCCATCCAGACAGCAGAGCACACCTTGCGTACAGCATTGTTGCGCATCCACGTGTCCCAGTCCCACTGCTGCACAACAATGCACACTGGTATATAAATACATATATCTCCATCCAGACAGCAGAGCACACCTTGCGTACAGCATTGTTGCGCATCCACGTGTCCCAGTCCCACTGCTGCACAACAATGCACACTGGTATATAAATACATATATCCCCATCCAGACAGCAGAGCACACCTTGCGTACAGCATTGTTGCGCATCCACATGTCCCAGTCCCACTGCTGCACAACAATGCACACTGGTATATAAATACATATATCCCCACCCCGACAGCAGAGCACACCTTGCGTACAGCATTGTTGCGCATCCACATGTCCCAGTCCCACTGCTGCACAACAATGCACACTGGTATATAAATACATATATCCCCACCCAGACAGCAGAGCACACCTTGCGTACAGCATTGTTGCGCATCCACATGTCCCAGTCCCACTGCTGCACAACAATGCACACTGGTATATAAATACATATATCCCCACCCAGACAGCAGAGCACACCTTGCGTACAGCACTGTTGCGCATCCACATGTCCCAGTCCCACTGCTGCACAACAATGCACACTGGTATATAAATACATATATCCCCATCCAGACAGCAGAGCACACCTTGCGTACAGCATTGTTGCGCATCCACATGTCCAAGTCCCACTGCTGCACAACAATGCACACTGGTATATAAATACATATATCCCCATCCAGACAGCAGAGCACACCTTGCGTACAGCATTGTTGCGCATCCACGTGTCCCAGTCCCACTGCTGCACAACAATGCACACTGGTATATAAATACATATATCCCCATCCAGACAGCAGAGCACACCTTGCGTACAGCATTGTTGCGCATCCACATGTCCCAGTCCCACTGCTGCACAACAATGCACACTGGTATATAAATACATATATCCCCACCCAGACAGCAGAGCACACCTTGCGTACAGCATTGTTGCGCATCCACATGTCCCAGTCCCACTGCTGCACAACAATGCACACTGGTATATAAATACATATATCCCCACCCAGACAGCAGAGCACACCTTGCATACAGCATTGTTGCGCATCCACATGTCCCAGTCCCACTGCTGCACAACAATGCACACTGGTATATAAATACATATATCCCCACCCAGACAGCAGAGCACACCTTGCGTACAGCATTGTTGCGCATCCACATGTCCCAGTCCCACTGCTGCACAACAATGCACACTGGTATATAAATACATATATCCCCATCCAGACAGCAGAGCACACCTTGCGTACAGCATTGTTGCGCATCCACATGTCCCAGTCCCACTGCTGCACAACAATGCACACTGGTATATAAATACATATATCCCCACCCAGACAGCAGAGCACACCTTGCGTACAGCACTGTTGCGCATCCACATGTCCCAGTCCCACTGCTGCACAACAATGCACACTGGTATATAAATACATATATCCCCATCCAGACAGCAGAGCACACCTTGCGTACAGCATTGTTGCGCATCCACATGTCCCAGTCCCACTGCTGCACAACAATGCACACTGGTATATAAATACATATATCCCCACCCAGACAGCAGAGCACACCTTGCGTACAGCATTGTTGTGCATCCACATGTCCCAGTCCCACTGCTGCACAACAATGCACACTGGTATATAAATACATATATTCCCATCCAGACAGCAGAGCACACCTTGCGTACAGCATTGTTGCGCATCCACATGTCCCAGTCCCACTGCTGCACAACAATGCACACTGGTATATAAATACATATATCCCCATCCAGACAGCAGAGCACACCTTGCGTACAGCATTGTTGCGCATCCACATGTCCCAGTCCCACTGCTGCACAACAATGCACACTGGTATATAAATACATATATCCCCATCCAGACAGCAGAGCACACCTTGCGTACAGCATTGTTGCGCATCCACGTGTCCCAGTCCCACTGCTGCACAACAATGCACACTGATATATAAACACATATATCCCCATCCAGACAGCAGAGCACACCTTGCGTACAGCATTGTTGCGCATCCACATGTCCCAGTCCCACTGCTGCACAACAATGCACACTGATATATAAATACATATATATATCCCCATCCAGACAGCAGAGCACACCTTGCGTACAGCATTGTTGCGCATCCACATGTCCCAGTCCCACTGCTGCACAACAATGCACACTGGTATATAAATACATATATCCCCATCCAGACAGCAGAGCACACCTTGCGTACAGCATTGTTGCGCATCCACATGTCCCAGTCTCACTGCTGCACAACAATGCACACTGGTATATAAATACATATATCCCCATCCAGACAGCAGAGCACACCTTGCGTACAGCATTGTTGCGCATCCACATGTCCCAGTCCCACTGCTGCACAACAATGCACACTGGTATATAAATACATATATCCCCATCCAGACAGCAGAGCACACCTTGTGTACAGCATTGTTGCGCATCCACATGTCCCAGTCCCACTGCTGCACAACAATGCACACTGGTATATAAATACATATATTCCCATCCAGACAGCAGAGCACACCTTGCGTACAGCATTGTTGCGCATCCACATGTCCCAGTCCCACTGCTGCACAACAATGCACACTGGTATATAAATACATATATCCCCATCCAGACAGCAGAGCACACCTTGCGTACAGCATTGTTGCGCATCCACATGTCCCAGTCCCACTGCTGCACAACAATGCACACTGGTATATAAATACATATATCCCCATCCAGACAGCAGAGCACACCTTGCGTACAGCATTGTTGCGCATCCACGTGTCCCAGTCCCACTGCTGCACAACAATGCACACTGGTATATAAATACATATATCTCCATCCAGACAGCAGAGCACACCTTGCGTACAGCATTGTTGCGCATCCACGTGTCCCAGTCCCACTGCTGCACAACAATGCACACTGGTATATAAATACATATATCCCCATCCAGACAGCAGAGCACACCTTGCGTACAGCATTGTTGCGCATCCACATGTCCCAGTCCCACTGCTGCACAACAATGCACACTGGTATATAAATACATATATCCCCACCCCGACAGCAGAGCACACCTTGCGTACAGCATTGTTGCGCATCCACATGTCCCAGTCCCACTGCTGCACAACAATGCACACTGGTATATAAATACATATATCCCCACCCAGACAGCAGAGCACACCTTGCGTACAGCATTGTTGCGCATCCACATGTCCCAGTCCCACTGCTGCACAACAATGCACACTGGTATATAAATACATATATCCCCACCCAGACAGCAGAGCACACCTTGCGTACAGCACTGTTGCGCATCCACATGTCCCAGTCCCACTGCTGCACAACAATGCACACTGGTATATAAATACATATATCCCCATCCAGACAGCAGAGCACACCTTGCGTACAGCATTGTTGCGCATCCACATGTCCCAGTCCCACTGCTGCACAACAATGCACACTGGTATATAAATACATATATCCCCATCCAGACAGCAGAGCACACCTTGCGTACAGCATTGTTGCGCATCCACGTGTCCCAGTCCCACTGCTGCACAACAATGCACACTGGTATATAAATACATATATCCCCATCCAGACAGCAGAGCACACCTTGCGTACAGCATTGTTGCGCATCCACATGTCCCAGTCCCACTGCTGCACAACAATGCACACTGGTATATAAATACATATATCCCCACCCAGACAGCAGAGCACACCTTGCGTACAGCATTGTTGCGCATCCACATGTCCCAGTCCCACTGCTGCACAACAATGCACATTGGTATATAAATACATATATCCCCACCCAGACAGCAGAGCACACCTTGCATACAGCATTGTTGCGCATCCACATGTCACAGTCCCACTGCTGCACAACAATGCACACTGGTATATAAATACATATATCCCCACCCAGACAGCAGAGCACACCTTGCGTACAGCATTGTTGCGCATCCACATGTCCCAGTCCCACTGCTGCACAACAATGCACACTGGTATATAAATACATATATCCCCATCCAGACAGCAGAGCACACCTTGCGTACAGCATTGTTGCGCATCCACATGTCCCAGTCCCACTGCTGCACAACAATGCACACTGGTATATAAATACATATATCCCCACCCAGACAGCAGAGCACACCTTGCGTACAGCACTGTTGCGCATCCACATGTCCCAGTCCCACTGCTGCACAACAATGCACACTGGTATATAAATACATATATCCCCATCCAGACAGCAGAGCACACCTTGCGTACAGCATTGTTGCGCATCCACATGTCCCAGTCCCACTGCTGCACAACAATGCACACTGGTATATAAATACATATATCCCCACCCAGACAGCAGAGCACACCTTGCGTACAGCATTGTTGCGCATCCACATGTCCCAGTCCCACTGCTGCACAACAATGCACACTGGTATATAAATACATATATTCCCATCCAGACAGCAGAGCACACCTTGCGTACAGCATTGTTGCGCATCCACATGTCCCAGTCCCACTGCTGCACAACAATGCACACTGGTATATAAATACATATATCCCCATCCAGACAGCAGAGCACACCTTGCGTACAGCATTGTTGCGCATCCACATGTCCCAGTCCCACTGCTGCACAACAATGCACACTGGTATATAAATACATATATCCCCATCCAGACAGCAGAGCACACCTTGCGTACAGCATTGTTGCGCATCCACGTGTCCCAGTCCCACTGCTGCACAACAATGCACACTGGTATATAAATACATATATCCCCATCCAGACAGCAGAGCACACCTTGCGTACAGCATTGTTGCGCATCCACGTGTCCCAGTCCCACTGCTGCACAACAATGCACACTGGTATATAAATACATATATCCCCATCCAGACAGCAGAGCACACCTTGCGTACAGCATTGTTGCGCATCCACATGTCCCAGTCCCACTGCTGCACAACAATGCACACTGGTATATAAATACATATATCCCCACCCAGACAGCAGAGCACACCTTGCGTACAGCATTGTTGCGCATCCACATGTCCCAGTCCCACTGCTGCACAACAATGCACACTGGTATATAAATACATATATCCCCACCCAGACAGCAGAGCACATCTTGCGTACAGCATTGTTGCGCATCCACATGTCCCAGTCCCACTGCTGCACAACAATGCACACTGGTATATAAATACATATATCCCCACCCAGACAGCAGAGCACACCTTGTGTACATCATTGTTGCGCATCCACATGTCCCAGTCCCACTGCTGCACAACAATACACACTGGTATATAAATACATATATCCCCATCCAGACAGCAGAGCACACCTTGCGTACAGCATTGTTGCGCATCCACATGTCCCAGTCCCACTGCTGCACAACAATGCACACTGGTATATAAATACATATATCCCCATCCAGACAGCAGAGCACACCTTGCGTACAGCATTGTTGCGCATCCACGTGTCCCAGTCCCACTGCTGCACAACAATGCACACTGGTATATAAATACATATATCCCCATCCAGACAGCAGAGCACACCTTGCGTACAGCATTGTTGCGCATCCACATGTCCCAGTCCCACTGCTGCACAACAATGCACACTGGTATATAAATACATATATCCCCACCCAGACAGCAGAGCACACCTTGCATACAGCATTGTTGCGCATCCACATGTCCCAGTCCCACTGCTGCACAACAATGCACACTGGTATATAAATACATATATCCCCACCCAGACAGCAGAGCACACCTTGCGTACAGCATTGTTGCGCATCCACATGTCCCAGTCCCACTGCTGCACAACAATGCACACTGGTATATAAATACATATATCCCCATCCAGACAGCAGAGCACACCTTGCGTACAGCATTGTTGCGCATCCACATGTCCCAGTCCCACTGCTGCACAACAATGCACACTGGTATATAAATACATATATCCCCACCCAGACAGCAGAGCACACCTTGCGTACAGCATTGTTGCGCATCCACATGTCCCAGTCCCACTGCTGCACAACAATGCACACTGGTATATAAATACATATATCCCCATCCAGACAGCAGAGCACACCTTGAGTACAGCATTGTTGCGCATCCACATGTCCCAGTCCCACTGCTGCACAACAATGCACACTGGTATATAAATACATATATCCCCACCCAGACAGCAGAGCACACCTTGCGTACAGCATTGTTGCGCATCCACATGTCCCAGTCCCACTGCTGCACAACAATGCACACTGGTATATAAATACATATATCCCCACCCAGACAGCAGAGCACACCTTGCGTACAGCATTGTTGCGCATCCACATGTCCCAGTCCCACTGCTGCACAACAATGCACACTGGTATATAAATACATATATCCCCACCCAGACAGCAGAGCACACCTTGCGTACAGCATTGTTGCGCATCCACATGTCCCAGTCCCACTGCTGCACAACAATGCACACTGGTATATAAATACATATATCCCCATCCAGACAGCTGAGCACACCTTGCGTACAGCATTGTTGCGCATCCACATGTCCCAGTCCCACTGCTGCACAACAATGCACACTGGTATATAAATACATATATCCCCATCCAGACAGCAGAGCACACCTTGCGTACAGCATTGTTGCGCATCCACATGTCCCAGTCCCACTGCTGCACAACAATGCACACTGGTATTTAAATACATATATCCCCACCCAGACAGCAGAGCACACCTTGCGTACAGTATTGTTGCGCATCCACATGTCCCAGTCCCACTGCTGCACAACAATGCACACTGGTATATAAATACATATATCCCCACCCAGACAGCAGAGCACACCTTGCGTACAGCATTGTTGCGCATCCACATGTCCCAGTCCCACTGCTGCACAACAATGCACACTGGTATATAAATACATATATCCCCACCCAGACAGCAGAGCACACCTTGCGTACAGCATTGTTGCGCATCCACATGTCCCAGTCCCACTGCTGCACAACAATGCACACTGGTATATAAATACATATATCCCCATCCAGACAGCAGAGCACACCTTGCGTACAGCATTGTTGCGCATCCACATGTCCCAGTCCCACTGCTGCACAACAATGCACACTGGTATATAAATACATATATCCCCATCCAGACAGCAGAGCACACCTTGCGTACAGCATTGTTGCGCATCCACGTGTCCCAGTCCCACTGCTGCACAACAATGCACACTGGTATATAAATACATATATCCCCATCCAGACAGCAGAGCACACCTTGCGTACAGCATTGTTGCGCATCCACATGTCCCAGTCCCACTGCTGCACAACAATGCACACTGGTATATAAATACATATATCCCCACCCAGACAGCAGAGCACACCTTGCGTACAGCATTGTTGCGCATCCACATGTCCCAGTCCCACTGCTGCACAACAATGCACACTGGTATATAAATACATATATCCCCACCCAGACAGCAGAGCACACCTTGCATACAGCATTGTTGCGCATCCACATGTCCCAGTCCCACTGCTGCACAACAATGCACACTGGTATATAAATACATATATCCCCACCCAGACAGCAGAGCACACCTTGCGTACAGCATTGTTGCGCATCCACATGTCCCAGTCCCACTGCTGCACAACAATGCACACTGGTATATAAATACATATATCCCCATCCAGAGAGCAGAGCACACCTTGCGTACAGCACTGTTGCACATCCACATGTCCCAGTCCCACTGCTGCACAACAATGCACACTGGTATATAAATACATATATCCCCATCCAGACAGCAGAGCACACCTTGCGTACAGCATTGTTGCGCATCCACATGTCCCAGTCCCACTGCTGCACAACAATGTACACTGGTATATAAATACATATATCCCCACCCAGACAGCAGAGCACACCTTGCGTACAGCATTGTTGCGCATCCACATGTCCCAGTCCCACTGCTGCACAACAATGCACACTGGTATATAAATACATATATTCCCATCCAGACAGCAGAGCACACCTTGCGTACAGCATTGTTGCGCATCCACATGTCCCAGTCCGACTGCTGCACAACAATGCACACTGGTATATAAATACATATATCCCCATCCAGACAGCAGAGCACACCTTGCGTACAGCATTGTTGCGCATCCACATGTCCCAGTCCCACTGCTGCACAACAATGCACACTGGTATATAAATACATATATCCCCATCCTGACAGCAGAGCACACCTTGCGTACAGCATTGTTGCGCATCCACGTGTCCCAGTCCCACTGCTGCACAACAATGCACACTGGTATATAAATACATATATCCCCATCCAGACAGCAGAGCACACCTTGCGTACAGCATTGTTGCGCATCCACGTGTCCCAGTCCCACTGCTGCACAACAATGCACACTGGTATATAAATACATATATCCCCATCCAGACAGCAGAGCACACCTTGCGTACAGCATTGTTGCGCATCCACATGTCCCAGTCCCACTGCTGCACAACAATGCACACTGGTATATAAATAAATATATCCCCACCCAGACAGCAGAGCACACCTTGCGTACAGCATTGTTGCGCATCCACATGTCCCAGTCCCACTGCTGCACAACAATGCACACTGGTATATAAATACATATATCCCCACCCAGACAGCAGAGCACACATTGCGTACAGCATTGTTGCGCATCCACATGTCCCAGTCCCACTGCTGCACAACAATGCACACTGGTATATAAATACATATATCCCCACCCAGACAGCAGAGCACACCTTGCGTACATCATTGTTGCGCATCCACATGTCCCAGTCCCACTGCTGCACAACAATGCACACTGGTATATAAATACATATATCCCCATCCAGACGGCAGAGCACACCTTGCGTACAGCATTGTTGCACATCCACATGTCCCAGTCCCACTGCTGCACAACAATGCACACTGGTATATAAATACATATATCCCCATCCAGACAGCAGAGCACACCTTGCGTACAGCATTGTTGCGCATCCACGTGTCCCAGTCCCACTGCTGCACAACAATGCACACTGGTATATAAATACATATATCCCCATCCAGACAGCAGAGCACACCTTGCGTACAGCATTGTTGCGCATCCACATGTCCCAGTCCCACTGCTGCACAACAATGCACACTGGTATATAAATACATATATCCCCACCCAGACAGCAGAGCACACCTTGCGTACAGCATTGTTGCGCATCCACATGTCCCAGTCCCACTGCTGCACAACAATGCACACTGGTATATAAATACATATATCCCCACCCAGACAGCAGAGCACACCTTGCGTACAGCATTGTTGCGCATCCACATGTCCCAGTCCCACTGCTGCACAACAATGCACACTGGTATATAAATACATATATCCCCACCCAGACAGCAGAGCACACCTTGCGTACAGCATTGTTGCGCATCCACATGTCCCAGTCCCACTGCTGCACAACAATGCACACTGGTATATAAATACATATATCCCCATCCAGACAGCAGAGCACACCTTGCGTACAGCATTGTTGCGCATCCACATGTCCCAGTCCCACTGCTGCACAACAATGCACACTGGTATATAAATACATATATCCCCACCCAGACAGCAGAGCACACCTTGCGTACAGCACTGTTGCGCATCCACATGTCCCAGTCCCACTGCTGCACAACAATGCACACTGGTATATAAATACATATATCCCCACCCAGACAGCAGAGCACACCTTGCGTACAGCATTGTTGCGCATCCACATGTCCCAGTCCCACTGCTGCACAACAATGCACACTGGTATATAAATACATATATCCCCACCCAGACAGCAGAGCACACCTTGCGTACAGCATTGTTGCGCATCCACATGTCCCAGTCCCACTGCTGCACAACAATGCACACTGGTATATAAATACATATATCCCCACCCAGACAGCAGAGCACACCTTGCGTACAGCATTGTTGCGCATCCACATGTCCCAGTCCCACTGCTGCACAACAATGCACACTGGTATATAAATACATATATCCCCACCCAGACAGCAGAGCACACCTTGCGTACAGCATTGTTGCGCATCCACATGTCCCAGTCCCACTGCTGCACAACAATGCACACTGGTATATAAATACATATATCCCCATCCAGACAGCAGAGCACACCTTGCGTACAGCATTGTTGCGCATCCACATGTCCCAGTCCCACTGCTGCACAACAATGCACACTGGTACATAAATACATATATCCCCATCCAGACAGCAGAGCACACCTTGCGTACAGCATTGTTGCGCATCCACATGTCCCAGTCCCACTGCTGCACAACAATGCACACTGGTATATAAATACATATATCCCCACCCAGACAGCAGAGCACACCTTGCGTACAGCATTGTTGCGCATCCACATGTCCCAGTCCCACTGCTGCACAACAATGCACACTGGTATATAAATACATATATCCCCACCCAGACAGCAGAGCACACCTTGCGTACAGCATTGTTGCGCATACACATGTCCCAGTCCCACTGCTGCACAACAATGCACACTGGTATATAAATACATATATCCCCACCCAGACAGCAGAGCACACCTTGTGTACAGCATTGTTGCGCATCCACATGTCCCAGTCCCACTGCTGCACAACAATGCACACTGGTATATAAATACATATATCCCCATCCAGACAGCAGAGCACACCTTGCGTACAGCATTGTTGTGCATCCACATGTCCCAGTCCCACTGCTGCACAACAATGCACACTGGTATATAAATACATATATCCCCATCCAGACAGCAGAGCACACCTTGCATACAGCATTGTTGCGCATCCACATGTCCCAGTCCCACTGCTGCACAACAATGCACACTGGTATATAAATACATATATCCCCATCCAGACAGCAGAGCACATACTCCAAGACTGCCCAAATTACAACATGTATAGCCCCGGGAAGGTTAACCCGGTCAACAAATGCCCGCAGAAGTCGGATGTGTCGGCCTAACAGCGCAAGAACGCAGCTCTGCTATAAACAGGCACAACGCAGTCACATCCGGAAAAAAAATCCGATGAACGCAGAAGAAGAAGACAACATGTATAGGCAAACCATTGGGCCTAGAGAGACGACAGTGGAAGATAAACTATATGGACCGCTGAGTGAACTAAAAAAGACAGTTAAATTCATACAAGAGACAACATTGCAGTTACAGACATATTTCAAGCGAATGAAAGAAGAAGAAGAATATATCCCCATCTTTTGACATGTCCGACATGGGAAACCCTACAGTAGTTGCACTGCCATTACTCACTCTCACTCACTCACTCGCTCTCTCACGTGCGTGCGCACACACACACGTTAGTTGCATTTCCTTTTCAGGAAGCCGCAGTCAACCCCAGCATATTTTGACTATTTGTCGATTTCTTGGCAAGTTACGTTCAGTGGTTTGCCATTTTTTTCTGAAAGACCAGCACTCATACCACTGTATAAAAACCAGTGCAAGGTGGTCTGCTTAAAAAGCAGCTGTGTTTCGAATGCAATATGATGGATTACGAAATGTATTCGTAGCCCTACGCCACAGCAATGGCTATATAAATATATACATGATCAATCTAAGCCCTTTTCTCCATGCTATCAAGACATGCTGGCGGTGGTGATGACTGAGGGCAGCGAGATACCACGCCAGGTATCGATAGACAAGAAAATATAACAACCTAAAGGATTCATACCAAGAATCACTAAATGTTCCAGATGCCAGTAAACCGAGACGTTCTAAAGATTGCCATTACCACAAAGACACTGTACAAGGAAGCAAGTCGGAGGTGCGAGACAGCCACTGGTATATCACAAGCTGAAAGAAATCAACTGCAAAACCAGATAGAAGAGTTGAAGAAGCAAGTCAAGGCACTGCTGACGCCGACTCCGACCAGCGGCAATGAGAAACTGCTGGCTGAAATAAAGGAGATCCGTCAAAACATCAAGCAAGAAGTGGAACATATGGCACAGATAAAGAAGGAGAATGAAGAAATCCTACAAACCATTAAATCAGAGTGAGAACTGCAAAAAGCTGAAATGGAACTTTTCCAAAACAAACCAACAGAAGCCATACAAGAAACCACAGAGAAACCACAAGATGAAAACCAGGTGACCGAGCCTGAACCGCAAGCCAAAGCCAGCAGCCCAACCTCGATGCCCGAGACATACAAGGGGAAACCAATATCCCGCAAGACATCTGAAGAAAACCGAGATGAGCACCCTGATGATGACGCAGAGAGGCCTCAGGGATTCACCTTGGAGGAGTGCCTAGAATCAATAAAATTGCAGGCAATTAGACAGGAACTCGGGCGCAAGGAATTCAGAATGCGCTGAAGAGAAAAAGAAAAGAAGAAGCCCAGGAGACAACCGATAGAATACCGAAATACACACTATCACTGTGATTCCGGTTTCGAGTACTATATAGATGACGGAGAGATCATCCTGTGGTTGTCCACGGAGGAAGACTGTGAAAAGAAACATAAACTATTTATCGAAATAGAAAACAGGCGCAAGGAGGAAAATGACAACATCGAAAAGCTTCTACGGACAATACACAAAAAAAAGGAGGTAAACAGACAAAATAAAAAGTCCTTATAAGGACTGCACCCAGCCAAGCCAGGCGAGCCAGGAGTCTGCACCAACAAAGAAAACCACAAGAGAAGACGGGCACAAAGGATAGCCGCCGACCATTCCCCCAGCTGACGTCACAGACACAAAAGCCGATATAACCAGTCCGGGTCATGACCAACTTGTAAGAGTGCACAAGACAAGAATCAGGGTGAATAAACCCACAAAAACCACGGACCTCAACAATAACCACAGCTGAAAGAAGCAGGTTGAACGAGGCCGAATTTGGAAGTTTTGTTTTTCAAGTCAAGCAAGCAATCTAAGCTATTCAGATGACACAGTACTGAAAGCTGAAAACACAATCTATAACAACTGTTGAAATTGTAGGAACAGAGTGAAAAAAAAAAAAAACAAGACTTCTTAAATACCAAGAAATCAATAATGTTTATATAACAGAAAAAGATGACACCAAAAATGTGATATAACAATAGAAGGGTAAATTCTTAACCAAGTTAATGACTTTATATACCTAGAGACAATCATAACATCAGATGAAAGAAGCGTGAGAGAGATTAAGTGCAGAATAAGAAAAGCACAAACGTGTATTTCATAAATATATATATATATATATATTTAAATATATATTTAAATATATATATATATATATATATATAATAAATAGAAACCTCAAGCTACGGCTTGCAACCTGGAACGTGAGAACCATGTGTCCAGGATTTTCCACTGACTTGACCAATATTGACGATGTGAGAAAAACGGCTGTGATTGATGCCGAACTCAATCGTCTTAACATTGATATTGCTGGCCTGCAGGAGACTCGCCTCGCTGAGGAAGGGTCACTCAGGGAAAACAACTACACCTTTTTCTGGAAGGGTAAAGGGCAGGCAGAAAAAAGGCAACACAGTGTGGGCTTTGCAGTGAAGAATTCGCTACTGGGAATGATTGAAATTCCAGCAGGAGGAAATGAAAGACTATTATCCCTGCGCTTGGCAACCTCTTGTGGGTTTGCCACCATTATTACTGCATATGCACCGACACTCGATTCCTCTGATGATGTGAAGGATTTGTTCTATGAGGAGTTAGACTGTGATCAAGGCAGTTCCAAAATCCGACTACATTTATATGCTCGGTGATTTCAATGCTCGTGTGGGCAAGGACTCGAGTTCATGGCCAGTGTGCCTTGGAAAATACAACATCGGTCGCATGAATGAAAATGGGCAAAGGCTGCTGGAGCATTGCACCAGTAATGACCTATGTATTACAAACTCTTTTTTAAAACAAAAGAGATGCATAAGGTCACATGGAAACATCCAAGATCCGGCCATTGGCACCAGCTGGACTTCATCATCACACGGAGACAACATCTGAACCATATATCATTGACTCGTAGTTACCACAGTGCTGACTGTGATACGGATCATTCTTTGGTTGTTGCAAGGGTTAGACTGAGACCAAAGAGAATCTACACAGCTAAACACAAATCTAGCCCCAGGATTAATATTATTAACACTCATGATCCTGAAAAGTGCTTTCAGTTTCAACAGCAACTTGAAGACGCTTTCACTGATACACCAGAAAATTGTACAGTAAATGATAAATGGAATAAACTTAAGGAAACTCTTTGTAAAACTGCCGTAAAGGTTTACGGCACTGTGGATCATAAGAGGCAGGACTGGTTTGCGGCCAACAGCGAGACTCTGCAGCCCTTGATTGATAAGAAGAAGAAAGCTCTCTTAAGAAACAAGGAAAGACCAACGCGTAACACTCTGAGTGAGCTAAGGCAAGCTAGGAAGGATGTGCAAAAGGCTGCCAGGCAGTGTGCAAATGATTATTGGATCAAGTTATGTGAGTCCATTCAAATCGCAAGTGATAAGGGAGACATAAGAAGCATGTATGAAGGAATAAAGAAAGCCTGTGGTCCAGTGATCAAAAGAAGTGCACCATTGAAAACCTTGACTGGAGAAGTCATCACTGATAAGAAACAGCAGATGGACAGATGGGTAGAGCACTATTTGGAGCTTTACTCAAGTGAGACCAAACTAGCGGATAATGCCCTCAACGCCATAGAGGCACTACCAACTCTTGACCACCTGGACACACTTCCCACCATAACAGAAGTTAAGTGTGCTATAAATGAACTTGCATCTGGCAAGGCTCCAGGTAAGGATGGGATTCCAATAGAGGTTATCAGGAGTGGGCAAGACAAACTCACTATACAGATCCACCAGCTAATAGAGCTATGCTGGCGTGAAGGACAAGTCCCACAGGATTTCAAAGATTCAAGCATCATAACACTGTACAAGAACAAGGGCGATCGGAGCGACTGCAACAACTATAGGGGTATCTCACTTCTGTGTATTGTTGGAAAGGTATTTGCCAGAATTGTTCTGCGCAGACTTCAAGTCCTAGGAGATCAAGTCTACCCTGAATCACAGTGTGGCTTTCGACAGAACCGGTCTACCACTGATATGATATTCTCATTGCGACAAATGCAAGAAAAATGCCGTGAACAGAATCAACCACTGTTTATTGCCTTCATCGACCTCACAAAGGCATTTGATTTGGTCAGTCGTGAGGGTCTGTTCAAGGCACTAAAGAAGATTGGCTGCCCACCAACTCTTCTGTCCATTGTAGAATCGTTCCACACAGGCATGAAGGGTATAATCAAGTTTGATGGTGCAACTTCTGAAGAATTTGAAATCAAGAGTGGAGTTAAGCAAGGTTGTGTACTAGCTCCCACCCTCTTTGGAATATACTTTTCACTTCTACTGAAATATGCATTTCGTGATCAGGATGGTGGTATATACATTCACTCATGCTCAGATGGCGGCCTCTACAATGCTCAGAGATTGAAGGCTAAGACCAAAATTAGGAGGGTACTGATCAGAGAGTTGCTTTTTGCAGATGATGCTGCAGTTACGACCCACTCTGAGGAAGAATTGCAATGTCTACTATCTGCATTCTCCAATGCTTGTTCTGAATTTGGTTTAACAATTAGCAAAAAGAAGACACAGATTATGTCACAAGGTGCACATGGGGTACCATCAATCTTTATTGACGACGCCGAACTAGAGATAGTAGACCATTTTACATATCTAGGATCGGTGGTAAATAGCAAATTATCCCTAGATCAGGAAATCAACATCCGGATTGGTAAGGCAGCAACAACAATGAACAGGTTAAGAAAAAGAGTCTGGGAGAACAGGAAGCTTACTGCCAAAACAAAAGTCCTTGTCTATCAAGCCTGTGTCCTTAGTACTCTTCTCTATGGCAGTGAAACCTGGACAACTTACTCACACCAAGAGAACAATTTAAACAGCTTTCATATGCGGTGTCTGCGAAGAATTCTTGGTATTAAGTGGCAAGACAAAATCACAAATACTGAAGTATTGGAAAGATCAGGTTGTGTGACAGTTTATTCCATGCTCAGTCTTCGTAGACTTAGATGGATAGGACATCTTAGGCGGATGGATGATGGTAGAATACCAAAGGATATCTTTTTTGGTGAATTACAGATGGGTAAGAGATCTCAGGGTCGGCCTCTACTACGATACAAAGATGTGTGTAAGCGGGACATGATTGATACAGGCATTGATAATGCACATTGGGAGCAAGTCGCCGCTGAACGTGTTGCATGGAGGGCAAATATCAGAAATGGAATAAAGTCAAAGGAGAAAATTATTGCAGAAAAGTCACACACCAAGCGTTTGAGACGTAAGATGGTGCATGATGGTGGAAATGACCACGTGTTCACATGCACCCACTGTGAACGGACATTTACAGCACAAATTGGCCTTATCAGTCACACTCGCTACCGCCATAGTTAAAAGTTATTATGCCTTTTTAAAGCACAAACTATCGTCTGTCAAGACGGCAAGGTGCCAATGTATATATATATACTAGCTGACCCGGCCCGGCTTCGCCCAGCCCCTGACGGGGATCTATCTATATATCTATCTATCTATCTGTCTGTCTGACCCGGCCTCGCCCAGCTCCTGGTGGGGAGCATCTCATTTAATTCATATAAGTAGTCATATAAGCTCCCGTTCCCGTTTCCGACTATCTATCTGTCTGTCTATCTGTCTGTCTGTCTGACCAGGCCCGGCTTCACCCAGCTCCTGGCGGGGAGCGTCTCATTAAATTCATATAAGAAAAAAAATTAACTTAAGAATGTCCTTCCACACACCATCCATTATTTTTAATGAAAACTGTTTTTAATCACCTACATGACTGTAGATAACTTCTTTAAACATAAAAAGATGAGTTAGAAAATTTTCACTATTTAAATAGATGCATTATTTTTATGAAAACTTTGAAAATGCCTTAAAGATTATATCATTATTTATTATAACTCATATGCCTGTAAATAACTGTAGACAAAGAGTTTATAAATCTTTGAAAACAATGCAACAATCTATATATAAAATATATAGGAATATTATTAAAAGTTATGCCCCTCGAAATAACCTTTCTTAACCCTTTACAGGTCACAGCGGCCAATTCCGGCCGATGCCATAAAACGATCGTAGCGGCCGGAATTGGCCGCTGTGACCTGTAAAGGGTTAAGAAAGGTTATTATGCATTGTAAAAACGCGATCTCTCAGCTTTCCGACACTTCCGACGGCTACTTTCGCTTTCGCCGACAGCTTGACAACGTGGCCGCCATTTGTAAACGCGATAGTATGAATTTGAACGGACTTTAACGGACAAGTTTTGATAGTTTTCGGGATTTTTACGCTGTTTTTCAAAATGGATTTTGGCGATTCTTCAAGTGATAGCTGAGATTTCGCTAGGTTCAATTTAAATGACATTAAAGGGCACGAAGTTGACTATTAATCGGCGCTAGATATCAGTGCAAAGCGTTACTTTGCATTAGCAGTCTGAGTCGGATTTTAAAGAAAGTGATTATGATTCTGAAAATGTTTGTAAATTGCTGTATAGATGACGGAAAATCACAAACAACATGCCGTATTTCGTAAATATTTGTGTTCATATATGGATTACAGACAACAATCACGTGAGTAACATATTCTGCTTGCTTTTCCCTTCATTGTGTTGTTTATTTAACTAAAATCGGTTGACTAACACCTTATTTGTGATGTCTTTACTAACGCGACCCAAAATTTTACAGAACCTGAAAAAATCTTGCCCGTTTAGGGCTAGAAAATGGATAAGCGTCTGCCCTGTAAAGGGTTAAGTTAAGTCCCCTCGCTATACATAAATGATAATGTAAATGTAAATATTAAATTTTAGTAAGTAAATAGCTGATTGTACACTAACAAACTATTACAGTTGGCTGCATGGGAATGAAAAGAATTCATGTAGAAAATTTTATCTCAATCGGATGGACCATTTGCGAACGCATAAAGAACGGACATACATACATACATCGCCTTTTATAGATATAGATGTGTCTATGTGAGCGTGTCTTTGAACATTTTAAAATGTCCGTCTGTCCTCTAAAAATACAGGAGTGTATTAGAAAGGCCGCTGTGGTCTCATTCTTGAAAAGGGGAAACTCAACTGCACCTCCAAGCAGTAGAGGACAGGCAGCGGACAGTTGTGTTGCTATAACAGCTCTGGGGTTCGAGCATTTACTGGTAAAGTAGACAACACTGCAACTGACCCGAGCAGGGCACACTTGTCCTGACAGTTGAAAACTGTCAACATCAGAGGTAATAACCTCAGGTGGATGTGGAAGACGATAAGACAAAGGAAATTGATATATTTTGGTCACTTGAAACGTCATAAAAGTTTGGAGAGGAAAATGATGGAAGAAAAGAAGAGAGGAAGAGGAAGGCCAAAGAGAAGATGCGTGCAGGATGTGGCGGATGATCTCCATATGGGTGTATCGGACGATGGACATCTTGCTTGAGATCAATAAGTTTTCAGGAAGGTTGTTATGGGAGCGAGGTTCTGCAAAGGACATTCTACTGAATGAATGAATGAATGGATGTGGAAGGGAAGGGATAACCACCAAATGATAATCTTCCCAAGTCTTTATGATACACAACAGACCAGCGCTAGGAGATCTGCATGACTGGTGTGCTTATGGGGTAGTGGGTTCGACCCTTACACAGGTCAGTTGGACTAAATTGTTGACTTCTCATCCTCGACTTGGGAATGTAAATTCCAAGTACCTCAGAAGTCAGAGTGGGTTCACCTGTTGGCGAGGGACACTGTCAACAGGGAAAGCTAATCCACATGCAAAAATCAGCCCAGTCCACTAGTAGCAGCAGCATGTGTATGGACTACGCCTGAGTTCAAAGCAAGCTAACGAAACAAATAATTATAGAGAGGATTGGAGATTCCCAATCCCCACATCTGCTCCAGATTAGACACCTGTGGAAGAAGATATAAATAGTACACATAATATATAAGACGATAAAACAAAGAAAATTGAAATATTTTGGTCACTTTAAATGTTACAAAAGTTTGGAGAGAACAATAATGGAGGGGTATATGCTTGGGAAAGAGAGGAAGAGGAAGCCCAAAGAGAAGATGGGTGCAGGATGTGGTGGATGATCTCCAAATGGGTGTTTCGGAAGCGGGACATCTTGTTTATGATTGAGAAGTTTTCCAGAAGGTTGTTATGGGAGCGAGGTTCTGCAAAGGACATGCTACTGAATGAATAAATGGATGAATGAGAGATCTGATAGCCGAACCCAACCAACACAGCTTCCAGATGAAAGATATTTGAAATGTTTGAGAAGTCCTGTGCTAATTAATGTGAATTCCTCATCCATTACCTTCTCAGGTGTTGGCCACTGTGGCTCCAGCTCATCTTTGTAAAGTGATCGCTTGAGCAGCCATCCGAGACCTGGCATGGTTTCTATACGGTAAAGCAGGGACGAGTCCTTACTAGAGTGATCATAACCCTGAATATTGGAACAGGGGTCATCATCATAAAATTGTGATCACATATCTGAGTATGAGAATATAGTTTTATATCATAAAACTGGGAATGTAGGAACACACATTTTACACCATAAAGCAGGGAATATAAGAACACAGTTTTACATCATATAGGAACACATTTTTACATCACAAAACAGTGAATATGGGAATACAGTTTTACACCATAAAACAATGGATATAGGAACAGTTTTACATCATAAAACAGTTCTCCATTATAAACAAGTTGTTGTTGAGTTGAGTTCAGCTATGAACCGACATCACTGCACTCAGGACATTCCCATATGTGCTCTGTCCCCTTGTTCAACGGCCAGCAAAGAGTCACATTACTAATCGTTTCCACAGCTATCTGATTGAAAGTTCTCCTGGTCTTCCCTCTCATTTTTGCGATTCTACCAGAACCCCTGCCAATCCCCTGCAAACTCATCCTTTCCACATACGGGTTCTCAGTCTGTTCCTCCACCTTCTCCGCCTGGTCCCACAGGCGCACGACCACCTCTCCCTTGTTCACAGGTAATCGACCACCAAGAGGTGCATTCCATGCCAGCCTATCAGTCTGTACATTCACCTGCACTCCCGCATGGCCAAGGCAAAAAGTCCACACAATTCTTACAATCTGTGATTTCTGAAGCGAGGTGAGCCTTTCCACATGAAACATTCCTTTCTCCACTTTACTAAGCATACTGATTGAGTTCATGATGAAGAAAATGTGTGTTGCAGTGGTCTCCTCTAACCAACGGAATGTCGCTGTGACTGCTTCCACCTCCATTCTCATGCTGGAGGTTTTAACCTCATATGCCATACTCTCCGTTTTCAAGAATCGTCCATTAGCCTTCGCAATGAAACTCCAACCACTCGGTCTGTTGCTCACCACTGACCCATCAGTACAGACCACCATATCCTCTTGGTGTGTGTTACTCTGGATCAGTTGTTGCACCTCAAACTCTGTGTGGCCCGCTGCCCTTTCTCTGCACTCATGACCCAGTGTTACTATTACATTGTGCCAGTCCATCTTGTCTGTTGGTACTTCAACCCACTCTTTTTCACAATTGATGGTCTCTAGATCACAAACCTGATGTATAGATATTTCCGCCTGTGCCATCCAGGACCTGCCTTGTCTTAGTCTATGACCCTTGACCATATCCATGGCTTCATGCAGGGTGTGATCCCTATCTGCAGCAACTCTCAGGTACCATTTGGACTGAAGGACCCTATGCCTATTTGCCATTGCTGGTAGCGCGAGGATATGCCTCATGCGTATAAGTGGTGTGTTCTTTGTGCACCCCAGAATCACACGCATGGCCACATTTTGTATGTGCTCCAACTTTTCAAGCTGGCTCTATGATACTGTCAGGAGCCCCAAACCATACTCAATGATGGAAATTATTAACTGCAAAAGGAGCCTGTAAAGCATCCTCTGCTCTACCCCCATTGCTGCCATTGCCCTCAAAGCCCTACCAGCCTTCACCACCAAAGCCTCCACATGATCTTTAAAAGACATATGCCTATGAAAGGTGATACCCAAGTACTTAAATTTACTCTCTCTACTAAGAGGACATCAATTCAATATAATACATGGGACATCTGATTTCCCAATCCGGTTATCCAGAGAGTACCACACAACCAATTCCTTGTCTGGGTTTATAATGGCCCCTGCGTCCCTGCACCACTCTATCACCCTGTTTACTGCCACCTGTAAATCTGCAGCCAAACTTTCCCTATCTCTGCCTTTTCTGTACACCAGCACACCATCTGCAAATGTCAAGATTCTACCAACACCTGGTGTCTCAAAGCTGTGACTTTGCTGGTGTAGACATTAAAGAGCACTTTGGACAAAGCAGATCTCTGTGGCAACCCAGGTGTAATCATACAGGGATCAGAAGTCCAGTAACCCATGTGCATTGCAACCTACTGTTCATAAAAGACTGCCTCAACACAGTGAACATAGGAAACGAGCTCTACTGCAGTCTGCCATTGCTTTCTAAATGACCATCTTCTCATACCATCAAAATCAACACAAAGCTGTCTGCATCTAGATTGTCAGCAGCCGATGTTAAACCTATGACTCAGTTTGTAAATAGTCTGCCATAGATAACAATCCTATCAATAAGTAAATACAAAATCCAAAACAGCAAGGATTTTCCTGTCTTCTGTCCTTAACTGCCCTCATACAAAACAGCATGGGTTTCACTGTCTTCTGTCCTTAACTGCCCACATACAAAACAGCAAGGATTTTCCTGTCTTCTGTCCTTAACTGCCCTCATACAAAACAGCATGGGTTTCACTGTCTTCTGTCCTTAACTGCCCACATACAAAACAGCAAGGATTTTCCTGTCTTCTGTCTTTAACTGCCCTCATACAAAACAGCATGGGTTTCACTGTCTTCTGTCCTTAACTGCCCACATACAAAACAGCAAGGATTTTCCTGTCTTCTGTCCGTAACTGCCCTCATACAAAACAGCATGGGTTTCACTGTCTTCTGTCCTTAACTGCCCACATACAAAACAGCAAGGATTTTCCTGTCTTCTGTCCTTAACTGCCCTCATACAAAACAGCATGGGTTTCACTGTCTTCTGTCCTTAACTGCCCACATACAAAACAGCAAGGATTTTCCTGTCTTCTGTCCTTAACTGCCCTCATACAAAACAGCATGGGTTTCACTGTCTTCTGTCCTTAACTGCCCACATACAAAACAGCAAGGATTTTCCTGTCTTCTGTCCTTAACTGCCCACATACAAAACAGCAAGGATTTTCCTGTCTTCTGTCCTTAACTGCCCTCATACAAAACAGCATGGGTTTCACTGTCTTCTGTCCTTAACTGCCCACATACAAAACAGCAAGGATTTTCCTGTCTTCTGTCCTTAACTGCCCTCATACAAAACAGCATGGGTTTCACTGTCTTCTGTCCTTAACTGCCCACATACAAAACAGCAAGGATTTTCCTGTCTTCTGTCCTTAACTGCCCACATACAAAACAGCAAGGATTTTCCTGTCTTCTGTCCTTAACTGCCCACATACAAAACAGCAAGGATTTTCCTGTCTTCTGTCCTTAACTGCCCACATACAAAACAGCAAGGATTTTCCTGTCTTCTGTCCTTAACTGCCCACATACAAAACAGCAAGGATTTTCCTGTCTTCTGTCCTTAACTGCCCACATACAAAACAGCAAGGATTTTCCTGTCTTCTGTCCTTAACTGCCCACATACAAAACAGCAAGGATTTTCCTGTCTTCTGTCCTTAACTGCCCACATACAAAACAGCAAGGATTTTCCTGTCTTCTGTCCTTAACTGCCCACATACAAAACAGCAAGGATTTTCCTGTCTTCTGTCCTTAACTGCCCACATACAAAACAGCAAGGATTTTCCTGTCTTCTGTCCTTAACTGCCCACATACAAAACAGCAAGGATTTTCCTGTCTTCTGTCCTTAACTGCCCACATACAAAACAGCAAGGATTTTCCTGTCTTCTGTCCTTAACTGCCCACATACAAAACAGCAAGGATTTTCCTGTCTTCTGTCCTTAACTGCCCACATACAAAACAGCAAGGATTTTCCTGTCTTCTGTCCTTAACTGCCCACATACAAAACAGCAAGGATTTTCCTGTCTTCTGTCCTTAACTGCCCACATACAAAACAGCAAGGATTTTCCTGTCTTCTGTCCTTAACTGCCCACATACAAAACAGCAAGGATTTTCCTGTCTTCTGTCCTTAACTGCCCACACACAAAACAGCAAGGATTTTCCTGTCTTCTGTCCTTAACTGCCCACATACAAAACAGCAAGGATTTTCCTGTCTTCTGTCCTTAACTGCCCACATACAAAACAGCAAGGATTTTCCTGTCTTCTGTCCTTAACTGCCCACATACAAAACAGCAAGGATTTTCCTGTCTTCTGTCCTTAACTGCCCACATACAAAACAGCAAGGATTTTCCTGTCTTCTGTCCTTAACTGCCCACATACAAAACAGCAAGGATTTTCCTGTCTTCTGTCCTTAACTGCCCACATACAAAACAGCAAGGATTTTCCTGTCTTCTGTCCTTAACTGCCCACATACAAAACAGCAAGGATTTTCCTGTCTTCTGTCCTTAACTGCCCACATACAAAACAGCAAGGATTTTCCTGTCTTCTGTCCTTAACTGCCCACATACAAAACAGCAAGGATTTTCCTGTCTTCTGTCCTTAACTGCCCACATACAAAACAGCAAGGATTTTCCTGTCTTCTGTCCTTAACTGCCCACATACAAAACAGCAAGGATTTTCCTGTCTTCTGTCCTTAACTGCCCACATACAAAACAGCATGGGTTTCGCTGTCTTCTGTCCTTAACTACCCACATACAAAACAGCATGGGTTTTGCTTTCCCCTGTCCTTAGTTGCCCACATATAAAACAGCATGAGTTTTCCTGCCTTCTAAACTTAGCTGCCCACATACAAAACAGCATGGGTTTCCTATCTTCTGTAATTTATTACTATCATACAAAACAGCAAGAGTTTTCTGCCTTCTATACTTAGCTACCCACATACAAAACAGCAAGAGTTTTCCTGCCTTCTATACTTAGCTGCCCACATACAAAACAGCAAGAGTTTTCCTGCCTTCTATACTTAGCTGCCCACATACAAAACAGCAAGAGTTTTCCTGCCTTCTATACTTAGCTGCCCACATACAAAACAGCATGGGTTTCCTATCTTCTGTAATTTATTACTATCATACAAAACAGCAAGAGTTTTCTGCCTTCTATACTTAGCTGCCCACATACAAAACAGCAAGAGTTTTCCTGCCTTCTATACTTAGCTGCCCACATACAAAACAGCATGAGTTTTCCTGCCTTCTATACTTAGCTGCCCACATACAAAACAGCATGGGTATTCCTGTGGTATCCCATCAATAAGTAAGTAATGCAGTAAGACCGACAACTCTCAGCATTTAGGCTGGAGTAGTTTACAGGTTATATTATACCTCTAATTCTTCAGAACTGAAAAATAGAATAAATCAGATATGTTGGATGAACAGAAGCTCTAAAATTGGAGTGGCTGCAGGTGATGGTTAATCGACGGGCATTCTCCATTGAGAGATACAAGACAGAGAGGATGGTAACACGAGACCTCTGATATCCACTACTGTTGCCTTCCCACTTTGAGTGTCGAGCAAAGCCTGTACATTTATTTCTCATATTGCTTGTTTGTTTGTGAAGTAGAAATGGAATAAAGGACGTGATTTGGTTCAACACAGATAGAAGGATTGCTCTACAGTACCTGGTCATTCCAAGCTGAGATACAATACAAGCTGGGGTCTTCATCCAGAAGATGTTTGGTCTGGCTGAAATAACTGCCAACATCAAATATATATTGTTATTATCAAGCTAACAGCACACATTGTTACTATCATAATGATTCTAACAGCATCCACTGTAACTGTCAATCTAACAATACTGAATGTTACTATAAATCTAACAATATGTATTGTCACTAACAATCTAACTATACCCAATATTAGTGGGAATGTAACAATACCCAATAGTACTTTCAGTCTAACATTACCCAAATTTATTATCAGTCTAACATAATCCGATGTCACTATCAAACTAACAATACTCAATGCTACTATCAACTTACCAAAACCCATTGTTTCTATCAATCTAACGTTTCCATCAATCTAACAATACCCAATGTTACTATCAGTCTAACATTACCCAATATTATTATCAATCTAACATTACCCGGTGTTACTATCAATCTAACAATACCCAATGTTACTATCAATTTACCAAAACCCATTGTTTCCATCAATCTAACGTTTCCATCAATCTAACAATACCCAATGTTACTATCAGTCTAACATTACCCAATGTTATTATCAGTCTAATATTACCCAGTGTTACTATCAATCTAACAATACCCAATGTTACTATCAACTTACCAAAACCTATTGTTTCCGTCAATCTAATAATACCCAATGTTACTATAAATCTAACAATACCCAAGGTTACTATAAATCTAAAAATACCCAATGTTACTATCAATCTAAAAATACCCAATGTTACTATCAATCTAATAATACTCATTGTTATAATCAATCTAACAATGCTTATTAGTACTATCAATCTAACCATTTCCCAATGTTACTATAAATCTCACAATACTCAATTTTACTGTCAATCTTTTTTTTTTTCTCACATATCCCTTACATCGCTGTCAACAACAGCATTTTACCACTGTCATTGATCTCTTGGCAAGATTACGCTCAGTAGTTTGCCATTGCTTTCTGAGCGGCCGACTCACTTATTCCGTAAGTTACCAACATGGCGAGAACCGCTTCCGATTCTCGTGCACTGCGTTACTCCACGTGGATAAATGGGATTACAGAGAAAGTCGTTAAATCCCTAGCTGCTATCAATCTAACAATATTAAATAAAAATTGGTCTCAGGTGTCTTATAGGTAGTCTTCACAAGTGCTGAGTTCACATTCAACAGTGGATGATTTCTATAAACAAGACATCCAAGGATGTTATATTATCCCCTGATCTCTGGATAGTGTATTGAATACTTTACTTCTCAGACAAGGTTAAAAAAATAGCAGACTCTGTGTGCACTTTGTACATGTTAACAATCAGTTGGAAATGACACAGAGTAAACATATAGATGTCCCCCTTCCCGAGGGAGCAGTAGCTTGGGAGCAGTCACAGTGCACATTTATGGGACAAGTGGGAAAACAAATGTATCAAAACAAGGTATGAAGGCATGGCAGGAAAAGACATCCAGAGTCATGATCCAGGTAGGCCTGACCCCAGAGTGTGTTAGGAAGGTAAAGGGCTGAAACATTCCAGGAATGTGTACTCCTACTGACGATCAAAAACACTCTGTTTTACTTACTCTGCAGCAGAGTTTTTAATCACTATAGACTCCAGCACAGCAACATTTCACAAGGGGGAAAACCTACTAAAAACTGAATATTTATAGCATGCCTGGATTCTGGGACACAAAGAATGGGATTCTCGCTGGTATTACAATGGTTGTGCACTGTGTCAACTGCCTCATTGTTTGATCTAAGGCAGGAGATTAGAGAGGTATTCGTCGGCCATGATGATCACCTTTCACAAATTGCAAACCTCAGGGTATATTTTTTGTCAAAATAATTTTCAATTCAGTTGTCCTGAAATATATCAGTGAAATGTTTAAATTGTTATCATGTTGGATCGAGGATTTTGCTTAAATATATTTACATGCATATCCCATAATTATCTCACCTCAGCTTGCATACCGATGATGTAAGTTGAAAATGCCCTATGTCAAGGCACTCCCCTTTTAAACTTATGAATACATATACTATGTAACAATAATTACATACAGTTAGCTATACCAAGTGAAGCATTTGTAACGACAAAAAAAACATCGTCGTCATCATGTGCCATACCTATAAGCATGGACAGTAATATTTTGACAATCTTACACGATCACCAGAGTTGTGGATCAGCTCTGTGTTCTTATCCTGACCATGCCATGTGGTCAAGCCGTCTAGATATTTACTTCTCTGCCTTCCCCTTTTTCTTTCCCTCTCAATCTTGCCAGTTGTCACCAAGTTCTCTAGTTTATTTCTTTTCATGATGTACCCCAAAAAAGTTTGACACCAATGAAATCAAAATATCCAATGACAGGGAAGATTGAAGAGTCATGATGGCTGATGCCTGCTTCAGACTAGGCCCCTGAAGAAGAAGAAGACAAAACATTTCATAGACAGAACTGAACAGAGAATTCCTGGCTGGTACTTACTTAAAGAAATCTGGTGAGACTGTCAGGTCCTCTTCTATCACAATAGCATACTGGGCATTCTGAAGTCAAAGACATGCATACAACATGAGCATTATGGCAAAATCTTCAAATATGAAATCAATCAATGTATTTCCTTTATCATCATCATCATGTGCCATGCCGGTAAGTGTGGGAGGTCATGTTTTGCCATCTCACTCGATCACCAGTCGTGGATCAGCTCAGTGTTCTTGTCTCACCATACAATGTGGCGAAGCCATCCAGGTATTTACTTCTAATTCTCAGCCCTCCCCACAAACTGAAGTATCTGGGGATCACATTTGACAGGGGCCTATCCTTCAAGGACCATGTGGAGACGGTCGTGACAAGAACTCAAAAGGGACTCAATGCACTTAAAACTATGGCTGCAATGGACACCGAGCAGAGAATGCTTTTCACACTATACCAGCACTTGATCCTCTCAGTAATTGATTATGGATTAGGTCTGCTCACTGTCTCAGAGAGTCAGCTGGTGAAGTTAGAGCGCATACAGAACGAAGCTATGCGGGCCATTCTGGGATGCACTAGACACACCCCAGTAGTGTGTATGCGTTACATCCTTGGTCTGCCGACTGTTGCTGGTAGGCTCAAGGTGATGCAGGCGAAGGCATACCTCAGAGTAGCTGCAGACACAGACCATCCACTGCATGAGGCGCTGGACGCAGTTAAGGGTCAGCGACTGATAAGAGGGAAATCATGGATGGCTCAGGCGGAGGATACGATCAGACAGGTGTGCCCCCTGGAGAACATTAGGCGAGGAGAGGAGTGGGTCAGAGTGCCAGCGGAGCAGTCAGACTTGTGCAGAGTTATAATCACATTAAGCCAGGAGAGCAGGGAGTGGCCAGCAGGGGCCACGGAAGTGGAAATCCAGCAACTAATTCAGGACAATGCTCACTTGAGTGATGTGATTATCTACACAGATGGTTCGGTGTCAAGAGGTGAGAGAAGTGGCTGGGGTTTCATAGCCAAAGCTAATGGTCGATGTTTGGGGCAGGAGAGCCTGGCATATGATACCACAACATCCAGCTTAAGAATGGAAGTGGAGGCAGTCACTGCGGTTCTCCGCTGGATGGAGAATACGACACACACACACATTGTGATTGTAACTGACTCAGAAAGCATGCTGACGAGGGTGAGGACGGGCAGACTTCGTGCGGAGTGGCTTGCTTCACTTCGGAGGTCACCGGGTGACAAGCATCGCATGGATCTTTTCTCCGGGGCATGCCGGTGTGCTGGGAAATGAACAGGCGGACAGATTGGCTGGCTCTGCAGAACTTGGTGGAGTATTGATACATGACAAGGCAGACGTGGTTGCGGCCTTGTGGGAGCATGTGCACACCTCGGAGGAGCAAATGGATTACCATGGTCTGGCAAGAATGAGACAACGAGGAATGACGAAGGGATCTGGCCGACGCTCAACGCTCAAAGGAAAGGCAAGACGGACTTATAATCAGATTGCTACTGGTACTATTAGTGTTGGAACTCTTCGCTGGCTGCTGAGGATGGGGACGGAGCACTTATGGGAATGCCCCGAATGCTGTGATGTCGATTCCTAAATCAATCAATCAATCAATCTCAGCCCTCCCCTTGTTCTCTTGCCTTCGATCTTACCAGTTGTCACCAAGTTCTCCAATTTATTTCTTCTCATAACGTGACCAAAAATGTGTGACTGTTTACATCTAATTTCTCTAATCAGTTTACAGTTTTAATTTGTTTCTTGTAGGACTTGGTCATTGGTTTTTCTGTCTGTCCATGGCATTCTTTGCATTCTCCTCAGAAACCATATTTCCACAGCCATCAGATGTTTTTCAGTTTGACTGCTCATTGTCCATGCTTCACATCCAGTTTCTTCAAGTGGGTAAGTAAACCAAGGAACCTTTCACACACATTAGGGCACACTGGGCTTACGGTGCTAGACCCCTATCATTGTTTAGATCAACTGGCTCTCTGTGGGTGATGTGGTCACTATCCTGCTGTCTGCCTGTACACCCCAAGATATTTCCTGGGACCCCATTTAGGCTGGGTCAACCTGGGAGCCTAGGTCAGTTTGAACAATGTGTATTTCCTGGATGGCTACACTAAACACATATTTGTGGTTTGGAAATGTCCACCTTTTAGTGCTAGCACAGAAGAGAAGGACTAGAACAGTATGACAGAATAAAAGGACTAAAATGTATCACAGAACAGAAGGACTAAACCGGTATGACAGAACAGAAGGGCTGAAATGGTATGACAGAATAGAAGGGCTAAAATGATATCACAGAGTAGAAGGACTAATATAGTATGACAGAATATAAGGACTAATATGGTATGATAGAATAGAAGAACTAACATGGTATGACAGAACAGAAGGACTAAAATGGTATGACAGAATAGAAGAACTAATATGGTATGGCATAGTGGAAGGACTAAAATGGTATGACAGAATAGAAGAACTAAAATGGTATGACAGAATAGAAGGAGTAACATGATATGACAGAATAGAAGGACTAAAATGGTATGACAGAATAGAAGAACTAAAATGGTATGACAGAATAGAAGAACTAACATGGTATGACAGAACAGAAGGACTAAAATGGTATGACAGAACAGAAGAACTAATATGGTATGACATAGTGGAAGGACTAAAATGGTATGACAGAATAGAAGAACTAAAATGGTATGACAGAATAGAAGGAGTAACATGATATGACAGAATAGAAGGACTAAAATGGTATGACAGAATAGAAGAACTAAAATGGTATGACAGAATAGAAGAACTAACATGGTATGACAGAACAGAAGGACTAAAATGGTATGACAGAATAGAAGAACTAAAATGGTATGACATAGTGGAAGGACTAAAATGGTATGACAGAATAGAAGAACTAAAATGGTATGACAGAATCACCCCCAAAAAAAAAAGGACTAGGGAAAGAAGTAGACACACTTCAGCAAATCAAGAGGTGAGGAAAAGACACGGATGTTGGATAGGACATACACTGAGAGAACCTGATAGTAGTATAAACAGATAGGACATACACTGAGAGAACCTGATAGTAGTATAACCAGATAGGACATACACTGAGAGAACCTGATAGTAGTATAAACAGATAGGACATACACTGAGAGAACCTGATAGTAGTATAAACAGATAGGACATACACTGAGAGAACCTGATAGTAGTATAACCAGACAGGACATACACTGAGAGAACCTGATAGTAGTATAACCAGACAGGACATACACTGAGAGAACCTGATAGTAGTATAACCAGATAGGACATACACTGAGAGAACCTGATAGTAGTATAACCAGACAGGACATACACTGAGAGAACCTGATATTAGTATAAACAGATAGGACATACACTGAGAGAACCTGATAGTAGTATAACCAGACAGGACATACACTGAGAGAACCTGATAGTAGTATAACCAGACAGGACATACACTGAGAGAACCTGATAGTAGTATAACCAGATAGGACATACACTGAGAGAACCTGATATTAGTATAACCAGATAGGACATACACTGAGAGAACCTGATAGTAGTATAACCAGACAGGACATACACTGAGAGAACCTGATATTAGTATAACCAGATAGGACATACACTGAGAGAACCTGATAGTAGTATAACCAGACAGGACATACACTGAGAGAACCTGATAGTAGTATAACCAGACAGGACATACACTGAGAGAACCTGATATTAGTAGAACCAGATAGGACATACACTGAGAGAACCTGATAGTAGTATAACCAGATAGGACATACACTGAGAGAGCCTGATAGTAGTATAACCAGACAGGACATACACTGAGAGAACCTGATATTAGTAGAACCAGATAGGACATACACTGAGAGAACCTGATAGAAGTATAACCAGATAGGACATACACTGAGAGAACCTGATAGTAGTATAACCAGACAGGACATACACTGAGAGAACCTGATATTAGTAGAACCAGATAGGACATACACTGAGAGAACCTGATAGTAGTATAACCAGATAGGACATACACTGAGAGAACCTGATAGTAGTATAATCAGATAGGACATACACTGAGAGAACCTGATAGTAGTACAATCAGATAAGAGTAGTATAATCAGATAGGACATACACTGAGAGAACCTGATAGTAGTACAATCAGATAAGACATACACTGAGAGAACCTGATAGTAGTACAATCAGATAAGACATACACTGAGAGAACCTGATAGTAGTATAACCAGATAGGACATACACTGAGTCTGATAGTAGTATAACCAGATAGGACATACACTGAGAGAACCTGATAGTAGTAAAATCAGATAAGACATACACTGAGAGAACCTGATAGTAGTATAACCAGAAAATTCTGTCTCTGAAACCCACAGAGCATATGAAAAAAAGAGGGAGATCAAAAACTTATGAAGAAGAGAGTTAGAGGCAGAGATGAATAATATGGGGAGGGCATGGAGGGAGCTGCAGGGATGGCAAAAGACTGGATGACTGGGCATGAGTTAATTGATAGCTTGTGCTCCAATGGGGAACAGAGGGCAGATGAAGACATCATCACCTTCAGAGGGCAGATGAAGACATCATCATCTTCAGATGGCAGATGAAGACATCATCACCTTCAGAGAGGCTTCACCCAGTCCCTGGTGGGGAGCATCTCATTTAATTCATATAAGTAGTCATATAAGCTCCCGTTCCCGACTATCTATCTGTCTGTCTGTCTGTCTGTCTATCTGTCTGTCTGTCTGACCCGGCCCGGCTTCGCCCAGACCATGATGGGGAGCATCTCATTTAATTCATATAAGTAGTCATATAAGTTCCCGTTCCCGACTGTCTGTCTGTCTGTCTGACCCGGCCCGGCTTCGCCCAGTCCCTGGCGGGGATCTGTCTATCTGTCTGACCCGGCCCGGCTTCACCCAGTCCCTGGTGGGGAGCATCTCATATAATTCATATAAGTAGTCATATAAGTTCCCGTTCCCGACTGTCTGTCTGTCTGACCCGGCCCGGCTTCGCCCAGGCCCTGGCGGGGATCTGTCTGTCTATGTATCTATGTATGTGCTATAGCCAGGGGACTTAACTTAAGATATAACAATGCTACTAAAAGTTATGTCCCTTGTTTTATATTTTCTTATGTTCAGTCATGTAATTACAAAATTAAATTTTAGTAAGCTAATAGCTGATAGTACACTAAAAAAAACTATGACAGTTGGTTGCACTGGAATGAGAAGAAGACGTGTAGAAAATTTCATCTCAATCGGATGGACCGTTCGTGAACGGATAAAGAACGAACCCACATACATCCATACATCGCCTTTTATAGATATAGATTATTAATTCAGAAAGGTCAACCAGAGAGACGAATGGAGACGGATTGTATCTGCAGCAAAGAACCTCAATGGCTCGGAACGCTGAAGAAGAAGAAGAAGAAGAAAAAGAAGAAGAAGAAGAAGAAGAAGAAGAAGAAGAAGAAGAAGAAGAAGAAGAAGAAGAAGAAGAAGAAGAAGAAGATTATTATTTCAGAACGGCGAGGATTTTCTGGGCACTTTATTAACCCTTACCGAGCAGAACGGCCAAGAGCGTTTTTACCCCGAAACGGGCAAAACGTCTCTCATTGATTACTAAGTGTTGTACAAATGTGATCTCGCGGCTTACCAAGACTTCTGATTGTGTACGTCCGGTGTTCTCGATAAGTAGATAACAAGAGCTGTTAGTTTAGTTGACGGATCAACAACACGGCACACGGGTGTAACCCATAAGTGCTCCGTTCTACTACTAACCCAAGCCTGAGTCCGGAGAATCTCAGCTCAGTGCATGAACTCCGTAGCACCGGTGAGGATCCTGAAATACTTTGGGGAGATTTTAAACTCAAAATTTTGCCCAGGCAGCACCGTAAGGCTGCTCTTTTTCGATTTCCAACCGCCAAGAGATTTTTTACGTGCACAACAACAAGAGCGCCTTTAGCAAGCGTTTGTAAGTTATTTGATCAGATTTTTGCATAGTCTTCATGGTTTTTAAGCTTTGTTTTTCAAAATGGATTTTGACGATTGTTCAAGTAATAGTGGAGATTTTGCTGGGTTGAATTTATGTGACAGTGAATTGCACAAAGATGACTATGAATTGCAGCTAGATATCAGTGATACCAGTATGGGCAGTGTACACACTTTGGATCTCTCGGACTTTGAAGAAAGCGATTCTGATTCTGAGTGTTTGTAAATAGTGTATAAGACTGACAATCACAAACAATATATTGTATGTTGTAAATATTTGTGTTCATATGTGGATTACTGGCAACACTGGATTCTTTATTACATATGTGAGTACAATTTTAAATCTGCATTCAGTTTCCTTTATTCTGTTCTTTATTTCATAACATTCTGTTCACTAACACCTTAGATATAATGTTTTTACTAACTTAACCATAAATCTTAGTAAACACCTAAAAACTCTTGCCCGTTCCGACCTAGAAAAAGGAAAAACGCTTGCCCTGTAAAGGGTTAAATGGAGCAGCCACATTGTTCTTAATCAACCCACAGTTTTGTTAATCAACCCACACTGCTCTTAATCAACTCACAGTGTTCTTAATCAATAATGAGTCGCAAACTTACCGGGTATAAATTGAAAGTGGCGGTCAGACTAGCCTTATAGTGTTGTGAAATACGAGCATTTCTGAGTCCGAGAGGAGTGTGTTGTATACCTCTCAAGCCAAACAGCTTTGTAACTGCCAGTGGTTCCTGTGGAAAGGAAAGGTCAATGGCATTACTGCAATGAAATATGAAAGCTTTGCTGGGGACATATTAAAACACATTTTGAGATCCCTTGCTTTGAACTCATGTGTAGTATATACACATACTACTACTACTAGTTGCTACTAGCGAGTGCACCAAACTGATTTTGTGTGAAAGTTGGCTTTCCCGATTACCGGTGTCCCTCGCCATCAGGCAAACCCACTCTAACTATTGAGGTACTTGTAATTTATGTCCCAAAGTCAAGGATGAGAAGCCAACAGTTAAATCTAACTGATCGGTTTGTACAATGAACCCATAATGCTACAGTGACCAGACAAAGTCTAAGCACCAGCATGTTAAATGTGGGATATATGAAACATTGTTCAGTAGCACAATTTGTGACAATGGCTGGTCAAGTATTGTGACCACCTCAATGCCATGTCATCACTCGGTAAACAAGCAAAAACAATTACTTAAACCTCAGAGATGTGGTTTAATAAAAGAATGATAAAAAGTTCCTTGGCCAGCCAAAATGAATAATTTAAATCTTTTGAAAGAGGCAAAGAAGCTAAGACAGCTTATCACAAATATCAGAAAAAAAACCACCATGAGATTAGATAAACTGGAACATTATGTGATGACTGGAAAGATCTGTGGAAAAAGAGATTGAGGAAAGCAACAAGAGAAGATTTATGGCAGCCCTGAATGGAATGGTGTCAGTACAGGAATTGATACATGATGTAGGAGAATGCTAGATGTGGATAAGCATGAATGTCCTGGCCAGTTGGCAATGAAGTCATGACAACATTATCATTACCACCACCACCATCACAGAGAGAGAGAGAGAGAGAGAGACAGAGAGAGAGACAGAGAGAGACAGAGAGACAGAGAGAGACAGAGAGAGACAGAGAGAGAGAGAGAGAGAGAAACAGAGAGAGAGAGAGAGAGAGATTTTTACACCACAGAAATGTAGGAAATGACACCGTTTGTCACCAACAGCCTGCAACATCAAGGGTGGCCAAGAATGCATCATACAACATCAAGGGTGGCCAAGAATGCATCATACAACATCAAGGGTGGCCAAGAATGCATCATACAACATCAAGGGTGGCCAAGAATGCATTATACAACATCAAGGGTGGCCAAGAATGCATCATACAACATCAAGGGTGGCCAAGAATGCATCATACAACATCATCATTTTTGCCACCAAGATAGTAGTAACAAGCAACCCAAGAAAAAGTATTATGCAATATTACAAGGAGAAGGGGAAACAAAGTATGCCACAAAATAATGGGGCTGGGTGGGGCAAAATGTATCACGCAACATCATTAGAGGATAAGGGGTCAGGAAAGAGAGTATCACGCAACATCATTAGAGGATAAGGGGTCAGGAAAGAGAGTATCACGCAACATCATTAGAGGATAAGGGGTCAGGAAAGAGAGTCTCACGCAACATCATTAGAGGATAAGGGGTCAGGAAAGAGAGTATCACGCAACATCATTAGAGGATAAGGGGTCAGGAAAGAGAGTATCACGCAACATCATTAGAGGATAAGGGGTCAGGAAAGAGAGTATCACGCAACATCATTAGAGGATAAGGGGTCAGGAAAGAGAGTATCACGCAACATCATTAGAGGATAAGGGGTCAGGAAAGAGAGTATCACGCAACATCATTAGAGGATAAGGGGTCAGGAAAGAGAGTATCACGCAACATCATTAGAGGATAAGGGGTCAGGAAAGAGAGTATCACGCAACATCATTAGAGGATAAGGGGTCAGGAAAGAGAGTATCACGCAACATCATTAGAGGATAAGGGGTCAGGAAAGAGAGTATCACGCAACATCATTAGAGGATAAGGGGTCAGGAAAGAGAGTATCACGCAACATCATTAGAGGATAAGGGGTCAGGAAAGAGAGTATCACGCAACATCATTAGAGGATAAGGGGTCAGGAAAGAGAGTATCACGCAACATCATTAGAGGATAAGGGGTCAGGAAAGAGAGTATCACGCAACATCATTAGAGGATAAGGGGTCAGGAAAGAGAGTATCACGCAACATCATTAGAGGATAAGGGGTCAGGAAAGAGAGTATCACGCAACATCATTAGAGGATAAGGGGTCAGGAAAGAGAGTATCACGCAACATCATTAGAGGATAAGGGGTCAGGAAAGAGAGTATCACGCAACATCATTAGAGGATAAGGGGTCAGGAAAGAGAGTATCACGCAACATCATTAGAGGATAAGGGGTCAGGAAAGAGAGTATCACGCAACATCATTAGAGGATAAGGGGTCAGGAAAGAGAGTATCACGCAACATCATTAGAGGATAAGGGGTCAGGAAAGAGAGTATCACGCAACATCATTAGAGGATAAGGGGTCAGGAAAGAGAGTATCACGCAACATCATGGGAGCCAAGAAAGTACCATGCAAAATCCTTGTGGGGAGGTGCACAAAGTATCCCTGAGCAATAACCATCACCACCACCATCATATCACATAATTAGCATCCTCACTGGTATTATGACCATGCTCAGCATCAAAAGAGTGGTATTGGTAAGAACAAACCCAATCCAGCCACTAAATATTTTGCAGGACATTGTGATCAACCTAACCTCAGGTTAATTTTCTAGGCAATTATAAATTCAGTAATTTGCTATTGCTTTCTGAAAAAAGGAGTACATGCTTAAATTAAGTACAACTTAATGCCAATGGTTGAACTGCCTACTTCACCATCTGTGCATATGAAATTTAAGAGCGCACACTTTTATCCTTTTGACCATATCGTTGTCTACTCACTACTGTGCATTAACACCTGGATCACATGCATACTAACCACTGTGTTACCATAACATACTCAAACTAGACACGCAGTAAACAAACATGATAATTACCTCAAAGTAGCCATCAATAAACACAGTCACCATGTGAGGATTTGCTCCAGGCACTGATAGCAAAGTCTCCAGCATTCTGAAATACATGCATCAGCTGTCACTAAACTATTCCAGCATGCTGTGAATTTAGGGGAGAAAAAGATTGTTAAAGTGATAGAATCTGTCAATTGCGGGGAGAAAAAGAATGTTAACATGACAGAATCTGGCAATTGCGGGGAGAAAAACAATGTTAAAGTGAGAGAATCTGTCAATTACAGGGAGAAAAAGAGTGTTAAAGTGCTATACAGAACCTATACTGTAGTATGTATTTGAAACATGGGCAATAAGCAGACAAGATGAGAAGCATAGATGCCATAAACAATGCATTTCATGATTTCTTGCTGGATTATTGAGCTGCATCTTGTCAGGTGCATACTGTAGAGTTTTATACCATCTGAAGCAAATAAACAAATAATACTGTGGCTGAAATCTTACATACATAGTCACTGATTTTGTTTGTTTAATATATTTGATGAACAATAATCAACTGTGCAAATATATCAAAGCTTTATCGGTTCCAGCTGCTGCTATGCAAACAGAAGGACTTCCTGTTAAATCTTAGATTTCCTTGGAGATAACGTACTTCCCATTCTAACAATATTAGTGACTGTGTATTTAGTATCTCAACCAAAGAATTATTTGTTCATTCCCTTCATATGATGTTTAAAGTTGCAGTATGCACCTGACGAGATGTAGGAAATATGCCAGGCAAAATAAATCATGCAATATGTTGTTTATAGTATCTTTGTTTAAATTCACTAAGGGAATATTATGAAGATGAGAAACATCTAATGGCAGTGGATATGTGGTTTCTGAGACAAATACGAGTTCAGAACAAAGAAAATGACGGTGTCAATAGATATTCAGGTCTGGCATACACATTACCTGTATAAGTAGTGTGGTCGATCGCTGGCAATAACTGCTACGGGGATGTCCGAGACCTTGTTGTTACTCAACTGGAAGAAGAAACAAACAAGCAAGACATACATTTAGTATTCTGATGTGAATATAGAGTTCAGTAAAATACCTCCTTCACATGACATCTTTTACGTCTTCTTCTGGAGCAGACATTGGTCATCATGGCTCTCCACTCCTCTCTGTTCTGTGATATTTTTATGAAGTTGATGTGGATTATATGAGGGTAGGTCAGAAAGTTATGCACCACAATTATTATCTCAGCTAATAATAAAGATAGAAGCATTACATTTGCACCAATTTAAGTTTATAATCTCTTAAATATAAACCAATGTATACCAAATTGCAACTCTGTACACCAATTCTAACCGTGGCAAAAAACTGTTGAAATGGCAGATAATAATAATATACATTACAAGCAGGGGATTGTTATACAATTTTTGATCGCAGAGAGAGAAACTGTTGTTAATATCCACAAACGTTTGTGTGCTGTTTATGGCACTTTTACAGTTGACAGAAGCACAGTTAGTCGCTGGGTGCAGAGATATTTGGTTTCTGCAAAGTGGAGATGCAGAGCTGGCTGATAAGCCAAGCTCTGGATGTCTTGTTACAGCCATCTGCCGGATCATGTTGTAACGTGTTGACATCATGATTCGCAGATATAGATGAATCACGAGTCAACAACTGTCCATGCAGTTTTCAATACGCAAAGGTAGTGCAATTGAAATTTTCAGAAACCTGGGATATTAAAAGGTTTGTGCAAAATGGGTTCCTCGAACTCTCACTGAGGACTACAAGGCCCAGTGGAAAACAATTTGTTCGGAATTGTTGCAGCGATTTGAGACAGATGGGATGTGTTTTTTTTTTCAAACATTGTGACAGGAGACAAAATTTAGATGCATCATTTTGAGCCGGAGACAAAAAGACAGTAAATGGAGTGTGACATCATCCTCAGTCACTAGCGAGGAAAAAATTCAAAACAACTCCATCAGCTGATAAAAGTCATGCTCACTATTTTTGGGACATGGTTGCGGTTATTCTCGTGGATGTGTTGCTGCCAAACGGTGGACCCATCAATTCGGAAATTTACATCAAGACACTCACAAAATGGAATCATCGTTATTGCAGGGTTAGACCTCACAAGAATTGAGAGCAACTGCTTCGCCTTCACAACAAAACATGTCCTTACACAAGTTTGCAAACAAGGGAGGTGTAACGAGTTCACCTTAGGTAGTGAGAGTGAACCACACCCGAGGTGTCTCTGGCACTCCCGTGTATTCTAGCCCCAGGGGTTGGTCAGGCAGATACACATTTTTACTCTGTGGTTGATCTCATATTAGTTAATTATGTCTACAAGCCCCTCCAGATTCTAGACCCCCACTAACTACATACCCCTGTGGAACAATGAACACTTAGGCATCGTCCGAGACCACACTCAATCATTATACAAAGAGCAAGTCAACTTACATAAAGTTTATTCTACCCTTGAGAATATAGAACTGAAATGAACATCCTGATAGAATAATCTATTTACACAAATAGAAGATAGAGTAGAGACAGAATCAGAGATATACTTGTCATCATCAGGTGAGAAGTAGATTGGATGCAGATGTCCCGTCCAGTCGGTCCGCCACTCACCCGGCTTCCTTCCAGTGAGATGACTAGAACCTTGGAGACCACTCCGTCTCCAGAGCGTGGATCCACAACAATAGAGTCACTGCTGGACCTCACTCAACTGGACCAACTGCATCGGTATCACTCCCACGGAGTCAAAGTTAATACACAGTTCTGTAACAACACTGGTTGGGAGACAATCCTCCTGGACTTGACTCCAAGTATTCGTGACTTCGATGAACCTAAGTAGTCACTGACCAATCTAATGGTCCATCAATCATAGCACAGTAACACTGCTTGAAGAATATGTCACTGACCAATTCAATGGTCCCTCACAGTAACACTGCTTGAAGAATATGTCTATGACCAATTCAATGGTCCCTCACAGTAACACTGCTTGAAGAATCAGATATGGCAACTGAAATGTCACTGAGTCCTACTCGAACACAGTTCATAATCTTCATACTGGGTCAGTACATTATTAGAATCAGACATCTATTTCACGGAAACCAATTCAGGTTGGACTATAATCAATTGTCCCTTCCACCTGGTAACACTTGTCACAAGTTACAATGAATAGCTGGTGTAGTTCTTCTCAAGACCTGCCACTATGGCTGTCATAAGAACCATTCAAGTGTCTAAATCTCATTTTTCCACGTTGAGAAAGAAGAACTAAAGAAGAACAAACAGCAACAATTCACCTAAACGAACATCCCTTGAAACAAGTAAAGAGCTTCAAGTACCTAGGAAGTATAATATCATCAAATGGCAGATCAGAAGACGAGATCGAAAATAGGTGCAATAAGGCAAATCAACTCATTGGACAAATGGCACCAATACTAAAGAACAAACATGTATCAATAACTACTAAGAAAGCACTTTACAACACAATCTTCCTACCAACTCTGTGCTACCAATGCCAAACCTGGACAATGACAGAAAAAGAGAAAAGAAAAATCACAACAACAGAAATGAGGTTCCTGAGAAGAATACTCAACGTATCAAGAAGAGATAAGATCAGAAATGAAGAAATCAGGACTAAAGTGGGGGTTAAAGCTGCTCTAGATTTTATTAGAAAGCAGCAAGTCAAATGGTTTGGCCATGCAAGTAGGCTACCAGTCAACAGCATGCCACAACAGGCAATGACGTACAGACCAGATGGAAACAGAGGAAGAGGCCGACCACGTAAACGCTGGACGGAGGGAATAACAGAATCCATGGGAATGTCGATATACGAAGCCCATAACCGGGCACTCTCACGAAGTTTATACTTCACCTCGACACCGCAAGGTACAAGAGGAACATGATGAGATGAGATGATGAGGCGGAACCACCGTAATGCTATACGGTCAGGTGTTTCCTTTCTTTGAGCATGATTACTCAAAATGCTGAAATGTTCCTGGCTGAAATAGAGTATCTTCTACTGTAGAAAAACATCACAAACCATCACGTCCCACACGTGCACCTTCAGGGCACCTGGATTACTTGATGCAACCTTCACTCATGGTGAATCACATTGGGTACATGGTGTGGTTGAGTCGGGCGTGATAAGTAAAGAATTGAACCCTTCGCTGTGTCACACGAAGTGGTTTCCCCTGCCAACGACAATTATAGTTGACTGGTTCCTCAACAGGCAAACTCCTGAAAAGGAAGAGCGACCGGTGAGAGTATACTGGCCCAAACATTAGTCCACATGCATCCTACCAATGACTACTCAACCCTCAGTCATGCTACTTAGTTATACATATAACCAAAGCATTATCTCTATATGGAGAGTAGAAAAGCATGGGTTCAGGAATGTCAGCTGGCCTCACAGAACAGCCCGTCAAACAGAGCAAGAAATCAGAATGACGAGTCTGATCGTTGGTCTCACCTATCCCTAATCATCTACCAGTCGTCGCTAACGTCAGTAGTGATAGTAGGCTGTTATCATAGTTCTAATTTAATCAAACTAAACAATAAGGTAAAGAGTCCATGGACTCGTTCCTAACATCATCAATGTTCATTAAGAAACATAATACTGATCAATATACCATCCCTCGGGATATAGGAAGAGTACATGATCACATCCAATATGTACACAAGCCTGTTTGCTGGTGGGACCACCTGCCCACGCCATAGCAAACTCTTCTTATCAGACTCTGCCTTAGAGTCAAGAAGCCTTCTTGCGAATACATGTTCCCCACATGTTCCAAGGGTGATGTTCCAGTTCCGCCCTCCCAAGTGGTTTAGCCTTTGGCCGGGACCGAACTTCATCGTTGGTCTGGTCTACCAACCTATACTTTCACAACTTGCTTTCACTTCCCCCATATCCTATATGTCCCCTGTCTCATACAGCCTCCTTGCATCCTTCCATACTTCCAGCACCTTAGAATTCACTCGCACTAGCGCCAGTATGAAAGAACCAGATAGCTCAGACAAGAGTTCAGAACGCATATGTATATCGCGACGGCACGCATTGGTATCACGCATCGAGCTATTCGGAATTACTCCAGGAAGTATCACATGCCATGACCTAATATATATACACAATGCCACATCATATATACATATCACCAATACAGACTTACCTTCCCACAGAAATCCCGTGTTCCACACAATGAATTCACTATTAAGTTACTACACAATAGTTACATCATTCCTGGTGGCACAGAACTAAGTTCTTCCTTTACTTAGTAACTAAGCACAATTTTGTCTGAATCTCCACCTACCAACTTACCTGGTTTTCTAACCGTTCTTCTGGCTTCAGCAACTGACTGACATAAATCTAAGTTTCTATCAGGTACAAGTAACTATGTTTTATTCTAACACAGCAACCTAATAGATGCAACGATTTGCAATATATGGTAAATATAATTTACATCCATATAGCCCACATCGCATTCCTGCGTTCCCAACAGCTGATTCGCGAACACACAGTAAACAAACACACGATTAGCCGTCAACTGCGTTATCGATCGGTTTGCTAATTAGTATGCAAGGACATCCGCATAGGTAATGAGGTTAGAACAATGGCGTTTTGTACACACTTACAAAGTTAAATGATTTAAACAAATATGTACCTGAATGTTGAAAACCAGATTTCCAGTCAGCTTCAGAACTGTTCAAGGGCTTCTCAGCTTCCTTTCCATAACAGTCAGCCGAATCATGGTTGAGGTGAGACGCCACACAAAATTGGCTCACAACGGCCTGCGTCTGCTCCCTTCGAGCAAATTGAAGTGAATGAATGGTTAAGCCAATTTCCCCACTCGTGCCAACTCAATGCGCACAGGAAGCTAGTGCTTCTTGAGAAAAGACACTTTCTCGGGAAACCGTCATTCCCCGCCTAGAATTTCTAGATCTTTCTGCACGAGAATTTAGTGCGATACCCAGCCTCACGGGTCACTCAAATTCCGGTGTTTCGAGAAGATTCTAGATAGTAATTCCTCTATCGGCTTCCCTCAGTCTATTTTTAGCTGGGAAAGTCCCCCGATGACGCGCCAAAATAGTGCGGGATCTTTACGACCCAAGACAGATAAACGCGTTTCGTCACAGGAGGCAATAGACAAAATGTGGTGGAATGTACTGCCCCCCCCGTCCACCTTACAGTCCAGACCTGGCAACATCTGATTTCCATTGTTTCAGTCTCCTTAAGAATGCTATCCGTGAGACAAAGTTTGAAGACAATGAGGGAGTGAAGAAATGGCTATGAGAACAGGACAAAATGTGGTACAGATCTGGGATATATGCTCTTATTTCAAGGTGGTGTAAAGCTGTTAAAGTTGATGGACATTAAGTTGACAAGTAGAAATGTTTGCTGCACATGTGCATGAACTTTGTGACTAAATTCCATTTGTACGTTATTAACAGTTAAAAAGATAATAATTGTGGGGTATAACTTTCTGACCTCCCCTCGTATATTAGCTGTTTAAATTTCCCACATCCATATTTCACTTGGAGGTTATTTGGATGTTTGATTTTTACGCAAATTCTACTATTGCTGGTTCTTTATCTCCTAGTCCACTAACAAATATCCCCTGTGTGTTTTGCACTTTAGCCATTGTTCGCTTATTTGGTGTGTTTCCGATGTGAGCGCAGATAGAGCCATGCTTTTCAGTCAATTTCCTTCATAATTCTTGAGCAATAGTGTGTGAACAAATAAATTCCCTGTACCGGTTTACTGGACCTGCTGTAGGTTTATCCTTATTAGAACACTTCAATGTTTGAAAACACACACAAAACACATATGTATTCCAAAAAACAAGAACCCAAAGACTGTTTGATAGTTAATGACAACATGCAACTTCAAAACTGATCTCACCTTCTCAGGTTTGAAACTAATTGGAGCTGACCCTTCACAGCTGCAGACGCTCCCGTAACCTTCAACTCTGCTGCAGAATGCTTTCCTTCTCCTACCCTCCTCAGTGTTTGGCCAGGAACACTCATCCTCTGAAAAGAAATAGAATCAACGATAATGTTAAATCAACAAACATCAAAATTCATGCAATAACAAGTGCATAATTTATTGAATAATCACTTAATATTCAACAATCACAGTAAATAATACATGAACCACTATTGAACATTTAATAATCAAAGTGTTTAATTCATAAACAACTATTGAACATTCAATAATCAAAGTGTTTAATTCATAAACCATTACCGAACATTCAATATTCAAAGTGTTTGAAATTCATAAACCACCGCTGAACATTCAATAATGAAGTTTTTAATTTATGAATCACTACTGAAGGGAATAATCAAAGTGTTTAATTCACAAATCACCACTGAGCTTTCAATAATCAAAATATTTAATTCATGAACTACTACTGACCATTTAATACTCAAAGCATTTAATTCATGAACCAGCACTGAACATTCAATAATCAAAGTATTTAATTCATGAACCACCACTGAGCATTCAGTAATCAAAGTGTTTAATTCATCAACCACTACTGAACATTCAATCGCAATTATCATGATCATCTGTCTTGACTGTTCAATTATGCCACCACATAAACAATCTTAAAAACATCACCAACACTGACATCATACAGAAATCATTAACTAATACTGGCATCATAAAAACATCATTAACTAATACTGGCATCATAAAAACATAATTAACCAATACTGACATAATAAAACATCATTAACTAATACTGACATCATTAAAAAAACATCATTAACTAATACTGGCATCATAAAAACATCATTGAGTTATACTGGCATCATAAAAACATCATTAACTAATACTGGCATCATAAAAACATAATTAACTAATACTGACATAATAACACATCATTAACTAATACTGACATCATAAAAAAAAAACATCATTAACTAATACTGGATTCATAAAAACGTCATTGACTTATACTGGCATCATAAAAACATCATTAACTAATACTGGCATCATAAAAAAAGACACCATTAACTAATACTGGCATCATAAAAATATCATTAATTAATACTGGCATCATAAAACATCATTAACTAATACTGGTGTCATAAAAACATCATTAACTAATTCTAGCATAATAAAAGCAACACTAATCCTGACAAAAACACGTCGCTAGCTAATACTTACTGCCTGGAGGAGAAAGAGGGACTTCAACCACCATTTCCAGTTTGTCTCCCCAAGTCTCAATACTTGCTGCCTTGTTGTGTTTTTCCCCTATCTTGCCACCTTCCCAACGAAAATAAAAACAGTAAGAGAACATATAGCTTGATGACTAGGATTCACAGAGAACAGGCTACGACACACCAGACACTCCTCAGGAATGAAGGAATTCAGATGATTGGGATTCACAGGGAACAGGCTATCACACACAATACACTCATTGGGAATGAAGGAATTAAGATGATTGGGATTCACAGGGAGCAGGCTATCACGCACCAGACACTACTTGGGAATGAAGGAATTCAGATGACTGGGATTCACAGGGAACAGGCCATCACACACAATACACTCCTTGGGAATGAAGGAATTAAGATGATTGGAATTCACAGGGAACAGGCTATCACATACAATACACTCCTTGGGAATGAAGGAATTCAGATGATTGGAATTCACAGGGAACAGGCTATCACACACAATACACTCCTTGGGAATGAAGGAATTCGGATGTTTCTGAGGCAAGACTGGGTATTAGGACATGATCTGAGAAGTAAAGGTAGTCAGCAGGATACTGATTACACCATCCGTTGAGTGCTGATTGGTTTATGAAAAGCATAGGGCCAACACCATATGTCCTACTATAGGTTCTACAGCACGGTGTACATGAAAGATAGGTTCTACAGCACTGTGTACATGAAAGATAGGTTCTACAGCACAGTGTACATGAAAGATAGGTTCTACAGCACAGTGTACATGAAAGATAGGTTCTACAGCACTGTGTACATGAAAGATAGGTTCTACAGCACAGTGTACATGAAAGATAGGTTCTACAGCACAGTGTACATGAAAGATAGGTTCTACAGCACAGTGCACATGAAAGATAGGTTCTACAACACTGTGTACATGAAAGATAGGTTCTACAGCACAGTGTACATGAAAGATAGGTTCTACAGCACAGTGTACATGAAAGATAGGTTCTACAGCACTGTGTACATGAAAGATAGGTTCTACAATACAGTGTACATGAAAGATAGGTTCTACAGCACAGTGTACATGAAAGATAGGTTCTACAGCACAGTGTACATGAAAGATAGGTTCTACAGCACTGTGTACATGAAAGATAGGTTCTACAGCAGTGCACATGAAAGATAGGTTCTACAGCACAGTGTACATGAAAGATAGGTTCTACAGCACTGTGTACATGAAAGATAGGTTCTACAGCACAGTGTACATGAAAGATAGGTTCTACAGCAGTGCACATGAAAGATAGGTTCTACAGCACAGTGTACATGAAAGATATGTTCTACAGCACTGTGTACATGAAAGATAGGTTCTACAGCACTGTGTACATGAAAGATAGGTTCTACAGCACAATGTACATGAAAGATAGGTTCTACAGCACAGTGTACATGAAAGATAGGTTCTACAGCACTGTGTACATGAAAGATAGGTTCTACAGCACAGTGTACATGAAAGATAGGTTCTACAGCACAGTGTACATGAAAGATAGGTTCTACAGCACAGTGCACATGAAAGATAGGTTCTACAACACTGTGTACATGAAAGATAGGTTCTACAGCACAGTGTACATGAAAGATAGGTTCTACAGCACAGTGTACATGAAAGATAGGTTCTACAGCACAGTGTACATGAAAGATAGGTTCTACAGCACTGTGTACATGAAAGATAGGTTCTACAATACAGTGTACATGAAAGATAGGTTCTACAGCACAGTGTACATGAAAGATAGGTTCTACAGCACAGTGTACATGAAAGATAGGTTCTACAGCACTGTGTACATGAAAGATAGGTTCTACAGCAGTGCACATGAAAGATAGGTTCTACAGCACAGTGTACATGAAAGATAGGTTCTACAGCACTGTGTACATGAAAGATAGGTTCTACAGCACAGTGTACATGAAAGATAGGTTCTACAGCAGTGCACATGAAAGATAGGTTCTACAGCACAGTGTACATGAAAGATATGTTCTACAGCACTGTGTACATGAAAGATAGGTTCTACAGCACTGTGTACATGAAAGATAGGTTCTACAGCACAATGTACATGAAAGATAGGTTCTACAGCTGTGCACATGAAAGATAGGTTCTACAGCAGTGTACATGAAAGATAGGTTCTACAGCACTGTGTACATGAAAGATAGTTCTACAGCACTGTGTACATGAAAGATAGGTTCTACAGCAGTGTACACGAAAGAGAGGTTCTACAGCACAGTGTACATGAAAGATAGGTTCTACAGCACAGTGTACATGAAAGATAGGTTCTACAGCACTGTGTACATGAAAGATAGGTTCTACAGCACTGTGTACATGAAAGATAGGTTCTACAGTACAGTGTACATGAAAGATAAGTTCTACAGCAACTTGTACATGAAAGATAGGTTCTATGGCAAACTGTACACGAAAGACAGATTCTACAGCAAAGATAGGTTCTCCAGCAAAGATAGGTTCCACAGCAAATATAAGTTCTACAGCAAAGATAGATTCTACAGCAAAGTATACATTAAAGACTGGTTATACAGCAAAGTGTACATGAAAACTGGTAGTACAGCAAAGATAAGTTCTACAACAAAGTGTACATGCAGACTAGCACCACAAAGTAAAGAACACACACTAAACATATATACCAAATACAGCCCTGAAAAATATATTCAACATTCTATTTTATGATGAATAAAAAAACAATGAACTTTATTTTCAAAGCATTAAGGATTGGGTATGCAGGCTCATCTAACATTCTGTCCTTGATATCTCTCTCCTTTCATACATTATTTCAACCATCAATCTCTAATTAGATTAATCTTAAACTACACCTACAATTATATATGCATGCTAGAGGCGTGGAAAATGTGTACAAATCAATGACTACAAGAATAATTAATATTAATTATTACAGTAATGGTAATTAACAGTAATGAAAATGTCCCGCAATACTAGACAGAAGAATGCTTAGTATAAACATTATTTCATGGGAGAGTGAAATCTACACCGCGATATATTGAAATAGCTTGTGATTGTATGCCTAGAGATTGGTGATGTCTTTAATTTACTGTGTATTTAAACGTCAGTTGCATATCCTTTTACATGACAATGCCATCAACCCTATAATTATTTAGCTATATGTGAATTACTCGACAATTTTTACGTTCAGTTGTTAGCCACTGCTATCTGAATTACCGGCGATACCATTGAAATCAATGCAAGGCCGCCTGCTTCCAGATCACCAGCAGTTGATTGTGAACCCTCGACTTGGTAGGTAGGGCAACTGTTTAACTGAGCTCACCAACCCTTAAGCCACAAGCGCTGGCATTTAAACCATTTGAACAATGACAAAATAAGATTTTGTGAATTAGTTTGACTTTTCTGAAAATTAAGCCTTTAAACCGGTTAGCGGGGTATGGGTATCCCCTATCAAAGGAGATGTAAGACGCCTCCTTTCCTCCGTTAGTCTACGGGACACCCTTGGGCAAGGTGGAGTACCCGTTTAGCCCCCCAATCAGGGTTACGTGAAGCCATGGAAGCAGGTGGTGGATGGAGTGTGAGAGCAGCCAACAGATTGTTGTTGGTTATGGTCTTGCACTCTGCGGCGATAGGCAGATGATCTCATCAGTAGAGACAATGGCTATGGCCACCGACTAGTACAGTCACTGCCCAGAAGGAAAGCAATGGCAAACTACCTTCTGCAAAACTTGCCAAGAAACCATAACAACCATGAAAGAAAACATAATAAGAAAGAGATCTGGTGGCGAGACCCCCAGGCCAGGCAGATCAGATGACACTGGGGAAGAGTGTGACACAGGGACCAGTACTAGTAATCGTGATGACGGAGTTAATCCTGACTGTGTTACCAAGGAAATCCCCTGTGTCAGACTAAGAAACAGAGTGAGAATAGCAACGTGGAATGTGAGAAGTCTGTATGAGGGAAAGCTTAAAGTAGTGTGTGATGAGATTGAGAGGTTAAACATTCAAATTTTAGGAATTAGTGAACATCGCTGGAGCGGCAAGGGACATTTTACAACTGAAAATGGAAGTATTTTCATTTATTCTGGTAGAGATGTCGGAGGCCAGAGTGGTGTGGCATTTTGTTTAGATAAGACAACTGCAAAAGCTTTAATGGGATATAATCCAGTTAGTGATAGAATCCTCACTATTAGACTTAAAGGCCGTCCAAAAAACACAACTCTCATACAGATATATGCACCTACTTCAACAGCAGAGGAGGACGAAATTGAAGATTTTTACAACACACTAAAGACACATTAAATAAGATTGGTCATAATGATATAGCAATAATAATGGGAGATTTTAATGCAAAAGTAGGTGCAGGAAGAGCTGAAAATGAGAGACACGTTTTAGGAAAATTTGGATTAGGAAATAGAAATGATGCAGGTGACAAATTAATTGAATTTTGTACAGAAAATGAGTTAACGATAGCCAACACGCTTTTTAAACAACATCCAAGAAGACTCTTCACATGGAAGTCTCCAGACAGTATTATCAAAAATCAGATAGATTATATTTTAATACAAAGAAGATGGAGATCAAGCATAACATCTGCAAAAACCCTACGAAGTGCAGACTGTGATACAGATCATCAGTTATTAGAAGCAGATCTGAAATTAAAACTCAAAAAGTTTACCCGAGGACCAAGGCCACTTCGTTTTGATCTCACAAAAATATCAGATGCATACAATATAGAAGTTAGGAATCGCTTTGGGGTCTTGATGTCTGTACAAGAAGAAATGACACCTGATGAACTGGCAGTACAAGCTAGAGAAATCTTGATAACTGCAGCCAAAGATTTAATTCCGACCAAGAAAAAGCAACTTAAGCCATGGATTACATCAGACAACACGTTAGAATTAATAAAACAACGAAGGGAGCTGAAACAGAAAGGAGATGAATCTGATAACAGCAGGATGAAGTATAAATCTTTAACTTGAGAAATAAGAAAGAACACAAGAAAGGACAAAAATCAATATATACAAGATTGCTGTACCAGAATAGAGCAATATCATAAGGCTGGAAGAGATTATGAAATGTTCAAAGAAATGAAGTTATTGACAAGAAATGTTCAACCTCAATTGAATGTTATCTGTGACAAGATGGGAAATACCTTAACAGAATCTAGACAAATTCTAGAAAGATGGCAGGAGTACTGCAGTGGAATGTATGATATGAGTGACAGTGAGGATATGAATGAGATACATGAGCCAATGAGCAACAGAACCTGAACCCTCATTAGATGAAATTGCTTGGCCTATAAAGAACCTGAAGAATGGTAAATCACTGGATGTGATGAGATACCAGCTGAACTAATTAAAGCGGGAGGAGAAGAAAGCATACACATATATCATGCATTATGTACAAAGATTTGGAAATATGGTATATGGCCAAAAGATTGGAAGAGAACTATCTTCATTCCAATACCAAAAAAGGGCAACCTGAAATTAAGCACCAACTATAGAACTGTTGCCCTGATCAGTCATGCAAGTAAAATTCTACTAAAAGTCATAATGCGAAGACTTAGTAAGAAAATGGAAGAAGAGATTAACGTAGTTCAAGCTGGATTTAGACAAGGAAGAGGAACAAGAGATCACATATTCAACATGCGTTTAATAATAGAGAAGTGCAGAGAATTTAATGTAAACCTATTCTCATGTTTTGTGGATTATTCAAAGGCATTTGACTGTGTACAACATCAGAAACTTTGGGAAATCATGAGGAATATGGGCTTTCCATCACATGTAATACAACTCATAAGAATGCTCTATCTAGACCAACAAGCAGCGGTTAGAATAGATGGCAAGACATCAGATTGGTTTGACATCAAGCAAGGAGTCCGTCAGGGATGTGTGCTGTTACCCTATTTGTTTAACCTGTACGCTGAAAATATAATGAGAAATGTAAGAGATGATATAAACAGGGAGCTATTATGATGCCCTAAATATCGGCGGTCATGACATACCAGAGATTCGATATGCTGATGATACAGTATTACTATCCACAACACAGAATGGCATAGAAAACCTAATAGCCTCAACCCAACTGAATAGTGAAAATCACAACTTATATCTTAACATAGCAAAAACAAAGATAATGCACACAGATAAAACTACTATGGAGAAAGAAATATACATTAATGGGGGAAAATTGGAGGTGGTGGAAAATTTTGAATATCTTGGGTCATTGATTACCAATAACGGTGACACAATGAAAGAAATTAAACGGCGACTATCCATTGCTCTTCAAAGACTAAAACAGATGAATAAATTATGGAGTGGGACAGACAGAACTACAAAAATTAGATTTTTAAGAACATGCATCTTTCCCATTGCAACATACGCCTGTGAGACATGGACACTTACTTAACAAGCTGAACAGCGCATAAACGCCTTTGAATATAAATGTTATAGACGAGTTCTAAGAATATCTTGGGTAAAGAAAAGAACAAATGCATCCATACTTCAAGAGTTGAATACTGAGGAGGGTTGGCTATTAAAGACGATAAAACAAAGAAAACTGAAGTATTTTGGTCACTTGAAATGTCACGAAGGTTTGGAGAGAACAATAATGGAAGGGTATATGCTTGGGAAGAGAGGAAGAGGAAGGCCAAAGAGAAGATGGGTGCAGGATGTGGTGGATGATCTCCAGATGGGTGTATCAGACACGGGACATCTTGCTTGTGATCGAGAGGATTTCCGGAAGGTTGTTATGGGAGCGAGGTTCTGCAAAGGACATGCTACTGAATGAATGAATGAAGCCTTTAAAAATAGCCCTAGATGTCAAACACTAGAGAAACCTGCAGAAGACAGTGCAGTTCATGCAGGAAACAAAATTACAGATCTAGGCTGATTCCAAGCAGGAGAAACAATTTCTCAAGATAATGATTCTCATCTTCAAAAGACAATGCCAGAATGGCCAAATAGATAAGAGCATTCATTCTTAAGTTTTCGATATGCTGATGTTTGATGCTGAGGTAGCGGGTTCAACACCTAAACCTAAATGTTGACTTCTTGTCTTTGATTTGGGGATGTAAATTACAAGCACCCCAGAAGACAGAGTGGTTTCCCCTGATGGCAAGGGGCACTAGTAATAGAGAAAGCTAATCCATACGCAAAATCAGTCCAGTGCACAAGAAGTAGTAGCATGTTTATGGACTACACTTGAGTTCAAAGGGAGCAAACAATAACAACAAATCTTCATAAGAGAACCCACCGATAGCAAAACATTGTTATAATTACCTCCCTTGATGGCTACAAAAGCCCACATGTCTCTGTAGCCAATTTCTGTGATTTTCTCACTACCCAGGGCCTTGATGAACTCACGAGCTGGAGCCTTCAGCTGGAATGATCCCTCATCCTGCAAGACAATAATTTCACATCATTTGACATTAACTCATTCTACACAAAGCAGAGTGTTTCTTAGAAGCAAAATACAGACATTCTACAGGATCTGAACATTGCATCAAATTAGTTAGTCGCGGTTCCAACTTTACGGCAACGGGTCGACCCCATTATACTCTGGGGTCGGAAGGATACTAATATTTGCAGATGATATTCTTGCATATAGGCAGAGGAGAGATAGGGAACAAACAGCCCAGGAGCTACAGGCGACAGTAGACAAAGTGATTGACTGGTGCACAGAAATGAGTGCTGTCATCCACCCTGAAAAGGCGGCTGTTTTGTGGTGCTCTCTGGACAACAGGATTGTGAGAGCTGATGTCCCGAGCCTCATGACAGATGGTAGAAACGTCAACAGAGAGAACAAACTGAAGTATCTGGGAATCACATTTTGACAGGAGCTTCTCCAAGGACCATGTGGAGACGGTTGTAACAAGATCTCAAAAGGGACTCAATGCACTTAAAACTATGGCTGCAATGGACACAGAGCAGAGAATGCTCTTCACACTATACCAGCACTTAATCCCCTCAGTGATTGATTATGGACTAAGACTGCTCACTGTCTCAGAGAGTCAGCTGGTGAAGCTAGAGAGCATACAGAACGAAGCTATGCGGGTCATTCTGGGATGCACCAGAGACACCCCAGTAGTGTGTATGCGTTACACCCTTGGTTTGCTGACTGTTGCAGGTAGGCTCAAGGTGATGCAGGTGAAGACATACCTCAGAGTAGCTGCAGACACAGATAACCCTTTGCATGAGGCGCTAGAAGCAGTTATGGGTCAGCGACTGATAAGGGGGAAATCATGGATGGCGCAGGCGGAGGATACGATCAGACACGTGTGCATCTTGGAGAACATTAGGCGAGGAGAGGAGTGGGTCAGAGTGCCAGCAGAGCAGTCAGACTTGTGCAGAGTTATAATCACATTGAGCCAGGAGTGCAGTTAGTGGCCAGCAGGGGCCATGGAAGTGGAAATTCAGCAACTAATTCAGGATAATGCTCGCTCGGGTGATGTCATCATCTACACAGATGGTTCAGTGTCAAGAGGTAGGAGAAGTGCCTGGGGGTTTGTAGCAAAAGCTAATGGTCGACGTTTGGTGCAGGAGAGCCTGGCATATGATATCACATCTAGCTTTAGGATGGAGGTGGAGGTGGTCACTGCAGCTTTCCGCTGGATGGAGAATACGATACACACACACATCGTGATTGTAACCGACTCAGAAAGCATGCTGAGGAAGGTGAGGACAGGCATGCTTCGTGCAGAGTGGCTTGCTTCGCTTCGGAGGACACGGGTGGCAAGCATGCCTGGATCTTTTCTCCGGGGCATTCCGATGTGCTGGTGAATGAACAGGCGGACAGATTGGCTGGCTCTGCAAAACTTGGCGGAATACTGAAGCATGACAAGGCAGACGTGGTTGCGGCCTTGTGGAAGCACGTGCACACCTTGGAGGAGCAAATGGATCACCATGGTCTGGCAAGAATGAGGCAGCGAGGAGTGACAAGGGGTTCTGGCCGTCGTTCGACGCTCAGAGGAAAGGCGAGACGGACTTATATTCAGATTGCTACTGGTACTATTGGTGTTGGAACTCTTTGCTGGCTGCTGAGATTGGGGACGGAGTGCTTATGGGAATCATCTGAATGCTGTGATGTCAGTTCTTAAATCAATCAATCAATCAATCAATCAATCAACCAATCAACCTGTGTCAGGGAATATCACACAAAATGCTCCTCACTGCCCAATGTGAAAAGTGGAAAAGACTGGAGTCCCGACAAGGCAACAGCCTGGACAGGTACACTGCATAATGCCACCGCCAGAATGCCAACACAAAAGTCCTCCTCAAAAAATACAGTTCATTGTTGATGGAATCGGCAGTCACCAGAAAGACATCATTGACCTGGCTTTTATCCCATATGACTCGGTCTCTTTCCACATGGCGACCCACCAAAAGTGACGCACAAAGCACGAACTCCATAGCTCCGGCATAACTTGCCCAGGAATCGCAAACAGCCAAAAAATGCTGGGGCTGACTGCTACGTACTGAAAAGGATATGCAACTAACTAACTTGGAAACTAAAATATTTTGGCCACATCAAATGTTACAGTGTTTAGAAAGAGTAGTAATAAAAAGAGTAGTAATAAAAAGTATGGTTGCTCGAAGACAAGGCAGAGGTTCACCAACACAAAAACATTCAAGAAGCGTGGGCATGAACATGTATGATGCAGGAGATCTGGTGTAAGACTGAGAGTCTTCCCGGCGGTCTCTGATGACAGCAATGTTCTGCAAAGGGCTTGCTACATAATGAAGACACCATGCAGATACATAAATGAAGAGAGGATAATACTAAAAAAAGTTAGTTAGTTGCATATCCTTTCCAGGATGTCGCAGTCAATACCAGCATTTTTTTGGCTGTGATTTCTTGGTAAGTTTACATTCAGTAGTTTGCCATTGTTTTCAATTTGCCATCTGAACATTGTGCTAATCCAGACATTCTTTCATTCTCTGCATTTTCACAGCATCAGTATTGTTATGCCGGCTCTGTGGTGAAGGGGTACGGATGCAGTTCGTAATCCAGCATACCCCATTTGAAACACAGCTGCTGGCGATTTGGCAGCAGACCGCCTTGTGTTGGTTTTTATAAAATGGTATGAGTGCCAGTGGTTCCAAAAGCAATGCCAAACTACTGAATGTAAGCTTGCCAAGATATCACAAACAGCTAAAGTATGCTGGGGTTGATTGCAACATCCTGTAAAGGATATGCAACTAGTTCACTAAATAAACTAACTAGTCCACTACACATCTTTTCAATAACTGTATTGTTATGTGCCTCTATAGAATGAATTACACTGCAGTCTCATCACACTTGATACTCATTGCACACAACTTCAACAGACATTTCCACAAGGCCTGCCTTCTCTATCTTCTGGTTGCAGTTTACCAGAAAGGCAGCAGACTTGTGTCTCTTTTAAAGTGTCCCCCCATGCATCAACATATCCAATTCCGGAGACCTTGCAGACAGGAAGAGAATGGACAACAGTGACTTTCACATACACTAACACACATAATACCTTAATAGCAAAAACCAGAATCCTTCCTGCAGATACCATGTTAAGGAACAAGACCATAGCATCATCTTCTTGCTGGCTGTAAGTATCAAACACCCGCTTGGCCATAACACTGCCCTGTGAATATAACACATTGAACACATTTATTTTGGGTGTTCACTTGCTTTAAACTCAAGGGTAGTCTATATACACGCTACTACGTCTACAGGGTGTTTGTAAAGTCTCACTACACTTTGTATGTAGAACAAGTTTGAAAAATGAAGTACATGACGTCAACAAAAATTGTGCTTCACAGTCCACCATGAAGCAATATGCAATGAATGGCTGTCGTCTGCTGGAGTAATTCTATGGGGTTTCTTGAAAGGAAATGTTTAGAAAAATAATGTACACACAATTGAGGACCTGAAAGAAGCAACCAGAATTACCATTAAAAAATAACATCAGACATGTTGCAGAAGGTATTTTACAATATGAAGAGACGTGCACAGTCATGTCTTGAAGTCTCGTGGACATTTCCAACATCTGTTATTATGAATACTTCATTGGCAATTTCCAGCTTCCCAAAAACAGTGTTAGTCCAAATCAGTGACTGTTGTAACTAATTTAATGCATTTTTAGCACATTTTTGATGACATCATGTACTTAATTTTTCAAACTTGTTCTACATAAAAAGTGTAGTGAAGCTTTACAAACGCCCCATAGTAGATGCCACTACTGGGCAATGTTGAGAAATAGCCCACACAACATTTCTGGTTTGCATGATTGTCCATCCATCCATCCATCATGTGCCACGCCGGTAAGCGTGGGCGGTCATGTTCTGTCATCTCACTCGATCACCAGAGTCGTGGATCAGCTCCGTGTTTCTGTCTCGACCATGCCACAAGGCCAAGCCATCCAGGTACTTGCTTCTAGGTCTTCCCCTTGGTCTGTTCCCCTCGATCTTACCAGTTGTCACCAAATTCTCCAATCCATTTCTTCTCATAACATGCCCAAAAAATTTTGACTGTCTACGTCTAATTTCTCTAATCAATTTACGATCTTCATTTGTTTCTTGAAGGACTTGTTCATTGGTCTTTCTGGCTGTCCATGGTATTCTTTGCATTTTCCTCAGAAACCACATCTCTACAGCCATCAGATGTTTTTCAGCCTGACTGCTCATTGTCCACGCTTCACATCCATACAAAAGTACAGGTTCGATGTAGCATCTCAACACTCTTTTTCTCGTTTCAATTGACATCTTTTTATTGGTCAATATGTTTTTCATCTTGCTAAAGGTTACTTTTGCCATGGCGATTCTTGTTCTAATCTCTTTAAGGCATCTCCCATCAGATGTTATTACTGTTCCGAGATAATTGTACCTGCTCACTTGTTGAAGAATATTCCCATTTACTTGTATATTACATTGTGGTATTTCGTCCTTCCTAGTGACGACCATAATCTGTGTCTTTTTACAATTTAATTCTAACCCTAGTTGTTCACTGTGTGTAACAATCGCATCTACTAAATTTTGTAGGTCCTGTTCATTGTCTGCAATCAAGACTGTATCATCTGCATATCTAATGTTATTGATGCATCGTCCCCCAATGTTGATTCCTTCCATATCTTCAATAATTCTGAAAATACTTTCACTGTACAGGGAAAACAGATCTGGAGACATTACACATCCCTGTCTCACACCCCTTTTAATAGGCTGATATTGGCTTACTTCATTATCAACTCTTATGGCAGCTTGTTGTTTCCAATATATGTTTTTTACAAGTCTAAGATCTTTTCCATCAATTTGTAGATCTTCAAGCATCCTTATCATGTTGCATGATTGTAAAAAAGTTAATAAATTTTCCCCGTATATACACATGCTAAAAATATTATTATGTGTGTACACTGCCTCATTTTGAAATGTCGCCTGGTAAGCAGTCTATTCTATTCAGCCAGCTCTTTTCCATTTTATTCTGCCGATGGATTTTTAATGTACACATGGGATTTCCATTCTTATTCAAGAAGGCTAGATGTCTAATTTTCTATCTTTGGATCAGAATGCCACCTGTTTATTAATTTACAAAACTAGGGTAGAATGCTATCATTTTTATTTAATGTACAAAACTAGGATAGTATGCCATCCTTTTATTAATTTATAAAACTATGGTAGTACGCCATTCTTTTATTAATTTATAAAAACCACTACTATCCAAACTGTGAATTGTTACCAGGTCTGCTTGAGAGTTGGAGGCAACGTCACTTATGTAAAGTCATATCTCATGACACCCAAGCAGCTGTATCTGCAATGATACAGTTCCATGAAATCAAGGGCATTGTCATTTGTGGGTTGGTCAGAAAGGTATGCACCACAATTATTATCTCAGCTAATAATAAAGATAGAAGCATTAAACTAGCACCAATTTAAGTTTATAATCTCTTGAAGGTGTATACCAATTGCAACTCTGTAACCAATTCTAACCATGACACAAAACCATTGAAAAAGCAAATATTAATGACGTACGTTACAGACAGAGGATTGTTATTCTCGTGGAGTGTGCTGCCAAAAGGGGAAATCACCTATTCAGAAATTTACATTAAAACACTCACAAACTAAATCGTCGCTACTGCAGGGTTAGGCCTCACAAGAATCGAGAACAGCTGCTTCTCCTTTACATGAGTCCTCACACAAGTTTGCAAACAAGGAAGGCAATCAACAAAATGTGGTGGAATGTACTGCCCCATCCACCTTACAGTCCAGGCCTGGCACCATCTGATTTCCATCTTTTCGGTTCCCTTAATAATGCTATCCGTGGGACAAAGTCTGAAGACAACAAGGGAGTGATTAATGCAGTAAAGAAATGGCTATGAGAACAGGACAAATTGTGGTACAGATCTGGAATACATGCTCTTGTTTCAAGATGGCGTAAAGCCGTTAAAGTTGATGGGGGATTATGTTGAGAAATAGAAATGTTTACTGCACATGTGCATGAGCGTTATGACTTAACTTTTTATGTGTGTTATTAACGATTAAAGAGATAATAATTGTGGTGCATAACTTTGTGACCTACCCTTGTATTTCCTTCCCTTGCAGAGTAACTAACAATAAGTGCCTGGAAAAGGCTAATGACAGAAGAACATTATATTCAACTATAAGAAAGAGACAAACCCTATTCATGGGTCATGTCATGAGAAGCGTAGGAAAATATTGTGGTGATTGGAAAGATCAGTTGAAGAGGAAGTAGAGGTAGACCAAAAGAAAGGATGATGGATGTCCTAAGAGAGAGGCATGGAGGAATAACATCAGTAGACTTGATTCAGAACATAAGGTACTGAGATCTGTGGCGATACATGAACACCTACACAATTTGGCTGGGCACATGATGATGATGATTTATTTCCAATCCCCTTGCTCTATAATCTTGAAATGTAATTTAATCATCATCATCAAGTGCCCTGCCAGCTGGCGTAGGCGTTCATATCTCTCCTCAGATCGCAGTCTCTGGTGTTTTGGATCAACTCTGCTGATGATATTCCTCCATGCCACCGTCTCAATCCATCCAGCATCATTTCTCTTGGTCTGCCTCTGCCTCTCTTCCCTTCAATCTTTCCAGTTGTCATGATGTTCTCCAATGCCTCTCTTCTCATCACATGACCAAAGAAAGCCGTTTGTCTCTTTCTTATTGTTGTATATAATGTTCTAGTTTCATTAGCCTCTTTCAGGCAATTGTTGTTACTTACTCTGACAGTCCATGGAACTCACATGTTTCAGGAACCACATCTCTGTTGCTTCCAAGTTCTTCCTAATTTGTTCATTTACATTCCAAGATTCAGTGCCATACAGCAAAACAGGTTCTATATTGCATTTCAGCACTCTCTTTTTCTTACATTCAATAATAGTGACTTATTGCATAAGATACTTTTCATTTTTAATTTAATGTCTTCTCATAAAATTTAAGAACCTAACCTGCAGAACACACAGAATAATGCATCTACATGACTGAGTCTCATCAACATACTTACTGTTGATTGGTTAAGAATAATCACATGGATACCTCTGTTTTTATCAAAACCTTCATCTTGAAGAATCTGGGAAAACACAAACAATAAAATAACACAAAAATGAATTAAAGACAAGTCTACAAATAGCATGTACATATCAAATATAAGAGATTAGAATAAGAATTGACATGGAAAAGTTAGTCTTTTGCAAGATAGAAAAAAGTACTCATCAATAAAATACTATCAACTGCAGTGAGAAAATGAGTTAAGTGCTATATAGAAACTATGTTGTCATATGCAAGTAAATCAATATGTAGGCAAGCTGAGAAACTACTAATGACAGTGGAAATATGGTTTCTAAGGAACATGTAAAAGCCATGTACTACTAGTGTTCTGTATTGCTAGGAGAACTAATGTATAAGGGGCGCTCATTTGAAATCCGTTCGCGCCACACCGCGTGTAATTGCGTACGTTGAACATGATCATGTCATAGTCATGTGATAAGTACTTACCAATGAATAAAAGAGCACGTGTTTATCGTCCCATGATGCATAGGTTCTGTTTCTGACCGTTGAAAAAATGGCCGGGTTGATCCAAAATCCATCCAAAGAAGCTCAAAGAGCGGTGATTCAGTTTCTTTCATTTGAAGGATGCCGACCAGTGGACATTCATCGAAGAATGCAGGCAGCGTATGGTAACAAATGTGTGTCGAAGACAACAGTGACAGACTGGGCACAAATTTTTCGAAAGGACATCAGTTCACAACAGATCTTCGACGGCCGGGTCAAGCGCATATTGGTGCAACAGAAAAAACCATTGCCAAAATTGATGCAGCAGTACAGATGAACCGTTGTCGAAGCATACATTCGTTAGCGAAAGAATTTGATGTGTCAATTGGGACAATTCAAAAGGTCGTTCGTAAGAAACTGCAATATCGGAAGGTGTGTTCACAGTGGGTGCCACGGATGTTGGCCGACCACCAAAAAGAGTTGTTGTTACTTTGAACCACTTGCTGCATTACAGAGTGGAGGGTGATGCATTTCTCTTCATGGTGTCACCACTTTGAGCCGAGCAGCAAAAGAGAGAGCATGCAATGGAAGCATGCTGGATCACCAAAAGCCAAAAAAGTCAACAGGTTTCCGCTGGTAAGGTTATGCTGAAAGCATTTTTTGATCACAAAGAGCTATTGTTGGCAGACTTTAAAGAACCTGGTGTCAACATCAACTCTACCCACTACTTGCAAACACTAGACATGTGATTTTCATTTGTTCGGACCTCTAAAAAAGCTATCAATGGGCAAAGATTTCACACAGATGCAGACGTAATGAACGCAGTAAACACTTGATTCAGTGAGCAACCACAATCCTTTTTTGTGGATGGCATTCTCCGCTTACCTAAGCAATGGGATGCTTGCCTGAATGCCTACGGCGACTTATTCTGACCAACCCATGGTGCATAATTCATTCAAAATGAATGCTTTGTTTAATTCTACTACACCTGTTAATGTTTCTTTCATGCTATTGTAATAAAGCAGGAACAAGTAGCGAGGCCCTGTCATCATTTGGAGGTGACAGGTTCGAATCCTGGTCTGTAACTATAGTTTTCAAATGTCATGTTGTCTAGTGTGTCCTCTAATCTCTACTTTTTTCTTCTCCTTCTATGAGCGCCAAACAATAATATGTGTGTCTATTTATGTACTGCAGGACTATGTACTATTAGGACTGATGCTGTATTTTTAGGAGAAATATTGAACTATTAGGGTTGATGGTGTATCCAGAAGAGAACTATCAGACTATTATTGGGGAGCCATGACAGACATCATTAGGTCATAAGGTACAAGGCTTGTCCCCAGAACAAGTTTACAAGTTTTTTTCCCAAGGATCACATGCATATAATTATACTACACGTCCCACTGATCTCTTGGGTAGTGCAATCAGACACTGAGCTCTCTCTCATATAAGGGTCAATAGGAGGCTCCCATGACAATAAGAAATGCAAAGAACAGGCCTTCAGACTGCTGCCCTGGCAACTGTTAGGAAAGAAAACCTACCCATGGGTAGATAGAGCCCCTTACCTGGATGGAATCTGTCTAGAGGAAACAACCCTCATACAAATGCATGCCAAAGTCGGACAACCTGACCTATGAGGTGTGTAACTAAGTGTGACGTACGCCTCTTGAAAGAGGAATGAAGAAGAATACCATGGACGGAGAGAAAAACCAATGAGGGTCCTTCAAGAAACAAACTGAAACTAAAAATTGATTAGAGAAATTAGATGCTTCCGGTCAAGATATTTTGGGCACTTTATGGGAAATAAACCTGAACACTTAGTGACAACTGGCAAACTTGATGGGAAATGAGTGAAGGGGAAGACAAGGAGATAAAAAGCTGGATGGCTTGGTTACATGGCATAATGAGTCCAAGAACACAGACCTGATACAAGACTCGTGTGATCGTGTGACGTGATGAATCATGAAACTCACGACTATTGGAATGGTTTAGTTACATGGCATAATCTGTACAAGAACACAGACCTGATACAAGACTCGTGTGATCGTGTGACGTGGTGAATCATGAAACTCACGACTATTGGAATGGTTTAGTTACATGGCATAATGAGTCCAAGAACACAGACCTGATACAAGACTCGTGTGATCGTGTGATGTGATGAATCATGAAACTCACGACTATTGGAATGGCTTAGTTACATGGCATAATGAGTCCAAGAACACAGAGCTGATACAAGACTCGTGTGATCGTGTGACGTGATGAATCATGAAACTCACGACTATTGGAATGGCTTAGTTAGATGGCATAATGAGTACAAGAACACAGACCTGATACAAGACTCGTGTGATCATGTGACGTGGTGAATCATGAAACTCACGACTATTGGAATGGCTTAGTTACATGGCATAATGAGTCCAAGAACACAGACCTGATACAAGACTTGTGTGATCGTGTGACGTGATGAATCATGAAACTCATGACTACGGAGTTTGTGCTTTGTGCAGCACTTTCGGTGGGACACCCTGCAGAAAGAGGCCGAGCCATATGGGATAAAACCCCGGTCAATGAAGTCTTTCTGGTGACTGCCGTTTTCATCGACGATGAATTGTATTTTTCGTGGAGGACTTTTGTGTTGGCATTCTGGCGGCGGCATTATGCACAATGTACCTGTGCGGGCTGTTGGCTTGCCGACACTCTGTCTATTCCATTGTTCACATGGGGCAGTGAGAAGCATTTTGTGATATTCACTGGCATAGGAACGGAGCAATATGGGGACGACCCGTTGCCGTGAAGTTGGAACCGCAACTAACTAACTAACTAACTAACTCATGACTATTGGAATGGCTTAGTTACATGGCATAATGAGTACAAGAACACAGACCTGATACAAGACTGATATTGTGAGATCATGACAACTCATACAAATTGGAATGGCTTATAATTATGATGACACTTTGTAACTGTGTACAATAATAATGAAACAAATAAAATGAAGTAATATGCAAGATACTAAATTGGTTATCAAGTGCATAAAAACAAGGAAGAAATCAGACAGAAGTCTATACATGAGGATTATCCACACACACACACACCACCCCCACCCACCCACACACACACACACAAACCAGACTTAAAACAGCAATGCAAGCAAGTGGGACAGCGAGCTAGCTGCTACATGCATATGTACCAGGAACACTTTTCTTTAGTATAACAATAGCAGGATCATGGCCTGTTGGTTAGCTGTTGATGCTTTTTTTAAAAGCTTGTTTCAAATCCTTTACAGGACGTAGTAGTCAACTCCAGTTGTTTCGATCACGGTATGCAGGATTACAAATTGCATTCGTAACCCCTTTGCCTCAGAGCCAGATATTGATGTACTTCTATTAAATTGAAGGCACATGCAGTGCATGTGTTGACTTTTGAAACATTCAGCAATGAAGGATTTAGAAGAACAACAAATTTGCATGAAATTCTGTTTCACATTAGGTAACACGTTTATTGAAACTTTCTGAAAAATGTCATAACGAGTTATGAAACCTGGGATTATGGCTATGATACACATCAACTATGATATTACTATCAGACCATGATCCCACTATTGTTAGACTATAGAGGTACATACATATTCGTGTAGTAACTAGCTGGCTGACTCAATTACTTGTGATGCTATCTTAAAAGTCTGGTTTCTTTCTGGACAGCCCTCGTGCACAGGCAGACTTGGCAGGAAGTAAACTGCATGTCAGAGAGAGGACAGGGTACAAGTTTGGGGGGGGGGGGGGGGAGAAAGAAGGGGTTCTGTGATGAAGGAGTTTTGAATACAATTCGTAATCTCGTATACCGTGTTCGAAACACAGCTGCAAGCGATCTAGAAAGATGACAAACAGAAAAAAGACTGAGGTGAATAGAAGGAGAATACAGGAAGAGAAATGGGGAAGGTAAAGCGGCATGTGGTAAACATCTATAGTAAGCTTACAAAGTGTGTAAAAATTAAATCGAACAAAAAAAAACACTTCTAGAAATCATAGAAACCAACACATTGTTCTTACTGTTGTTCCATCAACTGCAATAAACACACTCTCTCTACTAGAAACCAGGTTTATTGTAATGGACTGTGGAAGTGAGTGTCCTTTCAAACTGTTGCTGGAGCTGGGTTCCTCAATTTTCATGTTTACAACATCTGTGTGAAAAGGACACCAGAAATAAATGCAAAACACCAATTTATAATCTGTTGAATGGTGTGATCACTAACTTCCTCATCTTCCTTTCATTTCCCAATGCAGCATACGCCCTCAGCCAGCTCATGCCAAGCCCTTTGTAAACTTGCTCTTGCACTAAAATTGTCTATATTTTGCACTAAAATTGTCTATGTTTTGCACTAAAATTGTCTATGTTTTGCAGCTAAAATTGTCTATGTTTTGCAGCTAAAATTGTCTATGTTTTGCAGCTAATATTGTCTGTTTTGCAGCTAAAAATGTCTATGCTTTGCAGCTAAAATTGTCTATTTTTTTGCAGCTAAAATTGTCTGTTTTGCAGCTAAAATTGTCTATGTTTTGCAGCTAAAATTGTCCATGTTATGCATTAAAATTGTCTGTTTTGCAGCTAAAATTGTCTATGTTTTGCAGCTAAAATTGTCTGTTTTAAGGTAGCTAGTCTCATGCCAACCCTTCTTGCTTGTCTTCTATGACATGCATGGTAGGTTACAGTGATACTATACTTTGTTCCCCTTAAGGGCCCTGGTAATACACATGGATGGTATTCACTAACCGATACACTCTAAGTTACAGGACACACCACAGTCATTCATCCTTAACCCGTATCAACCTCAAACATACACTCTCATGTAGGTCTTAGTATGATTCTAAAATATCCTGCATAATGATTTCTTCACACAGAATGAATCCCAACTGTGTGTATGTTGTGCATGCATATAGAGGAAGTTGTGGCTACCTTTAAATATTTTCTGGCGATTATATGTCCCTGGAGTCAACCCCTCATCATCATCATGCGCCCTGCAAAGGTGTTTATGTCTCTCCACTGATCACGGTCCCTGTTGTTCTGGATCAATTTTACTCTTGATATTTCTCCAAGCCATCACCTTAGCATCATTTCTCTCAGTCGGCCTCTTCTCCTACCGATCATGCCAGTTGTAACAATGTTTCCCAATGCCCCTCTTCTCATTACATGATGAAAACACACTGGCACTTTCTTTTAATTGTGTGTAATGTTCTATAATTAGTCAATGGGAGTTAATCCGTCCTCATCAACTGGGTACATGAGTATTGGGAAAAAGAACGTACAAATGCTTATGAAAGTCTATTGACTGTTCACTTGCATATATTTTGAAGAATTCTGACCTATTTAGCCACAATGAAATCAACAAACAAAAGCTACATTTTGGGGAAATATCAACTCCCATTTTTAAGCTCACACATGTAATGTCAAGGTCACCCCACAGCAAAAACAGCCACTGGGGTGTGAAGTGATAAGTCTTCACACATTCTAGGTCAGAATCTGTAAAGTGGTCTGGTGGTGGTAAGTTTGAGGTGGAGTGACAGGTTCTCTTTCTCATATGCACACCTACAAAGTTAAAAATATCTCAATTTGTGTTGAAACATGCCATTGGTTGTTCCAGCACAAACCAGGAAATTACAATTTCTCTTTCTATGTCACTCCCCCCCCCCCCCCCCCCCTCCCTCCATGCGCGCGTGCGCGTGTGTGTGAGAGAGAGAGAGAGAGAGATAAAGAGAGAGAGAGAGATGGAGAGAGAAAGAAAGAGAGAGAGAGAACCTGATGACAGAAGTTGACCTTCTCTTATAGTCTGTGCCATGTGACATTGGTGATCATGTCCAATACAGTTCTCGGTGTCAAATACTGCCAATTGCTTCTGATGCCAATGTTCCTCCTTGCCATAATGTCAAACTGTCTAGCATCTTCTCTCTTGGTTTCCACCTGCTTCTCTTCCCCTCCAACATTCCCGTTGTCATGATGCACTCAGCTTTCTCCTTCTTATAATATGCCCAAAAATACTGACTGTCCTGTTATGACGCAAGTAACATGTAAATCTTGTTTGATGTCTAGTAAATTAAGACTGAACACAATTCATTCAGCAAGAATGATGTCAAAGATAGTTTAGGAATCGTCTCATCTGGCAGGGAACAGCATATGCTACAGGTACTACAAGGAGTAGATTTTTCCAGAAATGTAGCTGTTATTTATTTATTTCATTTAATGTAAAAAGGCCTGAGCTCATCTATGTAAAGAAAAGGGGAATTACTCCATACATATTATTCACTCAAAGGAAAGTAGTGGTCTAACTCTACATCCTCAATATGCCTTCAGTTCAATATAGTATATCATCACTGCATATCAGCCATATATATATATATATATATATACTAGTTGACCCGGCCCGGCTTCGCCCAGGCCCTGGCGGGGATCTATCTATCTATCTGTCTGTCTGCTTGTCTGTCTGTCTGACCCGGCCCGGCTTCACCCAGTCCCTGGTGGGGAGCATCTCATTTAATTCATATAAGTAGTCATATAAGCTCCCGTTCCTGACTATCTATCTGTCTGTCTGTCTGTCTGACCCGGCCCGGCTTCGCCCAGACCCTGATGGGGAGCATCTCATTTAATTCATATAAGTAGTCATATAAGTTCCCGTTCCCGACTGTCTGACCCAGCCCGGCTTCGCCCAGTCCCTGGCGGGGATCTGTCTGTCTGTCTGTCTGACCTAGCCAGGCTTCACCCAGTCCCTGGTGGGGAGCATCTCATTTAATTCATATAAGTAGTCATATAAGTTCCCGTTCCCGACTGTCTGTCTGTCTGACCCGGCCCGGCTTCGCCCAGGCCCTGGTGGGGATCTGTCTGTCTATCTATCTATGTATCTATCTATGTATCTATGTATCCATCTATGTATCTATCTATCTATCCATCTATCTATCTATAGCCAGGGGCCTTAACTTAAGATATAACAATGCTACTAAAAGTTATGTCCCTTGTTTTATATTTTCTTGTGTTCAGTCATGTAATTACAAAATTAAATTTTAGTAAGGTAATAGCTGATAGTACACTAAAAAAAACTATGACAGTTGGTTGCACTGGAATGAGAAAAAGACGTGTAGAAAATTTCATCTCAATCGGATGGACCGTTCGCGAACACATAAAGAACGGACCCACATACATCCATACATACATACATCGCCTTTTATATATATATATATATATATATATATATATATATATATATATATATATATATATATATATATATATATATATATATATATATATATATATATATATATATTCAGAATGTGCCTTGCCGGCTGACATGGGCAATCATGCTTTTTTCATATCTTGTGATCTCCAGAAGGATGTATCAATCTATGGGCTGACACACTTCTGTACCATGACATAAAGCTATCAAGGATTTTCTCTCGCTGTCTTCAGTACCATGTGGATTTTTTTCTGTTGGGGGAAAAAAGAAAACCCTAACCTGCAGTCTGTAGTGACTGCACCAGCCAGACGGCCTTAATTCCTCAGGCACAAGACCCTCCTGTCCTACACCGCAAGCTACTATAGGCAGTAGATAATAGTAGATGGCAGTCTTCCTTTATCTCTCTTTCCACAAATCTTTCCAGTTGTTACAACATGTTAACATTTTTCTCTTCTTATAATGTGGCCAAACAATAATGACTGCCTCTTTTTGATGAGAAGTTTATACAAGAGACAACGTTGCAGATATAGACAATAAATTTCAAGCGAATTAAAGAAGAAGCATCAAGCCATTCTGACCAATGCTGGAACAGATACATAAGTTCTTGGTTCTAAAAATCAACATCACAGCAATTTGGACAAGCCCACAGATGCTCCATCTTCTTCAGCAAATGTCATAGGGTGAAGCTGCAGATTGTTTCAGTAACACACTGGTTATAGACATGTCAGATTCATCTCCTCATACGCCCCTCCATGCTGGAACCACACCAAACATCATAGGGTGAAGCTGCAGATTGTTCCAGTAACACACTGGTTATAGACATGTCAGATTCATCTCCTCATACGCCCCTCCATGCTGGAACCACACCAAACATCATAGGGTGAAGCTGCAGATTGTTCCAGTAACACACTGGTTATAGACATGTCACATTCATCTCCTCATACGCCCCTCCATGCTGGAACCACACCAACATCCAGTCTCAAACATCCTTGAATACATTTTACTTCCATAACGTTTGCTCGCTTTGAACTCAAACAGTCCATACACATGCTACTACTTCTAGTGCAATGGACTGACTTCTGTGTGTGGATTAGCTCTCTTTATTACCAGTGTCCCTCAGCATCAAGCAAACCCACTCCAACTTCAGAGGTACTTGTAATTTATGTCCCCCAAATCAGGGATGAGAAGTCAACATTTTTATCCAACTGATCGGAGTAGTGATTGACCCCGCTACCTTGACATCTGTACATTGAATGCTGACCTCCCTTGAAAACGTTGCTTCACCTGTTATGTATCTTTAAATAGCAATCGTTCATAACAACAGCAAATGAAACATAGCAAACAAATAAGATGCATCTGTTGAACCAACAAATAAACGTGATCTATAGTGTAAACAAGTCTAGGAAAATAACTAATGAAATATATGAACTAATACAATGAACTTGAGACAACAGAAACATATCAAAGATAAACAGCCCTAGAGAACTGCAAAACAGGATTAAGCAATGCATTACAAGAACAAACAATTCCCAATATACGGGATCATTCTTATACTAAATACACATCACTTAATGAAAAGCTACAAACATTAAGGCAGAAATAGCAGAATTATATAACCTACATCATATGAAATAGTAAACGTATATCACAGTACATTAACATAAAGAATGCATCAATATAATTAATTGTTAAAAAAAAAAACAATACCAAACCAAACAATTTTTCTGTGCCTCAGAACATGACACAATAGATTATGCAACCACATGTATACACAATTCAAGATTGGTGAATCAGCCATGTGCACATGTGGATTGGTGGCAGACAGCAGACCACATACTCCAAGACTGCCCAAAATATGACATATGTAGGCAAACCTTCTGGCCCAGAGAAACAACAGGGGAAGATGAGCTCTATGGGCCACTGAGTGAACTAAAAAACACAATTAAATTCATACAAGAGACAACATTGCATTTATAGACAAATTTCAAGCAAATGAAAGAAGAAGAACAAAAAATAAAAATATGTTGTCTAAAATAACAATACACACTACACATCCCAGTTATACCTCAAAGGGTTGAACAGGTTATTAAAAAAAAAAAAAAAAATGGTTACAAAAACCACAATATAATCAAACTGAGAATAAACATGGAAATAAAAACAACACGTACCATTTTCCGGCTCGTTACCAACCAGCTTTTTGCTGATGTCAAACACATACAGCAGGTTGATAACAGCAGTGGTGAGAAGAACAACAAGGAGCCCAGCCTGAAGATGAAGAAAGATCATTTCACGGAAATCAGAAGGCCAAAACCTCAGCTGTAAAATCATGCCAGTTTTGTGTACTTGGCTTCTATGTCTAGCAAATATATTCTGCTTGAAACTATCTATCTTACCACACTGTTACATAAAAATATATATTATGTAGCAAGAAACAGTAGAAATTAAGGTTATCATACGGAACAATTGATAACAAGATTTAACAGGATGTGGGAACTAGACGATTTATGATGGAAAGAACATAATAAAACATACTCTCAAATACACATAGCACACATGATTGAATTCACTGATCCCAACAACCTGTTACACAGATCTATAAATAAATCAATCTTTAGGAAACAGATGTCGAAATATGAGAAAAAAAAAATAAATCGCTATTTAAAACTATTGATCTTCAACTAGTACTAATCTTTCAATTATAATTCAGAACTAAATAGCCTTGTCTTCACTCAAAAGTTAATGGGAGTCCCCACCCTGCTCTCAGTATGATCTATATTTCCTCATGTGCCTCTCTTTTGCATGCATTTCAGTTATTAACAGGGTTTTTGCTGTCCATTTTTACAATAACGTGCACAGCCCATTTCTGGTCTTTATTATCCTTTATATGGTCCCACGTATGATCAACAATTTATTATCCTTTGCAGGACATTGTGATCAACCTCTGGCTGATTTTCTAGGCAATTTTATGAACAGTAGTTAGCATTGCTTTCTGAATGAGAAGTCAGTGCTGAAGGTCAACTGATCGATGTGTGGAACAAACCCACTAGTCATTTACTAGTCAATGTTGAAGTTCAACTGCCGATGTGTGGAACAAACCCACTAGTCAATGTTGAATTTCAACTGACCGATGTGTGGAACAAACCCACTGGTCAATGTTGAAGTTCAACTGACCGATGTGTGGAACAAACCCACTAGTCAATGTTGAAGTTCAACTGACCAATGTCTAGAACAAACCCACTACCCTGCTGTCAGTGAACAGGAAGTTTAAGCACAAACGTGATAAACCCCATGGCCACGCTGACCACTACAGATGACCAATCGGAACTAACTTATAAATATGTAAAGAGGTCAGCATGGCTGAATGGATAAGAGCGCTGGCTCTGAAATTTCTGGTCTGCTGTTGGTGAGATAGCGGGATCAACCGCTACACTGGTCAGTTGGACTAAAATATTGACACCTCATTCTTGACTTGCAGAGATAAATTACAAGCATCTCAGGGGTCAGAGCGTGTTTGCCTGATGGTGAGGGACACTGATAATAGGGAAAGCAGCCCACACACAAATATCAGTCTATCGTGGACCACGCTCAAGTTCAAAGTGAGTGACTGGGAAAAAAATCTGAAGTAAACTTTCCGAACAATAACTGACAACAGCTTTGCACACACTACTCTATAATATCTGATCATGGAAGAAAACGGGAAAATAAGCATATCATGTCTTAGAAACTGAAATAATCTGACCATATTAAATATCAGTGTCTTAGAAACTGAAATACTCTGACCATATTAAATGTCACAGTGTCTCAGAAACTGAAATACTCTGACCATATTAAATATCAGTGTCTCAGAAACTGAAATACTCTGACCATATTAAATATCAGTGTCTCAGAAACTGAAATACTCTGACCATATTAAATATCAGTGTCTCAGAAACTGAAATACTCTGACCATATTAAATGTCACAGTGTCTCAGAAACTGAAATACTCTGACCATATTAAATATCACAGTGTCTCAGAAACTGAAATACTCTGACCATACTAAATATCACAGTGTCTTAGAAACTGAAATACTCTGACCATATTAAATATCAGTGTCTTAGAAACTGAAATACTCTGACCATATTAAATATCACAGTGTCTTAGAAACTGAAATACTCTGACCATATTAAATATCAGTGTCTTAGAAACTGAAATACTCTGACCATATTAAATGTCACAGTGTCTCAGAAACTGAAATACTCTGACCATATTAAATATCACAGTGTCTTAGAAACTGAAATACTCTGACCATATTAAATATCAGTGTCTTAGAAACTGAAATAATCTGACCATATTAAATATCAGTGTCTCAGAAACTGAAATACTCTGACCATATTAAATATCAGTGTCTTAGAAACTGAAATACTCTGACCATATTAAATATCACAGTGTCTCAGAAACTGAAATACGCGGACCATATTAAATATCAGTGTCTCAGAAACTGAAATACTCTGACTATATTAAATATCACAGTGTCTCAGAAACTGAAATACTCTGACCATATTAAATATTACAGTGTCTCAGAAAGTGAAATACGCGGACCATATTAAATATCAGTGTCTCAGAAACTGAAATACTCTGACCATATTAAATATCACAGTGTCTCAGAAACTGAAATATGCGGACCATATTAAATATCAGTGTCTCAGAAACTGAAATACTCTAACCATATTAAATATCAGTGTCTTAGAAACTGAAATACTCTGACCATATTAAATATCAGTGTCTCAGAAACTGAAATACTCTGACCATATTAAATATCACAGTATTTCAGAAACTGAAATACTCTGACCATATTAAATATCACAGTGTCTCAGAAACTGAAATACTCTGACTATATTAAATATCACATTGTCTCAGAAACTGAAATACTCTGACCATATTAAATATCACAGTGTCTCAGAAACTGAAATACTCTGACCATATTAAATATCAGTGTCTCAGAAACTGAAATACTCTAACCATATTAAATATCACAGTGTCTCAGAAACTGAAATACGCGGACCATATTAAATATCAGTGTCTCAGAAACTGAAATACTCTGACCATATTAAATATCACAGTGTCTCAGAAACTGAAATACGCGGACCATATTAAATATCATGTCTCAGAAACTGAAATACTCTGACCATATTAAATGTCTCAGTGTATCTTATCTTATCTGTCTGTCTGTCTATCTTATCTATCTATCTATCTATCTATCTATCTATCTATCTATCTGTCTGTCTGTCTGTCTGTCTGTCTGTCTGTCTGTCTGTCTTCGGTGTACATATAGCAAGGGGACTTAACTTAAGATATAGCAATGCTACTAACTGTTTTGTTCCTTGATAGAACTTTTCTTAAGTTAAGTCCCCTTGCTATATATATATATATATATATATATATATATATATATATATATATATATATATATATATATATATATATATATAGCATCTTAAAATTAAAATATAGCAAATTAAAATTCAACCAAACTTGGTTGAACATCAAGAATACAATTCAGTCTACCGCAGAAGAATGTCTCGGTGTGTTAACCACGCATAGAAAGAACAGATGGTTCAATCAAAAATGTGAAGAAGCAGTCATTAGGAAGAAGAATGCCAGACATGTATGGTTAAATGACATCAATAACATCCAAAAGGAAGAGCATTATAGAAATGAATGTAAAGAGGCTACAAAAATAGTCAGACAGCAGAAGCGAGAATATATGAGTAATATAATCAAAGATATGGAAACTAATCACCAGAAAAATGAATCCAGAAAATTTTTTAAAGAACTGAAGTCAATGAAACGAGGGCACCAACAAAACACATATGGTTTAAAAGACAAAAATGGGAATATGATAAATACCAATGAGGAAATGTGCAACACATGGAAAGAATATTTTATTGAATTACTAAATTGTGAAGCTCCAAGTCACATTTTCCCACAGGAAGAGGTTCTAACATGCGAACCACAAATTGAAGAACCTACATTTGAAGAAATCCTATATGTAATCACACGACTTAAAAACAATAAGGCAACTGGGACTGATGGAATTGCTGCTGAATTTATAAAGGCAGGTGGCCATTCATTACATCTAAAGCTATACGAACTAATAATAAAAATCTGGAGGACAGAAGAATTACCCCATGACTGGAAAGAGTCATTATTGATACCTATCTTTAAGAAAGGAGACAAGTTCCAATGTGGAAATTATAGAGGAATATCACTACTGTCCACAAGCTATAAGATACTATCCGCAGTATTACTAAATAGACTAAAACCATATTCAGAAGACATATTAGGTGACTACCAGGCGGGTTTTAGACAAAACAGATCAACAATAGATCAGATATTTATCTTACGACAAATAGCCGAGAAACATTGGGAATATAAAAGAGATCTCCATAACATTTTTGTGGATTTTAAAAAGGCTTATGATAGTGTCCATAGGAATAGTCTATGGAATGCTATGCAGGAATTTGGAATACCAAGGAAGTTAATCAACATGACCAGACTATGCATGGAAGATACTCATAATATAGTAACATATAAAGGCAGGAAATCAGACCCCTTCCAAATAACATCTGCTTGAAACAGGGTGATGCACTATCGCCGCTACTCTTCAATCTGGGTCTAGAGAAAGTTGTAAGGAAGGTAAAGGAGGAATGTGATATTGGAGGAACATCCAAGCTGCTTGGTTATGCAGATGATAAAGATATTATAGGGCAAAGTGAACAAAAGACATTGGAAATATTGACTCACTTAAAGGGAAAAGCCCAACAGATGGGGCTGGTTATCAACCAAGATAAGACAGAATATATGGTAATTTCAAGAGACGGAATGGCTAGAAACTCTGGCCACATACAAATAGATAATATGACCATTAAAAGAACGGAAACATACAAATACCTGGGTACAATCTTCAACTGCTCCAACATCATAAGGGAAGAAATACAAACTAGAATCAACTCTGGAAATAAGATATACTATGCACTACAACATCTACTAAAATCAAAGGCGCTATCTCGCAACACCAAAATCACAATATACAAAACACTGATCAGACCAGTTGTGCTGTATGGCTCTGAAACCTGGAGTACAACGAGAGGAGACGAAGCCTTGTTACAAACCTTTGAGAACAAAATTTTAAGACGCATCTTTGGACCCATTAGGGATACACAAAGTGGAGAGTGGAAAAGAAGAAGTAACAAAGACATTTATGATCTGTTTAAGTCCCCGCTAATCACTGGTATCATGAAGGCTAATAGACTACAATGGCTGGGGCATATAGAAAGAATGGAAGATAATAGGGAAACAAAACTCGCTTACACTCAGGAAATAAATGACCGTAGACCCCGAGGTAGACCAAGAAGGCGGTGGAGAGATAATACATGTACAGACCTACAAGCACTTGGAATCAACGACTGGCAAGAGAAGGTCCACCAGAGAGACGAATGGAGACGGATTGTATTTGCAGCAAAGAACCTCAATGGCTCGGAACGCTGAAGAAGAAGAAGATATATATATATATATATATATATTATAAAAATAAAATTTTATTACGTAAATAACTGTTTGTAAATTAACAAACAAACTATGACAGTTAATAACTGTTTGTAAATTAACAAACAAACTATGACAGTTGGCAGCATGGGAATGAGAAGAACACGTGTAGAAAATTTCATCTCAATCGGATGGACCGTTCGCGAACGCATAAATAACATACATAAATACAGACCGACAGTCATACATTGCATTATATATATATAGATTTTAAGATAGTCATACATTGCATTATATATATATATGTATAGATTTTAAGATAAAGAAATCACTATGCAGTGATCAATCACAGACGTGAATTATCAGCATCACTATGCACTGACCAGTCACAGATGTGGAGTATCACCTTTGTGATGCTGTATGACACAAATAAAAAAAATGAAAACAAAAATGTGTTCGCTCACTTTGAATTCAAGCGTAGTCCATAAACATGCTATGACTTCTAGTGCATTGAACTGATTTTTATATGTGGATTAACTGTCTCTATTACCAGTGTCCCTCTAAATCAGGCAAACCACTCTGACTGCTGAGGTACTTATAATTTACATCCCCAAGCCAAAGACAAGAAGTCAACATGTCAATCTAACTGACCGGTGAAGGGGTTGAACCCAATACCCTGGTATCAGCACACTGGATGTTTAAAAACTAGTGCTCCTATCCATTCAGCCCTAGTGACCTCCTGTGACACAAACAGACCTGTGGGTAACGGAAGATTGGAGCTCCACCATAGCAAAGCATCTGCCCATTCTTTGCATCTGATTCAGACTTTCTGGGTCAAATACACTATTCCTTTGGTTTGCCAGGATCCCTACTCTCCCAACATGGCTCCTTGTGATTTCTGCCTGTTCCCCACTAAAAATGCTGCTGAAAGAGACCTGATTTGAGCCACCAGTAAACATGATATGGAATGTGACGGTCAAGCTGTACAACATCCCTAAAGAGGCCTTCCTGAAATCATCCAACAATGGGGGGACCACTGGGAGAAGTTTGCAGAGTCCAAAAGATAATATTTTGAAGAGGAACAGGGGTTTCAGACTTCCAGGTGAGTAACTTTATTTTCCTCAGCCAAAGGCCTGATATTTCTTGAACAGACCTCGTATAATTCTACAACAAGACAATCAGCATATACTAATCAGTTCCTATTCACAGGACCGGTACACGCTTACTTCTTTTAACAAGATGTTATACTTGGAGCAACGGGACGTAGAGGTGTTTTCAAGGCACCAGCGCCAGGTTCTATACTGGCCAAGACCTACTAACATGTCCTAGCCGTGCGTCCTGGGCAACAGGTCCCTTCGGGGTCCTGGCTAACGTAGTAGGATCGCTGATTCTTCCGAAGTCGGAGAGTATCTGCCTGCATGGTTGAGGAATCATCAGTCTGCACACCAATAAGCCAGACATGGGACAACGGATACTCACGCAAACCTCAGGTCCGGTATGACATCACACTGATGTTGGACAAGAAGATATCTTCATCAGACATACAGGACTTCACGCTGGAGTTCACAGCCAGCGAACACAAGCGTATATGGTGCCGATCACTGACCAACAGTTGGACGGGAGGGGTAGGACTGTCATTTGCTGATGACATTCTCGTGTATCGACAGGGTCGAGATAGACAGGCAGTTGCCAATGATATGCAGGGCGAACTAGATCGAATTTCCTCATGGTATGCTGATGCCGGTGCCCTTGTCAACCCTGCAAAGGCATCTGTTACATGGTTCTCCCTAAACAACCATATTGTGAACACAGACCTGCCGACAGTAAGAATGGATGGGAGCATTTTGAGTAGAACCCAGTCAATGACATATCTTGGCGTGAGGCTTCATCGTAGCCTGTCCTTCAGAGATCATGTCGATTATGTCATAATGAAAGCTCGAAAAGGTTTGTCAGCAATGAGAGTCATGGCGACGGCCAATATCGAGCAAAGACTGCTAATACTTCTGCTCCAAGGACTGGTGCTTTCACGCATCGAGTGTGCCCTGACCAGCCTCACTGTCAGCCCAACACAGATAGGAAGACTTGAAAAGGTACAAAACGAAGCCATGCGCATCATTTTGGGCTGCACGAGAGACGCCAGCTGTGTAGCAGTGAGATGCCTCCTTGACTTCCCGACAATGGAACACATGATCAAGATCTGGAGAGTTCGTGTATACTTAAAAATAAGTGCAGATGAGCAGCACCCTCTGCATGACGCTATATTCAGAGAAAAGGGTGACAGGCTAAAGAGGGGCAAATCATGGATGGGTCGGGCAGAAGATGTCGTCAGACAGGTCTGCAGTCTTACCAGTATCAACCCCGGCAAGGAATGGGTGCCGATGCCTCCAGCTTTTAAGTGCACTTTCTCCTGCATTATCACACTCGACAGACGGTGCAGGGAGCAGAACCCTGTCGCTGTCAATGCAGAGGTCAACGCGCTCATCTATGAACACTCAGATAGCCCCGAAGTGCTCATCTATACAGATGGATCTATTGTAAAGCAGCAGAGAAGTGCGTGGGCATTTACAGCCCGTTCAGCGGGCCGAACCGTTCAAGAATCCAGTGGTGCCCACTCTATGACCACGAGCATCATGACGATGGAGGTGATGGCAGTTACAAGGGCTTTCTTATGGCTGGAATCACAGCATTATACCAACGTGTGTGTACTAAGTGATTCAATGAGCATGATTCAGAAGGTCGAAGCTGGATCTGTACGTAGACAGTGGACTGAGTTGCTGCGGAAGTCTGTTGTCCATAAAGTCACCTTCATCTTCATCCCGGGACATGCGGGAGTCGAGGGAAATGAACGAGCTGATAAACTGGCTGGTTCTGCACCCTCTGTAGATGGCCAGCCCATGGATCGTGCCGATGTTATTAACGTCCTTAAAGATATGGCGAGAACAGAGGACTTTGACGTCAGTGAATCCACATCGCTGTCCAGGATGAAAGACTTGGAAGTAAGAATTGGCACAGCCAGATGCGAGAGGTACATCGGGGAAAACGAGGTGCCTCGTCAACAAACACAGAACTAGCACTATTAGCCACCGGACACTGATGCATATGCTGGGGGGAGGATCTGAGCACCTATGGACCTGTCCGGAGTGCAATGAAAATACCCCAACTGATAACTGATAACTGAACACAAGCAAAGCAAGCAAGCAACTTGGAGCAACCGATAAATGTTAACTGATTTGTTGGTTGGAGTCAAATATAACACATTCTACAACAAGAAAATAACTATACTCTGATACTACAGAGCTCGATGCACCAGTCCAGCCGTATGTATACATATATCAGGTGATACTCGCTTGCCTGTTTTTCAGCTCTCTTCTCCCATCCTACCACTTCCTACAATGTTTGCCAACATGTTCAACTATAATAGAACAGTGTAATTCGTTTAGGAGATTTAAGTATTTGTTTATGCTTTTGTTCATGAAAGAACTGTGCGGCCTTGTTTGCGTATGCTGTTTGGTATAGAAGACATCAATATGCAGGCAATCATTACAATTTCAATATCAGGTACCACTTCTCTGCAAGTTCTTCCATCTACCCATTTCAAACAGAATTTGTGGACATAGAAATGCAGTCTTTGTTAAAATCAGATCAATATTTTAATTCCTACTCATGAACATATATTGTATACAAGCCTGCAGCAAGGCTAGATAATTGATTTGTTCAAGGAGAAATGGGGAAAGAAATAGTGACTGTTTTTTTAAGGGAGTGTGGATTGCATTCAAAGAATTAATATTGAAAACAATGTTTTGCCCGTAGTGAATTTGAACAATCAAGACACAAACAAGAGATTGCACAATTTACTGCCTGGCATATTTTGCTGCACTTCGTCAGGTACACACTGCAGAAATCATACATAATATAAATGAAAGAAATTTTTAGCTCCAAAATTATGTTAACAGAAGAAAATCATACCTTAAAAAACTTGCCAACACATCTCCTGCCGGTTAAATTTCTAACTGTAACACCAGCAAAATGACTTGAGCCATATTTTGACTTTGGTATGTAGGGCTTGGCCCGAGGATTGGGCACCCAGCTGTCCATTCTCAGGTCATCTGTTTCCTGAAGAATAATCAATCCATATCATTATATGAAAGCTCATAAACAGTATCATGTGTTGGAAACTGAAATACTTTGAACATAACAAATGTTGCAGTGGTTTGGAAAGAACAGAGGTGGAACACTTGGTTCCTGGAAAGAGGCAGGGGTTATCTTGCATGAAGATGGACACGGGACATTGCAGATACCTTGACCATGAAGATGGACATGGGACATTCCAGACACCGTTAGGCATGACATGCATGAAGATGGACACAGGACATTGAAGGCACTTTGGGCATGAAGACGGACACAGGACATTGCAGGCATCTTGGGCATGACATGCATGAAGATGGACACAGGACATTGCAGACACATTGGGCATGAAGATGGACACGGGACATTGCAGACACCTTGGGCATGACATGCATGAAGATGGACACAGGACATTGCAGACACATTAGGCATGAAGATGGACACAGGACATTGCAGACACCTTGGACATGACATGCATGAAGATGGACACAGGACACTGCAGACACTTTAGGCATGAAGATGGACACAGGACATTGCAGGTACTTTGGGCATGAAGATGGACACAGGACATTGCAGACACTTGGCATGAAGGCAGACACTTGGGCATGAAGATGGATACAGGACATTGCAGACACCTTGGGCATGAAGATGGACACAGGACACTGCAGACACCTTGGGTATGAACATTGCAGACACTTTGGGCATGAAGATGGACACAGGACATTGCAGACACTTTGGGCTTGAAGATGGACACAGGACATTGCAGACACTTTGGGCATGAAGATGGACACAGGACATTGCAGACACGTTGGGCTTGAATATGGACACAGGACATTGCAGACACTTTGGGCATGAAGATGGACACAGGACATTGCAGACACCTTGGGCATGACATGCATGAAGATGGACACAGGACATTGCAGACACATTACGCATGAAGATGGACACAGGACATTGCAGATGCTTTGGGCATGAAGGTGGACACAGGACATTGCAGACACCTTGGGCATGAAGATGAACACGGGACATTGCAGACACTTGGGCATGAAGATGGACACAGGACATTGCAGACACTTGGCATGAAGGCAGACACTTGGCATGAAGGCAGACACTTGGCATGAAGGCAGACACTTGGGCATGAAGATGGACACAGGACATTGCAGACACCTTGGGCATGAAGATGGACACGGGGCATGAAGATGGACACGGGACATTGCAGACACCTTGGGCATGAAGATGGACACGGGGCATGAAGATGGACTCGGGACATTGCAGACACCTTGGGCATGAAGATGGACACGGGGCATGAAGATGGACACGGGACATTGCAGACACTTTGGGCATGACATGCATGAAGGACACAGAACATTGCAGACACCGTGGGCATGAAGATGGACACGGGACATTGCAGACACTTTGGGCATGATGATGGACACAGGGCATTGCAGACACTTTGGGCATGACATGCATGAAGATGGACACAGGACATTGCAGACACTTTGGGCATGATGATGGACACAGGACATTGCAGACACCTTGGGCATGACATGCATGAAGATGGACACAGGACATTGCAGACACCGTGGGCATGACATGCATGAAGACCAACACAGGACATTGCAGACACCTTCGGCATGATGACGGACACAGGACATTGCAGACACCTTGGGCATGACATGCATGAAGATGGACACGGGACATTGCAAACACCTTGGGCATGACATGCATGAAGATGGACACAGGACATTGCAGACACTTTGGGCATGATAATGGACACGGGACATTGCAAACACCTTGGGCATGACATGCATGAAGATGGACACAGGATATTGAAGACACCTTGGGCATGACATGCATGAAGATGGACACAGGACATTGCAGACACTTCGGGCATGACATGCATGAAGACGGACACAGGACATTGCAGACACCTTGAGCATGACATGCATGAAGATGGACACAGGACATTGCAGACACCTTGGACATGACATGCATGAAGATGGACACAGGACATTGCAGACACTTTGGGCATGACATGCATGAAGACGGACACGGGACATTGCAGACACTTTGGGCATGAAGATGGACACAGGACATGCAGACACCTTGGGCATGACATGCATGAAGATGGACACGGGACATTGCAAACACCTTGGGCATGACATGCATGAAGATGGACACAGGACATTGCAGACACTTTGGGCATGATAATGGACACGGGACATTGCAAACACCTTGGGCATGACATGCATGAAGATGGACACAGGACATTGAAGACACCTTGGGCATGACATGCATGAAGATGGACACAGGACATTGCAGACACTTCGGGCATGACATGCATGAAGACGGACACAGGACATTGCAGACACCTTGAGCATGACATGCATGAAGATGGACACAGGACAATTGCAGACACCTTGGGCATGACATGCATGAAGATGGACACAGGACATTGCAGACACTTTGGGCATGACATGCATGAAGACGGACACGGGACATTGCAGACACTTTGGGCATGAAGATGGACACAGGACATGCAGACACCTTGGACATGACATGCATGAAGATGGACACGGGACATTGCAAACACCTTGGGCATGACATGCATGAAGATGGACACAGGACATTGCAGACACCATGGGCATGACATGCATCATGCAGGAGAACTGACAAAGAATTGAGAGACTTTCAGATGGGCTGTGATGAGAACAATGTTCTGCTACGGAACTGTTACATGATGATACGTTAAGGTGCAGTTGTATATTATTAGAAGAATAATTTCTATTCACTCTTTTTGGGTTCTTAAATAGATGACCTCAGGTAATGCCTTTTCTGCTTCCAATGCAGCACTCACATGGTTGGCTAGGATTTGCAGCTGAAGCTGCTTGTGGGGTGTTGTAACCATCCACAAAAAACCCTTCTTAGGTGACTTCTGCGAATTGCCTGGTAGTCTATGTTTCTATTAATTAGTTTCATTAACAAATGTTTTGTTCAAAGAATTGGTTTCTCCAAACTCATTTGTTGCAAACCACTGGGAAGTCAGAAAGTTGTGGTTTCCTGAAGTGAAGGATTACAAATTTACGGAACTTCTACAGAAATAAATTCACTTTTCTGAAGCTCTTAAAGAAACTATGCAACATGAACAAAGTTCAAGGTCTCCATAGTGAAATGGTTAACCCATCCGTCTCATGCTCTGGCATGGATTCATTTCCAAATTCTGTCATTCAGTTCACAAGTGAAGTTTTCTCTTAGATTTCTGGGGGTCAATGCTGAAGCTATGGAATTTGTTCCCCGTGCAACGCTATCTGCAGACTGCCCTGCTGAAAGAGACCTCGATTCGTATGGGATAAAACTCTGCGCAATGATGATGACCCTCACCTGTAAATCCTCCCCTCCCCCTTTAAACCTCTACTCCCTATACCTCAAGCAGCTAGTCATGATGATTGTCACGGAACGTTATGTCCATGGGGGACGTTACGCCCAGTTCGTTATTGAAGGGTTTGCAGCTGACATGCATAGAAGGGCAGCCAGTCGACTCTTCTGTTGTCCAGGGGAATGATAACTTTGAAGATCCCCAGACTGATGGTCAAGACCTACGGGGCGGCACTCTGCGGCAAAGACCAACACAGTCTAATGAAGGAACAGGCACTCAGGAACGCACCGTGGAGCGATGAAAAGATGAGTTTTAATTTCCAGGATGCTGTGTTAAACACGGTGTACAAGCACATCATCAAGCGGCCGCATTCTCGCGTTACTACCCTCTACTTGATGCATTGGGCTCCCGCCACATGCCAATCCTGCCTCACTTTCACGCCTCCTCTAGTGTCCTTATTGTGACAATGTATCCCCTTGGTGTGTGGCTAGCGTCTGGTGCTTTCACTCACCGCTGGTCAGACTCTCAGCATCTCCGGCATGTACAGTCGGCGTTCAAAGTGAAGTGGTCTTATCAAAATTGCCTAGCACATGATAACGGCGGCATTGCTGTTGATGAGTATTGGTGACTGGTTGTACATGATGTCGTCTGATGTAACTAATGAGTGTTAGTGAGCGAAGTGTCGAAGGGTCTCTGTGAAATGTTTCCTGATGGCAAGTCTGAGATGGAGCGTCTGTACTTGTTGAAGTGCAGAGCTGAAGTGTGTCTATGTGACAGTCGCGTTGTCAGACAACACGTCTTTGTGACGTAGCGTTCACTATGCTATTTAGTGCTCTAAATTGTTGCTCTCTCTGTTTTTTGTTAACTAATGTGTGTGCAAATCAGTGTCTACTCTAAACGCTTGTCATTTACCATATGACAATGATTGCTAACAGCTTTATATCAGCCACTCAACTTTTCAACCAATAAGGATGAAAAAGATGAAGCTAATGCCAAAACTAGAGGATTGAGGACACAACCGGAACAACTGACTGGTGGACAAACCTAAGTAAGAAACCACAACAAGAACAAGGAAATTCATTGACTGTGTAAGGAACTGCACACAGATGAACGTATGTATAAGGGTAATTCATTTGAAACCCGTTCCAATGGCTTTATTACAAAAGCATGAAAGAAACATTAGCAGGTGTGGCAGAATTAAACAAAGCATTCATTTTGAATGAATTATGCACCATGGGTTGGTCAGAAGAAGTCGCCGTAGGCATTCAGGCAAGCATCCCATTGCTTAGGTAGGCGGCGAATGCTGTCCGCAAAAAAGGATTGTGGTTGCTCACTGAACCAAGTGTTTATCGCGTTCATTACGTCTGCATCTGTGTGAAATCGTTGCCCCTTGAGAGCTTTTTTTTAGAGGACTGAACAAATGAAAATTATTCATTCATTCATTCAGTAGCATGTCCTTTGCAGAACCTCACTCCCATAACAACCTTCCAGAAAACCTCTCGATCATAAGCAAGATGTCCCATCTGAAGATCATCCGCCACATCCTGCACCCATCTTTTCTTTGGCCTTTCTCTTCCTCTCTTCCCAGGCATATACCCCTGAATTATTGTTCTCTCCAAACTTTCGTGACGTTTCAAGTGACCAAAATATTTCAATTTTCTTTGTTTTATCGTCTTTAATAGCCAACCTTCTTCAATATTCAGCACTTGAAGTATGGATGCATTTGTTCTTTTCTTTACCCAAGATATTCTTAGAACTCGCCTATAACATTTATATTCAAAGGCATTTATGCGCTATTTAGCTTGTTTAGTAAGTGACCAGGTCTCATAGGCGTATGTTGCAATGGGAAAGATGCATGCTCTTAAAAAACCTAAATTTTGTAGTTCTGTCTGTCCCACTCCATAATTTATGCAGTTGTTTTAGTCTTTGAAGAGAAATTGATAGCCGTCGTTTAATTTCTTTCATTGTGTCACCGTTGTTGGTAATCAATGACCCAAGATATTCAAAATTTTCCACCACCTCCAATTAGTTAATTAGTTAGTCGAGTTTCCAACTTCATGGCAACGGGTTGTCCCTATTATGCTCCATTCCTGTGCCAGTGAATATCATACAAAATTCTCCCCACTGTCCAATGTGAAAAGTGGAATAAACAGGAGTCTCGGCAATCCAACAGCCCGCACAGGTACACTGTGCATAATGCCGTCGCCAGAATGCCAACACAAAATTCATCCACGAAAACCACAGTTCATCGTCGATGGACTCGGCAGTCACCAGAAAGATCTCATTAAACCGGGTTTTCTCACATGGCTCGGTCTTTTACCGCAGGGCGACCCGCCGAAAGTGTTGCATAAAGCACGAACTCCGTAGCTTCAGCGCTGACTCCAATTTTTCCTCATTAAGTAGTCCTCACACTTTCTCCATAGTAGTTTTATCTGTATGCATTATCTATTTTTGCTATGTTAAGATTAAAGTTGTGATTTCACTATTAAATTGGGTTGAGGCTATTAGGTTTTCTATACCATTCTGTGTTGTGTACAGCAATACTGTATCATCAGCATACCAAATCTCTGGTATGTCGTGACCACCGATATTTAGGGCACCATATTTACCTGATAATCCTGTTTATATCATCTCTTACATTTCTCATTATATTTTCGACATACAAGTTAAACAAATAGGGGGACAGCACACATCCCTGATGGACTCCTTGCTTGATGTCAAACCAATCTGATGTCTCGCCATCTATTCTAACCGCTGCTTGTTGGTCTAGATAGAGCATTCTTATGAGTTGTATTACATGTGATGGAAAGCCCATATTCCTCATGATTTCCCAAAGTTTCTGATGTTGTAACAGTCAAATGCCTTTGAATAATCCACAAAACATGAGAATAGGTTAACATTAAATTCTCTGCACTTCTCTATTATTAAAAGGACGTTGGGAATGTGATCTCTTGTTCCTCTTCCTTGTCTAAATCCAGCTTGAACCACGTTAATTTCTTCTTTCATTTTCTTACGAAGTCTTCCCATTATGATTTTTAGTAGAATTTTACTTGCATGACTGATCAGGGCAACAGTTCTATAGTTGGTGCATAATTTCAGGTTGCCCTTTTTTGGTATTGGAATGAAGATAGTTCTCTTACAATCTTTTGGCGATATACCATATGTCCATATCTTTTCACATAATGCGTGATAGATTTGTGCTTTATCACTCCTCCCACTTTAATTAGTTCAGCTGGTATCTCATCACATCCAGGTGATTTACCATTCTTCAGGTTCTTTACTACCCATGCAATTTCATCTAATGAGGGTTCAGGTTCTGTCTCTACTGTCACTGGCTCATGTATCTCATTCATATCCTCACTGACACTCATATCATACATTCCACTGCAGTACCCCTGCCATCTTTCTAGAATTTGTCTAGATTCTATTAAGGTATTTCCCATCTTGTCAATCAGGATTACGTGAAGCCTTGGAAGCAGGTGGTGGATGGAGTGTGAGAGCAGTCGACAGATTGTTGTTGGTTATCGTCTGCACTCATGGTAAAATAATGTGCTCAGCATAACCTTACCAGCGGAAACCTGTAACGTGAATTTTTTGGCTTTTGGTGATCCAGCATGCTTCCATTGCATGCTCTCTCTTTTACTGCTCGGCTCAAAGTGGTGACACCATAATTCATCACCTGCCACTATGAGGAAGAGAAATGCATCACACTCCACTCTGTAATGCAGCAAGTTGTTCAAACACCATCCCATGTGTACCGTACGTTGCCTGCATTCTTTGATGAATATCCATTGGTCGTATCCTTCAAATGAAAGAAACTGAATCACTGCTCTTTGAGCTTCTTAGGACGGATTTTGGATCAACCCGGCCTTTTTCTCAACGGTCAGAAACAGAACCTATGCATCATGGGACAATAAGCACTTGCTCTTTTATTCATTGGTCAGTACTTATCACATGACTATGACATGATCATGTTCAACATACGGAATTACGTGTAGTGCGGCACGAACGGATTGAACGCTCCTAATAATTTAACTAAGAAAGAAACCACAAAAAGAGGAAACTAAACTACTGCTGAGGAACAAGCCACAGCAAAAAGACACTAAACCATTACTTAGGAAGTCACATAACAAGAAGAAACTAAATCCCTGTCTGAGGGATAAATAATATGAAGGCAATAAATCACTGTCAGGGGGAAAAAAATCACAAGAAAAGTAAACTAAACCACTGCCTGATGAAGAAATCACAAGAGGAAACTAAACCATTGCCTGAGGAAGACAACTGAAGAAACTAAACCACTGCCTGAGGAAGAAATCACAAGAAGAAAGAACTAAACCACTGCCTGATGAAGAAACCACAAGAAGAAACTAAACCACTGCCTGATGAAGAAACTACAAGAGGAAACTAAACCATTGCTTGAGGAAGAAATCACACCAAGGAAAAACTAAACTACACCCTGATGAAGAAATCACAAGAAGAAAAAACTAATCTATTTCCTGAGAAAGAAATCACAAGAAGCAGAAACTAAACCATTGCCTGAGGAAGACAACTGAAGAAACTAAACCATTGCCTGAGGAAGACAACTGAAGAAACTAAACCATTGCCTGAGGAAGACAACTGAAGAAACTAAACCATTGCCTGAGGAAGACAACTGAAGAAACTAAACCATTGCCTGAGGAAGACAACTGAAGAAACTAAACCATTGCCTGAGGAAGACAACTGAAGAAACTAAATCACTGCCTGAGGAAGACAACTGAAGAAACTAAATCACTGCCTGAGGAAGACAACTGAAGAAACTAAACCATTGCCTGAGGAAGAAATCACAAGAAGCAGAAACTAAACCATTGTCTGAGGAAGACAACTTAAGAAACTAAATCACTGCCTGAGGAAGACAACTGAAGAAACTAAATCACTGCCTGAGGAAGACAACTGAAGAAACTAAATCACTGCCTGAGGAAGACAACTGAAGAAACTAAACCATTGCCTGAGGAAGACAACTGAAGAAACTAAATCACTGCCTGAGGAAGACAACTGAAGAAACTAAATCACTGCCTGAGGAAGACAACTGAAGAAACTAAACCATTGCCTGAGGAAGACAACTGAAGAAACTAAATCACTGCCTGAGGAAGACAACTGAAGAAACTAAATCACTGCCTGAGGAAGACAACTGAAGAAACTAAATCACTGCCTGAAGAAGACAACTGAAGAAACTAAATCACTGCCTGAGGAAGAAATCACAAGAAGCTGAAACTAAACCATTGTCTGAGGAAGACAACTGAAGAAACTAAATCACTGCCTGAGGAAGACAACTGAAGAAACTAAATCACTGCCTGAGGAAGACAACTGAAGAAACTAAATCACTGCCTGAGGAAGACAACTGAAGAAACTAAATCACTGCCTGAGGAAGACAACTGAAGAAACTAAATCACTGCCTGAGGAAGACAACTTAAGAAACTAAATCACTGCCTGAGGAAGAAATCACAAGAAGCAGAAACTAAACCATTGCCCGAGGAAGACAACTGAAGAAACTAAATCACTGCCTGAGGAAGAAATCACAAGAAGCAGAAACTAAACCATTGCCTTAGGAAGACAACTGAATAAATTAAACCATTGCCTGAGGAAGACAACTGAAGAAACTAAATCACTGCCTGAGGAAGAAATCACAAGAAGCAGAAACTAAACCATTGCCTGAGGAAGACAACTGAAGAAACTAAATCACTGCCTGAGGAAGAAATCACAAGAAGCAGAAACTAAACCATTGCCTGAGGAAGACAACTGAAGAAACTAAACCACTGCCTGAGGAAGACAACTGAAGAAACTAAATCACTGCCTGAGGAAGAAATCACAAGAAGCAGAAACTAAACCATTGCCTGAGGAAGACAACTGAAGAAACTAAATCACTGCCTGAGGAAGACAACTGAATAAATTAAACCATTGCCTGAGGATGAAACTACAAGAAGAATAAAGTAAACTACTGCCTGAGGAAGAAACCACAAAAATAAGAAACTAAACCACAGCCTGAGGAAGACAACTGAAGAAACTAAATCACTGCCTGAGGAAGAAATCACAAGAAGCAGAAACTAAACCATTGCCTGAGGAAGACAACTGAATAAATTAAACCATTGCCTGAGGATGAAACTACAAGAAGAATAAAGTATACTACTGCCTGAGGAAGAAACCACAAAAATAAGAAACTAAACCACAGCCTGAGGAAGAAACAAGAAGAAAAAACTAAACCACTGCCTGAGGAAGAAACTAGAAGAAAAAAAAACTAACCACTGCCTGAGAAAGAAACAAGAAGAAAAAACTAAACCACTGCCTGAGAAAGAAACCATAAAAAGAAGAAACTAAACCACTCCCTGAGGAAAACAAGACAAGAAGAAACTAAATCAGTATTTAACAAAGAACCAGGTAAACTCCCAACTTAAGTCATGCAATATCAACCTTGCACAATATTAAACATCTCTCACCGTTCCAATCCTATACCAAAACCATGATATTACAAACAGCACATTATACCTGCCAAGCTGCAAACTTGCATTTGAAATGAAGCCACAACCTGAAATTACTAGGCCATGTAGCAGAATACACACAACAAAAGAAACATTACCAATTATGACCGCCCTCCATTCATCATCTCCCATGCAATTGATGTGCTTAAAAAAATCAATATAATGTAAATGTTTTTGCTTGTCTAATTACAAAGGCAAAGAGGAATGGGCAAATGCTGACATCATTTGCTGATGGTGACAATAGAATTATAGAATAAATATGTGTTTTGTGTGAACAATGAACATAAGAATTATTAGCGAAGCAAGCGGGCGTGTTGCAAGTGTGTAATGTTGATTTGTAAAAAAAATATAAATAATAAAATATCAACTGTGCATTATATCTTCATCTTCCTCGTTTGCTCTCAGACCCCAATGTTAATGACTCTGAAAGCCATAGTTTCAATATTTCTGTACAGTTTTAGGCTGAAAGAAGATGGCTGTCATATTTGTTTAAATGTATTATAGTAAGTAGGGCTAAGACTACAGAAGGTGAATTTCTGTCATTGGGTTATTGTAATGAAAATACATTTAATGCGGACAACACAAGGAACATGACACCCATTGGGACAGTGAGTTATGTTCAGACAATGGAACCAACGACAACATAAGTCTGGGTCATGGACAGCACACAGCATGTAGGGCTGTGTATTCAAGTGAGAGAAGGCCAATGGGTACTTCATGTTTAATTCACTGCAAATAAAGGAATTCTGGGAGTTCCCGGGAAATCACGTGACATCAGGGTGATTCCATAGTGAGTGTAGGGATGTGTTGATAAACTGTGAAATTTGTGTATGGGAGTAGGGTCATTTGTGTGATATGAAAACATCTGTGCAATAAAGAATCATATAAATTGAAAATATAAATGTTTGTCGATCACTTCCGGTTGAGTGTGTGGTGGACTGCTAGACTGATGGATGGATGCAATAAATGTTTCTGGGCTTTTTTTTGGTATTATATGTATTTTTATTTGTATTGTATGTTTTTCTTGTATTATTACTTGTTACCCAGCTGTTTAAGCTTTCCACATACCTCTTTCTCTGTCTCTTTTGTCTAGTATTTTCTCACAAAAGGCTAATTTGTCCCTTTCACTTCTTTCCATATGCCCCAAAATTTACAGGTTCTGTGTTAAACAAAAAGTAAGCATGAACCAAACAAAGTTATGACTTAAAAGTTGTAAATATGGTAGCAGACATGTTGTATTATAACGTAATGACAACATTTTGGTGAAATACAAGCCCATGGCACATACAGGAAGTCACTTAAGATGATTAATCATCCCATGGCACTTAACCAGTTAAGTGTCTTTTCTTTATGGTTATGATGAGAGGTCTACAGCTCTGAATACCCCCAGCTCTGAATACCTGATCTCTGAATACCTGATCTCTGAATACCTGATCTCTGAATACCTGATCTCTGAATACCTCATCTCTGAATACCCCAGTGTTTGCTTTCTTCTCTGTTCACGGCCTTCTCAACATTCTCAAAACCACATCTCCAGTTTCACCATGTCCAGCTCATGCAGATATCATGAAATTGTTACTTTCACGAATACAAGATTATTAAACATCACACTATATGCTTGTGAAACCTGGGCGGTTTATCAGCGACACGCTAGGAAATTAAACCACTTCTACACAGTCAGCCTTAGGAAGCTATTGAAGATTAAATGGCAAGACAAGATCCCAGACACCGAAGTTCTAGAAAAAGCATCCATGCCCAGTGTCCACACTCTACTAATGAAGAATCAGATTTGCTGGGCTGGTCACTTAACCCGCATGCCAGATCACAGACTCCTTAAACAAATTTTTTACGGCGAGCTGCGCAGTGGTAAACGCTCCCAAGGCGGCTAAAGGAAACACTTTAAAGATACTCTGAAAATCTCACTGAAAGCTTTTGGAATTCATCTTGATACTTGGCAGACTGCTGCCAAAGACCAAAATTCATGGCGTACATCATTACGCAAGGGTGCAGTCACTTGTGAAGCAACCAGGACTGCAAGAGCTGTGAAGACGAGGCTGGACAGAAAAACTACTGCAGGAGATCTTCCTCCTGGCACGTCAAGCATTCTTTGCCCACATTGTCAAAGAACATTTTGAGCCAAAATAGGCCTTATCAGCCATCTCTCTCTCTCTTTCTCTCTGTAAACAAATACCTCTCTCTATTTCTCTTACACTCATGCAGGAGTGCAGGGGAATGATCAGGCTGATAGGCTGGCAAGGAATGCACCTCTTGGTGTTGATTACCTATGGACAAGGGAGAGGTGGTCATTCGCCTGTAAGACCAGGTGGAGAAGGTGGAGGAACAGACTGAGAATCTGTATGTGGAAAGGATGAGATTGTGGGGTATTGGCAGGGGTTCTGGTAGAGTCTCAAAACTGAGACGGAAGACCACGAGAACTTTTAATCAGATAGCGGTGGGAACAATTAGTACTGACTCTTCGTTGGCTGTTGAACGAGGGGATGGAGCACATATGGGAATGTCCTGAGTGCAGTGATGTCAGTTCTTAGCCCAACTCAATTCAACTCAATTCTCTGACACTCCTTGATAGTTACATGATAGTACACTGAACATGACCCTAGTAATGGCGATATCTCTGACAACTTTATTACAAAAAGACTTTTCCTCCAGAGTACCTTCCCCACTCTCTACAAGTTTATACGCTGGGCGCCCCAGTGTCCCATTTAGAATTGGGGACCACAGGACCACTACTAGCCCCTATGTTGGGCTGCAGCAAGCAGATCTCCACACTTCAATCCTAGCCTTTCTTGTCCCGTGTCATCCAGTCTTCCCTATTAATATCACTGGTATATTTCCATATGGTAACATCAGACTGAAGATGCATCAGAGAGTAGGACAAACAAAAACTGCATTCTATCAAATGAAGATAATTTTGTGCAATAAGTTCTTGTCCTTGAAAGTTAGAAAATGAGTACTTGCATGTTACATAGAACCAATTTTAACATATGGGCTGTGAGTCCTGGACAATTAGTAAACAAGCGAAAAAAAATCCATGGAAGCCTTAGAGATGTGGTTTTATAGAAGAATTTGAATAACGAAGACACAAACCATAGAATGTACGATTTATTGCCTGGCATATTTCGCTGCATCTGGTCAGGTACATACTGCAGATGTAACACAACGCAGAGTAAAATAACGATACATCGTCCAAGCTGAAGTATACACATGTTCGCACAATAATATCAATTGTTTACCATGGTAATGTTAAATTGACTAGATAAAGCGAAATATGCCAGGCAATAAATCGTACATTCTATGGTTTGTGTCTTCGTTATTCAAATTTACTATGGGAAAACATTGTTTTGATTATAGAAGAATGCTGAAAATTAATGGATAGCCAAATTTAGCAATCTAGACATTTTGAGGGAAGCTAAGTTGCAAAGATAACTTATCACAAACATCAGAAAGAAGCAGTCATCATATTTTGGCCACATTATGAGAAGACAAAAACAGGAGCATGTTGTGACAACCAGGAAGATTTGTGGAAAGAGAGATAGAAGAAGACAATGTCAGAAAATTCTTGACAGTCTTGTGTCATGGCATGGAAGGGAGTCAACACATGAGTTGATCCATGCTGTCGGAGATCGCAATTTGTGGAGAGGCATGATGGCCAATGCCAGCAGGCAAAGCATTGGATGATAATGATATTTCCATCAACAATATTTCACATTAATTCTGCTGCAGGTCATGCAATAATATAATAATATTTCATGTCAACTGTTGTGTGGTTAAAAGAATAATCACACACACACCACCCATGACCGCGCACACCCACACGAATGGAAAAAAAAAACAAAAAAAAAACACACACGCATGCATGCACGCACGCACGCACACACACACACACACTCTCTCTCTCTCTCTCTCTCTCTCTCTCTCTCTCTCTCTCTCTCTCTCTCTCTCTCTCTCTTATGATCTATGACTCAGTCATGAACATTATTGTAGTTAAGAAATTTGCATGCATGACAACACCGATGGATTCAGTTATATGTGAAAACAAGAGGAGGGTCTTTAAGGCTGCTTTGATGAAATGTTGAAGGCAGCTGACAGATAGTTGTTGGTTATGGTCTCAACTTTCGTGATGGTAGGCAGAAGATCTCTTTCACGAGACAATGACTGGCGTCACCGACCAGTATGGTCACTGCCAAGGAAGGAAAGCAAGGCAAACTACCTTCTTTAAAAGTGCCTAGGTCATTATGATTCACCTAATTAACGATCATCGCAAGACAAGGACAGAGACATTAAAGTTAGCAACATGAAATTTCGATAGAGTAAGACATGTCAACATGGTAGATATGCTTGCAGATCTACAAATTGATGGGAAAGACATTTTTTTTTGCATATCCCTTACAGGTCGTTGCAGTCAACAGCAGCATTTTTCAGCTGTTGTTGATGTACTAGGCAAGATTACGCTCAGTAGTTTGCCATTGCTTTCTGAGCGTCCGGCTCACATACCCCGTAAGTTACCAATGCGGCAAAAACCACTACCAATTCTAGCGCAGGTTACATTACTCACGAGAATATACAGGATTACGGAGAAAGACGTTAACCCCTAGGCCAGGGAGACATTAGACTTATAAAAAACATATATTGGAAATAACAAGCTGCCATAAGGATTGATAATGAAGTGGGACAATATCAGCCTATAAGAGAGACATGAGACAGGGATGTGTAATGTCGCCAGATATTTTATCCCTATACAGTGAAAATATTTTCAGAAATGTAGAAGATATAAATGGAATCATCATCGGAGGACGAAACATCAATAACATTAGATATGCAGATGACACAGTATTGATTGCAGATGACACAGTATTGATTGCAGACAATGAGCAGGATCTGCAACAATTAGTAGATGCGGTTGTTGCACATAGTGAACAACTGGGGTTAAAATTAAATTGTAAAAAGACAGATTATAGTCGTCTCTAGGAAGAAAGAAATACCACAATGTAATATACAAGTAAATGTGAATATTCTTCAACAAGTGAATCGGTACAATTATCTCGGAACAGTCATCATAACATCTGATGAGAGATGCCTAGAAGAGATTAGAACAAGAATCGCCATGGCGAAAGTAGCCTTTATCAAGATGAAAAACATACTGACCAATAAAAAGATGTCAATTGAAATAAGAAAAAGAGTGTTGAGGTGCTACATAGAGCCTGTACTTTTGTATGGATGTGAAACTTGGACAATGAGCAGTCAAGCTGAAAAACATCTGATGGCTGTAGAAATGTGGTTTCTGAGGAGAATGCAAAGAATACCATAGATAGACAGAAAAGGGAGGCTCTATTCGCAATTCCATTGCGAATAGAAAAAAATTATATTCGCAATGGAATTGCGAACAGAGAAAAATTATATTCGCAATCGAATTGCGGGAAGTAACAAACATGTCACAGCGTCTGCTCACTAGTCAATTTTAGTTTGGGCCATCAAGAAGTCTAAGAAGGTGGTTAATTTAAATAGGAATGTTCACTGTTGTGAGTTTAATTCTACCAAATTCTCCGTATTTTTTAATGAATCACTCTTCTTCTTACTTCTGTCCGTTCTTTTGGCATCCCGTTTTATTTTTACATTATGTTAGTCCTGTTTAAATATCAAGAATAATTTTTCAGAACAGGTATCCCCAACACAAATAACGATCCCTACAAATAATTCTGTCCCCAGGCGAGTTCAAGAATTGTTAACTTTCGTTTCTGTACACTTTACTATTACCAGCATCCATGTTTGTTTACGTTACCGTCCTACTATTTATGTCCTGATAATATCGCAGCAGTGATGATTCTCTTAATTTGACACTTTCTATGGCCTCCAGTAATATGCTTCGCCTCAGAGAGACATGATTAAGCAATTCAAACACCAGGCTTTCGACTGACTGGCCTCATGAATTAATAAATAAACAAGGATAAGGAAAGAGGAGAGAGATAGATAACGAAGATAGTGTGAGAGACAGAGATATGAGAAAGATGTATTGAAAGACATTAAAGAGTGGTAAAGACAAGAAAGAGAGAGCTGGGAGATCGAGACTTAGAGCGAGAGAGAGAGAGAGAGAGAGAGAGAGAGGGAGGGAGGGAGAGAGAGAGAGAGAGAGAGAGAGAGAGAGAGAGAGAGAGAGAGAGAGAGAGAGAGAGAGAGAGAGAAGAACTCGTGTTCAGATGGCTAATCGCTTTTCCCAAGACAACAAAAGTAGAGGACAGATAAGAACAGAAAGACAAGTACGCAGGTTCTTGTGCAGCAAGATAAACAACACCTAATACACAAAATCCATAGAAAACATGTGCCTAAAGCGAAATCATCAGACTAGCATTGGTGTCACCTAATTCCTGAAAATGAAAAAAAAAAAAAATGTTGCCTCCTCGGCGGAGAATCGATCCACGAAATCCCGTGTACCAGGCGGAGACACTAACCACTTTGCTACTGAGGACACATTAATAGATCAACAAAATATTGTAATATGGATACACGCATAGGAATAATCATGTGACCTACTTCCATTGCGAATATAATTTTTTCTATGGAATTTTTTTTTTGGAATTGCGAATAGTCACCAAAAAAAATCAAAATAGTCACCAATGACTAAGTATTATAGGAAAAAAAATTAAAATCGTAAATTGAGTAGAGAAATTAGACGTAGACAGTCAAAATATTTTGGACATGTTATGAGAAGAAAAGAAATGAAATGGAGAACTTGGTGACAATTGGCAAGATCGAAGGGAACAGACCACGGGGAAGACCAAGAAGTAAATACCTGGATGGCTTGGCCACATGGCATGGTCGAGACAGGAACACTGAGCTGATTCACAACTCTGGTGATCGAGTGAAATGGCGAGTCATGACCGCCAATGCTTTCCTGTATGGCACATGGAGAGCCATGAACGCCTACGCCAGCTGGCAGGGCACTTGATGATGATGACATGATGGATGGATGGAACACCCTATGATTCTGGACTCATCAATTTACACCAGATTATCTTTTTAAACAATTTTAGATTTTTTTTGTACTCGCTCGGTTTGAACTCAAGTGTAGTCCATACACACTATTTATAGTAGTGATGGACTGAATTTTAGATTATAGTTATTCTGATTTACAAGAATTTGTGAAAGATTCTAAAACTGATAACATGTGCAGTAATGTGGTTATTCAGTTAAATTATTTAGCATTATGGAAAACATTCAGGCAGTGAAAGTTCTTCATCATATGATGACACATGTCGAATTATGCTTGCTCTAATGGGTCACACTTGTACCCCTAAGTTTGCTTTGCCTAGTTAGTTAGTTAGTTATTAGTTAGTTAGTTAGTTAGTTAGTTAGTTGGTTGGTTGGTTGGTTAGTTAGTTAGTCAACAGATCATCCTCATTGCACATCGAACCATTCAGTCCATAAGTGCTCGGATGCCCTCCCCAGCACACCTATCACAAATAAGCTAAGGAGTATTTAAATAATTAAAAGAATAATACTTATAACTAAATAGAAAATAGTGTATATATTGTGATCATCATCATCTTCCACTTCTGCCATCAAGTGTCGTGGGGAGGAATAATTTGCGCTCCAGCGCCTGATGAGGGGCACTAGATAGTGTCATTCCGTGTGATTGTACAATGTCTTTGATGTCGTCAATCAGTACAAATCTGCCACGTATTTTCCTGACTTTTTCCATTTTGTGTGAAAATAATGTGCTTCAAAATATGATGCTTTACTTGTATTTTGATGGTGTTAAGGGACAGTTCTTGTGATACTGGTGAAAATAATTGGTCTGTTTATCATTATTCAGTAAATTTAACAGGAATATCTTCAAAGAATGCTGGTCTCCCTGGCCTAGGTGTTAGCGACTTTCTCTGTAATCCCGTATACTCTTGTGAGTAACATGATGTGCGCGAGAATCGGTGGCGGTTCTAGCCGCATCAGTAACGTACGGGGTATGTGAGCTGGTCACTCAGAAAGCAATGGCAAACTACTGAGCATAATCTTGCCAAGAAATCAACAATCAGCTGAAAGATGCTGGTGTTGACAGCAATGTCCTGCAAAGAATATGCGAACAAAAAAAAAATCTTCAAAGAAGGAGAAACAATGCCTCGGTAATTTGAAATTGTTAATAATTGTCATCCCTTTAATTAATTTAAATTGTTGTTACAAAATCTATCATTATTATTATGATACTTCTAACTTCTCCCAAAAATATCAACACTGACGTGTTCCTTGTGCAATCTCCTTGCTAACCATTTTCAGATCATTTCATTACTGTGACACATCCCTAATTTCCATTTTCTGCCATCATTTTCTGTTTGGTCCACCTCCAAACCCACTTTTTTGTTTGGCAGTGAATGGGTTAAATTTATTAAGTAAGCCAGAGAGACGAATGGAGACGGATTGTATCTGCAGCAAAGAACCTCAATGGCTCGGAACGCTGAAGAAGAAGAAGAAGAAGAAGAAGAAGAAGATGATGATGATGATGATGATGATGATGATGATGATGATGATGATGATGATGATGATGATGAAGAAGAAGAAGAAGAAGAAGAAGAAGAAGAAGAGGAAGAAGAAGAAGAAGAAGAAGAAGATTATGATGATGAAGAAGAAGAAGAAGAAGAAGAAGAAGAAGAAGAAGAAGAAGAAGAAGATGATGATGATGATGAAGAAGATGAAGAAGAAGAAGCCAGAGTGGAATGTAAGAGTAAGAAAGAACTAAGAAAGAGGAACATGATGAGATGAGATGAGCCAGTGGAATGTTAGGTCTTCTCTCCAAAACATAACAACATATCCGGGAACCTACGTATTTGTATATTAGGCAGATTCAGATAGTTAGATGATAGTGAGAGTAGATTCTCTGAGGCCTCCCCAAACTCCGATTCTCATTCTAGTTTAGTTTTCTACTAACTAGAAAGAAACTAGTTCAAGTTGACAACTACTAAATTGTCATAACATTAACATCCTAAATTAAATCTTGCTCTTATACTTACATCTGGCGATAATAGATTATTTAACAATTACCTAGCATGCAAACATACATTAGACTACACACATAATTACCTATCTGCTCCCACGAATATCCAAAGAAAATATCCATTAGATTAGAGTTTTTTTTTAGTTGAAGAACGGAAAGTTTTCAGTCACATTAAACTTGGGTAGACATTTATCTGACAGCTTGTGCCAGCCATAGTTGCCATTCTAGATATTTTATATCCAGATCTAGAGGTTTTTGCCGGCATCTGGATACCGTTTTCTGACGTTTGGATGCTGGATACAATTCTAGATACTTTTCATTTGGAGTCGGATATTTTGAATACTTTCTAGATTTTACTTTTCTTTCGGTGTCATTTACCAATTTTATGTTTGGTCTGGACGCGCATAAATTATGGTAACTGCCATTATTTAAACTTTGAACTGACTTGGGTCAACGCTCAACAATCTGGCAACCCCCAGGTAATGAATAAAAGGGCGCATAAGGGCACTGAAGAAACTTTTGGTCAGTAAGCATTTAAACTTAAAGAATTTGGTTGCAATTGGTACCGATAATGCCTCGGTAACGGTTGGTATCATCCATGGCGTTTATGCAAAATTGAAGGAAGATATCCCATCTTTAATCCTCATAAAATGTGCGTGTCATTCCTTGCAGCTAGCATTATTACATGCCACATCAGAATCATGTTTACCAAGGAGTTTGGAATTCCTTATTGCTGAAACACATAACTGGTTCTCCAAATCATCTGTCAGACTACAGCAATATATATGTCAGACTACAGCAATTTACATAAAACATTAAATGATAGTTCCTCACCACTGAAAATTCTGTCATATTGCAAAACTAGATGGTTATCAATTCAACCAGCTGTTGAAATAATTGTGAACCAATGGTTGGAGTTGAAGACACACTTCGAAATAACAAGACAAAGTGAAAAGTGCTGTACAGCTGAAGTACTATATAGAATGTACAGTGATGAGAAAAATTTGGCATTCCTTCTCTTTTTACTCTTCTCTTTTTACAACCCATTTTACGTGGAGTGCAAAAAGTTAATAAACTATTTGAATCTCAAAATGTTGATAAAGTTAAATTACTTGACGACCTCATTTTGCTATTTCACTCAATTGGTAAAAGACTTATATTGCCAACTTGTAAAGCTGACTTGTTCACTTGCACTATAGAGAGCTATTTGGCTCCTAAGCCATACCTAGGATACCAAATCGAATCAAAAATTGATGGTTTAAAAACAAAAGGACTGTTAACAGAAAATGAAGAGAACAACTTAAGAAAGCGGTGTCAAGATTTTCTTGTCTCATTATTCAATCAACTGAAGCAGAGACTTCCTGAAAATTTAGATGTATTGAAAAATATTTCACTCTTTTCTATTAACAACATATCTCAGCCAGTAAAGGACATACCTAAATATTGTCAAGTTATTACATTTTTAAGGGCTACTGATAATAGTGTGGCGGAAGCAGAATATTAGTTAACCAAAATAAATTTGGTTGACTGGACAAACAAAACAGAAACTGAAGCTTTTTGGAGTGAAGTAAGACAATTTAAAGATGCCTGTCCATTCTGTGAGCTCTTTGAATGTACGATGTCTGCCATGATACTACCCCATTCAAATGTTGATGCGGAAAGAGTTTTCAGTACTGTGAATTATACAAAATGTAAACTAAGAAACAGGATGAAACTTGACCTCTTAAATGCTATCTTGACAATAAGATTTGGCCTGATGAGATCAGGAAAATGCTGTTCAACTTATCAGCTCCCTGATCGTGCATTAAAAGAAACTGGAACAGCTAAAGCATACCAGAGTCATTTTGAATCTGAAGCTTCAACTTCATCATCCAAGCTAAGTGCATCTTGTGAGAGTGCATCATCAGTGAAGATGAGGACATGATTCTATAGGTAAGTCACATCAATTTTTAAAAAAAATGTTGTATATCCGTTACAGGACGTTGCAGTCAACATCAGAATTTTTCAGCTGCTGTTGATGTACTAGGCAAGATTATGCTCAGTAGTTTGCGATTGCTTTCTGAGCGACCGGTTCACATACCCCTTACATTATCAGCGCGGCTAGAACCGTTGTCGGTTCGGGTGCAGCTACGTTACTCACGAGAATATACGGGATTACGGCGACAGCCGTAAACTCTGCGCCAGGGAGACCGGCAGTCACTTCAATAATATGTAATTTCTTACTTTCTCAATCTGGATATTTTTCCTAGATACTTTCCAACGAAATCTAGATATTTATGGATGTTGTTTGGGCCATTTCTAGATACTTTTGGTCAAAAAAAAGTGGCAACCCTGGTGCCAGCCATGCTAGCAGTGTAAAACTGGTAACAAGTGCAAAGGGAAGGGTGAGGTTAGATTCGGTTAGAAATATAGCTACAGAGATTAAGAGTTCTTACCATCAATCATCTTTGACAAAGATTCTTTGTTACTACTTCTTCCTCTGAGATGTAGCGTTTTGCCAGCGTCCAGCTTTTCAGTGCACTTTCTCCTGCATTATCACACTCGACAGACGGTGCAGAGAGCAGAACCCTGCCGCTGTCAATGCAGAGGTCAACGCGCTCATCTATGAACAGTCAGAAAGCCCCGAAGTGCTCATCTATACAGATGGATCTGTTGTAAAGCAGCAGAGAAGTGCGTGGGCATTTACAGCCCGTTTAGCGGGCCGAACCGTTCAAGAATCCAGTGGTGCCCAATCTATGACCACGAGCAGCATGACGATGGAGGTGATGGCAGTTACACAGGCTTTCATATGGCTGGAATCACAGCATTATACCAACGTGTGTGTACTAAGTGATTCAATTAGCATGATTCAGAAGGTCGAAGCTGGATCTGTACGTAGACAGTGGACTGAGTCGCTGCGGAAGTCTGTTGTCCGTAAAGTCACCTTCATCTTCGTCCCGGGACATGCGGAAGTCAAGGGAAATGAACGAGCTGATAAACTAGCTGGCTCTGCACCCCCTGTAGATGGCCAGCCCATGGATCGTGCCGATGTTATTAACGTCCTTAAAGATATGGCGAGAACAGAGAACTTTGACGTCAGTGAATGCACATCGCTGTCCAAGATGAAAGACTTGGGAGTAAGAATCGGCACGGCCAGACGCGAGAGGTAGATCGGGAAAACGAGGTGCCTCGTCAACCAACACAGAACTGGCATTATTAGCCACCGGACGCTGATGCATATGCTGGAAGAGGATCTGAGCACTTATGGACCTCTCCGGAGTTCAATGAAGATACCCCAACTGATAACTGATCTGACCAATTACTACTGTCCAAGTGACCGACCACAGGCACTGGACACACTACCATTAAAAGAAAAAAATGATGGTGTGTGGCGATTTCAACAGCCACTCGCAGAGCTGGGGCTATGATCACATGGATCAGAGAGGAGAGAGACTAGAAGTCTGGCAGGATGAGAATGGATTCACCTTGATTAACAAGCCGTCCGACCTACATACTTTCTACTCGAGATCATGGCACACTACAACTACACCTGACCTGGCTTTTCATACACCAGACCTTGAGTGGAAGATTACACGAATTGTTGGGAAACAACTTGGTGGCAGTGACCATCGGTCAGTCTTTCTAACTGTAGAACATGAGCTTGTAAGTGAAGGCAGCACCCTCTTGAGGTGAAACTACAAGAAAGCAGACTGGGCGATGTACAAGCATCGCAACAGCATACTGGTTCGAAACCTCAACACCGAGAAAGACATAAATAAAGTAGTTGAAAAGTTTGGAAAATGCATATTACATGCAGCACGAGAAACTGTACCAAGAGGAGCCCGTAAACATTATAAACCCTACTGGAGTAGTGAACCGGAACAGTTGCATAATGGTGTGGAAATGCGTAGAAAGCAAGCAGAGGCCAAACCTAGCCATGAGGACCAGCAATAAATACCAGCACGCAAATGCCACATTTCAAAGAGCCAAGCTGCAGGCTAGACGGAAAAGCTGGCAGGAGAAAACAGAGTCTTTGGACTTTGAAAGAGACACAATGAAATTTTGGAAGCTAATAAAACAACTTAACGATGAGGGCACAGGAGAAACTCAAAAATTGCACTACATAAAGACGGAAACATCTTAACAGGAAAGCAAGCAGCTGACCATTTTGCGGACTAATTCGCACACGATAACAATATAAACATTAGTCCAGAGAAACAACAAGAGATTCGAGAGAAATTTCAACATACAGGACAGATTGAAACAGTACATGAGGTTCTGGAGCTAACCATATCAAAACTGAAAATGAGAAAGTCACCAGTAGCTGATGGTATCTCCAATGAAATGATCAGGAACCTAGAAACAGAGGCCAAAGCAAAGCTGTTGCAGGTCTTCAATAATAGCTGGACCCTAGGCAGTATTCCACAAGCTTGGAGAGAAGCAATCATGATACCCCTCCTGAAATCAGGGAAAGATAGTTCCATTGCCTCCAGCTACTGACCAATTAGCCTCACCAGCTGTCTCTGCAAAACAATGGAGCGCATCACCAATCACAGACTGCATTGGTACATTGGAAGTGAAAACATCCTTGTGCCACAGCAAGCTGGCTGTAGACAGTGCAACTCTATTGAAGATCAGACAACTTACCTCTCTCAAGAAATTGAGGATGCATTCCAAGAGAAGAAGCTGGTGCTTGCTGCATGGATAGATCTGAAGAAAGCCTTTGACAAAGTCTGGAAAGAAGGTCTTATGAAGAAACTGAGAAATTGTAAAGTCAATGGAAAAATGTACGAATGGGTGAAAGCATACTTGCACAACAAAAGAGCCCGAGTACAGATAGACGGACTCAAAAGCAATAATGTACTACTGCGCCACGGTGTTCCCCAGGGCGAAGTATTGTCGCCAACTCTTTTTCTATTCTTCATCAATGATCTTATTGCTAATCTACCGCATGGAATTAAAGCGGCAATGTACGCTGATGACCTGGTTCTATGGAGCACAAATGAACATGCATCAGTGGCCATCAGATCACTACAAAGAGCTGCAGATACGTTTGTTGCATGGGCAAATAAGTGGTGTGTCAGCATAAACAATGACAAGTGCAGCACAGCTCTATTTACCCTCTCTACAAAACAAAAGGCAGTGATTATCCAGACAAATGGAATACCCCTTAGAGAAGACAAAGAACCAATATGCCCCGGAGTAACATTTGATGGCAGGCTGGCATGGAGAAAGCACATCAACAAAGCAGTAGCAAAAGCCAGAAGGAAAATAGCCATCCCGAGAAAACTAAGTAGAACCACATGGGGAGCCAGTGGGAAAATACTTAGCAAAGTTTATCAACAGAGCATATGACCATACTGTCGCTTGTCGTCTCTGGGGGGACAGTAGAATCAACAAGCGCACTTCAATTTCCCCTTTTCCACTGTTGGGTCTATTGGTAGACTTTTGTCTACATACCCCCGTTCCAATCTTCTATTCTCTCTCTCTCTCTCTCTCTCTCTCTCTCTCTCTCTCTCTCTCTCTCTCTCTCTCTCTCTCTCTCTCTCTCTCTCTCTCTCATCTCACAATACCATATCCCTCTCCACTTTCCTTCAGAACATACCCACACGACATTGTCCTCCACTAAATACTATCATTATTTATTGAATAAACCAAAAGTGTCATGTGTGTATAGAGTGTAAGTAAAGACGTTGTTGTTGTGTTCTATCCTGTAGGTGAGATAAGAATGTCACTCTCAGATCCACATCATAGTTTTCATCACTCAACGGCACATATAGTCACCACAGCTCAGAATTGGGGTACGCTCACCCGGTATACTGTTGATGATGTCTTCACAATATCCTTGACAATTTTAGAATTACACAGTTTGTCACCACAGAGTGTTTTTATTATATATTGTCTCTCCTTGTGGAATATCTGATGACATGAACGATATGATATTTCTAGTAATGTTTATATCTCCGATATCATTTGCATGAGTTATGGTCTCTTATGGATGCATAATTACCAAGACTGTCTTTAACAAATTACTGATTCACAGTGTTTCTTATTCATTACTGTTCTGTTTATCTGATAATAAGTTCTGGTCTTACGGTTTCTTCATTTAAAAAAAAAAAAACAGTTCAGTTGCACCATAGTGAGCTTTCGATCTATGTTTATTACTTTACCAGATTAGAGTCCCTTCCTTCTTTTCAGGAGTGTTGTTATTACTTTGTACATGGGAACCTTATAATTATCCTTGGCTGAATTGGGAGTACTAATTGCACAATAAATACAAAACGTTCATCAGTATTATCCGACTTGAAACGTTGTAACTCCCTTTTCATAATCCCTTAAGAATAAACCACCACTTCTCGTGGAAACCAAATATCACACACTAAATTCCACTATAATATCCTGCCTATTATATTAATACTCTGTCTCTGTACGTCGATATGGGTTTATTCCACCAGTTTCCCCCTTTCCCCCACATCAGTTTTTTGATCTATACAACAACAGCCGAAATTCTCTTTTGATGCCCCGTCCTGTCGTGACATCAATAATTCTCCATTCGTCTCCTCCGATCACCCATCGTCGCCTTCGTTACTACAAACGGCTGTGAAACGCCGTGATCGTGAATCTCCGTTTTCCCACTTCAAAGTTTGTTGAAAATACGATATAGCGATCCATCGGTGTTCAAAGGTTTTGAAATCGCTGTTTTTCCGTCGTCCGTAGACTCCGGTCTCATCTTCACTCGTTCCTATCGTACAATCAACGCTCTCCCAACAAGTAAAATGCCGCGGCTTAAGATGCCGTACGTTGTTCTAGTAACATATTGGATCGTTGATATCTAGTATCGTGACATAGCTCTCTCTTAAGAGAGTTGACCGCGTCGAATCTTACTCCCTAGAGGTTCGATCCAGATGTTCTCCCTCCACCTATTCCTCTTCCTCAGGATCTGGGTGTCTAGATAGGAAATCAGCTCCTACAATCTCCCTTCTCGGAATATACTCCACTGTGAAGTTGTATGGCTGCAGCAGCAACGACCATCGCATCAACCTGGCGTTGAGCTTCTGAGAGGTAGCTAGGAACATCAAGGGTTGATGATCCGACTGGACCCGAAACTGCACTCCATACAAATATGGCTGAAATGTTTGCACGGCCCATACGAGTGACAAGCATTCTCTCTCGACTGTAGAATAATTCTTTTCCGCCTCGAGAAGTTTCTTACTGGCGTACGCCACTGGTTTCAAAACCGAAGCGTCATCTCTCCCTTCCTGTAACAAGTCTGCCCCAATTCCAATTGTAGCAGTATGTGTATATGGGGTGGGCAAAACTACAGCACGCTTGAGCATCAGGGTGGAATGGGAAGAAGGATGCTCAAGTCGTGACGTAGTTTGTTGTTAGGAACCAGTCAACATCTGGGCCTGGAGGAGAGAAGACGCCATGTTGTATGAAGGCTGTAGAAGTTGTCATCAAGATGAAATAAATCTCTATTTATACTAAAACAAAGAACTCGTTAGTCCTATTTATCTGTACGCTGTTATAAAGGACTTAATTGGTGCCCATGACACAGGATACGAACTTGGAGTGTCGTCGCGGAATCACAATATGCTGTCCAGGTCGAACATCGAACTAAAGTCAAAGTTTTGAAGATCTCGTTCTGCTTACATCAAATGCCCAGAGACAGAATTACGGCACGATTCTATACTTATGTTGAACGAAAAAGCGAAGTTGAAAAATGGCCACTAAGTCGTCTGTGAGAATTACAGCAGCCAAAAGCCCGGCTAGGGGTGGTTGTCTGTGATTATTTTTTAGAGTTCTCGTTGCTATCAAGAATCCTAGATGTATAGACAGTCGTTGTCACCTGAGTTATGAAAGCCGGCTTCCCAGGGTGAGTTGCTGTACAGTGGTGATCATCTCGCCGAGCTGAAGAGAGAGAAAGTCCAGCACGTTTTTTTCTGGATCGTTTGAAATAAGAGGCTCAGGAAAAAGAAACCTTCAAGGCAAGTCGAATCAAGTAGAAACATTTTACTAACAGAGCAGTTGTCTACTTCTCGTTAAGATAGATTGCCTGGAGCGAACTAAAAGCCGCAGAATCCTGACCTTGAGACTTTTTGAGGAATAAGAAGAAATGGAAAGCTCATTAACAGCAGCGATACCGCTAAAGAACTCTCGGAAGTGGGAGAGGCAGACTGGGCTGCCGACCTACTGAAATTATCGCTTTCCTGAATTACACCGATTCTCAAGACGTTGCTTTGATGTGCCCTATCCGGGGTGAAAAGAAGCCAGAAGACTGGTAGGGGCTCAACCAAGGGCTGAAGTTACTGAGGCATCCGAAGAAGAAACTCCCTGAAGTGCGTGATCGATTGGAGGAGCATTTCAACTGGCACAGACTCCTGGCGTTTGAATTCTACCTGATATCGAACATAGAAGAATCCGTCTTTCTTGGATCGGGAGCAAATTAGAGTAATTGGTAAACTTTAAATATTATTTTACGTACAATTGACTAGTTGAACAATTCTGTTGTGTAAAGTAAATACGATCATATTGTTAATTTAGCTGGTTACGAATGTGAATTTGATTTATTGGTGCATACATAAATATTTCAGCATGACAGAACAAGATTCATTGGTACAAGTTTTGACGGGGGTAGGAACAGCGGTAGGTAGACTTCATACGGTTATAAAATAACAGGGAATGGCAACTGAAATTGTTAAGTTTAGTGGACAGGCAAGAGATTTTAAGAAATGGATAACTTCCATAGAGAAATATGCGTATTTGGTGTCTGCATCAGATGAAGAGAAAATGAGACTTGCTTATCAGGCAGCAACAGAAACGGTTTCGGATCATATCCGAAGGAAATTAGAGGCTAGAGTAGATGAGACATGGGAGCAGTTCAAAGACGACCTGGCCCATAAGTACGCGGAAATAACGGATCCACAACATGCGTTTTCGGTGTTGAGACAGTCTAAACAAAACACTGGAGAGACGGTACAATTGTTCAGCGATAGGTTGATTAACCTGGCTGAAGAAGCATTCTTGGGACAGAATGTACGAGGAGAGGATGTTAGTCGGGATTTTTGTAGATGGCATAAAATCCGATGGATTGAAGTTTAAGCTGATGAGAGAAAACCCTGAGAGGTTATCACAAGCTGTAGACATTGCGGTACAAGAAGAAAATTTGAGACGTAGATTTAGATTGAGAACAGGACGAGAAATAGGAACTAGTCGAGAAGACAGGATTGAGGAGCCTATGGAGATAGGACAAACAAGGTTCGGATGGAATAGGAGAGGAGGTATACAAACGTTACAAGGTGGTAATAGAAGTGCTTATGATGAAAGAAGACATATGAGGTATCCTACAAGTGAGACAGTAGGTAAAACGAACAACACAAATATAGTCTGTTGGTTTTGTGGTCAACGCGGACATGTTTCTCGTTTTTGTGATAACAGGCGTGTCCAGTCGAATACACAAAGTAGAAATGGCAATAGCAGGTTGAATAGGAATGTTGAAGATAGACACAGGAATTTTACAGGTACAAGAACGCAGGAAAACCGGTGCCCTACCTATTAAATAGGACCTGTAGTAGGAGGGAAAATAATAAGGTCCCAAGGTTTAAAGAATATGTTAATAACAGGCATAGTAGGACGAGTAGAGAATACTTTCAACTAGAGGAAATCAAACAGCTTACAGAAAATAAAACAGATCATAGTTCATGTATAATAGAAATAGGAAAATATAGAGTTCGTACATTAATTGATTCAGGAGCTCAGGTTAGTGTAATTAAAGAAAGTTTTTTGTATAAAATAATGAGAAATTGTAGAATATTTAAGAGTCATAATAATCTTCACTCTGTTACAGGACAGAATTTACAGGTAATTGGACAGACAATGATCAATTTTAAATTTGGGGGGATCAACGTAAGACATCTTTTTCATGTAGTAAAAGATTTAAATAGAAACATGCTTATAGGAAGAGATTTTTTAATAAAAAACGGAGTAAGACTTCTCTTTGATTTACACAAATTAAAATTCAAGGACGTATATGTAGATATGGAAGAAGACATGCATATATCGGCACTAGTTAGAATTAAAATGTCCACGACGTTAAAACCACAGTCGGTTAATTTGATACAAGCCAAGATAAAGAGAAACCCATATTATGTGGCAGGACACACAGTTAGAATCACTGAATTGCAAAAGGAAGTAATTGATGAGCCTGGTCTTGAAGTCCCGGATGGAATAACATCATTAGATAAACACTTAACCTTTCCAGTGATGATCATTAACAACACAGGTAGAGAAATTAAATTATACAGAGGATGTGTAATAGCCAAACTAGAACATAACATTAGTGACATATTGGCAACGGATAGAGTAGAAATGTCGGGAACAAATTATTCAGAAACTTCTAGTGAAAGAGTTAATAACAGACACGGACGCGGAAGAAGAGGAAACGTACAAATGGATGAATTGATCCATCCATTCAGAAGAAATACAGCCCAAATACATTCACTAGACAAAATGACAAGGGAACAAGAATTGTTGGCACAGTTAAAAGCTCCACCAGAAAATAAGAAAGTATTAGAACAACTTATAAAAGAAAATCAGGATGTTTTTGCAATTAATGATTTAGAATTGGGAAAGACAAAAACAGTTACAATGGAAATAGATACGGGAGACCATCCACCAATTAGTTTAAAACCATATAGAACTCCATTAAGAAATAGGGAAGTTGTTGAAAAGGCAATAGAAGATATGTTGAAAGCAGGAATAATAACAAGATCGAAGTCAGAGTGGTCATCTCCGATAGTAATTGTGACAAAACCTGATGGTTCAAATCGGTTCTGCTGTGACTACAGGGCGTTGAACAAGATCACTAAGAATGTAGCGTACCTACTGCCGGTGATTGATGATATTTTGGGGTTGCTTAATGGCTCCACATTCTTCACGACGCTAGACGCAAGATCAGGATTCTGGTGTATCCCGATGTCGGAAGACGCTCAAAAGAAGAGTGCTTTTTGTACTCATATGGGTTCTTACGAATTCTTACGAATGCCATTCGGGGTTCGAACGGCCCCATCTCACTACATGCTGTTAATAAATGAGGTATTAGAGGGTATGCAAAAGTTTGCATTGGCATACATAGACGACATTCTAATCTATACAGCAGGGGATGTGGATGATCACTTAAAACATGTCAGATTAGTATTCGACAGATTAAGAGTACATGATGTTAAATTGAAGCTTAGTAAATGCCAGTTTTTAAAAACAGAAACAAAATATTTGGGGTATATTATTAATAGAGACGGAATTAAACCAGACCAAGACAAGATAAAGGTTATTAAAGAGTTACCTCCTCCAACTAACGTAAAAGTAGTGCGTGCTTTTATTGGAAGCTGTGGGTATTATAGGCGGTTCATTCCAGGGTTCTCAAAGATAGCAGAACCTATTACTAATTTAACTGGAAAATACGCTAGATTTAAGTGGGATGATGAGTGTCAAAAAGCGTTCGAGTTTTTAAAAAATAGCTTAACAGTGGTACCACTATTGACGCATCCAGATTTGAATAAACAGTTAATACTATATACAGATGCTTTGGACAATGCTATAGGAGCGTGTTTGGTTCAACCATATGAAGGAAAAGAATCTGGAATACCAGGGGTTAAAAATGAAAGGCCAATTTATTTCTTGTCCCATAAACTTAGCAGGTCTCAACGAAAATGGGCGACTATCGAGAAAGAGGCTTATGCTATACACTATGCTCTCCAAAAACTAAACTACTACTTACATAACGCAAATTTTGTTATTAGAACTGACCATATGCCTTTAAAATCTCTGTTAGAAGCTCCAGTGCAGAACAGGAAGATACAGACGTGGGCATTGAATCTACAGGGATACAATACGAAAATTGAATACATTCCAGGTAGGATTAACACATGTGCTGATTTATTGTCTAGGATCCCGTATCCACAGTCATCAGGAGACACAGAAGATGAAGGTGAACCAGAGATCGACGACCGAAACTGGCAAGTGAATATATTAGATTCTGCCATAATAAATAGAGAAGAGTTTGAGAGTTTACCATCGGATCAAGAGTCTGAACCTAGAGCAGAAGACCCACATTTAGCACAATTTAATATGAAAGAAGAACAAGAATTAGATCCAAAAGTCTTACAAATAAAACAGAAATTAAAAGAAACGGAGGAGAATAAATATAAGAAGAATTATTTAGTTTTGCAAGACGACGAACAGTTATATTATATGAGTGAAAGGAACGAACAGCTAAGGAAATATATTCCAAAACATTTGGAAAATGAAGTTTTAAAAGCATATCATGATGAGAATGGTCATCTCGGTCGTGATAAGTTGGTAAAAGCACTTACAAGTAAATATTATTGGCCGAACTTATTTAAATCTGCTTGTAAATATGTAGATACGTGTGAAAGATGCAGATTAAGGAATATGAAAATAATTAAGTGTCCCTTACAAGATACAGATATTCCTCAGTTTCCTATGCAAAAAAATAGTTTAGATATATCGGGTCCTCACCCTAGAACATTGTCAGGAAACGTGTATTTAATTCATATAGTAGACGTCTACAGTCTTTGGCCAGAAGTTTATGCAATCCCAGATAAGAGCGCAGATACTGTCATTAATATTTTTTTACAAGAGTTCGTACCAAGATTTAGTTGCCCACAAAGTATACTTACGGATAATGGTAGAGAATTTGTAAATAAAAAATTTGAAAAGTTATTAAAAGATTTGAATATAAACCATATAAAGACCTCATACTATAGACCTTCTTCAAATGCTAAGAACGAACGACAACATAGGACATTATACGATATTATAGCAAAGATAGTCGATGAACATGAAAAAGATTGGGATTTGTTCCTGGGACCAGCGCTTAGCGCTATACGCACAAATCAAAATGAGAGCACAGGGTTTTCACCATTCTATTTAATACACGGGAGAGAACCAGTACTACCTATAGATAATCTGTTAAAACCAAGACGGAAATATATGGGGGAAGACTTTCAAGAGACTATCATACAGGAAATGCATAAAGCACACGTAAGACTAAAGAATAATATAATTAAAGCTAGAGAAAGACAGAAAAAGTACAAAAACGTGAATACAAAATTACAGTAGTTTAAAGTAGGTGATAGAGTTTATTATAAGAAGCATAGAAGGAACTCTAAGTTTGATGCTCGTTGGGTTCCAGGTTATTACGTTTTGGAAAAGCTAGGAAAAGTATCGTATAGTATCAAGAACCAGGTCACGGGACATGTGGCAAGGGCACACGTGGAACACTTAAGAAGAGATGAGGATGAGAGGGAAAATAATAATTACAATAATAACTATTATTCAGACACTGGATATTTAGATGAACAAGTCGTCAGTGGAGCTACAATAACCCCCAGGTTTTAGAAAAGATCCAGCACAAAATCAGTTAATAACAACTCCAGTTTACGATGATACTCAAGAACAGACAATACCGAAAACGGTAGAAGAAGAAAATGTGAATGATAATCATTATGATAGTATAAAGTCTATGGAAGAGGAAACAGGTGCTCCATTTAAAAATACTAGACAAGCAACGAAAAGAAGAATAGATAAACAAAGAGAAAGAGAAGTAAAAAGACAGAGAAGAATTAGAGATTATTCAACAAGCGGTGAAGATATGCCTCTACTAGAAAGGTCCTTAAGAAATAATGATAGACAAATTAGATGGGATATTGAACGGAAGAGATTAGCGGCTGCTAGCGAGAGACATACAGGCGAAGAAGAGGAAATGGATGAAAAGTCAGAATCAAATAGTAGTATGGAAGAAACTAATAAGTTATACGAAGAAGAAGATATTGATGTGGAGATAGCACTTATTCAAAGAAACTTGGAGTTATTGAAGAACTGGAAACGTAAGAAGTAAATGATTAGAATATACTGCAGATGGCAAGATGTAAATTTCATGGTGTAAAAAGGAAAGAGATACTCGATGAAGTATGTGAAACGGTGGAAATGGAAAATAAGTTTCATGGTGTAAAAAGGAAAGAGATACTTGATGAAGTATATGAAACGGTGGAAATGGAAAAGTCTTCTATGGATACTTTTCATAAATGGTCTTGAGGAGTAGTTAAGCATTGAGATAACTAATATAGATGTAGGTTCGAGTGAGGCATATATTTTTTCCTCTCTGTGATGGAATTGCTGGTTGATTTTATGTTTCAACTTCTTGAGTTTTCGTAGATAGTTAAGTAGTTAATGGTACAGCAGGTAGATGTACTCTATAGTAAATAGACAGGTTTTATTGGTGCTAGAAATACCGTGGTTAACGGTAATGATTAAGAAGTTGTAGTGATGTTTGGTACAAATCCAAGGGAAACAATTGGTGTGCCGAGCCACAGGTTAATTAGTAGATAGATGACGGCTGGTACATTGAGATGACAATAGAATAATCGCCACATTAGTAATAGATAAAATGAGTTGACCTGTAGTTTACAGTGCTTGCTTAAGATGATATTCCAGATATTATGATGTGTTAGGAGTTAAGCTGGAAAAAGATAGAAAATTGTGAGGGGGAGAGAATCAATGATAGTACAGTCATTGTTGATTAGTGATTTTTTTTTGGTAGAGAGAACAGATATTGTTCTAAGTCAAGAAATTGGTCTGTATATATATATACTTGGCAGTGAGTTATTTTGTTTTCTCGGTTATAAAAAATAATGGAATGACTTGTGTGAATAGATATGTGTTACGTTGGTTCGTATAAGAAGTTAATGTTGCTGGGTCACTTTACGTAGTTAATTCGAAGTGAATTATATTATTTTTTTTGAAAACCTTCTCTTTAGCGAGAAGACAGTTGTTTTATTGAGTCTGAGTTTTAATGCCTCATATATAATATGTTTTTTTTTTGCTTGGTTTGGTCCTGTAAAATGATGGTTATTATTTGATTGTAGAATAGGATTGTGGTGTTCTTAGACTTTTGCGTACAAACTATTGGTCCGTAAAAGAGACCAATAGTGATAGGTAGTAATAGAATATTTTCTTATGATTTGATAAGATGCATGTTATATTATTTTAAAATGTGTTTTTCTTTGAATGAGTTGATATCTTTAGTTAATATGAGGGGAAACATAAATTTGTGTAAAAAACTATTTGGGGGGTATGATGTTCTGTTTTGATTTTATTTCGCTTAACTCATAATTTAAATAAGTTGTTTTGTGTATTAGGTTACTTTGTTAGCAAATATGTTACAAATTTAATTAAGTAAGTTTAATTTTCAAATAGTTATGGTGTTGGCTAAAATAGAGAAAATACATAGGGCTTTATTTAAGACCCTTCGTTCAGAAAAGAGTTAATAAAACTACTAAGGGGCTAATAGAGAGACACATACATGCTCTTTGTGAATATTATGTGGCTGTGATAATCGGCATGAAAAGGTTCTTTTGGATATGAAGTATTAGAAACGAAGGTCGGGGATGGATATGTGTAAAAATAGGAGCTGCATTATACGAAGATATAAGGTTGGGTATATGACTGTGAATGGCAGCATATAAGCTGGGGTATATATATATAGGTGGACAAGGAAGCAGATCATGGGATGTAAGGGGGAAGATATAGGAGCTGTGAAAAATCAGCGTTAATTAAATTAAAAATGTTCATGGAATATGAACGTTGGTTCGTGGTCAAAGATGAGATAACGGAAATATAAATTGTGGATGGCAATATAAATGTTGAACATATAAATGTTGAGAAAACTTATATCAACTTGATTTATAGGGAACAAAGATGTATTTCATAAGATGTATTTAAAAAAAAAATTGTTTACAAAATTTTTTTTTGTTGGCAAGAGAGGTAAATGTGATTGTGTTGACTATCCATTCCTTTATGTAAATGTGATTGTGTTGACTATTCGTTCTTTATACTTTTCACTGGGTGCGCACCCCTTCTTTACTTTTTCTAACTACGCTGTTTTCTGTGTTGTGAAAGAGTGAGGAATTTCATAATGTCAAGTGTATGATAACGGTTATACGAGCTGTTCTTATGATATATATTTTGTACAGGAACACTTTTTAAGAGCCAAAAACGAACAAGAAATGTATAGTGGTTTACTATATGGCAGGGGAAAGAGTTACGAATAGATTGTTTTACTTAAAGTAAAGTTGGTTTGGGGAAGGTTAGAGGAGTTGTGGGAGGTAAGGAAAGAGGGGGAATAGAGTAAGGGGATTGGGAGTAAAGACTTTTTAAAGGAAAAAGTCTTTCGAAAACATAGGAAGGTGTAGCAGTATGTGTATATGGGGTGGGCAAAACTACAGCACGTTTGAGCATCAGGGTGGAATGGGAAGAAGGATGCTCAAGTCGTGACGTAGTTTGTTGTTAGGAACCAGTCAACATCTGGGCCTGGAGGAGAGAAGACGCCATGTTGTATGAAGGCTGTAGAAGTTGTCATCAAGATGAAATAAATCTCTATTTATACTAAAACAAAGAACTCGTTAGTCCTATTTATCTGTAGGCTGTTATACAATCCCACTCGCATCTGTTCTTAGCACAAAGGGCTTGGAAAGGTCTGGGAGTTGTAGAACTGGCTTGTTCACCAACGCCTCCTTTAATTGACTGTAGGCACCCTCACATTCTGGCGTCCATACAATTGTATCTGGGAGTCCCTTTTTTAAGGTTTCCGTTAATGGATTTCCCAGTTCGATAAAATGCGGTATGAACTTCTGATAAAATCCGCACAACGATAGGAAAGATCTCACATCTTTCTTCGTTTTTGGCCTCGGAGCTCGTCTGACTTTTGCTAGGTTCTTCTCCTCTGGGACAATTTTTCCCGGAGTGATGGTATGACCTAGAAATTCAAGAGTTTGGTAACCAATCATGCACTTGGTTGGGCGCGCGGTAAGCCCTGCTTCCCGGAGCCTCTTGAAAACTGTCTCCAAAGACCATAAATGATCATCCAAGCTGTCACTGGCAATCAGTATATCATCCATGAACGATATAATGGATGGATCACGTAGAGGATCTAACAGAGCTCTCATCACGCAAGTAAACACACTAGGTGCATTGCTGAGTCCAAAAGGCATGACGTTGAACTCATAGTGTCCATTGGGTGTACTGAAAGCTAGCAGAGGTCGAACTTCCGGTTTGACCGGAATCTGATAATAACCCCTACTCAGATCCACTTTAGAGAAGTACTTAGCCTTATGGAGCCTGGCGAATAACTGGGTTGGATTCGGCAAAGGTTCCACCTGAAACTGGGTATGACTATTCAAGAGTCTATAGTCAATACACAACCTGTGTTCTCCACTCGGTTTGCGTAACAACACCACTCCGGCATTATATGGGGATGTGGATGGCGCAATCACATCATCCTCCAACAGTTTCTGTATCTCCTCCTCCAAAGCCTTCTCTTTAGAAAATGGCACTGGGTAGACTTTTTGGCGGACCGGCTCTTGCGTGGTTAAGGTCATCTCGAACTCGACCAGCTCCGTCCGTCCTGGTTTATCCGTCAGGATCTGCTTATGGGATTTGAGAACTTGGGCAATCTTTTCCCTCTCCTGGAGAGTCAGATCAGGGTTCACCTGGACTTCCCGATAAGTTTCCTGGTGCACTAGAGGATACTCCCTGCCCTCGTCTGGTCCGGTTTCAGTCTCCACTGCTACTGCCATTGCCATGAGATGGGCTGCTCCTTCACCGGTTCTCTCTTCATATTTCCTCAAGAGATTAATATGGAAAATCTTCGACTTTCCCCGGATCCGGATTTGATAGTTGGTTCTGGATACCATCCTTTCCACGGGAAATGGTCCCTGCCATCCTATCTCCAGTTTGTTGGTTCCCGTTGGGAGTAGCAACAAGACTTTGTCCCCCACCTCAAGAGCTCTGTCTCTAGACCTACGGTTGTAGTACTCCGCATGTCTCTTTCTGGCTTTTCTCAAGTTTCGAGTCGCTAGAGCCCATCCCGTGTGTAGTTTTTCCTTCAGTTCCTCCACGTATTTGTACGAGGAGGTCACTTCTTCTGACGTCCCTTCCTCCGTCCAACTCCTCAGCAAAGCTTCCAATGGTCCCTTGATTGGTCGACCAAACAGTAGAGTAGCTGGCGGTACTCCTGTTGAGCCATGTGGCGCTTCCCTATAGACAAAAAGGGCTGCCGGGATGTATTGATCCCACCTATCAGGTTTTTCCTGGTCTAGTTTCCTGAGCTTTGTCATCAACGTGCCGTTGAAACGCTCTACTTGTCCATTAGCTTGAGGGTGGTAAGGACTGGTATGTATATGGTGGGAGTGGAACACTCCAAAAACCTCCTCCATGAGTTTCCCACAAAACTGGGACCCATTATCCGTCAGAATCTGATTAGGGAAGCCTAATCTTGTAAAAACCTCCATCAATGCATCAGCCACTCATTTCGATTGCTTCACTCCACATTGAACAGCAATCCACCATTGTGAGGATGTACATATTCCTCTTCTTAATCCTTGGAAGAGGACCCACTATGTCAATGACTACCCTCTCGAAAGGTGAATTCATGATGGGCATCTCACCCAAGACCACCGGCGCTGTCCAGTGTTTCGGTGCCACCCTCTGGCACTCAGGGCATGATTTCACATACCGACGCACATCTCCAGTCATTCCTGGCCAATAATAATGGCAGGAAATCCGCTGCATGGTGGCGGCCATACCCATGTGTCCGCTGAACGAAATGGTATGCCCCGTCTGAAGAATTTGGGAACGGGATGCCTTCGGGACTACCAATTGACCGTGTAAGTTGTCTCCCCTTCCGGCTCTCCGATAGAGCAGCCGATTCTTCATGTAGTATTGTCCTCGTTTGGGCGGAACAGTACTTTTCTGCAGCTTCCTATAGCAAGGACGTAAAGTATCATCCTCACTCTGGGCAGTTCGCAACTCCCCTGGCATTGGGTTTGAGACCATTGTCTCTGCCTGATCCTTTTCCTTCTGAGAGCGTGTCTGCATAGCTCCCATGTGGATTGGTTCCTTGGGCATTCCCAAAAAGACATATCGACAACCGAGGATGACGGGAAATATGGGAGCAGTCAATACTGCGGCCTTAATGGTGCCTGTGACATATCTTGACCGAATCTCCACTTTAGCAATAGGTAACTTCATGGCTACAGCACTCTTTGTTGCAGGCTGTATCTCCATGGTCTCCCCTGTGAGTTGTTCTGGGTATACCAGATCAGCAGAAATCACAGCTTCCCCGTCCAGTCCAGTATCGTATAAACACTGGACTTGTTGGCCATTCACCTCAATCAACTCTACCACCGGTGGTCTCCCTTGGTCCGGAGTATCTTCCACCTCCTCGACCTTTTCCATAGAGTCCTCTTTAGGTTCCCCGAGGCATGTTGTGAAGTGTGAGTCAGGTGACCGGAATCTGCAGTCGTTTGTATTATGAGTTTTTCGACCGGCAGTGTTTGCCCCATTTTCCTGTCCAAGGTTTTTCCCTTCCTGACTTAGGTGCGCTCTCTGTGTTCCGATTTTCTTCGCCGACCTTAGCCTTGTCGGTGACAACCTCCTTAGGAGTCACTTGGCATGCCGCGAAGTGAGAGCTTTTTGGTTTCGATCTGCAGTCTTTTGTGTTGTAAGAGGTGATTTGCAGAACGAACACCACTTCTCAGACCACGGTCGTTTGGGTTGAGAATTCGAGGTGCTCTTGTTTCCTTCCTTCATCTTCTCCGAACTCTCCGTTGAAGTCTTCACATATGGTTCCCCTTTCTTGTATTCCGCGTTCTTAGATTTTTTTCGGTCGTGTTTCTCCTGGCCTTTGGTAGTTTGTGTACTTGGTTCCGCCACCTCCCCATGCACCTCCACGAATCTCTCCGCCAGCTTATTCACGACCTCCAGTCGTTCCGCCCCTTGTTCTCCCAAGAAGGTTCTGAGAGGTTTCGACATTTGCTTGCGCATCTGGTTGACTACCATCATATCTTCCAGACTCTCATAGTCCCTCTTGAACTCTGCCAAATCCATCCATTTTTGTAGGTATGATTTCAGCCTTAAACTGTAGGCAGCGAATAGCTCTCCCGGCTCTCTTTTTGCTGATTGAAACTTCTTCTGATACGTTTGTGAGATGACCTCATAGTGTTTCATCAAAGCGGCTTTTAATTCTTCATAGTTGTTTTCGTGTCCTAGCGGTAGGCGTGAGTAAACATCGTAACCGGAACCTCTTAATCCCTGGGATACTTTAAGATTCCATTTGCTTGGATCCAGCCCCATAGCGACTGACATGGCCTCGAACCTATCCAAAAACTGGCATATCTTCTCTTTACTTTCATCAAAGACAGATAAGGGAAACTTCATGGCATGGTAACCATGTCCACTCATGTTGGGTGAACCATGGGAAAAGGATCCTCCTTCTGCCCCGTCATTTTCTCCCTTAGTTTGTGTCTTAAGCTCCAGTTCTCGCATGCGGTATTCATGTTCCATTTCCAGTCTCTTGGCGGTCTGTTCTATTTCCAGTCTCTTGGCCTCCTGTGTAATGATATCTTGTATACATAAACGAAGAAGAAGTATGACTTCACGAAGGTCTGTGAAGAAACATAGCGGTTGGCTATAAGATATAAGTAGATAAGTAGACTCTTAGGAATAGAAAGAGCAATAACTAAAGCTCATTGAGTAAGTAGGGGTTAGTTTAAGATGAGTAAGCGGGTTGAGAGAAGTACATTAGGTAAGTAGGCTAGGGATTAAGACTTTTTAAGAAAAAGTCTTGTTGAGGATAGGGAGGAATGTAACAGAGCACCATCTCTGTTAGGGAATTAATGAGTTAAGGGATGGTGTGCAAAATAGGGAAATAGGTTTGTGAACGCGTGAGCAATAGTAGTTTGGGGTATCTAGGGTTGCTCACGCGTTGACGTAAACAATTGTTCCATCAGCAGCCAAGTAGAACAGGCCGACTATGACTTTACAAATTGATGCCAAATAAACTCGGATAAATCGTCAAAATGGACTTTGTTGTTTATATACACACACCATCAACTATATACAGCGGCCTTGTTGTCCTATAACACTGTTAGAGGATCCAGTTTTGGTGCCGTAGACCCCAGGATTTCCAACATATGGGTCGACGCGGGAATCATCTTGGCACAAGCGAAGACTTCTGTTGAACATCTCGGAAAATGGATGCTATACTGGTTGATTGTTTTGAGAGACACAGCAACTAAAAGCCCGGCTAGGGGTAGTTGTTGTGATTTCTCGGGCTGCTGAATTATCGTAATATAGTCCTCTGTGAAGGTCAAGAAGCTGCTCAGTACTGCCTGACTAAGCGACCGATGTTCTGTGGCCATGCCTGAATAGTTCCTACACAGCGGCCTGATGCTTGACGCACAGTGATTTTTGCTAAATTAAAAGCCAATCGGAGTCGCTTACTGCTGCTTCACGTCGTCATTCTTGGACGCCGCTGGTGGATACATCGATTTTATAAACCTGGGGCGTTACTGTGAGAATTGTCTACTTGCAGCTGGATAATCAGGTCTAATCGGACAGCAAAGCCACGATAACGCTGAACCCCATTCAAGTTCAAATATTACCTCAGGTCAGTTACATTTTTGAGGTCATTCTAGTTCAAATGTTACCTCAGGTCAGTTGAATTTTTGAGGTCACTCAAGTACAAACGTTACCTCAGACCAGTTAAATTTTTGAGGTCACTCAAGTTCAGCTGTTACCTCAGTTCAGTAAACATTTTGAGACTGCTCTAGTTTAAACATTATCTCAAATCAGTCAATTTTTCCAGAATGGCGATGAATTTGCACCGGCCGTTTTATCGAATCTCATCTAAGGTCGAAGAAACTGGCAATTGAATGATGTTCAACAATTTTTGAGTCCACTGCAACTCAATCGTTTTATTGAAGAGGATTGTTATCAAGGGCCATTCAAGGCGGCAGTCAAGAACCCGACAAGGGGCGAATTGTCAGTGAAGAAAAGCTTTCCATCAAATGCCTACCGAGAAGCGGCAGTCAAATAGTCCATTACTGTATCGATTGGGCCATCTCTTGGACGCTGTACTGTGTAATTCGGGAGCCTTAACGTCATTTTCACCCAGTGTTGAAGGAACGTGGGACAGGCATCTGGTCAGTTTGTTAAGCTGAGGAACGATCGAACAAACAACAGTGTGTGTAACGGAGGAACTGAAGCAAGTAAAATAATTAAATTATGAAACTGGTTAGTATAGAATAACGATATTAACAACATTACCAACTGAACAAAGTACAAACTTAATAGTTTAAATTGCTGAAAAGTTATAGAACTTGCTTAGTTTAGGATAATATTGTGTTAATATATATTATTATACTACATTGTGTCGTACTTGTGTATTTTGTATTTCAGATTTTAATATGGAAGCCCAGGACCTTTCTTTAGGACAGGTGCTTGGTGGTGTAGGTAGGGCCATATCAAAGTTAGACACAATATTGAAACAGCAAAGCGTAGCTGTTGACATCGATAAGTTTAGTGGACAAGCGAAATATTTTAAGACATGGGTTGTGTCCATCGAAAAACATGCTTATCTAGTGGCTGCCACAGATGAGGATAAGAAAAAAATAGCTTATAGGACTAGTGCTTCGCCTGTCTCGGATCATATTCGAAGAAAATTGGAAGCAGGAACTGATAAGACGTGGGAACAATTTAAGAACGATCTAGCCCACAAGTGTGCGGAGATCACAGATCCACAACATGCTTTCTCAGTATTAAGACAATCTAGACAACATGATGGAGAAAGTGTTCAGTTGTTCAGTGATAGACTGATTAATTTAGCTGAAGAAGCATTTATAGGGCAGAATGTTCAAGGCGAGGAAGTGGAGAGAATGTTGGTTGGAATTTTTGTTGACGGGATAAAGTCAGATGGACTTAAATTCAAACTTATGAGGGAAAATCCTGCGAGATTATCACAGGCTGTGGATATAGCTGTACAGGGAGAGATTTTGAGAAGAAGATTTAGACTAAGGGTAGGACGAGAGATAGGAACTAATAGAGAAGAGAGGATTGAAGAACCTATGGAGATAGGACAAGCGAGGTACGGATGGAAAACACGGGGAGAAATACAGACACTGCAGGGAAATAATAATCAAAATACTCATGATAGAGAAAGACAAACGAGAAACCCTATAAGAGAGACGGCAAATAGCACAAATATGGTTTGTTGGAGCTGTGGTCAGAGGGGACACGTTTTTAGATTTTGTGGTAACAGACGTGCTCAGGTTGGTGCACAGAATAGAGGTGGAAACAGTGGACCAAGTAGAAATTATGAAGACAGACAGAGGAATTCTACAAGGCCAAGAATGCAGGAAAACTGGTGTCCCACTTACTGAATAGAACCTGCAGTAGGAGGGAGAATAAAAAGGTCCCAAGAATGAGTGAATATATTAATTATCCAAATGGCAAATATAGTAGGACAAATAGAAATAGAGAATGTAGAAATTGGCCTCAACTTGGAGAGATAAAACAGTTTTCAGTGAATATGATTGATCCCAGTTCATGCATTATAGAAATCGGAAAATTTAGAATCAGAACACTGATTGATTCAGGAGCGCAGGTTAGTGTGATCAAGGAGAAATTTTTATATCGCATATTAAAGAATTCTAGAATAGTTAGAAATCAGGATACCTTACACTCAGTTACTGGACAAAATGTGGAAGTGGTTGGACAAACAATGATAAACCTTAGGTTGGGAGGAATAAACGTGAGACACTTTTTTCATGTGGTTAAAGAGTTAAATAGGAATATGATCCTAGGTAGAGATTTTTTGATAAAAAATGGTGTAAGGCTTTATTTTGATCTACATAAGTTGAGATTTCAAGACGTCTATGTGGACTTGGAGGAAGACATGCACGTATCGGCCTTGGTCAGAGTAAAAACTTCTATGACTTTAAAACCACAGACAGTCAATCTAATACAAGCAAAAATAAAAAAAAAACCCTTATTTTTTGACAGGACAAACAGTTACAGTAACAGAGTTAGACAGAGAGATAATAGATGAACCAGGATTAGAAGTCCCCGACGGAATAATAACATTAAATAGACAATTCAGTTTTCCAGTAATGATTTTTAATAACACAGGGAAAGAGATTAAATTGTATAGGGGGTGTGTGATTGCAAAAATAGCACCTGATCTTAACAACATAGCAACAACAGTTAAAGAAGGATTGCCAATGAATAAATATCCAGAGAGCCCTATTAATAACCGAAATAGAAATAGAGGAAGTGGGAAAAGACGGAATGTTGAATTGATCCATGCATTCAGAAAATATCCATCTCAAGTACATTCAGTAGACAAAACAACGTCATCTTTGAAGAGAGAACAAGAGTTATTATCACAATTAAAAGCTCCGCCAGAGTATAAAGAAGTATTAGAAGACTTAGTAAGAAAAAATCAGGATGTTTTTGCTATTAATGGCTTGGAGTTAGGTAAGACTAAGACAGTTACTATGGAAATAGACACAGGAAATCATCCACCAATTAGTTTGAAACCAAGAAATAGAGAGATAGTAGAAAAAGCAATAGAAGATATGCTAAAAGCGGGAATCATAACAAGATCCAAGTCAGAATGGTCATCTCCGATTGTTATAGTGACCAAGAGAGACGGGAGTCACCGCTTCTGTTGTGACTACAGGGCCCTGAACAAAATCACCAAGAACGTAGCTTATCCATTGCCGGTGATTGACGATATTTTGGGGCTACTTAATGGGTCTACCTTCTTTACTATGCTAGACGCAAGATCAGGATTTTGGTGTATCCCTATGTCGTCGGATGCTCAGAAGAAAAGTGCTTTCTGTACTCACGCAGGTTCTTACGAATTTTTACGAATGCCTTTTGGGGTCAAGACTGCCCCTTCCCATTATGTGTTATTAATAAATCAAGTATTAGAGGGCATGCAAAAGTTAGCATTAGCATATATAGATGATATTTTAATCTACACAGCAGGAGACGTGCAAGACCACATGAAACACGTAAAGTTAGTTTTTGATAGACTAAAATTACACGATGTTAAATTGAAACTCAGTAAATGCGAATTCTTAAAAACAGAAACTAAGTATTTGGGGTACATTATTAATAGAGAGGGAATTAAACCAGATCAGGATAAAGTTAAAGTCATTAGGGAATTACCTGCTCCAACCAATATAAGAGAAATTCGAGCTTTTATCGGTATGGCTGGGTATTATCGTCGGATAGTTCCAAACTTCGCTGAAATAGCAGAACCCATTACAAACTTGACTGGTAAATACGCAAGGTTTAAATGGACTGAAAATTGTCAGAAAGCGTTTGATAAAAAAAAAAACACAGCTTAACAACAGTTCCACTTTTGGCAATCCAGACTTAAACAAACAATTGGTATTATATACAGATGCTTCGGACAAAGCTATAGGGGCATGTTTAACGCAACCATATGAAGGTGAAAATTCAGGAATACCAGGGGTTAGAAATGAGAGACCAATCTACTTTCTGTCACACAAACTTAGCAAATCTCAGAAAAAGTGGTCGACAGTTGAGAAGGAGGCATATGCTATCCACTATGCTCTTCAAAAACTTGATTATTATTTACATAACGCAAATTTCACCATTAAAACTGATCACATGCCATTAAAATCTTTACTAGAAGCCCCAGTACAAAACAGAAAAATACAGACATGGGCGCTGAACTTACAAGGATACAACGCAAAAGTCGAATATATTTCCGGTAAAGAAAATACCTGTGCAGATTTATTGTCCAGAATTCCATACTCTGAGATATCTGAAGATAATGAGAATGAGGGAGAGCAGGAGATAGACGACCGAAACTGGCAGGTAAATATATTAGATTCGGCCATGTTGAATAGAGAAAATTTTGAAAGCTCACAGACAGAACTAGATCTTGAACAAATATCGGAGGGTCCACAATTACCACATTTTGATATGAAGATCCGAAAGTATTAGAAATCAAACAAAAGTTGAAAGAAACAGCCGAAAACACTTTCAAAAAGAATTTTATTGAATTGCAGCAAGATGGACAGTTATACTATATGAATGAAAAAAACTGAAGAGGCAGAATTGAGGAAATACATTCCGAAACAGTTAGAAAACAAGGTTTTAAGAGCATATCATGATGAAAATGGACATCTTGGCCGTGATAAATTGTGCACAGCTCTCAAGAAAAAGTATTATTGGCCAAATATGTTTAAGAGTATTTATAAGTACGTTGAGGAATGTGAGAAATGTAGGTTAAGAAATATGAAAACAATTAAATGCCCCTTACAAGATACGGATATTCCTCAGTTCCCAATGCAGAAGGTGAGTTTAGATATTTCAGGTCCTCATCTAAAAACGTTATCGGGGAATGTATATCTACTTCATATTGTGGATTGCTATAGTCTCTGGCCAGAAGTGTTTCCAATTCCAGATAAGAGCGCTGATTCTGTTATTAATATTTTCCTACAAGAATATATACCAAGGTTTAGTTGCCCACAGACAGTACTCACAGATAATGGAAGGGAATTCGTAAACAAAAAGTTTGAGAAATTACAACAAGATTTAAATATTGCCCATATAAAAACTTCTTATTATAGACCTTCTTCTAATGCGAAAAACGAGAGACAACATAGGATATTATACAATATATTAGCCAAAAATGTAGAGGAACATGATAGGGACTGGGACCTTTATTTGGGACCAGCACTGGGGGAAATACGAACGCACCAAAACGAAGGGACAGGATTTTCACCATTTTACCTGCTATACGAAAGAGAACCAATACTCTCAATTGACAATCTGTTAAAACCTAAACGGAAGTATATGGGGGAGAATTTTCAAGAAATGATTTTACAGGAAATGCACAAGGCACATGTAAGGTTAAGAAGTAATATAATTAAAGCTAGAGAAAGACAAAAAAAAGTACGCAGATAAAAATACTCAACTACAAGAATTTAAGGCAGGCAATAGAGTTTACCATAAGAAGCATAGAAGAAACTCTAAATTTGATTCTCATTGGCTTCCAGGATATTACATCTTAGAAAAATTAGGTCCAGTATCATATACTATCAAGAATCAAATAACAGGACATGTAGCGCGTTCACATGTGGAGCATTTAAGACGAGATGAAGATAAGAGAAGCGATAATAATAATAATAATAATAATAATAATAATAATAATAATAATAATAATAATAATAATTATTATTATTATTATTCAGACGGTTTATACTCAGATGGACAACTCGTCAGAAGAGTTAAATATACGATACCCTCAGATTTTGGTAAAGATCCGGTACAAAATCAAGTAATAACAACACCAGTTTACGATGATACTTATGAACAAGCGGAAACAACACCCAAAACTTTTATGAAGGAAGAAAATAATACGTAGGATGATTATAATAGTGTTGATTCTATGGAGGAGGAGGTAACTGCTCCATTTAAAAATACCAGACAAGCAGTAAAAAGGAGGATAGAGAGACAGAGAGATAGAGAAGTTAAAAGGCAAAAGCGAATTAGAGAGAATTCATCAAGTGATGAAGATATGCCACTATTGGAAAGGTCATTAAGAAGCCAAGATAGTCAAATCAGATTAGATATAGAAAGAAAAAAATTAAAGGCCGCCGAGAATGTAAGCACAGAAGAACAATATATGGATGAAAAATCAGAAACTGATGAAAACGAAAATGGTAGTATGAAAGAAGATATGTTGAGTTCTCCTCAGGTTAGAGAAGACATTGATATTGAAATGGCAATGATAGAGAGAAATCTAGCGTTATTGAAAAAGTGGAGATATGGTAAATAGGGTGATGGAGTAGACTGCAGATTGCAGGAGAAGATTTAAAATGCGTGACCTGTGTTGGAAGACAAAGCAGTCTTCTTATATTCAGTATCTGTAGATTACAGATGTGTTAAGTTAGGTTTTTGTAGAGTATAATGCATTGCATTATTTATAGTATAGTATATTATTTTTGATTGAATTGGTTCTGTAAAATGGTTATTAATTGATTTTAGAATAAGACTTGTTGTGTTTTCTTTATTTTAGGGTAATTTAGCGGTCCGTAAAAGAGACCGTTAATGGTTGTATTGATTTAAATTGATGATAATTTGACTATGTACATTATGTTGGGGATAAAACCATATATGTGACAATATTTGGGGGGAAAGAGTGCTGTTTGAATTACGCTTGGTTTAATAACTTTTGTAACTTGTGCTTTCGGTTATTGTGACTTATTTGAGTTCACCATATTAAGTTGATGATTGTTAAGACTTGCTTGAAAAGAAAATTGTTATTATCTTGTTCTGAGTATAGAATTAGTGAAAGCAATAAGACGGGGTCTTATGGAGAACCCTTCGTTCAGAAAATAGTTAACAAACGACTGGGGACTAGAAGAGAGACACATTCTCCTTGGGAGTAATAAGTTTTAGTAAACATGAGTACCATAAACTTCGGCCTTGTTGTCAGGATCCCCAATAAGGAGTTAGAGAGTTAATACTAGTCTAGTAGGGAGACACCAGACAGGAGAGACACCAGCGCTATAAATAGCCTCACAAGGAGACACATTTGTGTCAGACCAGGGGCCAACGCGTACAAGTGAGCAAAGGCTTTCCCCAAGCCATTGGGAAGCTTGGCCTTGCGAGTAACCGTGAAGTGCCCTGTTACTCAAGCTCACAAGCCAGCGTGCTTGAGACTCTATGCACGCCAGACCCGCTACTGCACGAATAGGACAGCCTCCGTGCTTGACCACGCAATGTGTAGCGTGTGGACAGACCCGACTGGAGACGGTAGAGAGTAGACGTGTCCTGTACAAATGCTATAGTTTCTAGGCAATAGTCAAATATTAAGCTGTAGATATAGATTGTGATTATTAGCATCATTTCTCACCACTTCATTGCATTCGTGTTGTATAATGATGATGAAGCATAACGATCGCAGAGCCAATGAATTATCAACTCTAAATAAATTGCATTCCTTTTGCAAATGTCACGAGTTATTATTTCGTGCAGTGCGAAAGTAGGGGAGTCCTGACAACTCTGTAGCGAACAAGTCGCTGACACTTGTACTAGTAAGAAGGCTGATGCATCAGTCAGCATTAATTTTTGGAATATGAAGGGTTAGTTATAGCCTAGCTAAAAAGGGAGTACATGTAGTTTAGAAACACATGAAATAAATGCTATGGTGGGTTTTATAATGAAAGTCGGTAGAAATATATGGTTCTGAGGGGATTAAAATAAGAGCTGCATTAAGTCAGCATTAATTGAAAATATATGGATTGGACGCCATGTTATATTAAGGAAGAAGAAGTTAACGTGACTAACGTCTATAGGTGGTATAAAAAGATTCTGTGTTAATCAGCATCAATGGGAATATAAGGAGATAGTTAATTGGGGGTGGACATTAATGGGGCTGTAGATAACAGCACATATGGTTTAGTACGAAGTTAGATACGCCCATGAACAAGGATGGTTATAATGGGATGTGAGGGGGTTAATATAGGAGCTGTGATAAGCAGCGTTAATTGGATATAGTATTGGTAAGTATGTTCATAGGAAATGAACATTGTAAATATTGTTTTTTTGGTTTAGTCATGATTGAACATGGGCCATGGGAAATATGGTCATTAATGGTTTTGGGTGGCAGCACAAATATTAATATTGAGTATATAAGGAAGAGATTTTGGATTGGCTTAATTTTTTAACAGAGGTATATATTCATGGATTATAAGATGCGTTTTTAAAACTTTATTTATAAAGTTTTTGTGATTGCAAGGGAGGGTAAATGTGATTGCTTTCTGACTACTTCTTTATATATTCTGGGTGCGCACCCCATTTTTTCTGTCTATCCTGTGTTGTTTTGTTGATGTTGAGAGGATATGAGAGGTTGCATAACGCATGACAAATTTCCAATTGTGCTTATATACCAACGGTTTTGATGAACATATGTATATATGAAATGAAATATCTAGATAGATTCCTTATGAACTGTTTTAGAAAAAATGAAATCTTGTATACATAAACGAAGAAGAAGTATGACTTCACGAAGGTCTGTGAAGAAACATAGCGGTTGGCTATAAGATATAAGTAGACAAGTAGACTCTTAGGAATAGAAAGAGTAATAACTAAAGCTCACTGAGTAAGTAGGGGTTAGTTTAAGATGAGTAAGCGGGTTGAGAGAAGTACATTAGCTAAGTAGGCTAGGGATTAAGACTTTTTAAGAAAAAGTCTTGTTGAGGATAGGGAGGAATGTAACAGAGCACCACCTCTGTTAGGGAATTAATGAGTTAAGGGATGGTGTGCAAAATAGGGAAATAGGTTTGTGAACGCATGAGAACCAGTAGTTTGGGGTATCTAGGGTTGCTCACGCGTTGACGTAAACAATTGTTCCATCAGCCGCCAAGTAGAACAGGCCGACTATGACTTTACAAATTGATGCCAAATAAACTCGGATATATAGTCAAAATGGACTTTGTTGTTTATATACACACACCATCAACTATATACAGCGGCCTTGTTGTCCTATAACACTGTTAGACCTGTTACATTTCCAGTCTCTTGGCGGTCTGTTTAGCTTCCATTCGTTTGGTCTCCACCTCTATTCTTCTCAATTCCAACTCGGCCTTTCGATCTTCCCTTTCTGCTTGGCGAAGTTCCCTCTCCCTCTCCTTGACGTAGTCGGTTAGTGCCGAACCGGACAACCCAATTTCTTCTCCTTTTGCCCTTAGTTCTGCGGTATTTAGATTAGGAGTGGCCATAGTAAAAGAAGGTGAGTCAGCAGGTTGAGTAAAGACACCTCAAGGCAGTAATTAATTACTCCATAACTAAAATAAATATCTATCTATATTTTTATTTTATATTATATCTCTAAGTCTATATATAACTATGACACCACACAGTACACCCCAAACACTCTCTCAACCACAAGAGGAGATTTAGGATAAAGATTTATGTAGACGTGTAAAGTGTGAACAGGTATGTACTGTGTCTGAACACCTATCCACATTCACCCTGTCTGGATCTTTATTTTCCCGACAATAATGTCCCCAACAGCAATATAATGTAGCCCAAATATATAATGCACTATCACTATATATCCATTGGACCTACTCACATTTAGTCACTATATATATCCCGTAAACGTGCCCCCATTAATGTCACTTGTCGTCTCTGGGGGGACAGTAGAATCAACAAGCGCACTTCAATTTCCCTTTTTCCACTGTTGGGTCTATTGTCAGACTTTTGTCTACATACCCCCGTTCCAATCTTCTATTCTCTCTCTCTCTCTCTCTCTCTCTCTCTCTCTCTCTCTCTCTCTCTCTCTCTCTCTCACAATGCCATATCCCTCTCCACTTTCCTTCAGAACATACCCACACGACATTGTCCTCCACTAAATACTATCATTATTTATTGAATAAACCAAAAGTGTCATGTGTGTATGGAGTGTAAGTAAAGACGTTGTTGTTGTGTTCTATCCTGTAGGTGAGATAAGAATGTCACTCTCAGATCCACATCATAGTTTTCATCACTCAACGGCACATATAGTCACCACAGCACAGAATTGGGGTACGCTCACCCGGTATACTGTCTCTTGATGAATGATGTTGATGATGTCTTCACAATATCCTTGACAATTTTAGAATTACACAGTTTGTCACCACAGAGTGTTTTTATTATATATTGTCTCTCCTTGTGGAATATCTGATGACATGAACGATATGATATTTCTAGTAATGTTTATACCTCCGATATCATTTGCATGAGTTATGGTCTCTTATGGATGCATAATTACCAAGACTGTCTTTACCAAATTACTGATTCACAGTGTTTCTTATTCATTACTGTTCTGTTTATCTGATAATAAGTTCTGGTCTTACGGCTTCTTCATTTAAAAAAAAACAAACAGTTCAGTTGCACCATAGTGAGCTTTCGATCTATGATTAGCTGCACTTTATTCTGCTGCAAGTTTCTTAACCATAATGTCTTATAGGTATCCGTTAATGCTAGAACTTGCTGACCTGTATGACTGACATCCGACTTCAATCTGGCCGATTTTTATTACTTTACCAGATTAGAGTCCCTTCCTTCTTTTCAGGAGTGTTGTTATTACTTTGTACATGGGAACCTTATAATTATCCTTGGCTGAATTGGGAGTACTAATTGCACAATAAATACAAAACGTTCATCAGTATTATCCGACTTGAAACGTTGTAACTCCCTTTTCATAATCCCTTAAGAATAAACCACCACTTCTCGTGGAAACCAAATATCACACACTAAATTCCACTAGAATATCCAGCCTATTATATTAATACTCTATCTCTGTACGACGATATGGGCTTATTCCACCAGTTTCCCCCTTTCCTCCACATCAGTTTTTTGATCTATACAACAACAGCCGAAATTCTCTTTTGATGCCCCGTCCTGTCGTGACATCAATAATTCTCCATTCGTCTCCTCCGATCACCCATCGTCGCCTTCGTTACTACAAACGGCTGTGAAACGCCGTGATCGTGAATCTCCGTTTTCCCACTTCAAAGGTTGTTGAAAATGAGATATAGCGATCCATCGGTGTTGAACGGTTTTGAAATCGCTGTTTTTCCGTCGTCCGTAGACTCCGGTCTCATCTTCACTCGTTCCTATCGTTCAATCAACGCTCTCTCAACAAGTAAAATGCCGCAGCTTAAGATGCCGTACGTTGTTCTAGTAACATATTGGATCGTTGATCTCTAGTATCGTGACACATACCTGGAATACGGGTCAACTACGTAGTGTTCAGCATCAAAAACTACACTACAAGAGCTGGACAAGGTGCAGAATCAAGCACTTAGAGTCACCGCAGGAGGGATGAGATCACCCCCTATAGTGGAGATGGAGAAGATGAGGAGGACACAAGCACTGAGAGAGCGCAGAGATACGAAAACGCTAATACAAGCAGAAAAGTTCCTCAGCTTGCCAGGTCACCCTATGAAGAACAGATTTGAAAACTTAGCTACGTGGCGGTTGAAAAGAAGCAGTTTTATCTATCAGGGCAAACGACTCTGCAGAGAAACCACTGATCTGCCGACAGTTGGTATACCCCTGAAAACTATACCAGAGTGAACCCCTGGAAAGATGAACATAGTCTATCACTACAAATCCAGACAAAAGTGAGAGGAGTATTTGACAAGGAAGAACAGAACAGTGTACAGCGCAGAACAGCCACTCTCAGCTTCCTTGATGAAGAATACCCACAGGACCTCTGGATTCGCGTCTACACAATAGGTCAGCAGTAAAATGCTGTTCGAAATATAGGAGCGGGAGTGGATATAGAATACTCAAATAATACTAGGGACATGGCCAGAGTACCAATATGAAAGTACTGCCATAACTAAGATGACTACCACATTATGGACAGACCAGAACAAGTCATTATTCTGCGCCTCAGAACAGGACACAATATATTACGCAATCACATGTATAGAAAATTCAAGATTGGTGAATCAGCCATGTGCACATGTGGATTGGCGTCGCAAACAGCAGAGCACATACTCCAAGACTGCCCAAATTACAACATGTCTAGGCAAGCCTTCTGGCCTAGAGAGACGGCAGTGGAAGATAAACTCTATGGACCTCTGAGTGAACTAAAAAAGACAATTAAATTCATACAAGAGACAACATTGCAGTTATAGACATATTTCAAGCGAACAAAAGAAGAAGAAGAAGCGCTTACACGAAGAGTTAATGAGACCTTGTAGGACCATTTCCTCACACCGCCAAGGAGAGTATACTTCTTATTACACCCTGAAGCCATAGATTGTAAAACACACAATGTTTTCACTGGGATGCGATGAGTTGAGTTGTGTCAAAAACTTTCGTCACAGCACTCGGAACATTCTCACGCGCTCTCTGTCCTCATCTGAAATAACAAACGAAGAGGCCCTAATACTAATTGTACCAGTCGCAGTATGATTATGTGTCCCTGTGGCCTTTCCTCGGTATACTGACTGTCAGCTATATTCACTGGTCACTTCTTGCCTCACCAGGTGTACTGACTGTCAGCTATATTCACTGGTCACTTCTCGCCACACCAGGTGTACTGACTGTCAGCTATATTCTCTGGTCACTTCTTGCATCACCAGGTGTACTGGCTGTCAGCTATATTCACTGGTCACTTCTTGCCTCACCAGGTGTATTGACTGTCAGCTACATTCACTGGTCACTTCTTGCCTCACCAGGTGTACTGACTGTCAGCTATATTCACTGGTCACTTCTGGCCTCACCAGGTGTACTGACTGTCAGCTATATTCACTGGTCACTTCTGGCCTCACCAGGTGTACTGACTGTCAGCTATATTCACTGGTCACTTCTTGCCTCACCAGGTGTACTGACTGTCAACTATATTCCCTGGTCACTTCTTGCCTCACCAGGTGTACTGACTGTCAGCTATATTCACAGGTCACTTCTTTCCTCACCAGGTGTACTGACTGTCAGCTATATTCACTGGTCACTTCTTGCTTCACCAGGTGTACTGATTGTCAGCTATATTCACAGGTCACTTCTTGCCTCACCAGGTGTACTGACTGCCTGCTATATTCACTGGTCACTTCTTGCCTTACCAGGTGTACTGACTGTCAGCTATATTCACTGGTCATTTCTTGCCTCACCATTGTCTCCAGGCCTTGATGATTTATCTGTTCTTCCAAGCTAAACACATGATCATAAACGGCGTTGGCCATTTCTGCTTCATCGTGCCCCAATACTCTACCCCACGATGCGGACTCAGCCAATCTGTCCGCCCGCTCGTTTCCCAACACACTGGCTTGTCCTGGGGAAGAGGTCAAACGAATGCTCGCTATTTGTGCTTTTTTAATGGAAGCATGTCACTTTGCACGAAGCATGCCTATCATAAAACAGTGTTTTCACCGACACATATGGGAACCGGAGAATACCACAAGCGCCTCGTTCTGTTTTTGACCAATGTAGGAATAGTCGTATAGCAAACTATGGTCGTTGAAGAAGGAAGAGGGGGTGGAGATGGAGGAGAAGAAGAAGAAGAAGAAGAAGAAGAAGAAGAGGAGGAGGAGGAGGAGGAGGAAGAGGAGGAGGAGGAGGAGGAGGACAAAGAAGAAGAAGAAGAAGAAGAAGAAGAAGAAGAAGAAGAAGAAGAAGAAGAAGAAGAAGAAGAAGAAGAAGAAGAAGAAGAAGAAGAAGAGAAGAACAAGAAGAAGAAGAAGAAGAACAAGAATAAGAAGAAGAAGAAGAATAAGAAGAAGAAGAAGAGAGGGAGGAGGACGAGGACGACGGCGACTAAGAAAAACAAAAGGAGGGAATGGGGGTGGGGGGGGGGAGAGGAGGAGGAAGCGAGGCAGAGGTAAACTTATAAGCGTATTTTAAGTTAAATGTTAAAAGCGAGATGATCGACTTCATTGCACCGGGTCTCATCCTATCTGGCTCGGTCTCTCCCCGCAGACTGGCCAGCCGGCTGCCAAGAGCATCGCACAAAGCACGAACTCCGTAGCTCCATAGATCTACGGACAATGTGCGCTCGTGGTCTGATCAACGCAGTCCGAAAACGAATCCACGACCTTCAGTACGTGGGGAAGATGACTTGACCACTGTCACGATGGAGAGCCCCAAAACCCTATGCCTATATATATGTATATTACTAGAAGTGTTACAAAAATATAGTTGTATGTTCTTTGCACGACGTTGCAATCAAGCCTAGCATTTAATGACTGTTTGTAATTTACTAGGAAATTATACTTTAAGCAGTTTGTCATTGCTTTCAGAGACACCGACCTTCATACTATCGAAATTAACACAAAGCAATCTTCCAAATCTCCTGCGGCTGATTTCGAGCCTTGAACCGATATGTCGGGGGATTGTGAAACTGCTTTCACTAACCCGTAGTCCAGAGATCACAACAGTTGAGATTACGGTCCACTAAAACCTGGAGCAAATTCATTGATTAAATGTCATGGGATGATTAATCGTCTTAGGCAACTCCCCCCTACCTGCCATGGTCTTATATGTCGCCAACATGTTGTTATTGCGTTACACTACAACAATGAGTTGGTTTGCCTTATTTCATCTATTTTCGATCTCGTCCTCTAATCTGCCATTTGATGATATTATACTTCCTAGGTACTTGAACCTCTTTACTTGTTTCAAGGGATGTTCGTTTAGGTGAATTGTTGTTGTTTTTTCTTCTTTAGTTAACTTATAGTCATTACCTCTGTTTTGCTTGTGCTAATTTTCATGTTATGTTTCCTACACATTTCGTTTAGACTATTCACGTGGTCTTGTAATTCAGCTTCTTATTTTGCTACTAGTGCTTGGTCGTCCGCAAACAGGAGTTCTCCAATGGTTAGATTTGCAGATGGTTCTTCTTCTGTGTTCTCTTCATGCGGTATTCTTGTGGTCTTTGTTTGGCTGGTTTCTTTACATATGTTGTCTATATATGTTATAAACAAGAGAGGGGACAGGACACAACCATGTCGTACTCGAAATCTTATGGAGAAGGGTTCTGAGTGACCTCAAATTGCTCTCATTATGCATTCAATGTTGTTGCATAAGCATTCAGTGATAGTGACTTATTGCATAAGATACTCTTCATTTTCTAAAATGCTGCTTTTATTTGCCGTATACTGCTCTTAATCTCTATTGTACATTTTCCTTCTGATGTTATAAATGCCTCTACGTATTTAAAATTATCGACTTGGTTAAGAATTTTCCCTTCTATTTCTATGTCCCATTTTGGTGTCACCATAATTCTTTGATATCACCATTGTTACTGTTTTCTTGGTATTCAAGGAAAGTCCTTTCTTTGCGCTATCTGTTATCACAATGTCTAACAATTGTTGTAGGTCTGTTGAATTATCCGCCACAAATAGTGTGTCACCTGCACAGCGTATATTATTTATATTGTAACCTCCTATACGGAGACAAATGAAAATCGTAAACTGATTAGAGAAATTAGACGTAGACAGTCAACATTCTTTGACATGTACGATTTTTTTGACATGTGATGCACGACTCTGGTGATCGAGTAAAATGGCGAGTCATGACCGCCCACGCTTTCTGACATGGCACATGATTGATTGATTTAACCTCCGATTGCTAGATTCGGTAGCGGATCGCGCGGCGTTGGTTACTTTATGATATGGGGGTATGTGAGCCAGTCGTTCAGAAAGCAATGGCATAATACTGGGCGTAATCTTGCCTAGTACATCAACAGTAGTTGAAAAATGCTGGTGTTGACTGCAACGTCCTGTTAGGGATATGCAGCATAAAAAGCAACAACAACAACAACATCTGATTAGTATTCCTGGCGTCTCTCATTATTACTTCGCTATATAGTGAGAAGAGATCCGGTGACAAGACACACCCCTGTTGTACTCCTAGCTTTATCTGTTCGTTACTTCCCTCTTTATAATAAAGAATATTTCTGGAACCAAGTAGCAGCAATTAACATGGGAAATAAAGTTTATTTTCCATGTTAGTTTCTGCTACTTGATTCTTAAATCTTTCCCATCAATGTTGATATCTTCCAACATATAATAATAAGTCATACCATACAACAGCGCATGCATTTCCCTTGTTGCTTAGAGCATAATTAAAATATCATAATAGTATGATAGTAATGCGTTGATTGATCACTACAATTAATAATTATGTTCAAGCATTCTGCAGAATTACAAGATATCCAAATGAAAATCTCTTAGATAAACAATGTGTAGTGGAGTAGGGAACATAAACGTTTAATATTGTTGCAAGGGAGATTACTTAAATTACGAAAAGGAATAAATTATATCCTGGCAGTATATAAAATTTAACTTCAAGCTTCTATAATATTTCCGGATAAATAAGAGAATTAATTCATAAGTAAACCACGTTAATGTCAAATATAATACCTTTAGATTTCTTACAGAAAATGTTTCTAATATTTAGGTATTTACATTTTAGGATGAACGTTTAAGTCATGAATTTATTTGTTAAACATTATTTGTGTACATTTAATGTAACGTTTCGCTGGGCTGTCTCTGAACTCCCCTATACGGGGGAAGAACATTTTTTTACTGGCCTCCTAGGGCCACAGACAATCATAAATTGTATAGGATATTAAACACACACATCCTTCTTATCGGGACAGATGAATAATGCATAATCACAGCTGAGACAATACGTGCGATGCTCAAAAAATCACCTAACACAGCCCCAGGCCCAGACGGCATCCGATATGATGACCTACTGGTGATGTCAGATGATGACATGGAAGAACTGGCCAGAGAATTCAACACCAGTATGCAGAGGGGTCTTATCAAAGAGGAATGGCTACACAGCTACTTGCTGCCGCTGCCAAAACCGAACAAAGACCATTCCAAGAGAAGCGGCTACAGAATCATTACTATGCAGTCCTCCGAAGTCGGAGAGTGTCTGCCTGTACGGCGAGGAACCACCAGTCTGCACACCAATAAGCCAGACATGGGACAACGGATACTCACGCAAACCTCAGGTCCGGTATGACATCACACTGATGCTTGACAACAGGATGCCTTCATCCGACATACAGGACTTCGCGTTGGAGCTCAAGCCAACGAACACAAGCAAGCAAGCAAGCATTACGATGCAGAACACTGCTGGCAAGCTACTGGAGAAATTTGTAGCACACAGACTTGCTTGTGACTTGGAACAACTCGGCTGCTTCCCACCCACACTTGGAGGATACAGACGTAACAATGAGTCATGGCTGAATGCGGCGGTCTTTGCTCAAGATGTTTACGAAGGATTTCAGGTTAGAGAAGAGACATATGCGGCCGCCATAGACTTAGAGGACGCATACAATAGAGTATCCTTCGAGCACTTGATGCAAACCCTCCCCAGACTGAAAATGCACCCTCACCGCTTACGATAGATAGCTGCAGTTCTGCTCCAAAGGAAGGTGGTGATAAGATGCGGGAGTTGGTCTTCTGAGCCGATAACGATATGTTTAGGATTGCCGCAGGGTTCACCACTGTCACCAATACTATTCAACGCGTATACGGTGCCGATCACTGAACAACAGTTGGACGGGAGGGGTACGATTGACGACATTCTCGTGTATCGACAGGGTCGAGATAGACAGGCGGTTGCCAATGATATGCAGGGCGAACTAGATCGAATTTCCTCATGGTGTGCTGATGCTGGTGCCCTTGTCAACCCTGCAAAGGCATCGGTTACATGGTTCTCCCTAAACAACCATATTGTGAACACAGACCTGCCGGCAGTAAGAATGGATGGGAGCATTTTGAGTAAGACTCAGTCAATGACATATTTTGGCGTGAGGCTTGATCGTCATAATGAAAGCTCGAAAAGGTTTGTCAGCAATGAGAGTCATGGCGACTGCCAATATCGAGCAAAGACTGCTAATACTTCTGTTCCAAGGACTGGTGCTTTCACGCATCGAGTATGCCTTGGCCATCCTCACTGTCAGCCCTACACAGATTGGAAGACTTGAAAAGGTACAAAACGAAGCCATGCCGCATCATTTTGGGCTGCACGAGAGACACCAGCTGTGTAGCAATGAGATACCTCCTTGACTTCCCGACAATGGAACACAGGATCAAGATCTGGAGAGCTCGTGTATACTTAAAAATAAGTGCAGATGAGCAGCACCCTCTGCATGACGCTATATTCAGAGAAAAGGGTGACAGGCTAAATAGGGGCAAATCATGGATGGGTCGAGCGGAACATGTCGTCAGACAGGTTGCAGTCTTACCAGTATCAACCCGACAAGGAATGGGTGCCAGTGGTGCCTTCAGCTTTTAAGTGCACTTTCTCCTGCATTATCACACTTGACAGACGGTGCAGAGATCAGAACCCTGCAGCTGTCAATGCAGAGGTCAACGCGGTCATCTATGAACACTCAGTTAGCCACGAAGTGCTCATCTATACAGATGGATCTGTTGTAAAGCAGCAGAGAAGTGCGTGGGCATTTACAACACGTTCATCGGGCCGAACCGTTCAAGAATCCAGTGGTGCCAACTCTATGACCATGAGCAGCATGACGATGGAGGTGATGGCAGTTACACAGGCTTTCATATAGCTGGTGTGTGTAAGTGATTCAATGAGCATGATTCAGAAGGTCGAAGTTGGATCTGTACGTAGACAGTGGACTGAGTCGTTGCGGAATTCTGTTGTCCGTAAAGTCACCTTCATCTTCGTCCCGGGACATGCGGGAGTCGAGGGAAATGAACGAGCCGATAAACTAGCTGGCCCTGCACCCTTTGTAGATGGCCAGCCCATGGATCGTGCCGATGTCATTAACGTCCTTAAAGATATGGCGAGAACAGAGGACTTTGACGTCAGTGAATCCACATCGCTGTCCAGGATGAAAGACTTGGGAGTAAGAATCGGCACGGCCAGACGCGAGAGGTACATCGGGAAAACGAGGTGCCTCGTCAACCACAACAGAACTGGCACTATTAGCCACCGGACGCTGGTGCATATGCTGGGGGGAGGATCTGAGCACCTATGGACCTGTCCGTAGTGCAATGAAGATACCCCAACTGTGAGTGGCACCTTGCAGTCTTGACAGACCAAAGTATGTGAGTTGGAATGAGACCAATATTCCATCACAATGCCTGGGCAGAGCTTCAGAGAAACATGTGCTGCCCAAACGACATGTTCCCTCTCTTGTGTTTTCCAGAGGAATGGGTAAACAATACGTCTGGCACAAGGTAGGCTGCAGACGCTGGCGTCTCAACGTCAAACCTCCGAGACCTCGCCTCAACCAGTAGGTGGCGAGTGATGGCCAGACCCTGGAACCCAAGGGGCCCGGCTTAGAGGCGTTCAGCCAAGTCCCACAGGTGAGGGCGTCGTACGCACCTGGACAATAAGGACGCGTAGATCTGTCAATCACAAGTGTCCGGACCTGTGTAAAGCGTGCACTATCGTCAGACTCCCCGCCTGACCTTAGGGGATCCCGCAACCAGCGGGAATAGGCCCACGGGAGATACCACAGGAGATATTGCTAGTCTATTGCGAGCAAATCTCCCATCCTTCAACTGTGCGGATCTCGCTACCGGCGAGAATAGACCGAATAAATAAAGAAACGATAAAAGTAGTGGTATTTTAATTGCGCTTGCGCTCCCACCCATGCTACACCCTTCATGTGCTGATTCTACCAAGCCCATTCCCTTGGCTGTGGTTTCGCTAGATACTAGATAGGGACAGTGGGAATCTCGTTAATCCATTCATGCGCGTCACTAATTAGATGACGAGGCATTTGACTACCTTAAGACAGTCATAGTTACTCCCGCCGTTTACCCGCGCTTGGTTGAATTTCTTCACTTTGACATTCGGAGCACTGGGCAGAAATCACATTGCGTCAACACCGGGTGACGTCCGTCGCAATGCTGTGTTTTAATTAGACATAACTAACTAACTAACTAACTATCCTTCTCCTGTCCCTTCTCTTGTGCATAACATATATAGACAAATGTAATATAAATATTGAGCACAACCCACTACTGGCAACGCCGATCTCATTCTGGTATGAACCTAAGGCCTATCCACGTCAATATGGAAACACTATACTCGAGTTTCGACATCGTTTGAGCTCGTCAGTAGTGCATATCCCTGACCGGATCCGGAAACATTCCCGGATCACGCGTGTGAAGCGGGTGTGTAACCACGCGGCACACACTGGACACACCAAATTATCACAACAGAACATCACAACGCTACTTGAAATGTAATATAATTGTTCCAGTTCTCCCCGTTTCCAGCTACCGTTTCCAAGAATTTGATCTTTCGCGTGTATGTTTACCATTACCTTATAAGGAAAGGAATGCAGTACCGAAAAACACAAAGACAATGTATCGTCGTAGCTCAAAATAGATAGGCGTTTGCGGGCTAGTAGGCCAAGCCAGGCATTGTCACTTGTAGTTGAACACCTACCAATCAAGATGTAGGGAGTGATTGTTACCCAACTGTGCCTTCTGGTGCTAAGGGTAAGATGTTATGGCATTTTGAATGTTAATACCTGTATCATTTAAGAATAGAATACACGTATTCTATGTTTTTGTGTTGAATTTGGTAAATGAAAAATTATTCCTTGAGAAGATAGCCTGAAGTTCGATTCTGCAGAAATGACGTGTCTATACCACTCCTACAGGTTTCTATGCTTACCTTGTTATCTTGCTATGATTGCTAACTCCTTATTTATGAGGAGTATCTCTCTATCATCTGTATTTTATATACAGAACATCTGTTCACTATATTTTCATATTTGAACTAATATTCTCCAGAGTAGATAACTGTCTTTACTAGACATCCAGTGAACTAATGTGTACTTAAAGATGCATTAAAAAAAAATCATACCTGTTGTACTTGTACATAGTGTGTGAATCATGTTGTAATCTGTTTCAAGAATATGCAGGGTAGGTGAGGTGATGTTTTTCCATGAGTGTATTCTCATAGGGGACGAGAGGTGGACACCCTATATCTTCAGATAACTTGTCATGGCTGCATGTCATGTTAGCAAAGCCCATTTGGGGGGATGCCTAAGTGATCAATTTTTATGTTCAGTTAAATCGTGCAGTGTTTGCTATAAGAAGAAGATATTTGAACTGAGACTAAACCCCCTCCTGCTAAAAGTAGAGAAATGTGTAGATGGTGGATCCATATTCCGTGGGTGATTCCTGTATTATTCTGGAGATAGATTATACGTTCTCTCATATGTTTGGGTGTTTTCCAATGTAATGTGAGAGTGTATATTTTGTGGTGTCTTTGTTTTGTCTTGGTCGTTGTGTCTTATCGTGAATTTATGTAAGGTCAGTTAGATGGAATAGTCACGAAACCCCAGACCCAAATACGGCTAGATTACAAGCAATAACTAGATACCCCCATCGCCAATGGTGGTTAAGGACAGCTTAATTATCAGAGAGGTAAAAGTGGGAGAATGCCACCCCCCCCCCATGCCTGTATTTTTTATTATTCTCTCTGTATGTTTGTTACAATGACAATTGATATGCTGTCAAATGTACATCGCTTGTTTTTTTTTCCATCTTGTAGCCTGAAGGACAGTTTGCGAGAGGATACTTTGGCAGATATTATAGTATATCAAGAGAGACATGACAGGACTTAAGAAATCTTTATGCTGGGACGTCATTTCAAATACCACTTGGAAAGGGAAGCAACTCTTCTTATAATTTCCAACGACAACTAGGAAGTCATATATCGGTTATCCCCCGTGCATTTCCTGATCTCCAGCAGTGGTCAAGCAAATTGCAAAATTTATGTGATAACGGCAGTGGTTGTCTTATATACCACTAATTGCCTCTGGAAGAGATTACGTGTGCGGTACAGCTAAGAAAAGAGCTCAGTATAGCATAGTGGATCATTTACCAATACTTTCGTCTGCAGAAGCTTTCGGACTGGTCTCTCAAATTCCTGGATGCGGTTGTAAGATCCAGCTCTATATCTTGAACCAGTGACGGCAATCTTAATTTTATCAATGACGTCCCAGACATGTTTGGATTTTACCTTTGCAGACAACGAAGAGTAATACCCACGCACTAATTGGATTTGCCGCTCAAATACCTTCAACCAGCAATTACAGAAAGCAATTACATAGTCCTGGCTTCACGAGCTGATAGCATGATAGCTAAACAGCCACTTGGTAGAATTACCATTTTGATGCAGACTCCCTTTTCTCTCAAGACACCCACAAGTGAAGGTTGCCCAGAGGAACCATGCCGACATCATCATCATCGTGTACACACACACACACACACACACACACACAAACACACACACACACACACACACACACACACGATGATGATGTCGGCATGGTTCCTCTCGACCACCTTCACTTGTGGATGTCTTGAGAGGAAAGTGAGTCTGCATCAAAATGGTAAATTGTAAGCTTTATAGAAGAGACTGTGTAGTAACGTCCTATTATGTTCGTATCGTGGAGCTTAGGTCCAGTTGGTTTATCAAGCTCTGTGTGGGGTGACAGTACCTCGTTCTTGAGTTACAGGATTTGCCGATCAAAAGGATTTAGTTAGGAGAATGATCCAAGCAACAACCATGTACCAGTTGAATGGACTACCTTTTTGTAGTTAGAGAAGGTTTAGTCGTGTACATGTACTATGTTTGATGTGATGAACATAGATTACTGCATTCACTATAGGTGTTTATTCTGGATGTAAAGCCATCCCAGATTTTGGTACTGATTTATTTCAGGGTGAGATGGTGGACTAGATTGGTTGTTGGGTCGGTTCAATCAAAGCGTGCATTTAACTGATGATGGTTTATTTGTTATTATGTTGTTTTGTAAAAGGTAGTAAGGCAGATTCTAGAGTTCACATAACCCACTGTTAAACCCACATTAAAAGCTATAGTTAGAACCAGGAGTTGTTTTTACTGTCTTGTGAAGGTCGTTACAGAGTGATGTTATTGAAGTGATATATGACACTGTTTATTTAAAGACGTGAGAGTTAATGTGAGAGGTCGAACGCACATGGCCCAATAATTCGGATAGAGGATCTTATTCCCTTGAAGGCTATGGCAACTGACTTGACTCTCAATATCTTCTCCAGGAGATTAGTCTTATTATTGTGAATTGGACTGGTATCTACCCCTGCCTAGTCCCATCCTTACGAAAAATTGATAGAGCCTTAGCCTAGTTTTCCTGGAGAATACCTTAAAGGAAGAGGACTCGAACACTTTTCTTATATCTTGAATCCAGGAACTCTAACCCCCTAGGCACAACATTCATATATTCTATAAAAATATCTCATAACAACATATGTAAAGAAACCAGCCAATCAGAGACAGCAAGAGCACCGTGTGACGAGAACACAGAAGAAGAACCATCTGCAAATTACACCATTAGAGAACTCCTGTTTGCGGACGACCAAGCACTAATAGCAAAACCAGACGCTAAATTACAAGACCACATGAATTGTCATGAATAGTCTAAACGAAATGTGTAGGGAATATAACATGAACATTAGTATAAGTGAAACAAAGGTAATGGCTATAACTAAAAAAAAAAAAAAAAAAAAAAAAAAAAAAAAAACAACAACAAATCACCTAAACGAACATCCCTTGAGACGAGTAAAGAATTTCAAGTACCTAGATGTCAAAGCCCCATATTACACCTGTTGACTTAGTACAATATAACATATAACTACTGGCCCAATACGTGCTTGAATTTACGCATTGCTCGGTGAGACAGGAGTCTCGGCAATTCAACAGCCCGCACAGGTACACTGTGCATAATGCCGCCGCCAGAATGACAAGACGAAATTCATCCACGAAATCCACAGTTCATCGTCGATGGACTCGGCAGTCACCAGAAAGACCTCATTGACCCGGGTTTTCTCACATGGCTCGGTCTTTTACCGCAGGGAGACCCACCGAAAGTGTCGCACAAAGCACGAACTCCACAGCTTCAGCGCCGACTCTCGGGAGTGTCCTGAAAAATGCACTCGTGAACCGGGACGCAGAGGTGTTTCCAAGGCACCCGGGCCGGGTTATATACTGGCCAAGACCTATTGACGCGTCCTCGTCGAGCGTCCTGGGCAACAGGTCCCTTCGGGGTCCTGGCTGAAGTCAATAGGATCGCTGATTCCTCCGAAGTCGGAGAGTGTCTGCCTGTACGGCGAGGAACCACCAGTCTGCACACCAATAAGCCAGACATGGGACAACGGATACTCACGCAAACCTCAGGTCCTGTATGACATCACACTGATGTTGGACAACAGGATGTCTTCATCCGACATACAGGACTTCGCGTTGGAGCTCAAGCCAACGAACACAAGCAAGCAAGCAAGCACTCGTGAACCGAAAAGGAAATCAGTCAATTCAGCAACAGCCGGTAACCATTGTTCCGAACATGGAGGTCACTGTACAGGACAGATGTAAAAGGATTCAACGCTAATTTCACAGCTCACAGTGTCGCCTACGCAATCACTCAGTAGCAAGGCGACGGGACCATGTACTACCAGTCCAACATGAGGAAAATGCGATTGCAAACCGTAGCTACAAGCTTAAACACCGCTACATGCCTTAACGGTTCAACGCCTAACCGCCATGTTGGCGACCGGAAGTTAGTGTTTAAGGTGGCGATAGACCGGGTCGCGTTTTAGTAGGTGTTTAGGGGTTTGTTATTGAAAGCTATTAGTGGCTAGACAGTTTAGCGGGTTATCAGTGATTAGGTGGTCCCTGTTTTTTGTTTTTTTCAATGTTGCATATCCGTTACATGACGTTGCAGTCAAGACCAGCATTTTTCAGCTGCTGTTGATGTACTAGGCAAATCTTTTACGATCAGTAGTTTTCCATTGCTTTCTGAATGATCGGCTTCCATACCAACACGTTATAACACAACGCGACACGGTCTGCACAAATCTTTCGCAGCTGAGTTTCGAACGCCTGGTAAGCGGCTCATGAACCGCGTTCGCAAGCCTTTAGCCACGGAGTAGGTATGTTTAATTCATCATTTATGTAATTTACGCTAATAATCATTAAACATTAGTTTTAATGAAATCACAACGTTGTTTCTGTTTGATTTCAATGACAATCAGTTCGGGGCAGTTGGGTGGCATTGGTAATATTACTTGCTGTCATAGGCCATAGGTTTATGACACTAGGAAGTATTATTATATCATCAAATGACAAATTAGAAGACGAGATCTAAAATAGATGCAATAAGACAAACCAACTCATTGGACAAATGGTACCAATACTAAAGAACAAACATGTGTCAGTAACTATTAAGAAAGCACTGTAAAACACAATTATCTTACCAACTCTATGCTACCAATGCCAGACTTAGACAATGACAGAAAAAGAGAAAAGAAAATCACAACATAAATGATGGCACTCTTCCGAATAACGGTCCTAAATGGGACACAACTCTGTAGTGTAAAAAGTATCCATTACAGGGCCTCATTAGTTGATGTTGTCGATCACTTCCGGTTCAATGTGACATAGACTGCTAGACAGATGGATGGATACAATAAATGTTTCCTGGGCCCTGACTGTCGTCTGAGTGTATATCTATTTCCACGTATAACTGATAGGTATACACTCCGACGACTGTGAGGGTCCTCGTGGCCCAAAACATATATTGCATCCATCCATCGGTCTAGTCGTCCACGTCACACTGAACCGGAAGTGATCGACAACACATTCAATGCTCGTTCCAATATATACAATATTTTTCCACAAAGAACATGCTTTCTGACAGTATTTATAACTTTTGTGCCACAATTTCCACATATAACTGTGAAATATTATTGGTACCTAATTCCATGTACTCAGTTCTATATTTTAGTTCGTAGTGTTTACTATTTGTTTTATTATATCACCAAATGAGGCTCCGTAAGGGATGCTTTTTACATTACAGGGTTATTTCCCCAGTTAGAACTGTTATTCGGAAGAGTGCCATGCAGTGTTGCCACTTTTCGCACTAAATTTAGTGCTTTTTCAAGTCATTTAGTGCCAAAAGTTTGCATTTAGCGCGGCCCTGCTAATTTGGTGCTTCACAATTTATTTTGGTGATTTTTAGTGCTTTTTTGGGTGGGTAAAAATTACTTTAAAAAAATCATTTTGTGACACTAAATAGAGGAATTTGAACTGAAGCGAGGGAGTAAAACAGTCTTAGTACATTACCGTGCTACATTCAAGTAATTTAACTCCCTTTAATACGATTGCCGGTCTCTCTGGCTGAGGGGTTACACAACTTTCTCCGTAATCTCGTTTATCCACGCAGGGTCTCGCAGCGAGGCGAGAATTGGAAGCGGTTCGACCCGCGCTCGTGACTTGCGGGATAATGAGCCGGCCTCTCAGAAAGCAATGGCAAGCTACTGAGCGTAATCTTGCCAAGAAATCAACATACAGCTGAAAGATGCTGATGTTGACAGCAATGTCCTGTAAAGGATAAGCAAAATATTTTAATACGATTTCGATGAGGTGAGTGACTGCAACGTGCAGGCAATATGCAATGCGTTAAAATATTGTTTAAACAAGAATGGACTTGAGTTGCAAAGATTAGTTGCGCTCGGTACTGACAATGCATCTGTCATAACAGGTGTAAACAATGGAGGGAAGATACTCGCCAGAATTCTTCTCAATCGTCTCACGGCCCATATCGATCAAGGTCTTCTTCCTGAGAGTCAATGTGGATTCAGAAAAGAACGTGGAACCTTTGACATGATTTTGCAAAAGCAATGTCAGGAACAGAACTGCGAAATGTTCTCCACTTTCTTGAACTTACCAAGGCTTTTGATACAGTCAGCAGAGAAGGACTGTGGAGGATTATGGCAAAATATGGCTGTCCACGAAAGTTTGTCCAAATAGTGCGGCTATTTCATGATGGCATGCAGGCAAGAGTACAGGAAAATGGTGAACTGTCTGAGCCCTTTCCTGTCACCAATGGAGTGAAGCAAAGATGTGTCCTGGCACCAATTCTGTTCAGCCTCATGTTTTCAGCCATGTTGATGAATGCCTTCGAGAACAACGACATTGGAATAAACACCAACTACCGCATGGATGGAAAGTTATTCAATCTCAGAAGGCTGAAAGCTAAAACCAAAATTAACAGCGACACCGTCAGAGAGCTCCTGTTTGCTGATGATTGCGCTCTATACGCCAACTCAGAGGCGGACATGCAACATAATGTTTTAGCTTTCTCACATGCCTGTGCCAACTTTGGGCTCAATATCAATTTAGAGAAGACTGTAGTTATGTACCAGCCAGCTCCAGGGAATAATCACACTGTGCCAAATATCAAAGTGAATAGTCATAGTCAAAGTGTTGTGGAAAATTCACCTATCTTGGCAGCACTGTGTCACAAGCTGCCACAATTGATGACGAAGTGAATGCAAGAATCGCCAAGACCAGCGCGGTCTTTGGCAGACTGTAAAAGAATGTATGGGACAGAATTGGAATAAGCCTGCAAACAAAGCTGAATGTCAACAAAGCAGTTGTATTATCCACACTGCTATATGCTTGTGAAACCTGGACTGTTTATCAGCGACACGCTAGGAAATAAACCACTTCCACATAGTCTGCCTTAGGAAGTTACTGAAGATTAAATGGAAGACAAGATCCCAGACACTGAAGTCCTAGAAAGAGCGTCCATGCCCAGTATCCACACGCTACTAATGAAGAATCAGATTCGCTGGGCTGGTCACTTGACTCGCATGCCAGATCACAGGCTCCCTAAACGAATTTTTTACAGCGAGTTGCGTTGTGGTAAACGCCCCCAAGGCGGCCAGAGGAAACGCTTTAAAGACACTCTGAAAATCTCACTGAATGCTTTTGGAATTCATCATGACACCTGGGAAACTGCAGCCAGAGACCGAAATTCGTGGCGTGCATAATTAAGCAAAGGTGCAGTCACTTGTGAGGCAACCAGGACTGCAAGAGCTCTGAAGAAAAGACAGAACAGAAAAACCACTGCAGCTAATCCTCCTCCAGAAACGTCAAGCATTCTTTGTCCACATTGTTAAAGAACATTTCGAGCCAAAATAGGCCTTATCAGCTATCTTAGAACTCACGGCTCCATACTTTCAACCCCACTGGATGAAATGAATGGTCATCATCATTCTGGATGGACAAACAACAAACAATGGAGTATATACAAAATTAAAAGCCGTAGTTCCTTATCTGGTATTTGTTAGGTGTGTATGTCATTGCCATCAGCTGGCAGTGTCACAGACTGCAGCTGCTTGTCTGCCCAGGAACATAGAGTTCATGATTAGAGAAACATATAACTGACTTTGACTACTGCTCTACAATCTGGGACGGTTGTTCTAATTCAAACACCAAGCGACTTTACTCACTCCAGAAACGGGCCATGAGTCTAATTTATAGCAAACATTTATCTGACAATCCTAGCCTGTATAAACGCATTCAGTTACTACCACTCCACAAACGCCTGCTTTTCAATAAAGCTAAACTAATTCACAAAATCCTGCATCGGAATGCCCCAAATTACCTTTGGCCATTGTTTAAATATAATGCTAGACACAGTAAACGTTTAAATATATCACACATTCCGAAGCCTAGGATTGACTTATACAAAACAAGCTTAACGTACTCTGCAGTTCAGCTGTGGAACAATCTTCCACAAGAAATCAAAGACATCACCAATATCCCTATTCATATAATCGCAAATTATTCGAACACTATCTCAGTACGGATTACCTTCCCCCTTAATAATAGAGATAATAATAATAATAACAAAACCCTAATATAGCAGCCAGTCCCCTTTTGGTAGGCCAGTATATTCCACATGGCTAATAACAAGTGTAAGATCATTATCTAATATTACTGAGTCGTGTAGTTTTGATGTTCGCATTTTGCCCATGCCTTTATAATGCATATCTTTTATATTGTTGCTGTTCTCTGTAAGCCTTGAATGATGTGTGAATGAAATAATGTATGAAAGAGAGTGATAGAAGGGCAGAATGTTAGACGGGCCTGCGTGCCCAATTCTTAACCCTTTGAAAATAAAGTTTGTTAGTTCGTTCGTTCGTTCATTATCAGAATATTGCAGCAGTTGGTCGAGCTCAGAACTCATTTTGATATAGCAAGACTCAACGAGCGCTGTTATACAGCAGACTTTCTACATTCTATGTTTAGCGACATGAAAAACTATTTGTATCTCATAATTCTCAAGCATATTCTCTGAGAAATTCAAAGTGTGAATAAGAAATTCGAAGCAGATATACAGGATCCAACAAAACTACTCAGCGATCTTGTCCAACTCACTGATTCTATTAGTTCAAAGACTGCTATTCCTGTGGAAAAAAATAATAGAAAGGAATGCTATTCAAGATTATTTAGATCCTAATCCCAATCTGGGTTATGAGTTTGAGAAAAAAATAGCAGACTACCAGTTTCCTGATGAGAAAGAAATTCGTGGAAGCTGCATGCAGTTTTTAACACAGCTTTTGACACAGCTGCGTTTACTTTTGCCCGATATCGTTCGAGTGTTGCTGTCCATGCCATGTCTTAGTGGAAGTGAATGTCTACAGCCAATGAAACCCTTTATATTGGATCTTGCAAAAATGTTTGTAGAAGATGCAGCTACTCTCACCCGCATCGATTTCCAGTGGAGAAAACTTCATCATATGCAGTGGACACAGACCTCTGACACACTTGGACTGTGGGCAGAAATAGCCTCATGCAGGGGTGCCACCGGTGAAAATCCTTTCCAAGATCTTACAGATTTATCTTTAACTGTGCTAATTTTACATCATTCTAATGCAGACGAGGAGCATATTTTCAGTCAGATGTGAGTTATAAAATCAAAATGGCGGAACAGACTGAGCATCAAGAGTTTGACAGCTGTTTTTACCATTAGATATGGAATGAAGAGATATGGCAAATGCTGTCATGATTATAAACTACCTAAGGATATTCTACGAAAAACTGGATCACAGGAGGCATATACACGTTTCTTTCAATCATCACCATCATCATCGCAGGAGCAAACACATCAGGAAATAGCTACAGAAACTAAAGAGGAGTTGTCTGACTGGGATTTGGCAGATCTGGAATAAACTTAATTCTAATATTTAGTGATAATAATAAATTATAATGTGCTACTTTATAACATTTTGAATGAATACCACCAATGCTTGTTTTAGTGCTTTCCCAAAGAAATATTATTGCAATTTAGTGCTTTTTTGGCTCGAGAGTAGTTCTGATTGGGATTTGACGGATCTGGAATAAACTTCATTGTAATATGAAGTGATAATAATAAATTATATTGTGCTACCTTGTTACATTTGTAATAAAAACAGTTGGTGCTTTTTTGTGCTTTCCAAAAAATTTTGGTGCTTTTTTTGGGGGGGGGGGAGGGGGGGGGGGGTCGATTTTGGTGCTTTTTCATCAAATGGAGATGGCATCTCTGGTGCCATGAGCTAAATGAGATTCCGGGGAAAACGGGCTTCCGGTCCAATATGGCTGACAGGTCGGAGATACGATAAGGTCTGTGTGTGATTTTACTTCTGGAGAAGGTTTGCTTACGCATATTTCCTCATTTTGGACTTTTATTACGTAATTTCATCAACAAGCTACTGAATTGAATATTTGGTTCGAAAATGAGACGTGGATATAATGTAAAATACTTCTATTTGCAAAGTAAACATTCTCTTGTTAAGGTCAAGGAGAGACCCATGAAGGAATTCGAAAGTAACATGTTCACAATATTTATGTATTCGGGAATGATGAGTTTTGATTCAGCAGTACAGGAAAAAACAACAAAACAACAACAACAAAAACAAAAAAACAGAATTGTGGAGGCAATTATTTAAACGAAGTGTTTATGAACTAACGTTTGTGAATAATATAGGAGACATTATTAATGTTTGTAGAACTCGGTAGTGGATAGTATCTACACCTGTCACGCGGGAAACTAGGGTTCAACTCCCCGCCGGAAATCTTTTTTAAATTTAAAAAAAAATTTTAAATAAAAATAACGTTAACCATTACGAACTAAAGCTCTGAAAAAAATTTGGTGGAACTGTGGTAAAGCTGTGAAAATGTAAACAATATAAAATTACATATAGTAATGCAGCTTTACATAACAGAATTACACATGAGGACGTTGAGAACACATACAGGACGTTGCGGCGACTAGCCTTCATCAGCAAACAAATACATACACAAAACACAACATATGGTCACGGAGAAGACCCTCCGGGAACTACATTAAGAAGTTACGACGAACTAACACTCGAAGCTTGTGAATAAAGTGTGCACTATCTGGGAAGCTGCCGGGGGGAAGAGGGGTGCAACCCCCAGGCAGCGACGGAGTGATCGAGTGTCGGAATCGATGGATCCAATAGATGTCTTTGTTTAATGTGGATTGTATTTGCCAAATAAAATATCAGTGTGCGTAGTGTGTGTCCTTGTCGACAAATATCGTCTTAGTGAGGTTTAAAGAAAAAGAACTTGCAAAAAAAAAAAAAAAATGACTGACAAGAAGAGAGAATAATAGTCTTCTGAAGCCAATCGACCGCGGTAGTAAACGTCACGTGACCAGCCGTTTGTGAATAATGTACTAGACATTACTAACAAACGGTTGTTAATAAAGTCTCCCTTATTTAAATGATGTGTTTCTTCTTTGAATATTTTTGATTTTTTATACCACCGATTCTTGTAAATACGTCATCACGTATAATTAACTTTCCATCCATCCATCATGTGCCATGCCGATAAGCGTGGGCGGTCATGTTCTGCCATGTCACTTGATCACCAGAGTCGTGGATCAGGTCTGTGTTCCTGTCTCGACCATGCCACGTGGCCAAGCCATCCAAGTATTTACTGCTCGGTCTTCCCCTTGGTCTCTTCCCTTCGATCTTGCCAGTCGTCACCAAGTTCTTCAATTCATTTCTTCTCATAACATGCCGCAAAAATTTTGACTGTCTACGTCTAATGACTCTAATCAGTTTACGATCTTCATTTGTTTCTTGAAGGACTAGTTCATTGGTTTTTCTGTCTGTGCATCGTATTCTTTTCATTTTCCTCAGAAATCACATTTCCGCAGCCATCAGCTGTTTTTCAGCTTGACAGCTTATTGTCCACGCTTCACATCCATACAAAAGTATCTATCTAGGAAACATCCAGATAGGAAAATGACTGCTGATTCGATCAGAGATGAATTGGGTGTTTCGTGGGGACTGGTGTGTTGACATTCTGGCGGCGGCATTATGCACAGTGTATCTGTGCGGGCTGTTGTTTGTCGAGACTCCTGTCTTTTCCACTTTTCACATTGGGCAGTGGGGAGCATTTTGTGTGATATTCACTGGCACAGGAACGGAGCATAATGGGGACGACCCGTTGCTGTGAAGTTGGAACTGCGACTGACTATCTAACTAACTAACTAATTAACAAAAGTATAGGTTCTATGAGGCACTTCAACACTCTTTTTCTCGTTTCAGTTGATATCTTTTTATTGGTCAGTATGTTTTTCATCTTGCAAAAGGCTACCTTCGCAATAGCAATTCTTGTTCTAATCTCTTAAAGGCATCTCCCATCAGATGTAATGACTGTGCCGAGGCAACTGTATCGATTCACTTGCTTAAGAATATGCCCATTTCCTCGTATATCACATTGTGGTATTTCCTTCTTCCCAGTCACGACCATAATCTGTGTCTTTTTAATATTCAGTTCTAACCCAAGTTGTTCACTGTGTACAACAACCGCATCTACTCAATTTTGCAGGTCCTGTTCATTGTCTGCAACCAAGACTGTATCATCTGCATATCTAATGTTATTGATGTATCGTCCCTCAATGTTGATTCCTTCCATATCTTCTATATTTCTGAAAATATTTTCACTGTACAGGCCAATAAGATATGGAGACATTACACCCCTTGTCTCACACCTCTTTTAATAGGCTGATATTGACCTACATTGTTATCAATTCTGATGGCAGCTTGTTGTTTCCAATGTATGTTTTTTACAAGTCTAAGGTATTTTCCATCAATTTGTAGATCTTCAAGCATCCTTATCATGTCGGCATGTCTCACTTTATCGAAAGCATTTGTGTAGTAAATAAAGCAATTAACTTTACTTCTAGAGCAATCTCTAACCCGATGACTATGGCTTTTGCGCATTAGCAGTGACGTCATTGTTTTGGTTGTTAGTTAGTTAGTTAGTTAGTTAGTCGCAGTTCCAACTTCACAGCAACGGGTCGTCCCCATTATGCTCCTTTCCTGTGCCAGCGAATATCACACAAAATGCTCCCCACTGCCCAATGTGAAAAGTGGAAAAGACAGGAGTCTCGACAAACAACAGCCCGCACAGATACACTGTGCATAATGCCGCCACCAGAATGTCAACACAATAGTCCCTCACAAAACACCCAGTTCATTTCTGATGGAATCGGCAGTCATTTTCCCATCTGGATGTTTCCTAGATGTTCACCCACACAGTCCACGAAATACAGTTCATCGTCGATGGTAGTGGCAGTCAACCAGAAGCCCAGCAGCCACGCATTTCTGCATAAGGCAAAAACCGGTCAACTCTGGGACATAGCCATCTGCCATCGCGGATGCGATGGTAGACATGCGTGGTAGGCTACTGTGTTTTGGTTGTATTTATGGATATCAAACATCCGAAAGAACAGCTGTATTATGTGGACTTTGGTGATAATCAAATCAAGGACTCCGACCACCACCATAAATTGTAAGCAACGCCATTCTTCTATAACAGAACATAACAAGATAAAATTCGTATAAAATACAAGCCAAAGTCAATTTATATTTCAACCAGATTCAGAAGATCGTGTGTCTAGTAAGACCACAGTCTGCTCTAGCAATGGAAAGGTGCTGAAGGCGGAGGCAGCGAGTCAGGAGGCGCACCACAGAAATCAGGATGCCAGGCAATTACGCCATGAAATATATCGACTACTGTTAAATGTTATGGTGCTCGCCCTGCTTTGTCCCCCAGGCAGGTGCAGTGCCGGGCCCTTTGCCTCGAAATGGTCTAACCACAGCTACTGGAGGTCCTTCTCAGATGTCCTGTGGAGCCAGAGTACCTGAGAATAGAGCGCCTGGCAATAAAAAAAAAACTTAAAATAATGCACTGGAATGCGAAGGAAGTAAAAAAAAATAAGAACTAGAAAACATCTTGGACCAAGAAAATGTAAGCATGTGTTGCTTGCAAGAAACTCACCTCAACGAAAATATAGCCTTCAAAATCAGAGGTAACCAGTGTTACCGATCTGACCGAAAGGACAGGCGAAAGGGTGGGATACTGACTCTTATGCTGCTGTTGTTGCCCAGGACGCTCGACGAGGACGCGTCAATAGGTCTTGACCAGTATATAACCCGGCCCTGGTGCCTTGGAAACACCTCTGCGTCTCACTGACTCTTATTAAAAACTAGCTGATCCGGCCCGGCTTCGCCCATGCCCTGGAGGGGATCTATCTATCTATCAGTCTGTCTGTCTGCTTGTTTGTCTGTCTGTCTGGCTGACCCGGCCCGGCTTCACCCAGTCCCTGGTGGGGAGCATCTCATTTAATTCATATAAGTAGTCATATAAGCTCTCCCGTTCCCGACTATCTGTCTGTCTGTCTATCTGTCTGTCTGTCTGTTTGACCGGGCCCGGCTTCACCCAGTCCCTGGTGGGGAGCATCTCATTTAATTCATATACGTAGTCATATAAGCTCTCCCGTTCCCGACTATCTGTTTGTCTGTCTATCTGTCTGTCCCGGCCCGGCTTCACCCAGTCCCTGGTGGGGAGCATCTAATTTAATTCATATACGTAGTCATATAAGCTCTCCCGTTCCCGACTGTCTGTCTGTCTATCTGTCTGTCTGACCCGGCCCGGCTTCACCCAGTCCCTGGTTGGGAGCATGTCATTTAATTCATATAAGTAGTCAAATAAGCTTCCGTTCCCGACTATCTGTCTATCTATCTGATCCGGCGTGGTTTCGCCCAGCTCCTGGCGCACAGTAACTTAAAAGAATGTCCTTCCACACACCATTCAATGAAAACTGTAGAAAAAGATGGGTTACAATGTTATGCATTATGCATTATTTTTATGAAAACTTTGAAAATGCCTTAAAGATTGTATCATTATTTATTATAACTCATATGCCTGAAAATAACTATAGACAAAGAGTTTAACAATAGTGCAAGTAAGTCCAACAATATGACTATAAAGTATATAGAAATGTTATTAAAAGTTATGCCCCTTGAAATAACTTTTCTAGAGTGAAGTCCCCCTGCTATATAGACATTATATAATGAAAATGGAAAAGTAAATGTTATTAAATAAGTAGAAGATTTTACACTAAGAAACTATTATAGTCGCTTGCACAGGAATGAAAGGAAGACGTGTAGAAATTTCATCTCAATCGGATGTACCGTTATCGAACGCATCCAATACATAAATCCCCACAAACACACAAAACCACATACACTCTGTTTTATAGATATAGATAACATCACTGCTTCTCAAACTGAAGTTTACATGGAAGGGGCTACACCTGACTTGGATTATCATTCACAAGACCTGGAGTGGAACATTAAACGAATTTTTGGGAAACAGCTTGGTGGCAGTGACCATCGGCCAATCTTTCTAACTGTAGAAAATGAGCTTGTAAGTGAAAGCAGCACCCTCTCGAGGTGAAACTACAAGAAAGCAGAATGGGCAATGTACAAGCATCACGCAAGCATATTGGTTAGAAACCTGAACACTGAGAAAGACATAAATAAAGTAGTTGAAGAGTTTGGGAAATGTATACTACAGGCAGCACGAGAAACAGTACCAAGAGGAGCCCGTAAACATTACCCTACTGGAGTAGTGAACTGGAACCAGTGCATAATGATGTGGAAGTGTGTAGAAAGCAAGCAGAAGCCAAACCCAGCCAAGAGGACCACAATAAATACCAGCACGCAAAAGCCAAATTTCAAAGAGCCAATTTGCAGGCTAGACGGAAAAGCTGGAATGAGAAAACAAGAGTCTCTGAACTTTGAAAGAGACACAAGGAAATTGTGGAAGCTAATAAAACAACTTAACGATGAGGGAACAGGGAGAAACTCAAAAATTGCACTACATAAAGACGGAAACATCTTAACAGGAAAGCAAGCAGCTGACCGTTTTGCGGACTCATTCGCACAAGATAACAATATCAAAATCAGTCCAGAGAAACAACAAGAGATTAGAGAGAAATGGCAACATACAGGACAGAATGAAACAGTATATGTGATGTTCTGGAGGCACCTATCACAATCAGCGAACTGGAGCTAACCATAACAAAACTGAAAATGAAAATGTCACCAGGAGCTGATGGTATCTCCAATGAAATGATCAGGAACCTAGAAACAGAGGCCAAAGCAAAGCTGTTGCTGATCTTCAATAACAGCTGGACCCTAGGCAGTGTTCCACAAGCCTGGCGAGAAGTAATCATGACTCCCCTCCTGAAATAAGGGAAAGATAGTTCCATTGCCTCCAGCTACAGACCAATTAGCCTCACCAGATGTCTCTGCAAAAGAATGGTCATGTCTATCATACACGTGAAGCTAACAACTAAGTAATACGGACAGAATGCGTATCAAACCATCGAGATAGCACCATAGGTCTCATAATTTATATTAAACCAGCATAGGTCAAATAACTAACACACAAACACATCGGATCGTAATGCTGTTGTCTAGTATATATAAACACACATTTAAAGAAGAAAAATGATTGGTCGGTTCTAATACTGTACACGTAAACACAAGAAATCAATGGGGAGAACCGTTGAGGCCGCTAAGACAATTACATAAATAGACACACAAAGAAGCAGTTTTATCCACCAGGCCAAATGACTCTGCAGAGAAACCACCGATCTGCCCACAGTTGGTATCCCCCTGAAAACTATACCAGAGCGAACTCCATGGAAAGATGAACATAGACTATCACTACAAATCCAGACAAAAGTGAGAGGAGTATTTGACAAGGAAGAACAGAACAGTGTGCAGAGCAGATCAGCCACTCTCAGCTTCCTTGATGAAGAATACCCACAGGTCCTCTGGATTCTCGTCTACACAATGGGTCAGCAGTAAAATGCTGTTCGAAATGGAGGAGGGGGAGTGTATATAGAATACTCAAATAATACTAGGGACATGGCCAGTGTACCAACATGAAAGTACTGCCATAACTATGATTCTGAAATTGAGGCAATCAAGATAGCAACAGAGAAATTACTAAACACCAGCCATGGTACACAACCTGTGGTGCTATTGACAGATGCATAATCAGTACTCGAGGCGCTCTTGTCTGGGAAATTACCAGTGCTAAGGACACTGCTTTCTGAACTTAGCAGCCAGCATAAGGTCACCATACAGTGGATACCATTCCACTGTGGAATACCTGGAAACGACAGAGCTGATCAATTGGCTAAGGAAGGAGCAAAAGAAAAACAGTCTGATGTGCCCGGTACATACCACCAAACGAAAAGAATATGATAAAATCAGTCAGAAAGTCAATAAAACCTGCTTAAGATGACTACCACATTATGGACAGACCAGAACAAGTCATTATTCTGCGCCTCAGAACAGGACACAATAGATTACGCAACCACATGTATACAAAATTCAAGATTGGTAAATCAGCCATGTGCACATGTGGATTGGCGTCTGTGACATATTGTTTTGTCATCTAGCCGTGCTTCCCAAGCAACTGCCAAAAATGTAACCCAGATACAGAGAGACGGTCTGGCGATTAAAAATTTTCCACGGGAGAATTAAGTGAAACTAACTTTGTTTAAAATCCAGCCTATTGATTGGCTGAGTACCCTGGCAAAAAGTGTGTCTTAGTTAGACACAGGCAAAGCCCGTCACTCGCCATGTAATCTTCAAGTTAGCGAGTCACCCATTGTTAATGGAGATAAGAAATCGCCCATTTATCTTCTGCGTTTTGGGTGAGAATTATAAGACATATCTTATATTAGGTATTAGGATGAATGCTTTGATGCAACAAGTATCATGATTGAAGTTGTGTGTGAGAAAGGATGAGAATAACTTTTCATTGAGAAGTTGGTTTAAGTTTCGCGGTCTGCCGCATCGCCATTTTGTCCAAGCCGGCTTTCCTATAGCTTGCAATCTCAATTTTGCTATGTGTAATCTTTCTGATATGCGTTGTGAACATATTTTATTCTCAAATGCATATCATTTGCAACTTGTCTCTGTGTTATAAAGTGTTCTTTCTGAGTGCATATTTTGTATTTCTGTTCTTATGATGGAGAAATATTACTATCTGTGTACAACTTAAATGGTCTGTTATGCAGGAGAGATGTTAGCACTTGACTTCTTTGGCACTTGGGAGTAACCTTTTGTTTACATTGATGTAAATACACAGTGATGTGATTGTCTTTTAGTCTTTTTCATATATGATGTTATGGGAACGAAGGAAATGTCAGTTAGTTATGATCTCAGGTGAGAAGAAAGAAAACCTGCCCCAAATAACCACGGGCTTGACAGGACGTGCATTCTCGGTCTGCATTGTATCCCTGTTGTAGGAGTCTGCGCTAATAATTTATGTCCAGGAATGTACCAACAACATTCTTACTGCTTGACTTACTACATGAGTGTTCGTGAAGTCAATGCACTTCTTATGATGGCAGAATTTGGTGGGATGTGGAACAGCGTTAATTAAACTCCTTACTTTTAATTGTCTAGAGGGAAGAGAATAATCTGTTCTTGTATTCTGGTTTTGAGATGTTGGGTAACTGCCCACGAGATGATTCCTACGTTGAATGGGAAAAGATTCACATGCTTTCTCTTTTATGAGTATTTTACCTTTCATGTTCCTGATTGTTACTGCTGGAGTAGATTTTTTAAATTCACACAGTGGGGACAAACACATGATGATGATGATGATGATGATGATGATGATGATGCTGATGATGATGATGATGATGATGGTAATGATGATGGTGGGGATGATGCAAGAGGAGATGACTGATCTGGTAGCTAACCTTCTGCCATTTGTCAGTGGTACTTACTTAATGCTGTTTGTAGCTATGGAAAGGAGATTTATGAATTGTTGACATGATACCATTGTCTCAGGGATTTTGACCATGGTGTGACAGCGGTACTATCAGGACATTTAGACATTTAGGAGGTGAATAACCCCTCAGGAAGCTCCAGTATCAGTCCAGAATAGATGTACCTATTGAGTAGATACCTCACTCACTTTTGGAGTGAGGCAGAACTCTACAGTGGGAAACGAGTGCTTGGAAACCGGAAACATCTTCCTTTCTTCTTCCTTTTTGTTTCCTTCATTTTTAGTAGGATACACTGTTACCAAATTATGGGTTTTATTACTAATGTATATCGACCCTGTTTTTTCTTCATTATGTAGGCGCTGGAGAGATGCAGGTGGAGTATTGACCCTGGATTTATAGTCAACATGCTTGTAAATAGAGGCAGGAAACTGGGATATCAGCCAACCCCTAATATGTACCTGCTAGAGTTTGGAGAGTGCTAATGTTTACTGCCGCGCACACTGGACATATATGTCAGTGCCTGGGTACAAGTATGGAGTATGACCACATGAATTATCAATTCCCTATATCTATGAGGTTACAGACGGTGTTCATCATTACAATGTCTGCAAAGGCATGCGGATTGCCTGGCGTCTTTGGATACAGAGTATACCCTCTTCTAAAAGTCATCGCCTGATTTCACGTTCAACTGGCCTATACAAGAAGCTCATGGATAGTCTGGGGTTCACCAGCATTGAACAGTATGGATTCACCAACTGCTTTTGTGGACTCCCAGCTTCCTTTGAATCTTTTCATCCATCATATCCCAGACACGAGCAATCAAGCACTATACCAACTCCAGGTCATTCAAGTTGTGTATTTAGCTGAAGAAAGTTCTATCCTACATCATTATCCAGAAAAAGGGGCTAGAAGTTGTATACCCATTTCAGATTAACTCTGTTAAGAAACACTATGGAAACTGGATGTCCTTCCTCATCCAAAGATGCACTGAAAGGTTCTGTGCCTGATCATGGTTGAATCAATCACATGGACAGCTGAATACTTATACATGTCTGTTACACCACACCGGAATGCCTCAGACTTATACATGTCTTTTATACCATGCCGGAATGCCTCTAGTACAGCTACTTAGCAGCTGTGACTTGGTGGATTACAGTATATTCATGGTGGATACTATGATCGAGTACCCCTTCATGTTTTAAGCATTGGATATATGATTCGGTTGGATTACCCGTTTGTGTGTGCAATTTCAAATTTCCCAGATAAGTGGGAATTTATACCAGCGGTTCTGGATTATATATATATATATATATATATATATATATATATATATATATATATATATATATATATATATATATATATATATATATATATATAGGGATTATGGCCGGACATTTTGGATGGATTAGTGAAGAAGGAGTCATCAACAGACACATAGGATAGTTCTAGAGACAGATTAGACAAATTTTCTTTATCTATGTCTTTGTATGGATTAGTTGCTTTGTTTTGTGTGTGGCACTTGTTGTTTGTTGTGAACCTTTTTTTTGGGATTTTTGGGGAAGACTGTTATGGTTGCATAACCTGGGTGTTTCCTTAATATGATCATTGCTATTCATGTAGATGTCTCCATGGTTCAACCAACAAGGTTTTTCCAGGACCCAAATATTTTCATAATACAGTGGTCTTTTTGTGGTTAAACAAGCCTTGAAGTTAATTCATTGTGAACGTCTTGTTCCAAAGTTGATGTGTATAGTCAATCTGTGGTTGCTGTTGTTGTCTAATAGTGGTTGTTCCCATCTGTTATGTAATACAGTGATTCATTGTGTTGTTTTGGTCTGACAGCGGTTGTTCCCATCTGTTATGTAATACAGTTGTTGCATATGACAGTAGTTGTTCCCATCTTGTCAAAGATCTACACAGGAGCCTAGAGAGTTCAGACGGAGCTATACAGAGAACACCAGACAGGAGAGACACAGGCACTATATTTAGCTTGACAACATGACTCACTCGTGTCAACTAAGAGGTCAGTGAGTGCTAATGAGCGAGGGTTTCCCAAGAGTATAGGAAACTCACCTCTCGACGAGTAACTGGAGAATACCAGTTACTTTAGTTAACTGACCAAACGTGCTGGGACTCTGCGCACGCAAACTCGCCAGCGCACGGAGGACAGAATGTCCGTGGTTCAACGCGCAACTAGAAGCGTGCCTCAGACTGGGACAAGGACAAATAGAGAGCAGACGTGTTCGCTAGGAACCTTATATAGTTATCGCCAATAGTGTTAGCTAGGTTTTAGATTCCAATTAGTTAATAGTATCATTATTTTCACCTCTTCAATGCATCTGTGAAACATACCATGTTGTTGACTATCAATGAAGTATTCCGCTCGCAGAGCTTGTGTGTAATCAGCTCTAAATAAAAATGTATCCTTTTGCAAACCACACACGTTATTGATTCGTGTCGTGCAAATGTAGGGAGTCCTGAATTAACTGTCGCAAGTAGGTTGCTGACAGGCAGGACTCATTTGGTGTCAGAAGTTTCTGAACCAACGTCTAAAGACTTTAAATTTATTTTGTGGTGTTAAAATTATCCAAACGTGAATTATTTATCATATAATGTTTGAAATAGATGGTCTTTCGTGAGTGAACACCAAAATACTTTAAAAAGTAACATTTGTGGAGCTTGAGCCACAATTAAAAGAAACTAATTTAGAAATTGTACAATTCTGTGAAAAGTGTTAGCAAATGTTGATGAATTTGGTTAAATGAATATATGTACAAATATGTTGCAAAGTTACCAAGCACACCATCGTACATTTCATTTTGTGTGATACAGCCATCAATGTCAACATTCATTACATTTAAGAGTATATTAGCTACTAAACGGAATCAATAGAGCGTAGTTATACCAACCAGAAGGAAAGTGAAGACAAGACGACAGTGACACCCATATGACGATTCATCTTACTAATCATGACAATCATTGATACTATCATACCATTCATCCATTAACATCATTATCATTATCCAAATCACATTTGTTATTGATCAGCCGCATGAAAGATGAACATGTATTTGTAGTATATACATGTTTTCTAAAGTATTGATGCTCTACTAAACAGAAGCGTCAGTTCTCCAATCAAGTCGATCATTTTGTATACGGAAGTCAGCGGTGGAACATCCCAAGTGCCAAGTTTTTCCAACCGATTAGATGAGTATATTTTCGAATAATTTTGATACTGACCATTTTAACGATGCATCTTTATTTTCAGTGACAATGTAAATAACTAACATATAATTGTACAACTATTGTGTGACATTGAAATATTATTGTGGTAAAATAACATAAAATCATAAAATGGCATCGTTAAATGACTGCATACAGGCAGAAAAGGCACTAGGCCATACTGGACAGGAGTTAGAGAAATGGGTTGATCAAAGATACAAAGAAGAATTAGCTCGACAGAAGGAAGAAACTGCTCGACAGAGAGAAGAAGCAGAGAGAAAAGCCGCTATAGATAGAGATGAAAGGGCATTAGAAAGACAACATCAAAAAGAATTGAAAGAAGTAGAAGAAGCCACCAAACAAAAGCAGATACAAGTAGTGTCAGAGACAAAGTTAAAGATGAAAGAGTTAGAGATAGAGTCAAACATTCAAATAGCCTCTAGTAAACAAAGGCCTTATCAAGCCATACAGCGTAGGCGATTCCATTTCTGCATGGACTGAGAATATAGAGTTTCAACTTAAGACTCAGAAAATACCTTTGGCAGATTGGGCAATGATCTACATGAGAAATCTCAGTGGTGAGCCATTAAAAGTGATAGAATCAATACCTACAGAACTAAGAAGCGACTATCAATACATCCACGATAGAATCATGCAACACTTCTTACTTGACGCTCCGGGGTATCAGATTCAATACTCACAATTATAACCCAAACCTTCTGAAACCTTCCTAGATTACGTCTCTAACGTGCAACGTACATTTAATAAATGGCTTAAAGCGGCAAAAGTGGGGAAAAACTTCGATAAACTGCAAGATCTAAGGGTAATGGACAAGGTAATATCCACGGTCCCTACCCCGTTTGCAAAGTTCCTCCAACAGGCAGACATAGAATCCATTCAAGATCTAGAAAAACGTGGGTCTGTTTACTTTTCTGCAAATCGTGATATCTTTAAAACCACCATCCATGATACTGAGATCACGGCCTTTGTGAAAAACGAACCTAATAGATCGTATAGGCAAAAAGAGTATCGTAAGAAAGACCAGCCCTATCAAAAACCTCCACGTTGTGGATATTGCAATTTACATCATCCCAGTTATTCTATGTGCGATAAGAACCCAGCATACCCATCTCATTTAGAAACAGTCATAAAGAAGCAAGAGAATAGAAGAAACTCGTTCAAACGTGCTATTAAATGTTATTTTTGTTCGAGCTATGGACACTATTCTGCAAAGTGTCTGGGCAGACAAAGGATGAAGGCAAACAACGCTATGCTCATCGATACGTCATCTGACGATGATAGTGTGATAGACTCTGAACTTGAGAATGTGCTACCAGAGAATGTGTGTGAAAGTGTGGCAGTAGTTACTGATATACTTGATTTCAATAAATGTGATACATGTAACAGGTTTCATGCGGATGGGAAATTAAAATGTGGTCACGTTATTCCATGTTCCATCGAAGATACTAATGCAGCTAATGCCTCCAGAGGTAAATTGAAGTTTTACGATGCACTGGTAAATAACCAACCATGCCATTGTTTACTGGACAGCGGCAGCACTTTACTTGGCCTGAGAAAAGAACTGGTGAAACCAGAAGATTACACGGGTGAATTTGTCAAATGCCGTACGTTCTCCGGAACAATTGAGAAATACCCACTGGCAAAAGCGCATATAAATACCCCGTTCCTTACCGGCACATTTACGTGCGCAATCCTGCAAGACCCTTGCACGGATCTTATATTAGGATGTTTAGACTCATTAAAGAAATGTACTAACGATGATATATTAGCCTGGAAGGAAACAAACCTGGCTAATGCTGTAACAAGGTCAGAAACGCAAACACACTACACTGACCTGCAAAACGAGATGTTACAGCTGTTAACACCTTGCGGTGCTACTAACAATAATACCCGACAAGAATTTATCGAGGCACAACGCACCGATCAAACTATCGCATCTTATTTTAAATTGTTAGGTGAGCGAGCGAGTGACCAAAAATGCATCTTGGTATTTTAGAATACACAACGGAATTCTCATGCGTTATTACACAAATAATAACCATGAAATTCAGCAAACGCTGTTACCTGTAACATACCGACAAACTGTGCTGAAAATCGCACATGAGTCACCGTTTGCTGGACATTTGGCCTATGACAAAACCAGAGCCAGAATTTTGTCACACTTCTACTGGCCTAAATTCTGTTCTGATATAAAAATTTTCTGTCGTTCATGTACTATGTGTCAACATCTTGTAAGAAAGGGTAAGCATGTCACGGCCGAAGTTCAACGGTCATTATTGGCATCAAGACCAGTTGAGTGTGATAATGCAAATAAGGGTGCTAAAACAATACACCTAGAACCGAATCAGAAAGTTCTGCTTTTGCTACCAGATAAACGTAATTTGTTGCTAACATCTTGGCAAGGGCCATTCAACGTCGAACGTAAAATATCAGATGTCGACTATGAAATATCGATAAAGGGAAAATTAAAGATATTTCATATCAACATGCTGAAACCATATTTCTCACGACAGGAACTACCGACAGACGAACAAAATGCACCCACACCAGTCAGTCGGACGACAGACGTACACAACGCAACTACACTAGGTAGGGCGACACACGACAGCGACATCGCAAATACACTTAGCCAGGTAACAGCACACGCAACTAATACCACAACAGTACTTAACCAGACAGATGACGACGGAATAGAATTACCAGTCCCTACTGTAGACACGACTGGGACCATCGACAGCATACGGATAGAAACCAAACTTACGGACGAGCAACGACGACAGATGATAGATCTAGTGACAGAATACAAGGACATTTTCTCCAACATCCCAGGAAAGACAGACAGAATAGAGCATTCCATCATTCTGACTGATAACACCCCTATCAAATGTCGACCTTATTCCATCCCTCTAAATTATAGGGCAAATCTCGACAAAGAAATACTATCTCTTGAGTCGAGTGGAATAATTCAAAGATCACAGTCAGAATATTCCTTTCCTATCGTTCTTGTCACCAAAAAGGACTCAACAATTCGCCTCTGTGTCAATTATCGACGTTTAAACAGAGTGACAAAGATCGATGCTGAACCAATTGCAGCATGCGAAGATTTGATCCTGGATATGTCTACATCTCGTATATTTTCCAAACTCGACCTCACTCGAGGTTACTGGCAAGTCCCGATGGAAGAAAATTCAATTCCTTTGACAGCTTTTTCTACACCTCTAGGGCGCTATGAGTGGCGCTTTCTCCCTTTTGGCCTTCGTAATGCTCCTGCCACTTTTGTACGTCTTACTAGGGATCTTCTCCACGGGGTGACCAATACTTCTACATATATAGATGACATATGTATTCATACTGAAGACTGGACGTCACACCTACTGAAACTTCGACATGTCTTCGACAGGTTGCGATTATTCGGTCTTACCGTCAAACCAACTAAGGTAGAGTTGGGCATGGAGGAAATTGACTTCCTAGGCCATACCATCTGCAGAGGCCAACTCAGAACAGACGAGAAAATAGTCACGAAGATCCTTAATTTGACTATGCCAACGACCAAGAAACAGGTCCGAAGTCTACTTGGTCTTGTAAACTATTATAGTAAATTTATTCCCAATCTGGCGGAAATCACCAGTGTTTTTTCCAATATTTTGAAAGCTTCGGCTAAAATGGATGTACAAGATGCAAAGTTAATTGGCTCATTATCAAAGTTGAAATATTTATTCAGTGTACCACCTATTTTGCGTTTACCTAATCAAAATCTTACCTATTTCCTCCGCACAGAAGCAACTGCGATTTCCATATCGGGTATATTGGGCCAGTTTTACGACGGGAAGTTCCACCCAGTAATGTATGTAAGCCGTAAAATCAGCCCTGCTGAATCAAGATACTCAGCTTCCGAATTGGAGGGCCTTAGCGTAATCTATTGTGTGAGAAAACTGCATAGGTTTTTGGCAGGTACAGAGTTTGTAATCCAGTCTGACTACTCTCCCCTTGCGGTAATGCAGTCTGGCATCCCTCAAAACAACAGGATCTACAGATGGTCCTTAATATTGGCAAACTATGTCTTTACAATCCAGCATTTTAAGGAATCATTGAACTCTTTGGCAGACATTTTAAGTCGACCTTCAAATATAGAGATACCTGAAGTACAGGAGAAGAGCGACAACGTATCACCAGAAACAGTGACACTGTAGTTATGAATGAAATCAGTGCCGCGTGTGATAAAAACTTACACTTTGAAGTGCGTTAATATCGCCAGTCGACTAAACTGTGCAAGATAAACAGTGCCATTGTGAGTAAATGAACAGGCACAGTAGTGATATTTCTACAGCGCTAACACGTAGATAAGCAATAATTACATCGAAAGTGTTAGACGTGAACCTACAGAAACTGATAGGGAACTTGTTATATAAACACTATCCTCAAAGGAGAGCATATAAAACTGTGGTGAATTGAACTATGTTATTACACTAGTCTACAAGGAACAGTGCTCGAACATTACACCGGACAGGACGACGTTAGTGTAGTTATATATAATTGTGATATGTATAGTACATTGTGTTGTTTTTTTTTTAAACAGTGCGCATAACCTCATTGTGTATATTTATAATTGAATTGTAAATGTTCAAGTAAATATATAACATTATTTATGTTAGTTCATAGATATAAGTCACCAACATTTACTTAAAAACCTCATTTAGATTAACACCTACGTTAGAAATGCAATTATTAGACATTACTTTATCACATCACCATGTAAACATAATCATTTATATATTAATTTGCTTAAAATATCATTTCTAAACTAACCCAATCATTGCAAAATTAATATCATCTCATTTACCAATAATACTATAAGGTAGCTAACCCACTTTGCTTAAATAGAATTAATTAATTAGGTTATTTCCCTTAGGTTAATTTAGGACAGCACACGAAATTACTATAGCTTAATTAGATTAGTTAGTTTCATATGATCGGTAACAAACCATCATCATAATCGTGTATAATATTTTGTATAGATATGACGCGTGCAAAGACATAGCTAAGTCATGTGGCGTGAACACTTGTACGATTCAGCCAGTCATTTATTGTAAATATGTAATGTTCATTTATGTAATATTATAAACCATATTTTAAGGACGAATGAATGTTTTAACATAAGTATGGTATGAAAGTATGGAACGAAAGATGTATAATAGGAGAGGAGTGAATGAAGACAAAGTAAACACTGATTGAGAGAGAGAGAGAGAGAGAGAGAGAGAGAGAGATAGAGAGAGAGAGAGAGAGATAGAGAGAGAGAGAGAGAGAGAGAGAGAGAGAGAGATTTAGCGGACATTTTTTCTCCGCGCAAATCGTCTTATTGTGACTTGTCTGTGTCAATCTGTGTAACCAATGTGTTGTTCAATTTTAAGTGTGTAACCGCTATACTTTAGAAATAGTAGTAGTAAATAGAGAAAGTACTTTGAGCATCTTAAAACGAAGTTGTGGTCATAAATAAAGGTAACCGACATTTGTAGCCACAATAATCCGATTTACGGCGCTCGAAGTGATACATACATGTAGAATAGAAACGCATACACATGTTAGCAAGTTAATTACATTTTAGTTTAATGAATAACACGCAAACAACCAGGAAAACAAACACATAAAGGTTGCATTCACCATTTGTTTCAAAGAACAGTAACTCAAAACAGGGGACACAATAACTTCTTTGAACAACCTGATGTTAACATTGAAAATATTTCTTCACAAACGGAAGATTAAACGTGAAGAGTAGAACATAGAGCATACGAGTTGGTACTAATAATATAGGGGAACATGAACATTTATGCTCATGTGTTGTTCTTGTAACAGAGACAACTTGTAGCGGGTTGTCATTTTGGGCAATTTGAGGACAGGTCGAGACATAAGTCAACGGGCAGAAGTCAAAGGACATAGGGTCAAACGACGGAAGCCAGGACATAAGTCGTAATACAACGGTTCCGGATCAATACAATTCCCAAGAATATAATAGAGGTCTATAGCCAACGATAATGATGTGATGCACTACTCAATTAGCCGAGTGAATCAATATAACAGTGTGAAAAGGCAGAGAAGAGAATTTGTTCTATCCCCAGAAGAGATACGTAAACTTATGAGATCTTTGACAAAATTGGACAGCCAATTTTTCAGTGACCAATAAGTGTTACATACAGGAGTTAAACGGTTGTAACACTACACGCAGAGGAGAGGAGCGTGTCAAAGATCTACACAGGAGCTTAGAGAGTTCAGACGGAGCTATACAGAGAACACCAGACAGGAGAGACACATGCACTATATTTAGCTTGACAACAGGACACACTCGTGTCAACTAAGAGGTCAGTGAGTGCTTATGAGCGAGGGTTTCCCAAGAGTATAGGAAACTCACCTCTCGACGAGTAACTGGAGAATACCAGTTACTTTAGTTAACTGTACAAGCGTGCTGGGACTCTACGCACGCAAACTCGACAGCGCACGGAGGACTGAATGTCCGTGGTTCAACGCGCAACTAGAAGCGTGCCTCAGACTGGGACAAGGACAGATAGAGAGCAGACGTGTTCGCTAGGAACCTTATATAGTTATCGCCAATAGTGTTAGCTAGGCTTTAGATTCCAATTAGTTAATAGTATCATTATTTTCACCTCTTCAATGCATCTGTGAAACATACCATGTTGTTGATTATCAATGAAGTATTCCGCTCGCATATATATATATATATATATATATATATATATATATATATATATATATATATATATATATATGTGTGTGTGTGTGTGTGTGTGTGTGGGAGATTAAATGTGGGGCGGGGAACTTATACATAGACACACCTTCTGGGTAGAGTGACTAGTTACTCGGGTGTCTGTGGTAGACTTCCCGGATCTCCCAGCCTTCTATAGGAAACATTTCTTTTATATTAGCGTTGAACTTGCACCCTTTTCTTGCCTTGTTCAATGCTTGGGGGTTTCTTGAGCCAGTATATTATCTCCTCAAGAGGGCGTGTTTGGGAATGAGACCCAATTCCAACCGGAATACCCCTAGTAAACTTGTCCTTATTCTAATTTATTATCTTTACCAACTCGCAGCGTCGCAGACAGCAGAGCACATACTCCAAGACTGCCCAAATTACAACATGTCTTGGCAAGCCTTCTGGCCTAGAGAGACGGCAGTGGAAGATAAACTCTATGGACCGCTGAATGAACTAAAAAAGACAGTTAAATTCATTGCAGTTATAGACATATTTCAAGCAAACAAAAGAAGAAGAAGAAGAAGCGCTTACACAAAGAGTTAATGAGACCTTGTAGGACCATTTCCTCACACCGCCAATGAGAGTATACTTCTTATTACACCCTGAAGCCATATATTGGAAAACACACAATATTTCCACTGGGTTGCGATGAGTTGAGTTGTGTCAAAACCTGACATCACAGCACTCGGAACATTCTCACGCGCTCTCTGTCCTCATCTGAAATAACAAACGAAGAGCCCTAATACTAATTGTACCAGTCGCAGTATGATTACGTGTCCCTGTGGCCTTTCCTGGGTGTACTGACTGTCAGCTATATTCACTGGTCACTTCTTGCCTCACCATGTGTATTGACTGTCAGCTATATTTACTGGTCACTTCTTGCCTCACCAGGTGTACTGACTGTCAGCTATATTCACTGGTCACTTCTTGCCTAACCAGGTGTACTGACTGTCAGCTACATTCACTGGTCACTTCTTGCCTCACCAGGTGTACTGACTGTCAGCTATATTTACTGGTCACTTCTTGCCTCACCAGGTGTACTGACTGTCAGCTATATTCACTGGTCACTTCTTGCCTCACCAGGTGTACTGACTGTCAGCTATATTCACTGGTCACTTCTTGCCTCACCAGGTGTACTGACTGTCAGCTATATTCACTGGTCACTTATTGCCTCACCAGGTGTACTGACTGTCAGCTATATTCACTGGTCACTTCTTGCCTTACCAGGTGTACTGACTGTCAGCTATATTCACTGGTCACTTCTTGCCTCACCAGGTGTACTGACTGTCAGCTATATTCACTGGTCACTTCTTGCCTCACCAGGTGTACTTGACTGTCAGCTATATTCACTGGTCACTTCTTGCCTCACCAGGTGTACTGACTGTCAGCTATATTCACTGGTCAATTCTTGCCTCACCAGGTGTACTGACTGTCAGCTATATTCACTGGTCACTTCTTGCCTCACCAGGTGTACTGACTGTCAGCTATATTCACTGGTCACTTCTTGCCTCACCAGGTGTACTGACTGTCAGCTATATTCACTGGTCACTTCTTGCCTCACCAGGTGTACTGACTGTCAGCTATATTCACTGGTCACTTCTTGCCTCACCAGGTGTACTGACTGTCAGCTATATTCACTGGTCACTTCTTGCCTCACCAGGTGTACTGACTGTCATCTATATTCACTGGTCACTTTTTGCCTCACCATTGTCTCCAGGCTGTGATGATTTATCTGTTCTTCAAAGCTAAACACATGATCACAAACGGCGTTTGCCATATCTGCTTCATCGTGCCCCAATACTCTACTCCACGGTGCAGACTCAGCCAATCTGTCCGCCCGCTCGTTTCACAACACACCAGTATGTCCTGGGGAGGAGGTTCAACGAATTCTCGCTATTTGTACTTTTTTAATGGAAGCATGTCACTTTGCACGAAGCATACCTATCATCAACAGTGTTTTCACTGACACATATGGGAACCGGAGAATACCACAAGCGCCTCGTTCTGTTTTTGACCAATGTAGGAATAGTCGTATAGCAAACTATGGTCGTTGAAGAAAGAAGAGTGGGTAGAGATGGAGAAGAAGAAGAAGAAGAAGAAGAAGAAGAAGAAGAAGAAGAAGAAGAAGAAGAAGAAGAAGAAAAGGAAGAAGAGAGGGAGGAGGACGAGGACGACGGCGACGAAGAAGAAAAAAGGAGGGGTGGGGGGGGGAGATGAGGAGGAGGCGTATTTTAAGTTAAATGTTAAAAGCGAGATGATCAACTTCATTGCACCGGGTCTCATCCTATCTGGCTGGGTCTCTCCCCGCAGACTGACCAAGAGCATCGCACAAAGCACGAACTCCGTAGCTCCATAGGTCTCCGAAAAATGTGCGCTCGTGGTCTTATCAACGCAGTCCGAAAACGAATCCACGACCTTCGGTACGTAGGGAAGATGACTTGACCACTGTTAGTTAGTTATCAGTTATCAGTTGGGGTATCTTCGTTGCACTCCGGACATGTCCATAGGTGCTCAGATCCTCCCCCCAGCATATGCATCAGCGTCCGGTGGCTAATAGTGCCAGTTCTGTGTTGGTTGACGAGGCGCTTTGTTTTCCCGATGTACCTCTCGCGTCTGGCTGTGCCGATTCTTACTCCCAGGTCTTTCATCCTGGAAAGCGATGTGGAATCACTGGCGTCAAAATCCTCTGTTCTCGCCATATCTTTAAGGGCGTTAATAACATCGGCACGATCCATGGGCTGGCCATCTACAGGGGGTTCAGAGCCAGCCAATTTATCAGCTCGTTCATTTCCCTCGACTCCCGCATGTCCCGGGACGAAGATGAAGGTGACTTTGCGGACAACAGACTTCCGCAGCGACTCAGTCCACTGTCTACGTACAGATCCAGCTTCGACCTTCTGAATCATGCTCATTGAATCACTTAGTACACACACGTTGGTATAATGCTGTGATTCCAGCCATATGAAAGCCTGTGTAACTGCCATCACCTCCATCGTCATGCTGCTCGTGGTCATAGAGTGGGCACCACTGGATTCTTGAACGGTTCGGCCCGCTGAACGGGCTGTAAATGCCCACGCACTTCTCTGCTGCTTTACAACAGATCCATCTGTATAGATGAGCACTTCGGGGCTATCTGAGTGATCATAGATGAGCGCGTTAACCTCTGCATTGACAGCGGCAGGGTTCTGCTCTCTGCACCATCTGTCGAGTGTGATAATGCAGGAGAAGGTACACTTAAAAGCTGGAGGCACCGGCACCCATTCCTTGCCGGGGTTGATACTGGTAAGACTGCAGACCTGTCCGACGACATCTTCCGCCCGACCCATCCATGATTTGCCCCTCTTTAGCCTGTCACCCTTTTCTCTGAATACAGCGTCATGCAGAGGGTGCTGCTCATCTGCACTTATTTTTAAGTATGCACGAGCTCTCCAGATCTTGATCCTGTGTTCCATTGTCGGGAAGTCAAGGAGGTATCTCATTGCTACACAGCTGGTGTCTCTCGTGCAGCCCAAAATGATGCGCATGGCTTCGTTTTGTACCTTTTCAAGACTTGACCACTGTCACGATGGAGAGCCCCAAAACCCTATGCCTATATGTGTATTTCTAGAAGCGTTACAAAAATATAGTTGTATGTTCTTTGCACGACGTTGCAATCAAACCTAGCATTTAATGACTGTTTGTAATTTACTAGGAAATTATACTTTAAGCAGTTTGTCATTGCTTTCAGAGACACCGACCTTCATACTATCGAAATTAACACAAAGCAATCTTCCAAATATCCTGCGGCTGATTTCGAGCCTCGAACCGGTATGTCGGGGGATTGTGAAACTGCTTTATTAACCCGTATTCCAGAGATCACAACAGTTGAGATTACAGTCCACTAAAACCTGGAGCAAATTCTTTGATTAAATTTCATGGGATGATTAATCGTCTTAGGCAACTCCCTCTACCTGCCATGGCCTTATATATCGCCAACATGTTGTCATTGCGTTACGCTACAACATTTCTGTTATTATATTAACAGCTTTTAATTCATAACTGTGACACACCACTACTTCCCCTTTTCCACCATTTATTTTTGTTTTGTCAAAATTTACGATGTTCTGTAAAGGACATGCAACTCTCGACACCATATATCAGAGAATTGTGAAACTGCATCCATTAATTCCCAAGCCGCAGACGCCGATTATTACCATAACTACAGTTTAGATACCGGTTAGCGGGTTAGGGGTATCCCCTATCAAAGGAGATGTAAGACGCCTCCTTTCCTCCGTTAGTCTATGGGACACCCTTGGGCAAGGTGGAGTACCCGTTTAGCCCCCCGATCAGGGTTACGTGAAGCCATGGAAGCAGGTGGTGGATGGAGTGTGAGAGCAGCCGACAGATTGTTGTTGGTTATGGTCTTGCACTCTGCGGCGATAGGCAGATGATCTCATCAGTAGGGACAGTGGCTATGGCCACCGACTAATACAATCACTACCCAGAAGGAAAGCAATGGCAAACTACCTTCTGCAAAACTTGCCAAGAAACCATAGCAACCATGAAAGAAAACATAATAAGAAAGAGATCTGGTGGCGAGACCCCCAGGCCAGGCAGATCAGATAACACTCGGGAATAGTGTGACACAGGGACCAATACTAGTAATCGTGATGACGGAGTTAATCCTGACTGTGTTACCAAGGAAATCCCCTGATTCAGACTAAGAAAGAGAGTGAGAATAGCAACGTGGAATGTGAGAAGTCTGTATGAGGGAAAGCTTAAAGTAGTGTGTGATGAGATTGAGAGGTTAAACATTCAAATTTTAGGAATTAGTGAACATCGCTGGAGCGGCAAGGGACATTTTACAACTGAAAATGGAAGTCTTTTCATTTATTCTGGTAGAGACGTCGGAGGCCAGAGTGGAGTGGCATTTTGTTTACATAAGACAACTGCAAAATCTTTAACGGGATATAATCCAGTTAGTGATAGAATCCTTACTATTAGACTTAAAGGCTGTCCCAAAGACACAACTCTCATACAGATATATGCACCTACTTCAACAGCAGAGGAGGACGAAATTGAAGATTTTTACAACACACTACAAGACACATTAAATAAGATTGGTCATAATGATATAACAATAATAATGGGGGATTTTAATGCAAAAGTAGGTGCAGGAAGAGCTGAAAATTAGAGACACGTTTTAGGAAAATTTGGATTAGGAAATAGAAATGATGCAGGTGACAAATTAATTGAATTTTGCACAGAAAATGAGTTAAAGATAGCCAACACGCTTTTTAAACACCATCCAAGAAGACTCTTCACATGGAAGTCTCCAGACAGTATTACCAAAAATCAGATAGATTATATTTTAATATAAAGAAGATGGAGATCAAGCATAACATCTACAAAAACCCTACGTAGTGCAGACTGTGATACAGATCATCAGTTATTAGAAGCAGATCTGAAATTAAAACTCAAAACGCTTATCCGAGGACCAAGGCCACTTCGTTTTGATCTCACAAAAATACCGGATGCATACACTGTAGAAGTTAGGAATCGCTTTGGGGTCTTGATGTCTGTACAAGAAGAAATGACACCTGATGAACTGGCAGTACAAGCTAGAGAAATCTTGATAACTGCAGCCAAAGATTTAATTCCGACCAAGAAAAAGCAACTTAAGCCATGGATTACATCAGACACATTAGAATTAAAAAAACAACGAAGGGAACTGAAACAGAAAGGAGGTGAATCCGATAACAGCAGGATAAAGTATAAATCTTTAACTCGAGAAATAAGAAAGAACACAAGAAAGGACAAAAATAAATATATACAAGATTGCTGTACCAGAATAGAGCAATATCATAAGATTGGAAGAGATTGTGAAATGTTCAAAGTAATGAAGTTATTGACAAGAAATGTTCAACCTCAATTGAATGTTATCTGTCACAAGATGGGAAATACCTTAACAGAATCTAGACAAATTCTAGAAAGATGGCAGGAGTACTGCAGTGGAATGTATGATATGAGTGACAGTGAGGATATGAATGAGATACATGAGCCAATGGCAGCAGAGACAGAACCTGAACCCTCATTAGATGAAATTGCTTGGGCTATAAAGAACCTGAAGAATGGTAAATCACCTGGATGTGATGAGATACCAGCGGAACTAATTAAAGCAGGAGGAGAAGAAAGCATACACATATATCATGCATTATGTACAAAGATTTGGAAATATGGTATATGGCCAAAAGATTGGAAGAGAACTATCTTCATTCCAATACCAAAAAAGGGCAACCTGAAATTATGCTCCAACTATAGAACTGTTGCCCTGATCAGTCATGCAAGTAAAATTCTACTAAAAGTCATAATGGGAAGACTTCGTAAGAAAATGGAAGAAGAGATTAACGTAGTTCAAGCTGGATTTAGACAAGGAAGAGGAACAAGAGATCACATATTCAACATGCGTTTAATAATAGAGAAGTGCAGAGAATTTAATGTAAACCTATTCTCATGTTTTGTGGATTATTCAAAAGCATTTGACTGTGTACAACATCAGAAACTTTGGGAAATCATGAGGAATATGGGCTTTCCATCACATGTAGTACAGCTAATAAAAATGCTCTATCTAGACCAACAAGCAGCAGTTAGAATAGATGGCGAGGCATCAGATTGGTTTGACATCAAGCAAGGAGTCCGTCAGGGCTGCGTGCTGTCACCCTATTTGTTTAACCTGTACGCCGAAAATATAATGAGAAATGTAAGAGATGATATAAACAGGGAGCCATATGATGCCCTAAATATCGGCGGTCATGACATACCGGAGATTCGATATGCTGATGATACAGTATTACTATCCACAACACAGAATGGCATAGAAAACCTAATAGCTTCAACCCAATTGAATAGTGAAAATCACAACTTATATCTTAACATAGCAAAAACAAAGATAATGCATACAGATAAAATTACTATGGAGAAAGAAATATACATTAATGGGGAAAAATTGGCGGTAGTGGAAAATTTTGAATATCTTGGTTCATTGATTACCAACAACGGTGACACAATGAAAGAAATTAAACGGCGACTATCAATTGCTCTTCAAAGACTAAAACAGCTGAATAAATTATGGAGTGGGACAAATAGAACTACAAAAATTAGATTTTTAAGAGCATGCATCTTTCCCATTGCAACATACGCCTGTGAGACATGGACACTTACTAAACAAGCTGAACAGCGCATAAACGCCTTTGAATATAAATGTTATAGACGAGTTCTAAGAATATCTTGGGTAAAGAAAAGAACAAATGCATCCATACTTCAAGAGTTGAATATTGAAGAAGGTTGGCTATTAAAGACGATAAAACAAAGAAAATTGAAATATTTTGGTAACTTGAAACGTCACGAAAGTCTGGAGAGAACAATAATGGAGGGGTATATGCCTGGGAAGAGAGGAAGAGGAAGGCCAAAGAGAAGATGGGTACAGGATGTGGCCGATGATCTCCAGATGAGTGTATCAGACGCGGGACATCTTGCTTATGATCGAGAGGTTTTCCGGAAGGTTGTTATGGGAGCGAGGTTCTGCAAAGGACATGCTACTGAATGAATGAATGAATGAACAGTTTAGATAACGTAACACCGGAGCACATTAAGAGATCACTGCATTGTATGAGGGGGGAGGGGAGGTGGCGGGGGAGGGGAATGGAGTTATTTAAAACAAAATGATACAAGAAACGGGTATTTGTAATTCACCCCAAACAAAAAAGAAGCATCCCTTACATGACCTCTTTTGTATCGGTCCATAAATCACTTCCGGTTAAATGTTCGGTGGACGGCTGGACCGATCGATGGATGTATTGTTAGTTTTTGGTCCCGTAGGGCCCTCACTGTCGTCGGAGTACTCCAACGAACACTTATCCATAAGTGATTGCTGGACCGGCCGATGCAAATGAGGCCCTGTAAGGGATACTTTTTTGGGGTGAATTAAAAATAAAGTAAGAAACGTTCTGCAATGGACTTGCTTCAAGAAGCCGTCACTGGAAAATAAGACAACATAAACCCTGTTCATCTCATCTCATCTCATCTCACCATCGATACATGATGCCCATAAACGGGCACTCTCCCGCTGTTTACACTTCCCGCTGTTTATACCATGCGGTGTCGAGGTGAAGTATAAACAGCGGGAGAGTGCCCGCTTATGGGTATCATGTATCGATATTCCCATGTACTCTGCTTTTCCATCCGTCCATTGTTTACGTGGTAGGCCTCTTCCTTTACTTCCATTTGGTCTATACATCATTACTTGTTGTGGTATACTGTTAGTTGGTAACCTACTTGCATGGCCAAACCATTTTACTTGCTCCTTTCTAATACTAATAAAATCTAGCGCTGCCATTACCCCCACTTTAGTCTTGATTTCTTCATTTCTGATGTTATCTCTTCTTGATACATTGAGTATTCTTCTCAGGAATCTCATGTCTATTGTTGTGATTTTTCTTTTCTCTTTTTCTGTCACTGTCTCGGTTTTGCATTGGTAGCATAGAGTTGGTAGGAAGATTGTGTTGTAAAGTGCTTTCTTTGTAACTATTGATACGTTTGTTCTTTTGTATTTGGTATCATTTGCCTAATGAGTTGATTTGCCTTATTGCATCTATTTTCGATCTCGTCTTCTGATCTGCCATTTGATGATATTATACTTCCTAGGAACTAGAACCTCTTTACTTGTTTCAAGGGATGTTCGGTTAGGTGAATTGTTGTTGTTTTTTCTTCTTAGTTATAACTTATAGTCATTACGTCTGTTTTGTTTGTGCTAATTTTCATGTTATGTTTCCTACACATTTCGTTTAGTCTATTCACGTGGTCTTGTAATTCAGCTTCTGATTTTGCTATTAGTGCTTAGTCGTCCGCAAACAGGAGTTCCCAATGGTTAGATTTGCAGATGGTTCTTCTTCTGAGTTCTCGTCATGCGGTATTCTTTCGGTCTCTATTTAGCTGGTTTCTTTACATATGTTGTCTGTTGTTTGTCCATCAAGAATGATGATGACCATTCATTTCATCCAGTGGGGCTGAAAGTATGGAGCCGTGGGTTCTAAGATGGCTGTTAAGGCCTATTTTGGCTCGAAATGTTCTTTGACAATGTTGAAAAAGAATGCTTGACGTTTCTGGAAGAGGATTTCCTGCAGTGGTTTTTCTGTCCTGCCTTTTCTTTACAGCTCTTGCAGTCCTGGTTGCCTCACACATGACTGCACCCTTGTGTAATGATGCACGCCACGAATTTCGGTCTCTGGCTGCAGTCTCCCAGGTGTCATGATGAATTCCAAAAGCATTCAGAGAGATTTTCAGTGTCTTTAAAGCGTTTCCTCTGGCCACATTGGGAGCGTTTACCACAACGCAGTTCGCTGAAAAAAATCGTTTAGGGAGCCTGTGATCTGGCATGCAAGTCAAGTGACCAGCCCAGCGAATCTGATTCTTCATCAGTAGAGTGTGGATACTGGGCATGGGCGCTCTTTCTAGGACTTCAGTGTCTGGGATCTTGTCTCGCCATTTAATAAATCTATATATGTTATGAACAAGAGAGGGGACAGGACACAACCTTGTCGTACTCGAGATCTTATGGAGAAGAGTTCTGAGTGCCTCCAATTGCTCTCACTAACCATTCACTGTTGTTGCATAAGTATTCAGTGATAGTGACTTATTGCATAAGATATTCTTCATTTTCTAAAATGCTGCTTTTATTTGCCCTATTCTGTTCTTAATCTCTATTGTACATCTTCCAGCTGATGTTATAAATGCCCCTAAGTATTTAAAATTATCGACTTGGTTAAGCATCTTCCCTTCTATTTCTATGTCCCATTTTGGTGTCACCATAATTCTTTGATATCACCATTGTTACTGTTTTCTTGGTATTCAAGGAGAATCCTTTCTTTGCGCTCTCTGTTATCACAATGTCTAACAATTGTTGTAGGTCTGTTGAATTATCCGCCACCAATAGTGTGTCATCTGCACAACGTATACTATTTATATTGTAACCTCCTATACAGAAACAAATGAAAATCGTAAACTGATTAGAGAAATTAGACGTAGACAGACAACATTTTTTGGGCATGTTGTGAGAAGAAATGGATTGGAGAAGTTAGTGACATCTGGCAAGATCGAAGGGAACAGGCCAAGAGTAAGACCGAGAAGTAAATACCTGGATGGCTTGGCCACATGGCATGGTCGAGACAGGAACACTGAGCTGATGCACGACTCTGGTGATCGAGTAAAATGGCGAGTCAGGACCGCCCACGCTTTCCGGCATGGTATTTGATTGATTGATTGAACCTCCGATTGCGAGATTCGATAGCGGATCGCGCGGCGTTGGTTACTTTATATTATGGGGGCATGTGAGCCAGTCGTTCAGAAAGCAATGGCAAACTACTGGGCGTAATCTTGCCTAGTACATCAACAGAAGTTGATTAATGCTGGTGTTGACTGCAACGTCCTGTTAGGGATATACAGCATTAAACAAAAACAACCTCAACAACATCTGATTAGTATTCCTGGCGTCTCTCATTATTACTTCGCTATATAGGGAGAAGAGATCCGGTGACAAGACACACCCCTGTTGTACTCCTAGCTTTATCTGTTCGTTACTTCCCTCTTTATAATAAAGAATATTTCTGGAACCAAGTAGCAGCAATTAACATGGGAAATAAAGTTTATTTTCCATGTTTATTGCTGCTACTTGATTCTTAAATCTTTCCCATCAATGTTGATATCTTCCAACATATAATAATAAATCATACCATTCAACAGCGCATGCATTTCCCTAGTTGCTTAGAGCATAATTAAAATATCATAATAGTATGATAGTAATGCGTTGATTGATCACTACACTTAATAATTATGTTCAAGCATTCTGCAGAATTACAAGATATGCAAATGAAAAACACTTAGATTAACAATGGATAGTGGCATAGGGGACATACACGTTTAATATTGTTGCAAGGGAGATTACATAAATTACAAAAAATAAATAAATTATGCACTCGTAATTAATAAGAAATAACTTCAAACTTGTATATTATTCACTGGTAATTAAAAAAAAAACTAGAAAAAAGTAAAACATGTTAAATTCAAATATAACACCTTTAGATTTCTTAAAGAAAATGTTTTTAGTCTTTACATACTTACATTTTAGAATGAATTGCTTAGTCATGAATTTATATTTTAAACATTATTTGTGTACTTTTAATGTATGCTTTGCTGCCTACTAAATAGTAACCCTATATGGGGGAAGAAAATTTTTTTACTGGCCTCCTAGGGCCACACAGTCATAAAGTGCAGAATGAGGCAGTCTTTGCTCAAGATGTTTACGAAGGATTTCAGGTCAGAGAAGAGGCATGTGCGGCAGCCATAGACTTAGAGGACGCATATAATAGAGTATCCATCGAGCACTTGATGCAAACCCTCCTCAGACTGAAAGTACACCCTCACCTCGTACGATGGATAGCTGCAGTTCTACTCCAAAGGAAGGTGGTGCTAAGATGCGGGAGTTGGTCTTCTGAGCCGATAACGATATGTCCAGGATTGCCGCAGGGTTCACCACTGTCACCAGTACTATTCAACGCGTATACGGTGCCGATCACTGAACAACAGTTGGACGGAAGGGGTAGGACTCTGTCATTTGCTGACGACATTCTCGTGTATCGACAGGGTCGAGATAGACAGGCGGTTGCCAATGATATGCAGGGCGAACTAGATCGAATTTCCTCACGGTGTGCTGATGCCGGTGCTCTTGTCAACCCTGCAATGGCATTGGTTACAACCATATTGTGAACACAGACCTGCCGGCAGTAAGAATGGATGGGAGCATTTTGAGTAGAACCCAGTCAATGAAATATCTTTGCGTAAGGCTTGATCGTAGCCTGTCCTTCAGAGATCATGTCGATTATGTCATAACGAAAGTTCGAAAAGGTTTGTCAGCAATGAGAGTCATGGCGACTGCCAATATCGAGCAAAGACTACTAATACTTCTGCTCCAAGGACTGGTGCTTTCACGCATCGAGTATGCCCTGGCCATCCTCACTGTCAGCCCTACACCGATTGGAATACTTGAAAAGGTACAAAACGAAGCCATGCGCATCATTTTGGGCTGCACGAGAGACACCAGCTGTGTAGCAATGAGATACCTCCTTGGCTTCCCGACAATGGAACACAGGATCAAGATCTGGAGAGCTCGTGCATACTTAAAAATAAGTGCAGATTAGCAGTACCCTCTGCATTATACACACAGCATTATACCAACGTATGTGTACTAAGTGATTCAATGAGCATGATTCAGAAGGTCGAAGCTGGATCTATACGTAGACAGTGGACTGAGTCGCTGCGGAAGTCTGTTGTCCGTAAAGTCACCTTCATCTGTTCGTCCCGGGACATGCGGGAGTCGAGGGAAATGAACGAACTGATAAACTGGCTGGCTCTGCACCCCCTGTAGATGGCCAGCCCATGGATCGTGCCGATGTCATTAACGTCCTTAAAGATATGGCGAGGATTTTGTTTTTAAATGTTGCATATCCCTTACAGTCCGTTGCAATCAACACCAGCATTTTTCAGCTGCTGTTGATGTACTAGGCAAGTTTTACGTTCAGTAGTTTGCCATTGATTTCTGAACGACCTGTTTACATACCCCCGCAAGTTACCAGAGCGGCGCGAACCACTGCCGATTCTCGCATATATTTCCCCCAAGTGGATATACGGGATTACGAACAATGTCGTTAAGACCTTGACCAGGGAGCCGGCTAGAAGTCTACATGCCCGATACTCTCATCTTGGAGGAGTGTAGTTTGCCATGCTTGGGATTTTTATTTTGTAAACATCCCCAGCCGGCTTCCTGGCCTAGAGGTTAGCGACTTTTCTACGTAATCTCGTATACTCTCGTAAGTAACGTGACGACGGTGAGAATCAGCAGTGGTTCGAATCGCGTCGGTAACTTAGGGGTATGTGAGCCAGCCGCTCAGAAAGCAATGGCAAACTACTGAGCGTAATCTTGCCAAGAAATCAACATACAGCTGAAAGATGCTGGTGTAGACAGCGATGTCCTGTAAAGGATATGCAAAACACACAACAACAAAAAAAAATTATCCCCAATGTAATTCGTAGTCGATCTACTTGAGTCAGAAGTGGACGTTGACACCCCCCCCCCCCCGCCTTTTTCGCCCTTCTAATCAATTCCATTCCCCACCCCGTCACATTTGAGTGTGAAGAAATTAATATAACCAACTTTGGGCGCAATGAGGTAAGGTAACAACTGAAATAGAGTGGATTCATATTACAACTGGGTGGGACAATTATCAGAAAAGAAAAGCTGTGTTGTGACCAGTAGCGGACCAGATCTAAAAACTGTAGTTGCCAGGACTAAAAGCACATTAACATTTTTAAATTATTGTCTGTTTAAGGGGCCCAATTCGGTAATGAAGTTGACAGCCTGGCCAGTCCGCCACTGGTTGTAACAGCTATACAGATTTATGAAAAAAAAAGAAAAGAAATAGATGCGGACAAGGCAAACAGATTCTCATCAGCGTTTTATCATGGCACGGAAGGTGTCAACACAGGAATTGATATAGGCTGGTAATATACGGAGAAATAGTCAGCAAGGCTCTTGACGATGATGATTTGCAATATAACATTTCTACAAGTCAATTCTTGTAATTTGTTATTGACATGTTAAATTTTCAGTCTCAACGGGCTTCAAATGACTATTACACGACGCACAGATTACACTCAAATTTTGATCAGACAACTGTTACATAACTCATAATTTATACCCAAAGAATCTTTGAAAGATTGATCAAATTACTATTATATGATCCATAGTTTATACCATAATGATGATAAAATTACTGTTATCTGCCTGTCAGCAACTCACTTGCGACAGGCATACAAGGATTCCCTACTTTTGCACCACACGAAAGTGACAACTCGTATTGTTTGCAAAAGGATACATTTTATTCGGAGCTGATCGTATATTAGCTCCACGAGCGGAATACCACATCGGCATTAAACATCATAGTATGTTATGAAGATGGAATGAGGAGATGATATTAATAATAATCACTACTGAAGCTAAACTAAGCTAGCTATTGATACTGTCCTTAACTGCAAAGTATCCACAGCGGATATACAGTCTGTTCCTTACGCCGTCCAGTCTCTGTCTGAACCAGCTCTCTGTGCCGTGTTCAGCCACGAGCAATTAGCCCTCCGTGCATCCGCTAGTTTACGTGCTGGGAGTTCCAGCACGCTGGTCACTTGGTTGTAGTAACCACAATTACAGGGTTACTTCTCGTGAAGCGGGTTTCCCAGTCTCTTGGGTAACCCCAGCTCACGTACACTTGTTGCCCTCCTTGTTGACACAAGTGTGTCCCGTTATAGCTGTTTATAGCATTTGTGTCTCTTCTGTCTGGGCTCCTAAGTCGTTATGTTACTTGTCCTTTTCCCTAGCTCTATTTAGCTCTCCTTAGCTTTAAGCTCTTACGTAGCTCTTTGACAGGCTCTCGTTCCTCCCCTCTTGTGTTACAAACTTTTAAGTTGTGTGGGGTAACACAAGTCGTCAATTTACCAAAAATTGGCTGTCAAATTTTGTCAAAGGCTTCGTAAGTTCTCAACTTCTCTTCTGGGGATAGGACAAGATCTCTCCTCTCCTTCGACACACTGTTGTATCACTTCACTTGGTTAATTGAGTAGCTCACCACACTAGTACAGTTGGCTATAAACTGTCATTATAATTCTGGGAATTGTGTGATCCGGAACGAATGCCATAAGACCTGTCCTCCGATTGTCCAAAATTAACAATCCCATACAACTTGCCTCTGTTACGAGTGCAAAACATGGACATTAAATGTTCATGCTCCCATATAATAATTGCCTCAACTAGTATACATGTTTCATGTGCAACTCTTCACCTTTTAGCTTCCGCTTGTGAAGGAATATTTAAGTGTTAAACTAAGGCTTTAGAGATGTTATTGTGTCCCCTGTTAGAGTAGTTATAGTTCTTTGAAGGTAATGATGTATGCAACTTTATGTGTTTGTTTTCGTGGTTGGTTGCGTGTTTCCTATTAAACTACAGTGTATTTAACTTACTAACATGTGCATGCGTTTCTAATTTAAGTGTATGTATTCTTTCGAGCGCCGTAAAGCGGTTTATTGTAGCCACAAACGAGTGTGTTATGCTGATTTATGTCTACAGTCCCGTTTTAAGATGCTCAAAATATGTTCCCTATGTCTATCACTAAAGTATGGCAACTACACACTTATAAAAATTTTCAACGACACATTGCTTACACAGATTGACGCAGACAAGTCACAACAAGTCGTGTTGTGCGGTGAAAAAAAATGCCGCAATATCTCTCTCACTCTCCTAATTTAATCCATTCTCTCTCTTCCATTCACACATCTTTCGTTCACCTTTCATTCAACAGTAGTATTAAAATATTGGTTTGTCATTACAATATGGTTCAAGAAATAATGCATGGATGAACAATAAATATGTACATTAAATCGTTGGCTGAATTTTAATCGGTTTTCAAGCCACATGACTGTGCTGTATTTCTGCACTTTTCATTTCTATACAAAAATATACATGGTTGCATGGATTGTTTGGTACCAATCCTATAATAATGACTGATCTAACTAACCTATTGTAAGTTTGTGTACTGTTCTAAATTAATCTAAGGGAACTAATTTAACTAATTAATTCAATTTAGGAAAAATGGGTTGGTTACCTTAAATGTTTTTAATACATGAAATGATATCAATTCTTAAATGATTGTGTTAATTTGTAAGTGATGTTTTAATTAACTAAATATATAATTAAATATGTTTAACTAGTGATAAACTGCCGGTCTCTCTGGCTGTGGGGTTACAACACTTTCTCTCTGTAATCCCGTTTATCACGCAGAGTCTCGCAGCGGAGCGAGAACTGAGGTGGTTCGACCCCCGCTCGTGACTTGCGGATACTGAGCCGGCCGCTCAGAAAGCAATGGCAAACTACTGAGCGTAATCTTGCCAAGAGATCAACAGACAGCTGAAAGATGCTGCTGTTGACAGCTAAGTCCTGTAAAAGGATACGCAAAACATTTATAGTGATAAACTAAAGTAATATGATGTAGGTGTTAAATTAAATGAGTTCTTAACTAAATGTAGGTGAATTATAACTGAAATGTCCTAAATAACGTTATATGGTCAATCTACATTCATAATTCTAATATCACTACAAAAATATGAAGTTATACGCGACTGTTTATAAAAACATGTTATATACATATCACATATAATTTCTAACTACACTAATTAATTACATCCAGGTGTGATGTTGGAGCAGTGTCCTCTGTAGAATGTCCTCGAAAATAGAGTTCAACTAGACAAAGTCTGATTTACGCTCTCATCCTGGGTAATGTTCATACTAATGGTATGCTACTGATTGGTGTAGGTTCAAGTCTAACACTTCGATCCACTCAAGAGTTGTATAAGTGGTAGTGGTGTAGACAATTACTAATGTGTCTGTTCATTTCACCAATACTGACACAGTTTATATTACACAGCTGTAAGCGACTGGCGATGGTAACGCACTATAATGTTCATAATTACCACGTAGGGCACTAGGTAATTACAGTGTCAATGTCTTTGGTGATATGAGGTCGCTCTCTTCTCGTATTTCAGGTATCTCAACGTGAGAAGGTCGGCTCAATGTGTCAGCCAGAGATTTCATGGTTCCGTTCAAATGCTTAATCGTGAAGGCATAGTTTTGCAGTATCAAGGACCACCTGTTATTGCGATGAACCCCAGACTGCATGACAGTTATCGGCGAATTATCGGTTTCAATAACAAACTCTGTACCCGCTAGGGATCTATGCAGTTTCCTGACACAATAGATCACGCTTAAAGCTTCCAATTCAGAGGCTGAGTATCTTCCTTCAGCAGGGGTGATCTTACGGCTTACGTACATTATCGGATGAAACCTTCCTTCATAAAATTGGCCTAAGACGCCAGAAATGGAAATAGAACTTGCGTCTGTACGGAGAAAATACGTAAGATTCTGATTAGGCAAACGCAAAATAGGTGGAACGCTAAACATACGTTTCAATTTTGATAAAGCATCAATTAACTGTGCATCCTGAACGTTTAATTTGACAGATGCTTTTAAAATATTCGAAAAAAACGCTGGTGATTTCAGCCAAATTGGGTATAAATTTTCTGTAATAATTGACAAGACCAAGCAAACTACGGACCTGTTTCTAGGTCGTTGGCATAGTTAAATTAAGAATCTTGGTCACAATTCTTTCGTCTGTTCTGAGTTGGCCTCTGCTGATTGTATGGCCTAGGAAATCAATTTCTTCCATTCCCAACTCCACTTTGGTGGGTTTTACTGTAAGACCGAATAATCGCAATCTATCGAAGACATGTCGCAGTTTCTGTAAGTGTTATATCCAGTCTGCTGTATGGATACAAATGTCATCAATATAGGTCGATGTATTAGTAATTCCGTGTAAAAGGTCTCTAGTGAGTCGGACAAAAGTGGCTGGGGCATTACGAAGACCGAAAGGAAGAAAACGCCACTCATATAGGCCTAGAGGTGTTGAGAATTCTGTCAAAGGAATAGACAATGATTGCATCGGGACCTGCCAATAACCTTTTGTAAGGTCAAGTTTAGAAAAGATACGTGATGTTGACATATCAAGGATAAGATTGATAATCTTAATTTCTGAATTAGCATCTTCGTTGGAACATGGTATAACATGACCACATTTAAGTTTTCCGTCCGTATGAAACTGGTGACAATCTTATTAATTTCAAATATTACAGTTTATACGGATGGTACTTAGAAATGTGATATAAATAATGATGATTGATGTAAATGATGAATGTATGATAGTCTAAATGATCGCCAATGAATGTCAATGTCGTCTTGTCTTTACTTTCTATCGTCTCTGATGAGCTGCGCTGTATGACTTAGCTTAATCTCTAATCTATTTCTGTTGTGCAAAACGAGTTTCATTTTGCACAAGTACATACGTGAATGTGATAAATGTTGACATTATGATAGTATCACACAAAATGAATCACAAATGATGGTTAAATTTGCAATTTCGATACATTTTCATCAAAATAATTCACACACATAATATAGATAAAATTTTATAGAATTTCCGAAAAATGGTAAATTTAAATTGCTTGAATGTGGTTCAAGATCCACACATGGTAATTAAATGGTAATTTTCAAATGGTCATTTCAAGTACTTTAGAAAATGGTATCCTAATGATAATTGACAGTAGTTCAAGACACTTCTGATTACCAAATGGTATCTTAATATGTTTCTCAAATGGTAATTGGCGGTTGTTAATTTGCGGTGGTTCAGGGAACTTCTGACACCAAATGGTATCCTGCCTGTCAGCAACTCACTTGCGACAGGCATACAAGGATTCCCTACTTTTGCACCACACGAAAGTGACAACTCGTATTGTTTGCAAAAGGATACATTTTATTCGGAGCTGATCGTACATTAGCTCCACGAGCGGAATACCACATCGGCATTAAACATCATAGTATGTTATGAAGATGGAATGAGGAGATGATATTAATATTAATCACTACTGAAGCTAAGCTAGCTATTGATACTGTCCTTAACTACAAAGTATCCACAGCGGATATACAGTCTGTTCCTTACGCCGTCCAGTCTCTGCCTGAACCAGCTCTCTGTGTCAGCCACGAGCAATTAGCCCTCCGTGCATCCGCTAGTTTACGTGCTGGGAGTTCCAGCACGCTGGTCACTTGGTTGTAGTAACCACAATTACAGGGTTACTTCTCGTGAAGCGGGTTTCCCAGTCTCTTGGGTAACCCCAGCTCACGTACACTTGTTGCCCTCCTTGTTGACACAAGTGTATCCCGTTATAGCTATTTATAGCATTTGTGTCTCTTCTATCTGGTCTCCTAAGTCGTTATGTTACTTGTCCTTTTCACTAGCTCTATTTAGCTCTCCTTAGCTTTAAGCTCTTACGTAGCTCTTTGACAATGACCATAGTTTGCACAAATTACTAGTATATGACCTATAGTTTACATCCTAATGTTGATCAAATTATTGTTACATGACCCATAATTACTGTTACGTAACCCTATTTTACACAAATTACTGTTACATCACCTACAGTTTATACCCAAACATTGATCATATTACTGTTATATGACCCACAGTTTACACCCAAAAATTGATCATATTACTGTTACTTGACTCATAGTTTACACCCACTGATTGATCAAATTAATTTTACATGACTCAGTTTAGACCCAAAGATTGAACTTGTGAAAGACATCTTTTCAGTGCTTACATGAAGAGTTAATGAGACATTGTAGGACCATTGCTTCATACCACCAATGAGAGAATACTTCTTAATACATCCTGAAACCATAGACTGAAAAGCATACAATGTTTTCATTGGGTTAAGATCAGTTGAGATGTGTCAAAAACTGACATCACAGCACTCGGAACATTCTCACGCGCTCTCTGTTCTCATCTGAAATAACAAGCGAAGAGCCCTAATACTTATTGTACCAAACGCAGTATGATTATGTGTCCCTGTGGCCTTTCCTCGGTGTACTGACTGTCAGCTATATTCACTGGTCACTTCTTGCCTCACCAGGTGTACAGACTGTCAGCTATATTCACTGGTCACTTCTTGCCTCACCAGGTGAACTGACTGTCAACTATATTCACTGGTCACTTCTTGCCTCAACAGGTGTACTGACTGTCAGCTATATTCACTGGTCACTTCTTGCCTCACCAGGTGTACTGACTGTCAGCTATATTCACTGGTCACTTCTTGCCTCACCAGGTGTACTGACTGTCAGCTATATTCACTGGTCACTACTTGCCTCACCAGGTGTACTGACTGTAAGCTATATTCACTGGTCACTTCTTGCCTCACCAGGAGTGCTGACTGTCAGCTATATTCACTGGTCACTTCTTGCCTCACCAGGTATACTGACTGTCAGCTATATTCACTGGTCACTTCTTGCCTCACCAGGTATACTGACTGTCAGCTATATTCACTGGTCACTTCTTGCCTCAGCAGGTGTACTGACTGTCAGCTATATTCACAGGTCACTTCTTGCCTCACCAGGTGTACAGACTGTCAGCTATATTCACTGGTCACTTCTTGCCTCACCAGGTGAACTGACTGTCAACTATATTCACTGGTCACTTCTTGCCTCACCAGGTGTACTGACTGTCAGCTATATTCACTGGTCACTTCTTGCCTCACCAGGTGTACTGACTGTCAGCTATATTCACTGGTCACTTCTTGCCTCACCAGGTGTACTGACTGTCAGCTATATTCACTGGTCACTACTTGCCTCACCAGGTGTACTGACTGTAAGCTATATTCACTGGTCACTTCTTGCCTCACCAGGTGTACTGACTGTCAGCTATATTCACTGGTCACTTCTTGCCTCACCAGGTATACTGACTGTCAGCTATATTCACTGGTCACTTCTTGCCTCACCAGGTATACTGACTGTCAGCTATATTCACTGGTCACTTCTTGCCTCAGCAGGTGTACTGACTGTCAGCTATATTCACTGGTAACTTCTTGCCTCACCAGGTGTACTGCCTGTCAGCTATATTCACTGGTCACTTCTTGCCTCACCAGGTGTACTGACTGTCAGCTATATTCGATGGTCACTTCTTGCCTCATCAGGTGTACTCACTGTCAACTATATTTGCTGGTCACTTCTTGCCTCACCAGGTGTACTGACTGTCAGCTACATTCGCCGGTCACTTCTTGCCTCACCAGGTGTACTGACTGTCAGCTATATTCGCCGGTCACTTCTTGCCTCACCAGGTGTACTGACTGTCAGCTATATTCACTGGTCACTTCTTGCCTCACCAGGTGTACTGACTGTCAGCTACATTCACTGGTCACTTCTTGCCTCACCAGTTGTACTGACTGTCAGCTATATTCGCTTGTCACTTCTTGCCTCACCAGGTGTACTGACTGTCAGCTATATTCGCTGGTCACTTCTTGCCTCACTAGGTGTACTCACTGTCAACTACATTCACTGGTCACTTCTTGCCTCATCAGGTGTACTGACTGTTAGCTACATTCACTGGTCAATTCTTGCCTCACCAGGTGTACTGACTGTCAGCTATATTCACTGGTCACTTCTTGCCTCACCAGGTGTACTAACTGTCAGCTTTATTCTCTGGTCACTTCTTGCCTCACCAGGTGTACTGACTGTCAGCTATATTCACTGGTCACTTCTTGCCTCACCAGGTGTACTGACTGTCAGCTTTATTCACTGGTCACTTCTTGCCTCACCAGGTGTACTGACTGTCAGCTATATTCACTGGTCACTTCTTGCCTCACCAGTTGTACTGACTGTCAGCTATATTCGCTGGTCACTTCTTGCCTCACCAGGTGTACTGACTGTCAGCTATATTCGCTGGTCACTTCTTGCCTCACTAGGTGTACTCACTGTCAACTACATTCACTGGTCACTTCTTGCCTCATCAGGTGTACTGACTGTTAGCTACATTCACTGGTCAATTCTTGCCTCACCAGGTGTACTGACTGTCAGCTATATTCACTGGTCACTTCTTGCCTCACCAGGTGTACTAACTGTCAGCTTTATTCTCTGGTCACTTCTTGCCTCACCAGGTGTACTGACTGTCAGCTATATTCACTGGTCACTTCTTGCCTCACCAGGTGTACTGACTGTCAGCTTTATTCACTGGTCACTTCTTGCCTCACCAGGTGTACTGACTGTCAGCTATATTCACTGGTCACTTCTTGCCTCACCAGGTGTATTGACTATCAGCTTTATTCTCTGGTCACTTCTTGCCTCACCAGGTGTACCGACTGTCAGCTATATTCACTGGTCACTTCTTGCCTCACCAGGTGTACTGACTGTCAGCTTTATTCACTGGTCACTTCTTGACTCACCAGGTGTACTGACTGTCAGCTATATTCACTGGTCACTTCTTGACTCACCAGGTGTACTGACTGTCAGCTTTATTCTCTGGTCACTTCTTGCCTCACCAGGTGTACTGACTGTCAGCTATATTCACTGGTCACTTCTTGCCTCACCAGGTGTACTGACTGTCAGCTTTATTCACTGGTCACTTCTTGCCTCACAAGGTGTACTGACTGTCAGCTATATTCACTGGTTACTTCTTGCCTCACCAGGTGTACTGACTGTCAGCTATATTCACAGGTCATTTCTTGCCTCACCAGGTGTACTGACTGTCAGCTATATTTACTGGTCACTTCTTGACACACCAGGTGTACTGACTGTCAGCTATTTTCACTGGTCACTTCTTGCCTCACCAGGTGTGCTGACTGTCAGCTATATTCCTTTGTCACTTCTTGCCTCACCAGGTGTGCTGACTGTAAGCTATATTCACTGGTCACTTCTTGCCTCACCAGGTGTACTGACTGTCAGCTACATTCACTGGTCACTTCTTGCCTCACCAGGTGTACTGACTGTCAGCTACATTCACTGGTCACTTCTTGCCTCACCAGGTGTACTGACTGTCAGCTATATTCACTGGTCACTTCTTGCCTCACCAGGTGTACTGACTGTCAGCTATATTCACTGGTCACTTCTTGCCTCACCAGGTGTACTGACTGTCAGCTATATTCAATGGTCAGTTCTTGCCTCACCAGGTGTACTGACTGTCAGCTATATTCACTGGTCACATCTTTCCTCACCAGGTGTACTGTCTGTCAGCTATATTCAATGGTCACTTCTTGCCTCACCAGTTGTACTGACTGTCAGCTATATTCGGTGGTCACTTCTTTCCTCACCAGGTGTACTGACTGTCAGCTATATTCGCTGGTCACTTCTTGCCTCACCAGGTGTACTGACTGTCAACTACATTCACTGGTCACTTCTTGCCTCACCAGGTGTACTGACTGTCAGCTATATTCACTGGTCACTTCATGCCTCACCAGGTGTACTGACTGTCAGCTATATTCACTGGTCACTTCTTGCCACACCAGGTGTACTGAGTGCCAGCTATATTCACTGGTCACTTCTTGCCTCACCAGGTGTACTGACTGTCAACTATATTCACTGGTCACTTCTTGCCTCACCATTGTCTCCAGGCTGTGATTATTTATCTGTTCTTCCAAGCTAAACACATGATCACAAACGGCGTTGGCCATATCTGCTTTATCGTGCACCAATACTCTACCCCAAGATGCATACTCAGCCAATCCGTCCGCCCGCTCGTTTCCCAACACACCGGCATGTCCTGGGGAAGAGGTCCAACGAATGCTCGCTATTTGTGCTTTTTTAATGGAAGCATGTCACTTTGCACGAAGCATGCCTATCATAAAACAGTGTTTTCACTGACACATATGGGAACCGGAGAATACCACAAGCGCCTCGTTCTGTTTTTGACCAATGTAGGAATAGTCGTATAGCAAACTATGGTAGTTGAAGAAGCAAGAGGGGGTGGAGATGGAGAAGAAGAAGAAGAAGAAGAAGAAGAAGAAGAAGAAGAAGAAGAAGAAGAAGAAGAAGAAGAAGAAGAAGAAGAAGAAGAAGAAGAGGAGGAGGAGGAGGAGGAGGAGGAGGAGGAGGAGGACAAAGAAGAAGAAGAAGAAGAAGAAGAAGAAGAAGAAGAAGAAGAAGAAGAAGAAGAAGAAGAAGAAGAAGAAGAAGAAGAAGAAGAAGAAGAAGAAGAAGAGAGGGAGGAGGACGAGGACGACGGCGACGAGGAAGAAAGAAAGAGGGGGGAGGAGGAGGAGGAGGCGAGGCAGAGGTAAACTTATAAGCGTATTATAAGTTAAATGTTAAAAGCGAGATGTTCGACTTCATTGCCCCGGGTGTCATCTTATCTGGCTCGGTCTCTCCCCGCAGACTGGCCAGCAGTCTGTCAAGAGCATCGCACAAAGCACAAACTCCGTAGCTCCATAGGTCTCCGGAAAATGTGCGCTCGTGGTCTGATCAACGCCTGAAAACGAATCCACGACCTTCAGTACGTGGGGAAGATGACCACTGTCACGATGGAGAACCCCCAAAACCCCATGCCTATATGTATATTACTAGAAGCGTTACAAAAATATAGTTGTATGTTCTTTGCACGACGTTGCAATCAAGCCTAGCATTTAATGAACGAATTCGGAATGTGTTCCGAAACCCTGCAATGTAACTGTCGCTCAGTTCTACCTATGTAGATGGCCTCGCATCTGCATGTAAATTGGTAAATACAATTTGATTTGGCGTACATCGTGGGTGGACAAGATACTACACACAGAAGATGGTAGCCTAGGCAGGCCGACACACCGGAACAGTCCTGCTTCATCGGTCGCGAGACATGTGCTCGAGAGCGGTCACGTGGTTGAAAGAGACAGTGCCTTCAGTGTGTTGTTCAACACACAAAGTAGTCGATTGTTAAAGTTTGCTGAAGCTATAATAATCAACCTTCGTAAGCCGTCCTTGTGCAAGCAGAAAGACATGTTAGTCAGTTTAAAATTAACGTGGTAGACAATCGACATTACTGTGCGAACATGTGTATATTTCAATTTGAAGGATTTATCTAGTTAATTCACGTAAGTTGTGTGATTTCTGCAGTATGTACCTGACGAGATGCAGCGAAATATGCCAGACAATAAATCGTGCAATCTATTGTTTGTGTCTTCGATAGATGTGTTGTTAGTTTTTGGGCTCGTATGTCCCTTACTGTCGTCGGAGTACTCCAACCAACACTTATCCGTAAGTGATTGCTGGACAGACCGATGCAAATGAGGCCCTGTAAGAGATGCTTTTTTGGGGTAAATTAAAAATAAAGTAAGAAACGTTCGGTAATGGACGTGCTTCAAGAAGCCGTCACTGGAAAATAAGACAACATAAACCCTGTTCATCTCACCTCATCTCATCTCACCATCGATACATGATGCCCATAAGCGGGCACTCTCCCGCTGTTTATACCTTGCGGTGTCGAGGTGAAGTATAAACAGCGGGAGAGTGCCCGCTTATGGGCATCATGTATCGATATTCCCATGGACTCTGTTATTCACTGCGTCCATCGTTTACGTGGTCAGCCTCTTCCTCTGTTTCCATCTGGTCTGTACATCATTGCTTGTTGTGGTATACTGTTAGTTGGTAACCTACTTGCATGGCCAAACCATTTTACTTGCTGCTTTCTAATACTAATAAAATCTAGCGCTGCCATTACCCCCACTTTAGTCTTGATTTCTTCATTTCTGATGTTATCTCTTCTTGATACATTAAGTATTCTTCTCAGGAATCTCATTTCTTTTGTTGTGATTTTTTTTCCCTGTCATTGTCTCGGTTTTGCATTGGTCGCATAGAGTTGGTAGGAATATTGTGTTGTAAAGTGCTTTCTTTGTAACTACTGATACGTTTGTTCTTTAGTATTGGTATCATTTGCACAATGAGTTGCTTTGCCTTATTGCATCTATTTTCGATATCGTCTTCTGATCTGCCATTTGATGATATTATACTTCCAAGGTACTTGAACCTCTTTACTTGTTTCAAGGGATGTTCGTTTAGGTGAATTGTTTTTTTTTTTTCTTCTTTAGTTAACTTATAGTCATTACCTCTGTTTTGCTTGTACTAATTTTCATGTTATGTTTCCTACACATTTCGTTTAGACTATTCACGTGGTCTTGTAATTCAGCTTCTTATTTTGCTACTAGTACTTGGTCGTCCGCAAACAGGAGTTCTCCAATGGTTAGATTTGCAGATGGTTCTTCTTCTGTGTTCTCGTCATGCTGTATTCCTGTGGTCTCTGTTTGGCTATTTCTTTACATATGTTGTCTATATATGTTATGAACAAGAGAGGGGACAGGACACAACCTTGTCGTACTCGAAATCTTATGAAGAAGGGTTCTGAGTGACCTCAAATTGCTCTCATTATGCATTCAATGTTGTTGCATAAGCATGCAGTGATAGTGACTTATTGCATAAGATACTCTTCATTTTCTAAAATGCTGCTTTTATTTGCCTTACACTGCTCTTAATCTCTATTGTACATTTTCCTTCTGATGTTATAAATGCCTCTACGTATTTAAAATTATCGACTTGGTTAAGAATTTTCCCTTCTATTTCTATGTCCCATTTTGGTGTCACCATAATTCTTTCATATCACCATTGTTACTGTTTTCTTGGTATTCAAGGAGAGTCCTTTCTTTGCGCTCTCTGAAATCACAATGTCTAACAATTGTTGTAGGTCTGTTGTATTATCCGCCACCAATAGTGTGTCATCTGCAAAGCGTATATTATTTATATTGTAACCTCCTATACGGAGACAAATGAAAATCGTAAACTGATTAGAGAAATTAGACGCAGACAGTCAACATTTTTTTGACATGTTATGAGAAGAAATGGATTGGAGAACTTAGTGACATCTGGCAAGATCGAAGGGAACAGACCAAGGGGAAGACCGAGAAGAAAATACCTGGATGGCTTGACCACATGGCATGATCGAGACAGGAACACTGAGCTGATGCACAACGCTGGTGATCGAGTAAAATGGCGAGTCATGACCGCCCACGCTTTCTGGCATGGCACATGATTGATTGATTTAACCTCCGATTGCGAGATTCGGTAGCGGATCGCGCGGCGTTTGTTACTTTATGGTATGGGGGTATGTGAGCCAGTCGTTCAGAAAGCAATGGCAAACTACTGGGCGTAATCTTGCCTAGTACATCAACAGCAGTTGAAAAATGCTGGTGTTGACTGCAACGTCCTGTTAGGGATACGCAACATAAAAAAAACAACAACAACAACATCTGATTAGTATATTTTATTCTGATTAGTTTATTTTCCATGTTTATTGCTGCTACTTGATTCTTAAATCTTTCCCATCAATGTTGATATCTTCCAACATATAATAATAAATCATACCATACAACAGCGCATGCATTTCCCTAGTTGCTTAGAGCATAATTAAAATATCATAATAGCATGATAGTAATGCGTTGATTGATCACTACACTTAATAATTATGTTCAAGCATTCTGCAGAATTACAAGATATCCAAATGAAAAACACTTAGCTAAACAATGGGTAATAGATTAAGGGACATAAACGTTTAATATTGTTACAAGGGAGATTACTTATATTACAAAAAGGAATAAATTATATCCTAGCAGTATATAAAATTTAACTTCAAACTTCTAAAATATTTCCTGATAAATAAGAAAATTAATTCGTAAGTAAACATTGTTATTGTCAAATATAACACTTTTAGATTTCTTACAAAAAATGTTTATACTATTTAGATATTTACATTTTAGGATGCACGTTTAAGTTATGAATTTATTTGTTAAACATTATTTGTGTACTTTTAATGTAGGAATCAAACTTGATTCACATAAACTCTCCCTATACGGGGGAAGAACATTTTTTTACTGGCCTCCTAGGGCCACACACAATCATAAATTGTACAGGATATTAACTACACACATCCTTCTTATCGGGACAGACGAAGAATGCATAATCACAGCTGAGACAATACGTGCGATGCTCAAAAAATCACCTAACACAGCCCCAGGCCCAGACGGCATCCGATATGGTGACCTACTGGTGATGTCAGATGATGACATGGAAGAGCTGGCCAGAGAATTCAACACCAGTATCCAGAGGGGACTTATCAAAGAGGAATGGCTACACAGCTACTTGCTGCCGCTGCCAAAACCGAACAAAGACCATTCCAAGAGAAGCGGCTACAGAATCATTACAATGCAGTCCTTCGAAGTCGGAGAGTGTCTGCTTGTACGGCGAGGAACCACCAGTCTGCACACCAATAAGCCAGACATGGGGCAACGGATACTCACGCAAACCTCAGGTCCGGTATGACATCACACTGATGTTGGACAACAGGATGCCTTCATCCGACATACAGGACTTCGCGTTGGAGCTCAAGCCAACGAACACAAGCAAGCAAGCAAGCATTACGATGCAGAACACTGCTGGCAAGCTACTGGAGAAATTTGTAGCACACAGACTTGCTTGTGACTTGGAACAACTCGGCTGCCTCCCGCCCACACTTGGAGGATTCAGACGTAACAATGAGTCATGGCTGAATGCGGCGGTCTTTGCTCAAGATGTTTACGAAGGATTTCAGGTCAGAGAAGAGACATGTGCGGCCGCCATAGACTTAGAGGACGCATACAATAGAGTATCCTTCGAGCACTTGATGCAAACCGTCCCCAGACTGAAAATGCACCCTCACCTCTTACAATAGATAGCTACAGTTCTGCTCCAAAGGAAGATGGTGCTAAGATGCGGGAGTTGGTCTTCTGAGCCGATAACGATATGTTTAGGATTGCCGCAGGGGTCACCACTGTCACCAATACTATTCAACGCGTATATGGTGCCGATCACTAAGCAACAGTTGGACGGGAGGGGTAGGACTCTGTCATTTGCTGACGATATTCTCGTGTATCGACAGGGTGGAGATAGACAGGCGGTTGCCAATGATATGCAGGGGGAACTAGATCGAATTTCCTCATGGTGTGCTGATGCCGGTGCCCTTGTCAACCCTGCAAAGGCATCGGTTACATGGTTCTCCCTAAACAACCATATTGTGAACACAGACCTGCCGGCAGTAAGAATGGATGGGAGCATTTTGAGTAGAACTCAGTCAATGACATATCTTGGCGTGAGGCTTGATCGTCTTAACGAAAGCTCGAAAAGGTTTGTCAGCAATGAGAGTCATGGCGACTGCCAATATCGAGCAAAGACTGCTAATACTTCTGTTCCAAGGACTGGTGCTTTCACGCATCGAATAATCCTTGGCCATCCTCACTGTCAGCCCTACACAGATTGGAAGACTTGAAAAGGTACAAAACGAAGCCATGCCGCATCATTTTGGGCTGCGCGAGAGACACCAGCTGTGTAGCAATGAGATACCTCCATGACTTCCCGACAATGGAACATAGGATCAAGATCTGGATAGCTCGTGCATATTTAAAAATAAGTGCAGATGAGCAGCACCCTCTGCATGACGCTATATTCAGAGAAAAGGGTGACAGGCTAAAGAGGGGCAAATCATGGATGGGTCGAGCGGAAGATGTCGTCAGACAGGTTGCAGTCTTACCAGTATCAACCCCGGCAAGGAATGGGTGCCGGTGCCTCCAGCTTTTAAATGCACTTTCTCCTTCATTATCACACTTGACAGACGTTGCAGAGAACAGAACCCCGCCGCTGTCAATAGAGATAGAGCCTTAGCCTAGTTTTCCTGGAGAATACCTTAAAGGAAGAGGACTCGAACACTTTTCTTATACCTTGAATCCAGGCACTCGAACCCCCTAGGCACAACATTCATATATTCTATAAAAATATCTCACAACAATATATGTAAAGAAACCAGCCAATCAGAGACAGCATGAGCACCGTGTGACGAGAACACAGAAGAAGAACCATCTGCAAATTACACCATTAGAGAACTCCTGTTTGCGGACGACCAAGCACTAATAGCAAAACCAGACGCTGAATTACAAGCCCACATGAATTGTCATGAATATTCTAAACGAAATATGTAGGGAATATAACATGAACATTAGTATAAGTAAAACAAAGGTAATGACTATAATTAAAGAAGAAGAAAAAAAAAACAACAACAACAATTCACCTAAACGAACATCCCTTGAGACGAGTAAAGAGGTTCAAGTACCTACGTGTCACATCCCCATATTACACATGTTGACTTAGTACAATATAACATATAACTACTGGCCTAATACGTGCTTGAATTTACGCATTGCTCGGTGAGACAGGAGTCTCGGCAATTCAACAGCCCGCATAGGTACACTGTGCATAATGCCGCCGCCAGAATGCCAAGACGAAATTCATCCACGAAATCCACAGTTCATCGTCGATGGACTCGGCAGTCACCAGAAAGACCTCATTGACCCGGGTTTTCTCACATGGCTCGGTCTTTTACCGCAGGGAGACCCGCTGAAAGCGTCGCACAAAGCACGAACTCCACAGCTTCAGCGCCGACTCTCGGGAGTCTCCTGAAAAATGCACTCGTGAACCGAAAAGGAAATCAGTCAATTCAGCAACAGCCGATAACCATTGTTCCGAACATGGAGGTCACTGTACAGGACAGATGTAAAAGGATTCAACGCTAATTTCACAGCTCACAGTGTCGCCTACGCAATCACTCAGTAGCAAGGCGACGGGACCATGTACTACCAGTCCAACATGAGGAAAATGCGATTGCAAACCGTAGCTACAAGCTTAAACACCGCTACAGGCCTTAACGGTTCAACGCCTAACCGCCATGTTGGCGACCGGAAGTTAGTGTTTAAGGTGGCGATAGATCGGGTCGCGTTTTAGTAGGTGTTTAGGGGTTTGTTATTGAAATCTATCAGTGGCTAGACAATTTAGCGGGTTATCAGTGATTAGGTGGTCCCTGTTTTTTGTTTTTTTTTTCAATTTTGCATATCCCTTACATGACGTTGCAGTCAAGACCAGCATTTTTCAGCTGCTGTTGATGTACTAGGCAAAATTTTTACTTTCAGTAGTTTTCCATTGCTTTCTGAACGACCGGCTTCCATACCAACACGTTATAACACAACGCGACACGGTCTGCTGCACAAATCTTTCGCAGCTGAGTTTCGAACGCCTGGTAAGCGGCTCATGAACCGCGTTCGCAAGCCTTTAGCCACGGAGTGGGTATGTTTAATTCATCATTTATGTAATTTACGCTAATAATCATTAAACATTAAAAACAATGTTTTCCCGTAGTGAATTTGAATAACGAAGACACAAACAATAGATTGCACGATTTATTGCCTGGCATATTTCGCTGCATCTCGTCAGGTACATACTGCAGAAATCACACAACTTACGTGAAATTAACTAGATAAATCCTTCAAGTTGAAATATACACAATTTCGCACAGTAATGTCACTTATCTACCACGGTAATTTTAAGCTGACTAACATGTCTTTCTGTTTACACAATTCTGGCTTGCGTTGATAGATCATAATTGTTTCTGCAAATTTTAACAAGCGAGTATTTTGTGTTCTGAACAACACGCGAAATGCAGTGTCTCTGGACACAACGTGACCACTGGCGACAATGTGTCTGCCGATTGAAGACGCCGGGAGCTTCCGGTGTGTCGGCTCCTCGCGGCTAGCCACTCCTGTGTGTTGTATCTTGTTGACCCATTGAGGTATGTGTTCTGACACCCGTTTGTTAAGCTGTCTCTCCGTTCGACCAATGTAAACGGCCTGGCATCTACATGTGAATTGGTAAATACAATTGTTTGTGGCGTACAGAGGAACAGGCTCTTTGACTGTTGGTGTAGGAATGGGTACGGTTTTACATCTAATGACTGGAGTTGCCGCACAGAATGTTCGACCTACTGCTGTAGTAAGCCGGTCTTGTAGACGTTGCATTACGTCATCCCCTCGAAAGGTTAGCTGGATGAATACCTTGAGTTTAGGGACTGTAGTTACGTCTGCTTTTGGTTTGGGCTGTTGGCAATGGCGCTTTATAAATCCTGTGGAGTACCCATTCAGGTTTAAGACATTCTTCAGAGTTTCAAATTCCTCTGTCAGTGTGTCCTGGGTGCATATCTTTCTAGCACGGTCAAACAAGGTCCGTACTAAGCCCCGTTTGTACTGGACAGGTGTGAAGCTCTGAAAATTTAGGTATTGGCCAGTCCATGTTTCTTTGCGGTACACCGATCTTTGAATTGTGCCGTCTGCTCTACGTCTCATTAGAATATCTAGGAACGGTAACGCTTCGTTGTGTTCGTGTTCCATAGATAGAGAGATGTTTTTATGCGTCTTGTTCATTGTGGCCTGAAACGATGTTGCTTGTAGCTCGTCTGTGGTGATAATTAGTATATCGTCCACATAACGCCGGTAAAAGGCCAAGTTGTTGATGTCTGAGGATCTCTTTTCTTCTAAGTGTGCCATGAAGATGTCCGCTAGAATAGGACCAAGAGGACTCCCCATGGCCACTCCGTCAATTTGGCGGTATGACTTAGTTAGAAAATTGAATTGGATGTTGGCGGTACATAGTAGTAGTAGCCTCTCCAGAATAGGTGTTGGTATGCCTAATTTTAGTTGTTTGTCTTCAATGCGTTCCCTTATTATTTTCACTGTCTCCTCTAATGGAACGTTAGTGAATAGGGAGGCTATATCCATGGATGCCATGTGTTTGTTATTTATGTCCATAGTATCCAATAATTCCACCAGTTGGAATGTATCTCTGAGTATTTTTGGATCGAAGGACTGTCGTACTGGCTTTAACATTTCGGCTAACCATCTCGCCATTCGGTGTTGTGCAGAGTTAACCATGGACAGGATAGGTCTTAGCGGGATGCCGGGCTTGTGAAGTTTGGGTAGACCGTACATCTGAGGAGTGTGCGAGCCACGTGGTGTGAGCGTTTTTGCAGTGGCCTCACTGATGAGTCCCGCATTCACAAGTGACTGGATCTCTTTCCTCATTATAGCATCCAGGTCCTCCGACTTGTTTACTTTTTGATCTATCCTGAATTTGGATTCATCTGACAATATTACATCCATTTTTCTCTGGTAATCTGACATGTCCATCAGTAATGTACCGCTCCCTTTGTCAGGTTTCAGTATGACGAGGGTTTTGTTAGCCTTTAACGCTTTTAAGGCAGTAAGGTGTTCGTTGGTCAGCGGACACGTCTGTTTAGAGGGTGTTGTGCGATACTGGTGTTCTAAATCTACCAGTTTGGCCTTCAGCCACCCGACCGACTCAGCAGAGGTAGGTGATAACTTGGAGACTTGATCAAACAACATATCAAACTGTGCTTGCGACTCAACACGGTTGATGTGTTTAGGCTTTATGCAGAATTTTAATCCGTATGCAAGGGCCTCTGTTTCAATGTTGTTGAATACGTATGACGATAAGTTCCTCACATACTTCTCTGGGTTGTCTAGTACTGACGTTGTTACCTTTTCAGTGCTCAGTGATTTGTTGAGGCGAGCATTCTCTGCGATTTTCACCTTGTACACTGTTTCTGTACAGAATTTAGTGAACTTCAAGTAGCCATACAAGCTCAATTCTTGGGTGACGTAGTAGACTGAACTGTGTGTGCGCTTCAAGTTGGCCAGCTTGGACTGGGTTTTTTCTATCTGGTATTTTGTCAGTCGTCTCAGGTTTTTTCTTGTCGGACATATTCTGTCGGTCCTCAGAGATCTGAAATACCGGTGAGGAAATATCCCCGTCCTTAGGCATTCCTCGAGAAATCTCAATCGACAATCCTGTAGCGATATTTTACACTTCAGCTTGAGTAATCCATCTAATCGCTTCACAGTTGGTAATGGGAGGCGACGTTTGAGAAATTCAAAACAATGTTTTCCCGTAGTGAATTTGAATAACGAAGACACAAACAATAGATTGCACGATTTATTGCCTGGCATATTTCGCTGCATCTCGTCAGGTACATACTGCAGAAATCACACAACTTACGTGAAATTAACTAGATAAATCCTTCAAGTTGAAATATACACAATTTCGCACAGTAATGTCACTTATCTACCACGGTAATTTTAAGCTGACTAACATGTCTTTCTGTTTACACAATTCTGGCTTGCGTTGATAGATCATAATTGCTTCTGCAAATTTTAACAAGCGAGTATTTTGTGTTCTGAACAACACGCGAAATGCAGTGTCTCTGGACACAACGTGACCACTGGCGACAATGTGTCTGCCGATTGAAGACGCCGGGAGCTTCCGGTGTGTCGGCTCCTCGCGGCTAGCCACTCCTGTGTGTTGTATCTTGTTGACCCATTGAGGTATGTGTTCTGACACCCGTTTGTTAAGCTGTCTCTCCGTTCGACCAATGTAAACGGCCTGGCATCTACATGTGAATTGGTAAATACAATTGTTTGTGGCGTACAGAGGAACAGGCTCTTTGACTGTTGGTGTAGGAATGGGTACGGTTTTACATCTAATGACTGGAGTTGCCGCACAGAATGTTCGACCTACTGCTGTAGTAAGCCGGTCTTGTAGACGTTGCATTACGTCATCCCCTCGAAAGGTTAGCTGGATGAATACCTTGAGTTTAGGGACTGTAGTTACGTCTGCTTTTGGTTTGGGCTGTTGGCAATGGCGCTTTATAAATCCTGTGGAGTACCCATTCAGGTTTAAGACATTCTTCAGAGTTTCAAATTCCTCTGTCAGTGTGTCCTGGGTGCATATCTTTCTAGCACGGTCAAACAAGGTCCGTACTAAGCCCCGTTTGTACTGGACAGGTGTGAAGCTCTGAAAATTTAGGTATTGGCCAGTCCATGTTTCTTTGCGGTACACCGATCTTTGAATTGTGCCGTCTGCTCTACGTCTCATTAGAATATCTAGGAACGGTAACGCTTCGTTGTGTTCGTGTTCCATAGATAGAGAGATGTTTTTATGCGTCTTGTTCATTGTGGCCTGAAACGATGTTGCTTGTAGCTCGTCTGTGGTGATAATTAGTATATCGTCCACATAACGCCGGTAAAAGGCCAAGTTGTTGATGTCTGAGGATCTCTTTTCTTCTAAGTGTGCCATGAAGATGTCCGCTAGAATAGGACCAAGAGGACTCCCCATGGCCACTCCGTCAATTTGGCGGTATGACTTAGTTAGAAAATTGAATTGGATGTTGGCGGTACATAGTAGTAGTAGCCTCTCCAGAATAGGTGTTGGTATGCCTAATTTTAGTTGTTTGTCTTCAATGCGTTCCCTTATTATTTTCACTGTCTCCTCTAATGGAACGTTAGTGAATAGGGAGGCTATATCCATGGATGCCATGTGTTTGTTATTTATGTCCATAGTATCCAATAATTCCACCAGTTGGAATGTATCTCTGAGTATTTTTGGATCGAAGGACTGTCGTACTGGCTTTAACAAAAAGTAAACAAGTCGGAGGACCTGGATGCTATAATGAGGAAAGAGATCCAGTCACTTGTGAATGCGGGACTCATCAGTGTCGTGAAATACTGAAGAGTTAATGATTCCCAGATGGACGACTGCATACACCGACTACCCAGGTAGGAGAAGGGTTAACCAAGGAGAGACCAGACAGGTGTTTATAGGTCAAGACAGGCCGGCTAACCGCGCAGGTAAAAGGGTCGAGTGGAAAGATTGGTTTGGGACAAAGGCCGACAGTATTATTGGACAAGCATATTGCAGTATGGATGTGAAACGGTCCCGAGCTGTAATTTTCCACTAACAATGATAATGCAGTCTGGATGTGAGGTGTCCAGCAATGTCAAGGACTATGCGGCAAAAATGACCGATATAAAGAGGGTCATTTCTTTGTGTAAGTTTAGTGTGTGTTCCAAACTGACCTGAAGGAGATATGTTCTTGAGTGGGAATAGAAATACACGTCCCTAATGATGGAAAGAGGGGATAATAGTGTGTTATTCGCTAAGTGTTTTTTCAATTCCAGGAACATAGATGCCTAAATAAGGTATAAAGATATTAGATATAGTTTAGCATAGGAATATAGATGTGTGTGAATAGCAATTACCATTTCTTTCTATTTATGGATAGTTTAGACTTTGGTGAATTCATATGTCTTATGCGGATGTACTTCGGAAGCCTTGTCATTATGGCTGGAGAAGGACACTTGCATATGTAGCAGTAAGGGGCGGACATTTCTCACTGGATCTGTTATACTTATCCACAGGTTCTACTCTCCTAGTGAAAGCAGAGACAGGATGAAGAGTACTACATTAAACAACTAAAGTACATACGGAGAACCAAACAAACCTGAGAAAAAAGGTTAAGATGAAGAAAGAATAAAATAAAGAAAAAATACAGAACACTGTATGCTCAAACGAATATCCCACTGAAACACGTGAAAGGGAGGGGGGTGAACCTGCGGCAGGCAGGGATATGTACAACTACATACGTATTGTACAAATAAAGGAAGAAAGAATAGACAATTAGAGACATTGATATTAATCTATAGACAATAGGAATAACTGTGACGAGGTGGTGGTTTTTTCGATGTTGGATACGCACCGTCATGAAACAGACTCGAGCGCAGTCATAAACTTACGGGACTTTTATTACGGTACAGTGAATCAGTGGTGAACAGTTGTTTCATTCAATAACGGATTTACTATCAGATTCAAGCATACGGATAATCCCGGGTGAGCTCTGTCCTGTTTGATGTGCTGTCCTGTAATCTTGAAGAATGAATGGGCGAGAAGCAACACCGCTGATAGACATGCAGAGTTCTTTCTAACACCAACCATAGAACACCCTATCAACTACACTTACAAAATCCATACATACACCAGACATAGTTTTATTAATAAATCTTTTGTTTATTGTTGAAAGAAACTGTTGTCGGAGTATGTGTTGAGAGAATAACAGAGAGAGAGTGAAACCACTAGATATATGGAAGGGAGGACAGAAGAGAGGAGTGTAGACTAAAGTCAGGCAATAATCCCAACAGATAATAAGTTTGAAGATGTACTTGTTGATTCCCACTTCCTCTCGGGGCAATAACAGGACATAATTGGTGGAGCGAGCGGAATACGTACATACAGAATACCCATATGACCGGAAGGCATAACATGGCATATGAATAAAGGGGTACTTGCATATTGGCACAGGCATAGCGGAGTACCTACATGTTGGGACATACTGATTAGAATAAAAAGAAGTATATATTGATGACTTTTAATGGAAGGACGTCCATTGGATATATGGTGCCATTACATTTATGGTAGAAACATTTCATTAATGCTGGTGACTTTACAGGGAAAAAGTTCCAGACAGAGTGAATGTGGATAGGTGGTAAGACACATTACATACCTAGTCACACGGTCACACGTCTACATAAGTCTTTATCCTATATCTCCTGTTGTGGATGAGAGAGTGGTGGTGATGTACTGTGTGGTGTTGTAGAGTTATAATATTAGATAGACATAGATAAATGATATAGGTTCTAGGTAGGAACATAATTGTATAGTGAGTACTTTTTTACTGCCTTGAGGTGTCTTTACGCAACGTGCTGACTTACCTGATTTAACTATGGCAACTCCTAAAGTAACTACAGCCGAACTGAGGGCCAACGGGGAGGCAATTGGTTTAGCTGGGTCCGAGCTAACTGATTACATCCAGGAAAGAGAGCGAGAGATTCGTCAAGCGGAACGAGAAGAGCGGAAGGCCGAGTTGGAAGTGAGAAGAATAGAGGTGGAGACCAAGCGACTGGAAATGGAACAAGAGGCCAAGAAAATGGACCAGGAGGCCAAGAAACTGGAAATGGAACAGGAGGCCAAGAAACTGGAAATGGACCAGGAGACCAAGAAACTGGAAATGGAACAAGAGGCCAAGAAAATGGACCAGGAGACCAAGAAACTGGAAATGGAACAGAATGCCAGGAGACAAGAAATGGAACATGAATACCGCTTGAAAGAGTTAGAACTCAAGACACAAACTAAGGGGGAAATAGAGGCAGCAGAAGGAAGTTCATCTTCACCTGGGGCAACCTACATGAGTGGACAGGGTTACCATGCCATGAAGTTTCCCTTGGCAGTCTTTGATGAAAATAAAGAGAAGATATACCAGTTTTTGGATCGGTTCGAGGCTATGGCAGTCGCTATGGGACTGGATAGAACCAGATGGGCTCTTAAAGTATCCCAGTCTTTACGTGGTTCGGACTACGAGGTCTACACACGCCTACCACCAGGACAGGAAAATCAGTATGAGGAATTGAAAGCCGCTTTGATGAAACATTATGAAGTCACAGCACAAACGTATCGGAAGAAGTTTAGATCGTCTAGACGAGAGCCGGGAGAATTATTCGCCGCCTACAGTCTAAGGCTGAAATCCTATCTCCAGAAATGGATGGACTTGGCAGAATTCAAGTGGGATTATGAGAGTCTCGAAGAGATGATGGTGGTCGACCAGATGCGAAAGCAAATGTCGAAACCTCTCAGAACCTTCTTGGGAGAACAAGGGGCGGAACGGATTGATGTTGTGAATAAGCTGGCGGAACGATTCGTGGAAGTACATGGTGAAGCGGAGGAACTAAGTACACAAACCAAAGGTCAGGAGAAACCAGAGAAAAAGAAACCTAAAAACTGGGAAGGAGAAAAAGTGGAACCTTATATAAAGCACACAGAGGAGAGTTCAGAGAAGGTGAAGGTAGGAAACCAGAGCACCTCGAATTCTCAAGCGAAACGACCGTGGTCTGAGAGGTGGTGTTCATTCTGCAAGGTACCATCGCATAACACGAAGGACTGCAGATCGAAACCTAAAAGTTCTTACTTCGCAGCATGCAAAGTGATTCCTACATCGGTGATCACAGACAAGGCTGAGGTTGGCGAAGGAGAAAGGAACACAAAGGACACACGGAAACCTAGGAAGGGAACATGGTGCACTCACTGCCAGTCGATAACACATAATACTGTGGACTGCAGATGCAAGGCAAACGACGCCAATTGCATAACCAACCTCGAGGAATCAAAAGAGGAAGGCAAGGAAACGGTCAAGGAGATGAAAGACACTCAGGACCAAGAGAGACCACCTGTGGTTGAACTGATTGAAGTCAATGGCCAGCAGGTTGCTTGTCTCTACGATACAGGTTTGGATGGGGAAGCGATGATAGACGCCAGCTTGGTAAGCCCAGACCAACTTACAGGGGAGACCATAGAAATACAGCCGGCAATGAGGAGTGCTGTTACCATGACGCTGCCAATCGCCAAGGTGGAGATTAAATCCAGGTACGTCACGGGCATTATTCCTGCGGCTGTATTAGCTGACTCCCTATTCCCAATGATCATTGGCACGAAATATGTCTTTTTGGGGATGCCCAAACAGCCAACCCACAAGGGAACAGTAGTCAGTGGATCTCAAGGGAAGGAAAAAGAGGCAGAGACACTATGCGACAACTCAGGGATAGGAGAATTGCATACTGCTCAGAGGAAGGATACTACGTTGCATCCTTGCTACAGGAAGCTGCAAAGAAGTGCTGAGCTACCAGAACGGGGACAGTACTTTCTGAAGAATCGACTACTCTATCGGAGAGCTGGGAGGGGAGATAACCTGCATGAGCAGTGGGTGGTTCCAGAGACCCACCGTCCTCACATTCTTCAGAGTGGACACATAATAGGCGAGAATCGACATATGGGTGTCAGAGAGACCTTGCAGAAAATTTCCGGCCATTATTGCTGGCCAGGAATGACCGGAGATGTACGCCGGTGGGTGAAGTCTTGTTCGGAGTGCCAGAAAGCACCACCCAACAAGCGAATTAAGAGGAAACTAGCTCTTAAAGTGGAAGACAAAGTGGAAGTGTGGAGTCCAGCAGAGACCAATATACTCCAAGTAGGATGCAAAGGACCTTATCCTGTGGAAAAGGTGGTGTCCAAGAACATCTATAAAATACGGATCGGGGAAGAGAAGAAAAATCTCCCTAGACATCTCATTAGGAAATATGAAGAGAGATCCGGGAGCAACGCTTCGCACTTTATGGTGATGGCAGCCATTGGGACAAAAGTTACCAGTCCAGACGAAGACCAGAGATCGCCAGTACAACCTAGGAGGGCCTATGGGACAGTGCGTGATAGGTCAGATTTACCCAACGACAGGAGGAGGGAAATCACAAGTCAGGGAAAGGACAAGAGTGAAAGTTTCACCGGTAACCAAGTTCAGAAGGGGTGGGTAACGTTGGGAAAGGCGAGAATTACCCAGGACTCTAACCGACGATGGGCTGACCAGATACAATATCGCCCAAGATGGTCCTGGAAGCAAAAGTCCAGGAGATTTGGGAAAGACGACTCGGTCCATCGAGGACGAGGTGGAACATCCCCAGAGGAAAAGCCGGGGGAAACCAAGAGGACATGGAAGCAGTGTTACAATCAGGATGGGACAATCCGTTTGTATTGTGAGCCGTCGCTGACGCAAGTCGAAAGTAGGTCGACCGGACGTACAGGAGCGAGGAGCCAACACTAGTTTCAGTCGTGAGTAGTATAGTAGGGTGTCAATTAGAGCGCCTACTGGATAATGATGGGAGCCATGTGAGGATCCAATCATATCATCAACACGTGATGTTAATAGCTACTTCGGAGAAGCTCAACGCACGGTGGATGTGATGGACGTTGTTGCTGCAACTGGACTTCACAAGGGAATACATCCTTGGTAAGGAGAAGGTATGATCGGATTTGATATCCAGACATCCAGATCCGGAGGAAGAAGATTAGGGTTGTGGATCATGGGAATCAAACCTACAGTGAGAAAGATTCGACGCGGTCTAATCTCTTAAGAGGGGGCCTATGTCGTGAAATACTGAAGAGTTAATGATTCCCAGATGGACGACTGCATACACCGACTACCCAGGTAGGAGAAGGGTTAACCAAGGAGAGACCAGACAGGTGTTTATAGGTCAAGACAGGCCGGCTAACCGCGCAGGTAAAAGGGTCGAGTGGAAAGATTGGTTTGGGACAAAGGCCGACAGTATTATTGGACAAGCATATTGCAGTATGGATGTGAAACGGTCCCGAGCTGTAATTTTCCACTAACAATGATAATGCAGTCTGGATGTGAGGTGTCCAGCAATGTCAAGGACTATGCGGCAAAAATGACCGATATAAAGAGGGTCAATTCTTTGTGTAAGTTTAGTGTGTGTTCCAAACTGACCTGAAGGAGATATGTTCTTGAGTGGGAATAGAAATACACGTCCCTAATGATGGAAAGAGGGGATAATAGTGTGTTATTCGCTAAGTGTTTTTTCAATTCCAGGAACATAGATGCCTAAATAAGGTATAAAGATATTAGATATAGTTTAGCATAGGAATATAGATGTGTGTGAATAGCAATTACCATTTCTTTCTATTTATGGATAGTTTAGACTTTGGTGAATTCATATGTCTTATGCTGATGTACTTCGGAAGCCTTGTCATTATGGCTGGAGAAGGACACTTGCATATGTAGTAGTAAGGGGCGGACATTTCTCACTGGATCTGTTATACTTATCCACAGGTTCTACTCTCCTAGTGAAAGCAGAGACAGGATGAAGAGTACTACATTAAACAACTAAAGTACATACGGAGAACCAAACAAACCTGAGAAAAAAGGTTAAGATGAAGAAAGAATAAAATAAAGAAAAAATACAGAACACTGTATGCTCAAACGAATATCCCACTGAAACACGTGAAAGGGAGGGGGGTGAACCTGCGGCAGGCAGGGATATGTACAACTACATACGTATTGTACAAATAAAGGAAGAAAGAATAGACAATTAGAGACATTGATATTAATCTATAGACAATAGGAATAACTGTGACGAGGTGGTGGTTTTTTCGATGTTGGATACGCACCGTCATGAAACAGACTCGAGCGCAGTCATAAACTTACGGGACTTTTATTACGGTACAGTGAATCAGTGGTGAACAGTTGTTTCATTCAATAACGGATTTACCATCAGATTCAAGCATACGGATAATCCCGGGTGAGCTCTGTCCTGTTTGATGTGCTGTCCTGTAATCTTGAAGAATGAATGGGCGAGAAGCAACACCGCTGATAGACATGCAGAGTTCTTTCTAACACCAACCATAGAACACCCTATCAACTACACTTACAAAATCCATACATACACCAGACATAGTTTTATTAATAAATCTTTTGTTTATTGTTGAAAGAAACTGTTGTCGGAGTATGTGTTGAGAGAATAACAGAGAGAGAGTGAAACCACTAGATATATGGAAGGGAAGACAGAAGAGAGGAGTGTAGACTAAAGTCAGGCAATAATCCCAACAGATAATAAGTTTGAAGATGTACTTGTTGATTCCCACTTCCTCTCGGGGCAATAACAGGACAATCAGTGAGGCCACTGCAAAAACGCTCACACCACGTGGCTCGCACACTCCTCAGATGTACGGTCTACCCAAACTTCACAAGCCCGGCATCCCGCTAAGACCTATCCTGTCCATGGTTAACTCTGCACAACACCGAATGGCGAGATGGTTAGCCGAAATGTTAAAGCCAGTACGACAGTCCTTCGATCCAAAAATACTCAGAGATACATTCCAACTGGTGGAATTATTGGATACTATGGACATAAATAACAAACACATGGCATCCATGGATATAGCCTCCCTATTCACTAACGTTCCATTAGAGGAGACAGTGAAAATAATAAGGGAACGCATTGAAGACAAACAACTAAAATTAGGCATACCAACACCTATTCTGGAGAGGCTACTACTACTATGTACCGCCAACATCCAATTCAATTTTCTAACTAAGTCATACCGCCAAATTGACGGAGTGGCCATGGGGAGTCCTCTTGGTCCTATTCTAGCGGACATCTTCATGGCACACTTAGAAGAAAAGAGATTCTCAGACATCAACAACTTGGCCTTTTACCGGCGTTATGTGGACGATATACTAATTATCACCACAGACGAGCTACAAGCAACATCGTTTCAGGCCACAATGAACAAGACGCATAAAAACATCTCTCTATCTATGGAACACGAACACAACGAAGCGTTACCGTTCCTAGATATTCTAATGAGACGTAGAGCAGACGGCACAATTCAAAGATCGGTGTACCGCAAAGAAACATGGACTGGCCAATACCTAAATTTTCAGAGCTTCACACCTGTCCAGTACAAACGGGGCTTAGTACGGACCTTGTTTGACCGTGCTAGAAAGATATGCACCCAGGACACACTGACAGAGGAATTTGAAACTCTGAAGAATGTCTTAAACCTGAATGGGTACTCCACAGGATTTATAAAGCGCCATTGCCAACAGCCCAAACCAAAAGCAGACGTAACTACAGTCCCTAAACTCAAGGTATTCATCCAGCTAACCTTTCGAGGGGATGACGTAATGCAACGTCTACAAGACCGGCTTACTACAGCAGTAGGTCGAACATTCTGTGCGGCAACTCCAGTCATTAGATGTAAAACCGTACCCATTCCTACACCAACAGTCAAAGAGCCTGTTCCTCTGTACGCCACAAACAATTGTATTTACCAATTCACATGTAGATGCCAGGCCGTTTACATTGGTCGAACGGAGAGACAGCTTAACAAACGGGTGTCAGAACACATACCTCAATGGGTCAACAAGATACAACACACAGGAGTGGCTAGCCGCGAGGAGCCGACACACCGGAAGCTCCCGGCGTCTTCAATCGGCAGACACATTGTCGCCAGTGGTCACGTTGTGTCCAGAGACACTGCATTTCGCGTGTTGTTCAGAACACAAAATACTCGCTTGTTAAAATTTGCAGAAGCAATTATGATCTATCAACGCAAGCCAGAATTGTGTAAACAGAAAGACATGTTAGTCAGCTTAAAATTACCGTGGTAGATAAGTGACATTACTGTGCGAAATTGTGTATATTTCAACTTGAAGGATTTATCTAGTTAATTTCACGTAAGTTGTGTGATTTCTGCAGTATGTACCTGACGAGATGCAGCGAAATATGCCAGGCAATAAATCGTGCAATCTATTGTTTGTGTCTTCGTTATTCAAATTCACTACGGGAAAACATTGTTTTGAATTTCTCAAACGTCGCCTCCCATTACCAACTGTGAAGCGATTAGATGGATTACTCAAGCTGAAGTGTAAAATATCGCTACAGGATTGTCGATTGAGATTTCTCGAGGAATGCCTAAGGACGGGGATATTTCCTCACCGGTATTTCACATCTCTGAGGACCGACAGAATATGTCCGACAAGAAAAAAAAACAACCTGAGACAACTGACAAAAAACCAGATAGAAGAAACCCAGTCCAAGCTGGCCAACTTGAAGCGCACACACAGTTCAGTCTACTACGTCACCCAAGAATTGAGCTTGTATGGCTACTTGAAGTTCACTAAATTCTGTACAGAAACAGTGTACAAGGTGAAAATCGCAGAGAATGCTCGCCTCAACAAATCACTGAGCACTGAAAAGGTAACAACGTCAGTACTAGACAACCCAGAGAAGTATGTGAGGAACTTATCGTCATACGTACTCAACAACATTGAAACAGAGGCCCTTGCATACGGATTAAAATTCTGCATAAAGCCTAAACACATCAACCGTGTTGAGTCGCAAGCACAGTTTGAAATGTTGTTCGATCAAGTGTAACAAGCTACGTGGAGGGTCCCAAGTAACTATGTAACAATATTTCAATGTTATTCTATTGCCCTGGCTGGGATAGGTTTTTGCTTGCCAACCCTCCTCCGTTCCCTGGACTCACTGTCACTCTGTCTTTCTACCTCGGGACCTAACCTCTAAGGTGTATTTCTGGCTGCCGCATAAATAACATGGCGATCGTCAGAATAACTTGAAAGTAATTTTATTAACCTAATCAAGAACAGCACAGGAAAACATCAAGGCAGATAAAACAGATAGTTCTAAACAGACACAACAAGGATAACGTTCAGGCATAGAGCCTCAGGTAGCTATCTTCATAGACGCAGCTTCATACACTGTCCGATCCGTCCACATACAGCTCACCGCGTGTGCAAGAATCTCATTCCTTCCAGGTAATTGGTTGTACGTACAACAGCCTTCTGTAGAAGCAAACTTCCAAATTTCCATGGACCACAGTCTTTTTAGTAAACAAATGTTCTAGGGAAGTGGTATAATGTCAGGTAGGAAATAATGTCCTGGAGAATAGTTCTCATATAATAATGGATGTGTCTGAGTGATTGGCGGGGTCCAGCCAATAATACAAAAGGACTCAATCCAATCGTATCGAGATGACTGGTGATGTGTCAGTACAGCTGATGGTCATTCTTTCCAGGTCAGCAGTGGCTCTATCTCGTAGAGATCATATTCTTAAAGCAGGCATGGCCCAAACCTTGCCATGGCATAGTCATAAACATACTTTCTGCGTAGAGCCCTGTCGAGACCTTCAGCTCTGTTCATACTTCCAAAAAGAAGGACCCTTTTCATTCCACCAGTAGTAGACCTTTTAAAACTGTCTCAATCTTTAACTTGAACTCTTGACATTCGGCCGTGGATGGCCATCAGTAGAAACGGACATGAATCCTCCAGAAGCCGCACCAGTGCACATTTGACGCAAGGCGCTCCATCGGGTCTACCCGAAAGGAAAGACAAATATATACTCGCTCCATGTAAAGATTGTGGTATGAAGATAACCCAAAGAACCATCTTTCATGGAGATTTGAGCAAACAAGAGAACTGAGAGTTTCCGAAAGCCGTTTCCCCCTGTTTACCAAAAATAAAAGAATGCATAAGGACATGGGCCACTGGCGTTTCGCTACATAGAAACTTAAGAAAGTCGAACCCTACGAACTTTCTACTGTCAGTGGTTCTGTTCGAATGACCCCACCCTCACATTCAACCATAGGATGCCGTGATAGGAAATCTGCTCCCACATTCTCCCTTCCGGGGATGTATTCGACCGTGAACTGATACGGTTGTAGGAGCAATGACCATCTCATGAACCTCGCGTTCAGTTTCTTAGAAGTTGCCAAAAATGTCAGAGGTTGATGGTCGGATTGCACTTTGAAATGGACTCCATACAGATAAGGTTGAAATTTCTGTACCGCCCACACTAGAGCTAGACATTCCCGTTCGATGGTGGAGTAATTCCGTTCGGCGGGTAACAGTTTTCGACTGGCATATGCCACCGGACACAGCACCGAAGGATTATCTCGCCCTTCCTGCAACAGAGTTGCCCCAATCCCTATGTTACTCGCGTCGGTTCTCAGAACAAACGTTTTCTCCAAATCTGGGAGTTGCAGGACTGGCCTATCCACCAAAGCCTGTTTCAGCTTCCCATAAGCTTCTTCACAGCTCGGGGTCCAGATTATAAGATCTGGCGATCCTTTCTTCAGAGTCTCGGTTAACGGCGCCGCAATTTCGTTGAACTTTGGAATAAATTTCTGGTAAAACCCACACAGAGACAAGAAAGACCTAACATCTTTTTTGGATCTAGGACGGGGTGCGAGACGGACCTTTTGAATATTCTTTTCTTCCGGTACCAGTCCCCCTGGGGTAATAGTATGTCCCAGAAATTCCAAGGATTGATAGCCAATCATGCATTTGGCAGGACGGGCGGTTAACCCTTCCTCTTTTAACCTTTTGAAGATCTGTCCCAAGGATTTCAGGTGATCTTTCAGATTGTCAGACGCGATGAGAATATCATCCATAAACGAGACGACAGAGGGATCCCTTAAAGGGTCTAATAACTTTCTCATCATGCGTGTGAACACACTGGGCGCATTGTTCAGCCCAAAAGGCATCACCTTAAATTCGTAATGGCCGCTCGGAGTACTGAAAGCGAGCATGGGTCGAACCTCAGGCTTCACAGGGATCTGATAATATCCCCGACTTAGATCAATTTTTGAAAAGAACTTAGCCTTATTTAATCTGGCAAACAGTTTATTTGTGTTTGGTAACGGCTCCACTTGGAATGTCGTACAACTGTTTAAATGCCTGTAATCAATACATAAGCGGTGCTCCCCGCTTGGCTTCCTCAACAAGACAACCCCGGCATTATAAGGAGAAGTCGAAGGAGTTATGATGTCATCATCCAGAAGCTTCTGGATTTCTGCTTCCAGGGCCTTCTCTTTCGAAAAGGGCACTGGATATATTTTTTTGCGAATGGGGTCTTGGGTATTCAGAGTCATATCAAACTCGACCAACCCTGTCCGTCCTGGACGATCGGTAAGAATATGTTGATGGGACTCCAACAAACGGATGACCAGTTCTGTTTCTTCAGTCGACAGATCAGGATTTATATGTACATCCTTATAGGTTTCCCCAGGTTGTAAAGGATACTCCCTATCCGCGTCTTCGCCCGATTCAGTTTCCATCGCGACCGCCATAGTCATGAGTGGGAGAGAAGTACCATCGGATCGTTCCTCATATTTTTTTAAGAGGTTAATGTGAAAGATTTTAGATTTCCCCCTGATCCGGATAGCATAATTGGTACGGGACACAACCCTTTCCACCGGGAAAGGCCCCTGCCAACCAATCTCGAGTTTATTGGAACCTACTGGAAGTAACAACAGAACCCGATCCCCCACCTTAAGATACCTATCTTTCGTCCTTCTATTGTAGTAGGCCGCGTGTCTCTTTCTGGCCGCTCTCAGATTCTGAGCTGCCAAAGCCCAACCCGTCTGGAGTTTCTTCTTTAACTCTTCGACATATTTATATGAGGATACAACTTCTTCAGAAGTTTCTTCCTCTGTCCAACATCTCAATAAGGCTTCTAAGGGACCCTTGATTGGCCTCCCGAATAGTAGAGTGGCTGGTGGCAACCCGGTCGACCCATGGGGAACCTCCCGATAGGCGAACAAGGCGGCTGAGATATACTCATCCCATCTGTCTGGTTTCTCTTGCGCCAGCTTCCGTAGCATGGTCATCAAGGTACCATTAAACCTCTCTACTTGCCCATTAGACTGAGGGTGGTACGGGCTTGTGTGAATGTGGTTAGTCTGGAAGATACGAAAGACTTCTTCCATCAGCTTACCACAGAACTGAGACCCATTGTCCGTTAGGATCTGGTTGGGAAATCCCAACCTAGTAAAGGTCTCCATCAGTGCATCAGCCACTCGCTTAGAGTCGATTGTGGCCAACGGTATCGCCTCGCCCCACATGGAACAGCAATCCACCATCGTGAGAATGTACTTATTCCTCTTCCTAGTCCGAGGAAGAGGACCAACAAGATCGATGGCAACTCTCTCGAAAGGAGAGTTCATAATGGGCATGTCTCCCAGGACTACCGGAGCTGTCCAGTGTTTTGGTGCCACACGCTGGCACTCTGGGCACGACTTGACGTACCTACGCACGTCTCCAGTCATCCCTGGCCAGTAGTAATGGCAGGAAATGCGCTGGAGAGTTGCCCCGACACCCATATGTCCACTGAATGAAATGGTGTGTCCCATATGAAGAAGCTGTTCCCGATAAGCCTTAGGAACTACCAGCTGTCCATGCTGGCGATCCTCCACTCCGGCTCTCCGGTACAGTAACCGATTCTTCATATAATACTGACCCCGTCTTGGTGGGTCAGAACTTTTGGGCAACTGGTTGAAGCAAGGTTGCAAAGTAGCATCCTGGCTTTGAGCAGCTCGTAACTCCCCAGGCAAGGGATTCACGATCAAGGCCGGCGTCTGCTCATCCTCCGATTGAGATCTGGTTTGCATCGCCCCTACGTACATGGGTTCGGTTGGAATCCCTAGAAAGACGTAGCGACAACCCAAGATCATTGGGAAGATAGGATCTAGCAGAACGGCTGCCTGTATAGTGCCGGTAACATATTTAGATTTGATGTCTACCTTCGCAATTGGAAGAGACATCGCTACCGCACTCTTTGTCGCCGTTTGAATCTCAATAGATTCCCCGGTTAGCTGCTCCGGGCTCACTAAGTGTGATGAAATTACAGCCTCAAACTGCAGACCGGTGTCATAGAGACACTCAACTGGTTGTCCGTTCACAAGTACCGTTTCTACTACTGGTGGTTTTTCTGAATCATTGTTCCCAAGATCCCTCCCTTCTACTTCCTTGTGAGACCCTTCCCCGGTTTCTACAAGACAAGCAGCATAGTGAGAGTCTTTCTGTTTACGTCGGCAATCAACCGTATTGTGTGTGGGAGATTTGCAATAGGCGCACCACTTTTCACTCCACTTTCTTTTAGGAGATCCAGGTGGACTCTTACCAGAGGGTTTCTTAATAGGAACTTTCTCGAAAGGATCCTCCTTCCTGGGGTGAGCTGTTTTAGGGTTCTTCTTCTTTCCAGACCAGGTGTCTGGTGGTCGGGGATTGGGTTGTGACAATTCCCCATTATCCCCATGAGCTAGCACATACCTTTCCGCCAATGTGTTGACTATGTCTAACCTTTCTGCCCCATTTTCAAGCAAGAAGGTTTGCAATGGCCTAGGCATCATCCTCTTCATTTGGTCCACGACCACTAATTCTTCCAAACTTTCATAGTCGTTAGCAAATCCAGCTAATGACATCCACTTCAAAAGGTAAGACTTCAGTCTGACACTGTAGGCTGCGAACATCTCTCCTGGCTCTCTCTTCGACTTTCTGAACTGCTGTCGGTATGTATGGGCTGTCATCTGGAACCTTTTCAATAATGCTTTTTCCAGAGCCTCATAGTCATTCTCCATACCAGGTGGCAACCTTGAGTAGACCTCGTACGCGGTCCCCCTCAGGCCCTGCGAGATTTTCAAGTTCCATTTCCCACGTTCCAGCCCCATAGCCAAAGCCATCGACTGGAATTTTTGAAGATACTGGTCGATCTTCTCTTTGTGTTCATCGAACGGGAGTAATGGGAACTTCATTGCCTGGTATGGACCGCCACTAGAAGTTGTTGATTCAGGGAGAACTGCGCCTCCAACTGCACCCTCGCTTTCCTTGGCCGTTTTAGCTTTCAGCTCCAACTCCCTCATACGAAACTCATGGTCTCTGACTGCCTGCTCGGCCTCCATCTTCCTAGCCTCCGCCTCAATTTTCTTGGCTTCGCGCACAGCCTGTCTGAAGTCTCTTTCCACTTCCTGCACATATTTCTGTAACTCCGCTCCATCATAGCCCATCTCACGCCCTGTAGCCTGTACGTCAGCGACATTAAACCCAGTTGATGCCATCTTAAACTCAGAGGGAAAGTATACAATTCTATATCAAAACTTTATCGATCAAATAACAATTGGATAGTTTATACGACCACAACACGTCATATGTCGGTCAGTCTGTGTCAGGCAGAGTACAGACAATAGCCAGGCACGGTAGGCAGAACCTATTGATAGTAGACAAGAATATCTGTCCCCTATCACTAAATCAGCCAGAACTCCACCAGGATTTCAAATATCACGGACGAGCCCCCAGAAATTGTAACAAGCTACGTGGAGGGTCCCAAGTAACTATGTAACAATATTTCAATGTTATTCTATTGCCCTGGCTGGGATAGGTTTTTGCTTGCCAACCCTCCTCCGTTCCCTGGACTCACTGTCACTCTGTCTTTCTACCTCGGGACCTAACCTCTAAGGTGTATTTCTGGCTGCCGCATAAATAACATGGCGATCGTCAGAATAACTTGAAAGTAATTTTATTAACCTAATCAAGAACAGCACAGGAAAACATCAAGGCAGATAAAACAGATAGTTCTAAACAGACACAACAAGGATAACGTTCAGGCATAGAGCCTCAGGTAGCTATCTTCATAGACGCAGCTTCATACACTGTCCGATCCGTCCACATACAGCTCACCGCGTGTGCAAGAATCTCCTTCCTTCCAGGTAATTGGTTGTACGTACAACAGCCTTCTGTAGAAGCAAACTTCCAAATTTCCATGGACCACAGTCTTTTTAGTAAACAAATGTTCTAGGGAAGTGGTATAATGTCAGGTAGGAAATAATGTCCTGGAGAATAGTTCTCATATAATAATGGATGTGTCTGAGTGATTGGCGGGGTCCAGCCAATAATACAAAAGGACTCAATCCAATCGTATCGAGATGACTGGTGATGTGTCAGTACAGCTGATGGTCATTCTTTCCAGGTCAGCAGTGGCTCTATCTCGTAGAGATCATATTCTTAAAGCAGGCATGGCCCAAACCTTGCCATGGCATAGTCATAAACATACTTTCTGCGTAGAGCCCTGTCGAGACCTTCAGCTCTGTTCATACTTCCAAAAAGAAGGACCCTTTTCATTCCACCAGTAGTAGACCTTTTAAAACTGTCTCAATCTTTAACTTGAACTCTTGACATTCGGCCGTGGATGGCCATCAGTAGAAACGGACATGAATCCTCCAGAAGCCGCACCAGTGCACATTTGACGCAAGGCGCTCCATCGGGTCTACCCGAAAGGAAAGACAAATATATACTCGCTCCATGTAAAGATTGTGGTATGAAGATAACCCAAAGAACCATCTTTCATGGAGATTTGAGCAAACAAGAGAACTGAGAGTTTCCGAAAGCCGTTTCCCCCTGTTTACCAAAAATAAAAGAATGCATAAGGACATGGGCCACTGGCGTTTCGCTACATCAAGTCTCCAAGTTATCACCTACCTCTGCTGAGTCGGTCGGGTGGCTGAAGGCCAAACTGGTAGATTTAGAACACCAGTATCGCACAACACCCTCTAAACAGACGTGTCCGCTGACCAACGAACACCTTACTGCCTTAAAAGCGTTAAAGGCTAACAAAACCCTCGTCATACTGAAACCTGACAAAGGGAGCGGTACAGTACTGATGGACATGTCAGATTACCAGAGAAAAATGGATGTAATATTGTCAGATGAATCCAAATTCAGGATAGATCAAAAAGTAAACAAGTCGGAGGACCTGGATGCTATAATGAGGAAAGAGATCCAGTCACTTGTGAATGCGGGACTCATCAGTGAGGCCACTGCAAAAACGCTCACACCACGTGGCTCGCACACTCCTCAGATGTACGGTCTACCCAAACTTCACAAGCCCGGCATCCCGCTAAGACCTATCCTGTCCATGGTTAACTCTGCACAACACCGAATGGCGAGATGGTTAGCCGAAATGTTAAAGCCAGTACGACAGTCCTTCGATCCAAAAATACTCAGAGATACATTCCAACTGGTGGAATTATTGGATACTATGGACATAAATAACAAACACATGGCATCCATGGATATAGCCTCCCTATTCACTAACGTTCCATTAGAGGAGACAGTGAAAATAATAAGGGAACGCATTGAAGACAAACAACTAAAATTAGGCATACCAACACCTATTCTGGAGAGGCTACTACTACTATGTACCGCCAACATCCAATTCAATTTTCTAACTAAGTCATACCGCCAAATTGACGGAGTGGCCATGGGGAGTCCTCTTGGTCCTATTCTAGCGGACATCTTCATGGCACACTTAGAAGAAAAGAGATCCTCAGACATCAACAACTTGGCCTTTTACCGGCGTTATGTGGACGATATACTAATTATCACCACAGACGAGCTACAAGCAACATCGTTTCAGGCCACAATGAACAAGACGCATAAAAACATCTCTCTATCTATGGAACACGAACACAACGAAGCGTTACCGTTCCTAGATATTCTAATGAGACGTAGAGCAGACGGCACAATTCAAAGATCGGTGTACCGCAAAGAAACATGGACTGGCCAATACCTAAATTTTCAGAGCTTCACACCTGTCCAGTACAAACGGGGCTTAGTACGGACCTTGTTTGACCGTGCTAGAAAGATATGCACCCAGGACACACTGACAGAGGAATTTGAAACTCTGAAGAATGTCTTAAACCTGAATGGGTACTCCACAGGATTTATAAAGCGCCATTGCCAACAGCCCAAACCAAAAGCAGACGTAACTACAGTCCCTAAACTCAAGGTATTCATCCAGCTAACCTTTCGAGGGGATGACGTAATGCAACGTCTACAAGACCGGCTTACTACAGCAGTAGGTCGAACATTCTGTGCGGCAACTCCAGTCATTAGATGTAAAACCGTACCCATTCCTACACCAACAGTCAAAGAGCCTGTTCCTCTGTACGCCACAAACAATTGTATTTACCAATTCACATGTAGATGCCAGGCCGTTTACATTGGTCGAACGGAGAGACAGCTTAACAAACGGGTGTCAGAACACATACCTCAATGGGTCAACAAGATACAACACACAGGAGTGGCTAGCCGCGAGGAGCCGACACACCGGAAGCTCCCGGCGTCTTCAATCGGCAGACACATTGTCGCCAGTGGTCACGTTGTGTCCAGAGACACTGCATTTCGCGTGTTGTTCAGAACACAAAATACTCGCTTGTTAAAATTTGCAGAAGCAATTATGATCTATCAACGCAAGCCAGAATTGTGTAAACAGAAAGACATGTTAGTCAGCTTAAAATTACCGTGGTAGATAAGTGACATTACTGTGCGAAATTGTGTATATTTCAACTTGAAGGATTTATCTAGTTAATTTCACGTAAGTTGTGTGATTTCTGCAGTATGTACCTGACGAGATGCAGCGAAATATGCCAGGCAATAAATCGTGCAATCTATTGTTTGTGTCTTCGTTATTCACATTAAACATTAGTTTTAATGGTGAAATGGAGTTCGTGGTGAAATGGAGTTCGGACCGTGCAACGGAGTTCGTGCACGCGCGTCCGGTCTTCTTTCGGCGTATCATCGGCGCCCGGTGGCGATAGTTAAGCCTAACATGACGGCCAGACGACCAGCTAGGACACAACGTGGTAAGAGGGCGGGCGCGCGCAGAAGGCGCTTAAAATGTGACAGATTGGGTATCGGAAATGTTCGAGTACTGTACTGGAACTGTGCATCATTTAGTCAACGCCGACCCATTCTTGAAAAACTTCTCTACGGAAACGATATTGTAGTCTTGCAAGAAACACACCTCACCGACGGAACAGTCAATGTGGCGGGATTTCAGGGTTTCCTTAACAGGCGGCACCTCGGACAGGCCATTCTGGTCCGCGACAACATACTCGTGTCTGAGATCGATATGTCCGCCTGGAACAGCGATGCCATGCAAGTGCAGGCATTAAGAATAATGACACCAGTGCAGCTTGTAATCGTTAACGTCTATGCGCGAAATGGGAAGGTCGACGTGCGACAATGGCAGAGTTTGTTCGATATGGATGAAAGGCATATCATCTACTGCGGGGACTTCAATGCCAGAGGCAGTCAATGGGGGAATTGCATCACCAATAGACAGGGAGAAGATTTGGAGGACGCCCTGGCATCTGCTGCCCTAATCTGTCTAAATGATGGGAAGGTCACTAGAATAGCCACTCGACCAGGCGACTCTGACAGCATCATTGACTTGGCTCTGGTGACGCCCACCTCGCACCAAGGTGCCGGTGGGGCACACTGGGATACCACGATAGTGACCACTACCCTTGTGTCATCCTGATCAAGAAAGACGGGGCCATGAGTCAAAGAAACAAGACCAATGCCTCCCCGTACGTCACCACTGGTCAAGACGCCATAAGCAAGATCAGAAGAAGGAAACTAACTTCCTCCCGTAGGAGACAAGAAAGATGGCTGCAGCCACCATGGTGGAATGGAGAGGTCGAGAAGGTGTGGCTGGGAAAGAGGCAGGCTGTCAAAGACTGGCAAAAGGCCAGAAAGGCTAACATGCCACAGGTTGAATTGGCGAACCTGAAGACTGAGGTCGTTAGGACGACGACTTTATTCAAATCCTGCGCCAAACAGGCCAAGGCCGACAAATGGGACGAGTTCTGCAGGAAGGTGTGCTCCGAGCAATCTCTTACGACATTCTGGCGCCTCCATAAGAGCATGAACGGTGCTGCACAACGTAGGGGTATTCCAGACTTTCAAAGCACAGACCTCGCATGGAAAAAGTCGGATGCGGATAAAGGTAAGGCCCTTCTTGCACGCTACATAGAACAGACTGACCAGAAAGACGAGCCCGCCAGACAGAGGACCACAACAACACTCTCTCAGTTGTGCGAGGGGGTTGGAACAGACGAAGAATGGACGATCACAGTTGACATATTGCGTGCGATGCTCAAGAAATCACCTAACACCGCCCCCAGGCCCAGACGGCATCCGATATGGTGACCTAATGGTGATATCAGATGATGACATGGAAGAACTGGCCAGAGAATTCAACACCAGTATCCAGAGGGGTCAGGTCAAAGAAGAATGGCTACACAGCTACCTGCTGCCGCTGCCAAAACCGAACAAAGACCACTCCAAGATAAGCGGCTACAGAATCATTACGATGCAGAATACTGTTGGCAAGCTACTGGAGAAAATTGTAGCACACAGACTTGCTTGGGACTTGGAACAGCTCGGCTGCTTCCCGCCCACACTTGGAGGATACAGACGCAACAAAGAGTCATGGCTGAATGCGGCGGTCTTTGCTCAAGATGTTTACGAAGGATTTCAGGTCAGAGAAGAGACATGTGCGGCCGCCATAGACTTAGAGGACGCATATAACAGAGTATCTTTCGAGCACTTGATGCAAACCCTCCTCAGACTGAAAGTGCACCCTCACCTTGTACGATGGATAGCTGCAGTTCTACTCCAAAGGAAGGTGGTGCTAAGATGCGGGAGTTGGTCTTCTGAGCCGATAACGATATGTCCAGGATTGCCGCAGGGTTCACCACTGTCACCAGTACTATTCAACGTGTATACGGTGCCGATCACTGAACAACAGTTGGGTGGGAGGGGTAGGACTCTATCATTCGTTGACGACATCCTCGTGTATCGACAGGGTCGAGATAGACAGGCGGTTGCCAACTATATGCAGGGCGAACTAGATCGAATTTCCTCATGGTGTGCTGATGCCGATGCCCTTGTCAACCCTGCAAAGGCAACGGTTACATGGTTCTCACTAAACAACCATATTGTGAAAACAGACCTGCCGGCAGTAAGAATGGATGGGAGCATTCTGAGTAGAACCCAGTCAATGACATATCTTGGCGTGAGGCTTGATCGTAGCCTGTCCTTCAGAGATCATGTCGATTATGTCATAACGAAGGCTCGAAAAGGTTTGGCAGCAATGAGAGTCATGGCGAGTGCCAATATCGAGCAAAGACTGCTATTACTTCTGTTCCAAGGACTTGTGCTTTCACGCATCGGGTATGCCCTGGCCATCCTCACTGTCAGCCCTACACAGATTGGAAGACTTGAAAAGGTACAAAACGAAGCCATGCGCATCATTTTGGGCTGCACGAGAGACACCAGCTGTGTAGCAATGAGATACCTCCTTGACTTCCCGACAATGGAACACAGGATCAAGATCTGGAGAGCTCGTGCATACTTAAAAATAAGTGCAGATGAGCAGCACCCTCTGCATGACGCTGTATTCAGAGAAAAGGGTGACAGGCTAAAGAGGGGCAAATCATGGATGGGTCGGGCGGAAGATGTCGTCGGACAGGTCTGCAGTCTTACCAGTATCAACCCCGGCAAGGAATGGGTGCCGGTGCCTCCAGCTTTTAAGTGTACCTTCTCCTGCATTATCACACTCGACAGACGGTGCAGAGAGCAGAATCCTGCCGCTGTCAATGCAGAGGTTAACGCGCTCATCTATGATCACTCAGATAGCCCCGAAGTGCTCATCTATACAGATGGATCTGTTGTAAAGCAGCAGAGAAGTGCGTGGGCATTTACAGCCCGCTCAGCGGGCCGAACCGTTCAAGAATCCAGTGGTGCCCACTCCATGACCACGAGCAGCATGACGATGGAGGTGATGGCAGTTACACAGGCTTTCATATGGCTGGAATCACAGCATTATACCAACGTGTGTGTACTAAGTGATTCAATGAGCATGATTCAGAAGGTCGAAGCTGGATCTGTACGTAGACAGTGGACTGAGTCGCTGCGGAAGTCTGTTGTCCGCAAAGTCACCTTCATCTTCGTCCCGGGACATGCGGGAGTCGAGGGAAATGAACGAGCTGATAAATTAGCTGTCTCTGCACCCCCTGTAGATGGCCAGCCCATGGATCGTGCCGATGTTATTAACGCCCTTAAAGATATGGCGAGAACAGAGGATTTTGACGCCAGTGATTCCACATCGCTTTCCAGGATGAAAGACCTGGGAGTAAGAATCGGCACAGCCAGACGCGAGAGGTACATCGGGAAAACAAAGCGCCTCGTCAACCAACACAGAACTGGCACTATTAGCCACCGGACGCTGATGCATATGCTGGGGGGAGGATCTGAGCACCTATGGACATGTCCGGAGTGCAACGAAGATACCCCAACTGATAACTAACTAACTAACTAACTAACTAGTTTTAATGAAATCACAACGTTGTTTCTAATTGATTTCAATGACAATCAGTTCGGGGCAGTTGGGTGGCATTGGTAATATTACTTGCTGTCATAGGCCATAGGTTTATGACACTAGGAAGTATTATTATATCATCAAATGACAAATTAGAAGACGAGATCGAAAATAAGACAAACCAACTCATTGGACAAATGGTACCAATACTAAAGAACAAACATGTGTCAATAACTATTAAGAAAGCACTGTACAACTCAATTATCTTACCAACTCTATGCTACCAATGCCAGACTTAGACAATGACAGAAAAAGAGAAAAGAAAATCACAACATAAATGATGGCACTCTTCCGAATAACGGTCCTAAATGGGACACAACTCTGTAATGTAAAAAGTATCCATTACAGGGCCTCATTAGTTGATGTTGTCGATCACTTCCGGTTCAATGTGACATAGACTGCTAGACCGATGGATGGATACAATAAATGTTTCCTGGGCCCGGATGGCCCTGACTGTCGTCGGAGTGTATATCTATTTCCACATATAACTGATAGGTATACACTCCTACGACTGTGAGGGTCCTCCGGGCCCAAAACATTTATTGCATCCATCGATAGGTCTATCCGTCCACGTCACACTGAACCGGAAGTTATCGACAACACATTCAGTGCTCGTTCCGATATGTACAATATTTTTCCACAAAGAACATGCTTTCGGATAGTATTTATAACTTTTGTGCCACAATTTCCACATATAACTGTGAAATATTATTGGTACCTAATTCCATTTTCTCAGTTCTATATTTTAGTTCGTAGTGTTTACTATTTGTTTTATTATATCACCAAATGAGGCTCCGTAAGGGATCCTTTTTACATTACAGGGTTATGTCCCCAGTTAGAACCGTTATTCGGAAGAGTGCCATGCAGTGTTACCACTTTTCGCAATAAAGTTAGTGCTTTTTCAAGTCATTTAGTGCTAAAAGTTTGCATTTAGCGCGGCCCTGCTAATTTGGTGCTTCACAATTTATTTTGGTGCTTTTTAGTGCTTTTTTGGGTGGGTAAAAATTACTTTAAAAAATCATTTTGTGACAGACACTAAATAGACGAATTTGAACTGAAGCGAGGGAGTAAAACAGTCTTAGTACATTACCGTGCTACATTCAAGTAATTTAACTCCCTTTAATACGATTGCCGGTCTCTCTGGCTGAGGGGTTACACAACTTTCTCCGTAATCTCGTTTATCCACGCAGGGTCTCGCAGCGGGGCGAGAATTGGAAGCGGTTTGACCCGCGCTCGTGACTTGCGGGATAATGAGCCGGCCTCTCAGAAAGCAATGGCAAACTACTGAGCGTAATCTTGCCAAGAAATCAACATACAGCTGAAAGATGGTGATGTTGACAGCAATGTCCTGTAAAGGATAAGCAAAACATTTTAATATGATTTCGTTGAGGTGAGTGACTGCAACGTGCAGGCAATATGCAATGCGTTAAAATATTGTTTAAACAAGAATGGACTTGAGTTGCAAAGATTAGTTGCATTCGGTACTGACAATGCATCTGTCATGACAGGTGTAAACAATGGGCAATGGGGAGCGTTTTGTGTGATATTCACTGGCACAGGAACGGAGCATAATGGGGACGACCCGTTGCTGTGAAGTTGGAACTGCGACTAACTAACTAACTAACTAACTAACTAACTAACTAACTAACTAACTAACTAACTAACTAACTAATGCATCTGTCATGACAGGTGTAAACAATGGAGGGAAGATACTCGCCAGAATTCTTCTCAATCGCCTCACGGCCCATATCGATCAAGGTCTTCTTCCTGAGAGTTAATGTGGATTCAGAAAAGAACGTGGAACCTTTGACATGATTTTGCAAAAGCAATGTCAGGAACAGAACTGCGAAATGTTCTCCACTTTCATTGAACTTACCAAGGCTTTTGATACAGTCAGCAGAGAAGGACTGTGGAGGATTATGGCAAAATATGACTGTCCACGAAAGTTTGTCCAAATAGTGCGGCTATTTCATGATGGCATGCAGACAAGAGTACAGGAAAATGGTGAACTGTCTGAGCCCTTTCCTGTCACCAATGGAGTGAAGCAAGGATGTGTCCTGGCACCAATTCTGTTCAGCCTCATGTTTTCAGCTATTTTGACGAATGCCTTCGAGAACAACGACATTGGAATAGACACCAACTACCGCATGGATGGAAAGTTATTCAATCTCAGAAGGCTGAAAGGTAAAACCAAAATTAACAGCGACACCGTCAGAGAGCTCCTGTTTGCTGATGATTGCGCTCTATACGCCAACTCAGAGGCGGACATGCAACATAATGTTTTAGCTTTCTCACATGCCTGTGCCAACTTTGGGCTCAATATCAATTTAGAGAAGACTGTAGTTATGTACCAGCCAGCTCCAGGGAATAATCACACTGTGCCAAATATTAAAGTGAATAGTCATAGTCAAAGTGTTGTGGAAAATTCACCTATCTTGGCAGCACTGTGTCACAAGCTGCCACAATTGATGACGAAGTGAATGCAAGAATCGCCAAGACCAGCGCGGCCTTTGGCAGACTGTAAAAGAATGTATGGGACAGAAATGGAATAAGCCTGCAAACAAAGCTGAAAGTCAACAAAGCAGTTGTATTATCCACACTGCTATATGCTTGTGAAACCTGGACTGTTTATCAGCGATACGCTAGGAAATAAACCACTTCCACACAGTCTGCCTTAGGAAGTTACTGAAGATTAAATTGAAGACAAGATCCCAGACACTGAAGTCCTAGAAAGAGCGTCCATGCCCAGTATCCACACGCTACTAATGAAGAATCAGATTCGCTGGGCTGGTCACTTGACTCGCATGCCAGATCACAGGTTCCCTAAACGTATTTTTTACAGCGAGTTGCGTTGTGGTAAACGCCCCCAAGGCGGCCAGAGGAAACGCTTTAAAGACACTCTGAAAATCTCACTGAATGCTTTTGGAATTCATCATGACACCTGGGAAACTGAAGCACTGAAGCCAGAGACCGAAATTCGTGGCGTGCATCATTACGCAAAGGTGCAGTCACTTGTGAGGCAACCAGGACTGCAAGAGCTGTGAAGAAAAGACAGAACAGAAAAACCACTGCAGCTAATCCTCCTCCAGAAACGTCAAGCATTCTTTGTCCACATTGTTAAAGAACATTTCGAGCCAAAATAGGCCTTATCAGCTATCTTAGAACTCACGGCTCCATACTTTCAACCCCACTGGATGAAATGAATGGTCATCATCATTCTTGATGGACAAACAACAAACAATGGAGTATATACAAAATTAAAATCCGTAGTTCCTTATCTGGTATTTGTTAGGTGTGTATGTCATTGCCATCAGCTGGCAGTGTCACAGACTGCAGCTGCTTGTCTGCCCAGGAACATAGAGTTCATGATTAGAGAAACATATAACTGACTTTGACTACTTCTCTACAATCTGGGACGGTTGTTCTAATTTAAACACCAAGCGACTTTACTCACTCCAGAAACGGGCCATGAGTCTAATTTATAGCAAACATTTATCTGACAATCCTAGCCTGTATAAACGCCTTCAGTTACTACCACTCCACAAACGCCTGTTTTTCAATAAAGCTAAACTAATTCACAAAATCCTGCATCGGAATGCCCCAAATTACCTTTGGCCATTGTTTAAATATAATGCTAGACACAGTAAACGTTTAAATATATTACACATTCCGAAGCCTAGGATTGACTTATACAAAACAAGCTTAACGTACTCTGCAGCTCAGCTGTGGAACAATCTTCCACAAGAAATCAAAGACATCACCAATCCCTATTCATATAATCGCAAATTATTCGAACACTATCTCAGTACGGATTACCTTCCCCCTTAATAATAGATATAATAATAATAATAACAAAACCCTAATATAGCAGCCAGTCCCCTTTTGGTAGGCCAGTATATTCCACATGGCTAATAACAAGTGTCAGACCATTATCTAATATTACTGAGTCGTGTAGTTTTGATGTTCGCATTTTGCCCATGCCTTTATAATGCATATCTTTTATATTGTTGCTGTTCTCTGTAAGCCTTGAATGATGTGTGAATGAAATAATGTATGAAAGAGAGTGATAGAAGGGCAGAATGTTAGACGGGCCTGCGTGCCCAATTCTTAACCCTTTGAAAATAAAGTTTGTTCGTTCGTTCGTTCGTTCATTGTCAGAATATTGCAGCAGTGGGTCGAGCTCAGAACTCATTTTGATATAGCAAGACTCAACGAGCGCTGTTATACAGCAGACTTTCTACATTCTATGTTTAGCGACGTGAAAAACTATTTGTATCTCATAATTCTCAAGCATATTCTCGGAGAAGTTCAAAGTGTGAATAAGAAATTCGAAGCAGATATACAGGATCCAACAAAACTACTCAGCGATCTTGTCCAACTCACTGATTCTATTAGTTCAAAGACTGCTATTCCTGTGGAAAAAAATAATTGAAAGTAATGCTATTCAAGATTATTTAGATCCTAATCCCAATCTAGGTTATGAGTTTGAGAAAAAAATAGCAGACTACCAGTTTCCTGATGAGAAAGAAATTCGTGGAAGGTGCTTGCAGTTTTTAACACAGCTTTTGACACAGCTGCGTTTACTTATGCCCGATATCGTTCGAGTGTTGCTGTCCATGCCATGTCTTAGTGGAAGTGAATGTCTACAGCCAATGAAGCCCTTTATATTGGATCTTGCAAAAATGTTTGTAGAAGATGCAGCTACTCTCACCCGTATCGATTTCCAGTGTAGAAAACTTCATCATATGCAGTGACGAGGGGATCTGGCCGACGCTCCGCGCTCGGAGGAAAGGCGAGACGGACATATAATCAGAATGCTACTGGAACTATTAGTGTTGGAACTCTTCGCTGGCTGCTGAGGATGGGGACGGAGCGCTTATGGGAATGTCCCGAATGCTGTGATGTCGGTTCCTAAATCAATCAATCAATCAATCAATCAATCAATCAATCATATGCAGTGGACACAGACCTCTGACACACTTGGACTGTGGGCAGAAATAGCCTCATGCAGGGGTGCCACCGGTGAAAATCCTTTCCAAGATCTTGCAGATTTATCTTTAACTGTGCTAATTTTACATCATTCTAATGCAGGCGAGGAGCGTATTTTGAATCAGATGTGAGTTATAAAATCAAAATTGCGGAACAAATTGAGCATCAAGAGTTTGAAATCCGTTTTTACCATTAGATATGGAATGAAGAGATATGACAAATGCTGTCATGATTATAAACTACCCAAGGATATTCTACGAAAAATTGGATCACAGGAGGCATATACACGTTTCTTTCAATCATCACCATCATCATCGCAGGAGCAAACATATCAGGAAATAGCCACAGAAACTGAAGAGGAGTTGTCTGACTGGGATTTGGCAGATCTGGAATAAACTTAATTCCAATATTTAGTGATAATAATAAATTATAATGTGCTACTTTATAACATTTTGAATGAATACCACCAATGCTTGTTTTAGTGCTTTCCCAAAGAAATATTATTGCAATTTAGTGCTTTTTTGGCTTGAGAGTAGTTATGATTGGGATTTGGCGGATCTGGAATAAACTTCATTGTAATATGAAGTGATAATAATAAATTATATTGTGCTACCTTGTTACATTTGTAATAAAAACAGTTGGTGCTTTTTTGTGCTTTCCAAAAAAATTTAGGTGCTTTTTGGTGCTTGTTTGGGGGGGGGGGGGTCGATTTTGGTGCTTTTTCATCAAAGGGAGATGGCATCACTGGTGCCATGAGCTAAATGAGATTCCGGGGAAAACGGGCTTCCGGTCCAATATGGCTGACAGGTCGGAGATACGATAAGGTCTGTGTGTGATTTTACTTCTGGAGAAGGTTTGCTTACGCATATTTCCTCATTTTGGACTTTTATTACGTAATTTCATCAACAAGCTACTGAATTGAATATTTGGTTCGAAAATGAGACGTGGATATAATGTAAAATACTTCTATTTGCAAAGTAAACATTCTCTTGTTAAGGTCAAGGAGAGACCCATGAAGGAATTCGAAAGTAACATGTTCACAATATTTATGTATTCGGGAATGATGAGTTTTGATTCAGCAGTACAGGAAAAAACAACAAAACAACAACAACAACAACAAAAAAACAGAATTGTGGAGGCAATTATTTAAACGAAGTGTTTATGAACTAACGTTTGTGAATAATATAGGAGACATTATTAATGTTTGTAGAACTCGGTAGTGGATAGTATCTACACCTGTCACGCGGGAAACTAGGGTTCAACTCCCCGCCGGACATCTTTTTTAAATTTAAAAAAAATTTTAAATAAAAATAACGTTAACCATTACGAACTAAAGCTCTGAAAAAAATTTGGTGGAACTGTGGTAAAGCTGTGAAAATGTAAACAATATAAAATTACATATAGTAATGCAGCTTTACATAACAGAATTACACATGAGGACGTTGAGAACACATACAGGACGTTGCGGCGACTAGCCTTCATCAGCAAACAAATACATACACAAAACACAACATATGGTCACGGAGAAGACCCTCCGGGAACTACATTAAGAAGTTACGACGAACTAACACTCGAAGCTTGTGAATAAAGTGTGCACTATCTGGGAAGCTGCCGGGGGGAAGAGGGGTGCAACCCCCAGGCAGCGACGGAGTGATCGAGTGTCGGAATCGATGGATCCAATAGATGTCTTTGTTTAATGTGGATTGTATTTGCCAAATAAAATATCAGTGTGCGTAGTGTGTGTCCTTGTCGACAAATATCGTCTTAGTGAGGTTTAAAGAAAAAGAACTTGCAAAAAAAAAAAAAAAAATGACTGACAAGAAGAGAGAATAATAGTCTTCTGAAGCCAATCGACCGCGGTAGTAAACGTCACGTGACCAGCCGTTTGTGAATAATGTACTAGACATTACTAACAAACGGTTGTTAATAAAGTCTCCCTTATTTAAATGATGTGTTTCTTCTTTGAATATTTTTGATTTTTTATACCACCGATTCTTGTAAATACGTCATCACGTATAATTAACTTTCCATCCATCCATCATGTGCCATGCCGATAAGCGTGGGCGGTCATGTTCTGCCATGTCACTTGATCACCAGAGTCGTGGATCAGGTCTGTGTTCCTGTCTCGACCATGCCACGTGGCCAAGCCATCCAAGTATTTACTGCTCGGTCTTCCCCTTGGTCTCTTCCCTTCGATCTTGCCAGTCGTCACCAAGTTCTTCAATTCATTTCTTCTCATAACATGCCGCAAAAATTTTGACTGTCTACGTCTAATGACTCTAATCAGTTTACGATCTTCATTTGTTTCTTGAAGGACTAGTTCATTGGTTTTTCTGTCTGTCCATCGTATTCTTTGCATTTTCCTCAGAAATCACATTTCCGCAGCCATCAGCTGTTTTTCAGCTTGACAGCTTATTGTCCACGCTTCACATCCATACAAAAGTATCTATCTAGGAAACATCCAGATAGGAAAATGACTGCTGATTCGATCAGAGATGAATTGGGTGTTTCGTGGGGACTGGTGTGTTGACATTCTGGCGGCGGCATTATGCACAGTGTATCTGTGCGGGCTGTTGTTTGTCGAGACTCCTGTCTTTTCCACTTTTCACATTGGGCAGTGGGGAGCATTTTGTGTGATATTCACTGGCACAGGAACGGAGCATAATGGGGACGACCCGTTGCTGTGAAGTTGGAACTGCGACTGACTATCTAACTAACTAACTAATTAACAAAAGTATAGGTTCTATGAGGCACTTCAACACTCTTTTTCTCGTTTCAGTTGATATCTTTTTATTGGTCAGTATGTTTTTCATCTTGCAAAAGGCTACCTTCGCAATAGCAATTCTTGTTCTAATCTCTTAAAGGCATCTCCCATCAGATGTAATGACTGTGCCGAGGCAACTGTATCGATTCACTTGCTTAAGAATATGCCCATTTCCTCGTATATCACATTGTGGTATTTCCTTCTTCCCAGTCACGACCATAATCTGTGTCTTTTTAATATTCAGTTCTAACCCAAGTTGTTCACTGTGTACAACAACCGCATCTACTCAATTTTGCAGGTCCTGTTCATTGTCTGCAACCAAGACTGTATCATCTGCATATCTAATGTTATTGATGTATCGTCCCTCAATGTTGATTCCTTCCATATCTTCTATATTTCTGAAAATATTTTCACTGTACAGGGCAATAAGATATGGAGACATTACACCCCTTGTCTTACACCTCTTTTAATAGGCTGATATTGACCTACATTGTTATCAATTCTGATGGCAGCTTGTTGTTTCCAATGTATGTTTTTTACAAGTCTAAGGTATTTTCCATCAATTTGTAGATCTTCAAGCATCCTTATCATGTCGGCATGTCTCACTTTATCGAAAGCATTTGTGTAGTAAATAAAGCAATTAACTTTACTTCTAGAGTAATCTCTAACTCGATGACTATGGCTTTTGCGCATTAGCAGTGACGTCATTGTTTTGGTTGTTAGTTAGTTAGTTAGTTAGTTAGTCGCAGTTCCAACTTCACAGCAACGGGTCGTCCCCATTATGCTCCTTTCCTGTGCCAGTGAATATCACACAAAATGCTCCCCACTGCCCAATGTGAAAAGTGGAAAAGACAGGAGTCTCGACAAACAACAGCCCGCACAGATACACTGTGCATAATGCCGCCACCAGAATGTCAACACAATAGTCCCTCACAAAACACCCAGTTCATTTCTGATGGAATCGGCAGTCATTTTCCCATCTGGATGTTTCCTAGATGTTCACCCACACAGTCCACGAAATACAGTTCATCGTCGATGGTAGTGGCAGTCAACCAGAAGCCCAGCAGCCACGCATTTCTGCATAAGGCAAAAACTGGTCAGCTCTGGGACATAGCCATCTGCCATCGCGGATGCGATGGTAGACATGCGTGGTAGGCTACTGTGTTTTGGTTGTATTTATAGATATCAAACATCCGAAAGAACAGCTGTATTATGTGGACTTTGGTGATAATCAAATCAAGGACTCCGACCACCACCATAAATTGTAAGCAACGCCATTCTTCTATAACAGAACATAACAAGATAAAATTCGTATAAAATACAAGCCAAAGTCAATTTATATTTCAACCAGATTCAGAAGATCGTGTGTATTGTAAGACCACAGTCTGCTCTAGCAATGGAAAGGTGCTGAAGGCGGAGGCAGCGAGTCAGGAGGCGCACCACAGAAATCAGGATGCCAGGCAATTACGCCATGAAATATATCGACTACTGTTAAATGTTATGGTGCTCGCCCTGCTTTGTCCCCCAGGCAGGTGCAGTGCCGGGCCCTTTGCCTCGAAATGGTCTAACCACAGCTACTGGAGGTCCTTCTCAGATGTCCTGTGGAGCCAGAGTACCTGAGAATAGAGCGCCTGGCAATAAAAAAAAACTTAAAATAATGCACTGGAATGCGAAGGAAGTAAAAAAAATAAGAACTAGAAAACATCTTGGACCAAGAAAATGTAAGCATGTGTTGCTTGCAAGAAACTCACCTCAACGAAAATATAGCCTTCAAAATCAGAGGTAACCAGTGTTACCGATCTGACCGAAAGGACAGGCGAAATGGTGGGATACTGACTCTTATGCTGCTGTTGTTGCCCAGGACGCTCGACGAGGACGCGTCAATAGGTCTTGACCAGTATATAACCCGGCTCTGGTGCCTTGGAAACACCTCTGCGTCTCACTGACTCTTATTAAAAACTAGCTGATCCGGCCCGGCTTCGCCCATGCCCTGGAGGGGATCTATCTATCTATCAGTCTGTCTGTCTGCTTGTTTGTCTGTCTGTCTGGCTGACCCGGCCCGGCTTCACCCAGTCCCTGGTGGGGAGCATCTCATTTAATTCATATAAGTAGTCATATAAGCTCTCCCGTTCCCGACTATCTGTCTGTCTGTCTATCTGTCTGTCTGTCTGTTTGACCGGGCCCGGCTTCACCCAGTCCCTGGTGGGGAGCATCTCATTTAATTCATATACGTAGTCATATAAGCTCTCCCGTTCCCGACTATCTGTTTGTCTGTCTATCTGTCTGTCCCGGCCCGGCTTCACCCAGTCCCTGGTGGGGAGCATCTAATTTAATTCATATACGTAGTCATATAAGCTCTCCCGTTCCCGACTGTCTGTCTGTCTATCTGTCTGTCTGACCCGGCCCGGCTTCACCCAGTCCCTGGTTGGGAGCATGTCATTTAATTCATATAAGTAGTCAAATAAGCTTCCGTTCCCGACTATCTGTCTATCTATCTGACCCGGCGTGGTTTCGCCCAGCTCCTGGCGCACAGTAACTTAAAAGAATGTCCTTCCACACACCATTCAATGAAAACTGTAGAAAAAGATGGGTTACAATGTTATGCATTATGCATTATTTTTATGAAAACTTTGAAAATGCCTTAAAGATTGTATCATTATTTATTATAACTCATATGCCTGAAAATAACTATAGACAAAGAGTTTAACAATAGTGCAAGTAAGTCCAACAATATGACTATAAAGTATATAGAAATGTTATTAAAAGTTATGCCCCTTGAAATAACTTTTCTAGAGTGAAGTCCCCCTGCTATATAGACATTATATAATGAAAATGGAAAAGTAAATGTTATTAAATAAGTAGAAGATTTTACACTAAGAAACTATTATAGTCGCTTGCACAGGAATGAAAGGAAGACGTGTAGAAATTTCATCTCAATCGGATGTACCGTTATCGAACGCATCCAATACATAAATCCCCACAAACACACAAAGCCACATACACTCTGTTTTATAGATATAGATAACATCACTGCTTCCCAAACTGAAGTTTACATGGAAGGGGCTGAGTATCAGACACTTAAACTTAAGACAGGAAATACAGACCTACATCTAATCAATTACTACTGTCCAAGTGACCGACCTCAGGCACTGGACACACTAACATAACCAAAAAAAAAAAAAAAAAAAAATGATTGTGTGTGGCGATTTCAACAGCCACTCGCAGAGCTGGGGCTATGACAACATGGACCAGAGAGGAGAAAGACTGGAAGACTGGCAGGATGAGAATAGATTCATCTTGATTAACAAGCCATCTGACCCACATACCTTCTATTCGAGATCATGGCACACTATAACTACACCTGACTTGGATTTTCATTCACAAGACCTGGAGTGGAACATTAAGCGAATTTTTGGGAAACAGCTTGGTGGCAGTGACCATCGGCCAATCTTTCTAACTGTAGAAAATGAGCTTGTAAGTGAAAGCAGCACCCTCTCGAGGTGAAACTACAAGAAAGCAGAATGGGCAATGTACAAGCATCACGCAAGCATATTGGTTAGAAACCTGAACACTGAGAAAGACATAAATAAAGTAGTTGAAGAGTTTGGGAAATGTATACTACAGGCAGCACGAGAAACAGTACCAAGAGGAGCCCGTAAACATTACCCTACTGGAGTAGTGAACTGGAACCAGTGCATAATGATGTGGAAGTGTGTAGAAAGCAAGCAGAAGCCAAACCCAGCCAAGAGGACCACAATAAATACCAGCACGCAAAAGCCAAATTTCAAAGAGCCAATTTGCAGGCTAGACGGAAAAGCTGGAATGAGAAAACAAGAGTCTCTGAACTTTGAAAGAGACACAAGGAAATTGTGGAAGCTAATAAAACAACTTAACGATGAGGGAACAGGGAGAAACTCAAAAATTGCACTACATAAAGACGGAAACATCTTAACAGGAAAGCAAGCAGCTGACCGTTTTGCGGACTCATTCGCACAAGATAACAATATCAAAATCAGTCCAGAGAAACAACAAGAGATTAGAGAGAAATGGCAACATACAGGACAGAATGAAACAGTATATGTGATGTTCTGGAGGCACCTATCACAATCAGCGAACTGGAGCTAACCATAACAAAACTGAAAATGAAAATGTCACCAGGAGCTGATGGTATCTCCAATGAAATGATCAGGAACCTAGAAACAGAGGCCAAAGCAAAGCTGTTGCTGATCTTCAATAACAGCTGGACCCTAGGCAGTGTTCCACAAGCCTGGCGAGAAGTAATCATGACTCCCCTCCTGAAATAAGGGAAAGATAGTTCCATTGCCTCCAGCTACAGACCAATTAGCCTCACCAGCTGTCTCTGCAAAAGAATGGTCATGTCTATCATACACGTGAAGCTAACAACTAAGTAATACGGACAGAATGCGTATCAAACCATCGAGATAGCACCATAGGTCTCATAATTTATATTAAACCAGCATAGGTCAAATAACTAACACACAAACACATCGGATCGTAATGCTGTTGTCTAGTATATATAAACACACATTTAAAGAAGAGAAATGATTGGTCGGTTCTAATACTGTACACGTAAACACAAGAAATCAATGGGGAGAACCGTTGAGGCCGCTAAGACAATTACATAAATAGACACACAAAGAAGCAGTTTTATCCACCAGGCCAAATGACTCTGCAGAGAAACCACCGATCTGCCCACAGTTGGTATCCCCCTGAAAACTATACCAGAGCGAACTCCATGGAAAGATGAACATAGACTATCACTACAAATCCAGACAAAAGTGAGAGGAGTATTTGACAAGGAAGAACAGAACAGTGTGCAGAGCAGAACAGCCACTCTCAGCTTCCTTGATGAAGAATACCCACAGGTCCTCTGGATTCTCGTCTACACAATGGGTCAGCAGTAAAATGCTGTTCGAAATGGAGGAGGGGGAGTGTATATAGAATACTCAAATAATACTAGGGACATGGCCAGTGTACCAACATGAAAGTACTGCCATAACTATGATTCTGAAATTGAGGCAATCAAGATAGCAACAGAGAAATTACTAAACACCAGCCATGGTACACAACCTGTGGTGCTATTGACAGATGCATAATCAGTACTCGAGGCGCTCTTGTCTGGGAAATTACCAGTGCTAAGGACACTGCTTTCTGAACTTAGCAGCCAGCATAAGGTCACCATACAGTGGATACCATTCCACTGTGGAATACCTGGAAACGACAGAGCTGATCAATTGGCTAAGGAAGGAGCAAAAGAAAAACAGTCTGATGTGCCTGGTACATACCACCAAACGAAAAGAATATGATCATATCAGTCAGAAAGTCAATAAAACCTGCTTAAGATGACTACCACATTATGGACAGACCAGAACAAGTCATTATTCTGCGCCTCAGAACAGGACACAATAGATTACGCAACCATATGTATACAAAATTCAAGATTGGTAAATCAGCCATGTGCACATGTGGATTGGCGTCTGTGACATATTGTTTTGTCATCTAGCCGTGCTTCCCAAGCAACTGCCAAAAATGTAACCCAGATACAGAGAGACGGTCTGGCGATTAAAAATTTTCCACGGGAGAATTAAGTGAAACTAACTTTGTTTAAAATCCAGCCTATTGATTGGTTGAGTACCCTGGCAAAAAGTGTGTCTTAGTTAGACACAGGCAAAGCCCGTCACTCGCCATGTAATCTTCAAGTTAGCGAGTCACCCATTGTTAATGGAGATAAGAAATCGCCCATTTATCTTCTGCGTTTTGGGTGAGAATTATAAGACATATCTTATATTAGGTATTAGGATGAATGCTTTGATGCAACAAGTATCATGATTGAAGTTGTGTGTGAGAAAAGATGAGAATAACTTTTCATTGAGAAGTTGGTTTAAGTTTCGCGGTCTGCCGCATCGCCATTTTGTCCAAGCCGGCTTTCCTATAGCTTGCAATCTCAATTTTGCTATGTGTAATCTTTCTGATATGCGTTGTGAACATATTTTATTCTCAAATGCATATCATTTGCAACTTGTCTCTGTGTTATAAAGTGTTCTTTCTGAGTGCATATTTTGTATTTCTGTTCTTATGATGGAGAAATATTACTATCTGTGTACAACTTAAATGGTCTGTTATGCAGGAGAGATGTTAGCACTTGACTTCTTTGGCACTTGGGAGTAACCTTTTGTTTACATTGATGTAAATACACAGTGATGTGATTGTCTTTTAGTCTTTTTCATATATGATGTTATGGGAACGAAGGAAATGTCAGTTAGTTATGATCTCAGGTGAGAAGAAAGAAAACCTGCCCCAAATAACCACGGGCTTGACAGGACGTGCATTCTCGGTCTGCATTGTATCCCTGTTGTAGGAGTCTGCGCTAATAATTTATGTCCAGGAATTTACCAACAACATTCTTACTGCTTGACTTACTACATGAGTGTTCGTGAAGTCAATTCACTTCTTATGATGGCAGAATTTGGTGGGATGTGGAACAGCGTTAATTAAACTCCTTACTTTTAATTGTCTAGAGGGAAGAGAATAATCTGTTCTTGTATTCTGGTTTTGAGATGTTGGGTAACTGCCCACGAGATGATTCCTACGTTGAATGGGAAAAGATTCACATGCTTTCTCTTTTATGAGTATTTTACCTTTCATGTTCCTGATTGTTACTGCTGGAGTAGATTTTTTAAATTCACACAGTGGGGACAAACACATGATGATGATGATGATGATGATGATGATGATGATGATGCTGATGATGATGATGATGATGATGGTAATGATGATGGTGGGGATGATGCAAGAGGAGATGACTGATCTGGTAGCTAACCTTCTGCCATTTGTCAGTGGTACTTACTTAATGCTGTTTGTAGCTATGGAAAGGAGATTTATGAATTGTTGACATGATACCATTGTCTCAGGGATTTTGACCATGGTGTGACAGCGGTACTATCAGGACATTTAGACATTTAGGAGGTGAATAACCCCTCAGGAAGCTCCAGTATCAGTCCAGAATAGATGTACCTATTGAGTAGATACCTCACTCACTTTTGGAGTGAGGCAGAACTCTACAGTGGGAAACGAGTGCTTGGAAACCGGAAACATCTTCCTTTCTTCTTCCTTTTTGTTTCCTTCATTTTTAGTAGGATACACTGTTACCAAATTATGGGTTTTATTACTAATGTATATCGACCCTGTTTTTTCTTCATTATGTAGGCGCTGGAGAGATGCAGGTGGAGTATTGACCCTGGATTTATAGTCAACATGCTTGTAAATAGAGGCAGGAAACTGGGATATCAGCCAACCCCTAATATGTACCTGCTAGAGTTTGGAGAGTGCTAATGTTTACTGCCGCGCACACTGGATATATATGTCAGTGCCTGGGTACTAGTATGGAGTATGACCACATGAATTATCAATTCCCTATATCTATGAGGTTACAGACGGTGTTCATCATTACAATGTCTGCAAAGGCATGCGGATTGCCTGGCGTCTTTGGATACAGAGTATACCCTCTTCTAAAAGTCATCGCCTGATTTCACGTTCAACTGGCCTATACAAGAAGCTCATGGATAGTCTGGGGTTCACCAGCATTGAACAGTATGGATTCACCAACTGCTTTTGTGGACTCCCAGCTTCCTTTGAATCTTTTCATCCATCATATCCCAGACACGAGCAATCAAGCACTATACCAACTCCAGGTCATTCAAGTTGTGTATTTAGCTGAAGAAAGTTCTATCCTACATCATTATCCAGAAAAAGGTGCTAGAAGTTGTATACCCATTTCAGATTAACTCTGTTAAGAAACACTATGGAAACTGGATGTCCTTCCTCATCCAAAGATGCATGCCTGATCATGGTTGAATCAATCACATGGACAGCTGAATACTTATACATGTCTGTTACACCACACCGGAATGCCTCAGACTTATACATGTCTTTTATACCATGCCGGAATGCCTCTAGTACAGCTACTTAGCAGCTGTGACTTGGTGGATTACAGTATATTCATGGTGGATACTATGATCGAGTACCCCTTCATGTTTTAAGCATTGGATATATGATTCGGTTGGATTACCCGTTTGTGTGTGCAATTTCAAATTTCCCAGATAAGTGGGAATTTATACCAGCGGTTCTGGATTATATATATATATATATATATATATATATATATATATATATATATATATATATATATATATATATATATATATATATATATATATATAGGGATTATGGCCGGACATTTTGTATGGATTAGTGAAGAAGGAGTCATCAACAGACACATAGGATAGTTCTAGAGACAGATTAGACAAATTTTCTTTATCTATGTCTTTGTATGGATTAGTTGCTTTGTTTTGTGTGTGGCACTTGTTGTTTGTTGTGAACCTTTTTTTGGGATTTTTGGGGAAGACTGTTATGGTTGCATAACCTGGGTGTTTCCTTAATATGATCATTGCTATTCATGTAGATGTCTCCATGGTTCAACCAACAAGGTTTTTCCAGGACCCAAATATTTTCACAATACAGTGGTCTTTTTGTGGTTAAACAAGCCTTGAAGTTAATTCATTGTGAACGTCTTGTTCCAAAGTTGATGTGTATAGTCAATCTGTGGTTGCTGTTGTTGTCTAATAGTGGTTGTTCCCATCTGTTATGTAATACAGTGATTCATTGTGTTGTTTTGGCCTGACAGTGGTTGTTCCCATCTGTTATGTAATACAGTTGTTGCATATGACAGTAGTTGTTCCCATCTTGTCAAAGATCTACACAGGAGCCTAGAGAGTTCAGACGGAGCTATACAGAGAACACCAGACAGGAGAGACACAGGCACTATATTTAGCTTGACAACATGACTCACTCGTGTCAACTAAGAGGTCAGTGAGTGCTAATGAGCGAGGGTTTCCCAAGAGTATAGGAAACTCACCTCTCGACGAGTAACTGGAGAATACCAGTTACTTTAGTTAACTGACCAAACGTGCTGGGACTCTGCGCACGCAAACTCGCCAGCGCACGGAGGACAGAATGTCCGTGGTTCAACGCGCAACTAGAAGCGTGCCTCAGACTGGGACAAGGACAAATAGAGAGCAGACGTGTTCGCTAGGAACCTTATATAGTTATCGCCAATAGTGTTAGCTAGGTTTTAGATTCCAATTAGTTAATAGTATCATTATTTTCACCTCTTCAATGCATCTGTGAAACATACCATGTTGTTGATTATCAATGAAGTATTCCGCTCGCAGAGCTTGTGTGTAATCAGCTCTAAATAAAAATGTATCCTTTTGCAAACCACACACGTTATTGATTCGTGACGTGCAAATGTAGGGAGTCCTGAATTACCTGTCGCAAGTAGGTTGCTGACAGGCAGGACTCATTTGGTGTCAGAAGTTTCTGAACCAACGTCTAAAGACTTTAAATCTATTTTGTGGTGTTAAAATTATCCAAACGTGAATTATTTATCATATAATGTTTGAAATAGATGGTCTTTCGTGAGTGAACACCAAAATACTTTAAAAAGTAACATTTGTGGAGCTTGAGCCACAATTAAAAGAAACTAATTTAGAAATATGTATAATTCTGTGAAAAGTGTTAGCAAATGTTGATGAATTTGGTTAAATGAATATATGTACAAATATGTTGCAAAGTTACCAAGCACACCATCGTACATTTCATTTTGTGTGATACAGCCATCAATGTCAACATTCATCACATTTAAGAGTATATTAGCTACTAAACGGAATCAATAGAGCGTAGTTATACCAACCAGAAGGAAAGTGAAGACAAGACGACAGTGACACCCATATGACGATTCATCTTACTAATCATGACAATCATTGATACTATCATACCATTCATCCATTAACATCATTATCATTATCCAAATCACATTTGTTATTGATCAGCCGCATGAAAGATGAACATGTATTTGTAGTATATACATGTTTTCTAAAGTATTGATGCTCTACTAAACAGAAGCGTCAGTTCTCCAATCAAGTCGATCATTTTGTATACGGAAGTCAGCGGTGGAACATCCCAAGTGCCAAGTTTTTCCAACCGATTAGATGAGTATATTTTCGAATAATTTTGATACTGACCATTTTAACGATGCATCTTTATTTTCAGTGACAATGTAAATAACTAACATATAATTGTACAACTATTGTGTGAAATTGAAATATTATTGTGGTAAAATAACATAAAATCATAAAATGGCATCGTTAAATGACTGCATACAGGCAGGAAAGGCACTAGGCCATACTGGACAGGAGTTAGAGAAATGGGTTGATCAAAGATACAAAGAAGAATTAGCTCGACAGAAGGAAGAAACTGCTCGACAGAGAGAAGAAGCAGAGAGAAAAGCCGCTATAGATAGAGATGAAAGGGCATTAGAAAGACAACATCAAAAAGAATTGAAAGAAGTAGAAGAAGCCACCAAACAAAAGCAGATACAAGTAGTGTCAGAGACAAAGTTAAAGATGAAAGAGTTAGAGATAGAGTCAAACATTCAAATAGCCTCTAGTAAACAAAGGCCTTATCAAGCCATACAGCGTAGGCGATTCCATTTCTGCATGGACTGAGAATATAGAGTTTCAACTTAAGACTCAGAAAATACCTTTGGCAGATTGGGCAATGATCTACATGAGAAATCTCAGTGGTGAGCCATTAAAAGTGATAGAATCAATACCTACAGAACTAAGAAGCGACTATCAATACATCCACGATAGAATCATGCAACACTTCTTACTTGACGCTCCGGGGTATCAGATTCAATACTCACAATTATAACCCAAACCTTCTGAAACCTTCCTAGATTACGTCTCTAACGTGCAACGTACATTTAATAAATGGCTTAAAGCGGCAAAAGTGGGGAAAAACTTCGATAAACTGCAAGATCTAAGGGTAATGGACAAGGTAATATCCACGGTCCCTACCCCGTTTGCAAAGTTCCTCCAACAGGCAGACATAGAATCCATTCAAGAGCTAGAAAAACGTGGGTCTGCTTACTTTTCTGCAAATCGTGATATCTTTAAAACCACCATCCATGATACTGAGATCACGGCCTTTGTGAAAAACGAACCTAATAGATCGTATAGGCAAAAAGAGTATCGTAAGAAAGACCAGCCCTATCAAAAACCTCCACGTTGTGGATATTGCAATTTACATCATCCCAGTTATTCTATGTGCGATAAGAACCCAGCATACCCATCTCATTTAGAAACAGTCATAAAGAAGCAAGAGAATAGAAGAAACTCGTTCAAACGTGCTATTAAATGTTATTTTTGTTCGAGCTATGGACACTATTCTGCAAAGTGTCTGGGCAGACAAAGGATGAAGGCAAACAACGCTATGCTCATCGATACGTCATCTGACGATGATAGTGTGATAGACTCTGAACTTGAGAATGTGCTACCAGAGAATGTGTGTGAAAGTGTGGCAGTAGTTACTGATATACTTGATTTCAATAAATGTGATACATGTAACAGGTTTCATGCGGATGGGAAATTAAAATGTGGTCACGTTATTCCATGTTCCATCGAAGATACTAATGCAGCTAATGCCTCCAGAGGTAAATTGAAGTTTTACGATGCACTGGTAAATAGCCAACCATGCCATTGTTTACTGGACAGCGGCAGCACTTTACTTGGCCTGAGAAAAGAACTGGTGAAACCAGAAGATTACACGGGTGAATTTGTCAAATGCCGTACGTTCTCCGGAACAATTGAGAAATACCCACTGGCAAAAGCGCATATAAATACCCCGTTCCTTACCGGCACATTTACGTGCGCAATCCTGCAAGACCCTTGCACGGATCTTATATTAGGATGTTTAGACTCATTAAAGAAATGTACTAACGATGATATATTAGCCTGGAAGGAAACAAACCTGGCTAATGCTGTAACAAGGTCAGAAACGCAAACACACTACACTGACCTGCAAAACGAGATGTTACAGCTGTTAACACCTTGCGGTGCTACTAACAATAATACCCGACAAGAATTTATCGAGGCACAACGCACCGATCAAACTATCGCATCTTATTTTAAATTGTTAGGTGAGCGAGCGAGTGACCAAAAATGCATCTTGGTATTTTAGAATACACAACGGAATTCTCATGCGTTATTACACAAATAATAACCATGAAATTCAGCAAACGCTGTTACCTGTAACATACCGACAAACTGTGCTGAAAATCGCACATGAGTCACCGTTTGCTGGACATTTGGCCTATGACAAAACCAGAGCCAGAATTTTGTCACACTTCTACTGGCCTAAATTCTGTTCTGATATAAAAATTTTCTGTCGTTCATGTACTATGTGTCAACATCTTGTAAGAAAGGGTAAGCATGTCACGGCCGAAGTTCAACGGTCATTATTGGCATCAAGACCAGTTGAGTGTGATAATGCAAATAAGGGTGCTAAAACAATACACCTAGAACCGAATCAGAAAGTTCTGCTTTTGCTACCAGATAAACGTAATTTGTTGCTAACATCTTGGCAAGGGCCATTCAACGTCGAACGTAAAATATCAGATGTCGACTATGAAATATCGATAAAGGGAAAATTAAAGATATTTCATATCAACATGCTGAAACCATATTTCTCACGACAGGAACTACCGACAGACGAACAAAATGCACCCACACCAGTCAGTCGGACGACAGACGTACACAACGCAACTACACTAGGTAGGGCGACACACGACAGCGACATCGCAAATACACTTAGCCAGGTAACAGCACACGCAACAAATACCACAACAGTACTTAACCAGACAGATGACGACGGAATAGAATTACCAGTCCCTACTGTAGACACGACTGGGACCATCGACAGCATACGGATAGAAACCAAACTTACGGACGAGCAACGACGACAGATGATAGATCTAGTGACAGAATACAAGGACATTTTCTCCAACATCCCAGGAAAGACAGACAGAATAGAGCATTCCATCATTCTGACTGATAACACCCCTATCAAATGTCGACCTTATTCCATCCCTCAAAATTATAGGGCAAATCTCGACAAAGAAATACTATCTCTTGAGTCGAGTGGAATAATTCAAAGATCACAGTCAGAATATTCCTTTCCTATCGTTCTTGTCACCAAAAAGGACTCAACAATTCGCCTCTGTGTCAATTATCGACGTTTAAACAGAGTGACAAAGATCGATGCTAAACCAATTGCAGCATGCGAAGATTTGATCCTGGATATGTCTACATCTCGTATATTTTCCAAACTCGACCTCACTCGAGGTTACTGGCAAGTCCCGATGGAAGAAAATTCAATTCCTTTGACAGCTTTTTCTACACCTCTAGGGCTCTATGAGTGGCGCTTTCTCCCTTTTGGCCTTCGTAATGCTCCTGCCACTTTTGTACGTCTTACTAGGGATCTTCTCCACGGGGTGACCAATACTTCTACATATATAGATGACACATGTATTCATACTGAAGACTGGACGTCACACCTACTGAAACTTCGACATGTCTTCGACAGGTTGCGATTATTCGGTCTTACCGTCAAACCAACTAAGGTAGAGTTGGGCATGGAGGAAATTGACTTCCTAGGCCATACCATCTGCAGAGGCCAACTCAGAACAGACGAGAAAATAGTCACGAAGATCCTTAATTTGACTATGCCAACGACCAAGAAACAGGTCCGAAGTCTACTTGGTCTTGTAAACTATTATAGTAAATTTATTCCCAATCTGGCGGAAATCACCAGTGTTTTTTCCAATATTTTGAAAGCTTCGGCTAAAATGGATGTACAAGATGCAAAGTTAATTGGCTCATTATCAAAGTTGAAATATTTATTCAGTGTACCACCTATTTTGCGTTTACCTAATCAAAATCTTACCTATTTCCTCCGCACAGAAGCAACTGCGATTTCCATATCGGGTATATTGGGCCAGTTTTACGACGGGAAGTTCCACCCAGTAATGTATGTAAGCCGTAAAATCAGCCCTGCTGAATCAAGATACTCAGCTTCCGAATTGGAGGGCCTTAGCGTAATCTATTGTGTGAGAAAACTGCATAGGTTTTTGGCAGGTACAGAGTTTGTAATCCAGTCTGACTACTCTCCCCTTGCGGTAATGCAGTCTGGCATCCCTCAAAACAACAGGATCTACAGATGGTCCTTAATATTGGCAAACTATGTCTTTACAATCCAGCATTTTAAGGAATCATTGAACTCTTTGGCAGACATTTTAAGTCGACCTTCAAATATAGAGATACCTGAAGTACAGGAGAAGAGCGACAACGTATCACCAGAAACAGTGACACTGTAGTTATGAATGAAATCAGTGCCGTGTGTGATAAAAACTTACACTTTGAAGTGCGTTAATATCGCCAGTCGACTAAACTGTGCAAGATAAACAGTGCCATTGTGAGTAAATGAACAGGCACAGTAGTGATATTTCTACAGCGCTAACACGTAGATAAGCAATAATTACATCGAAAGTGTTAGACGTGAACCTACAGAAACTGATAGGGAACTTGTTATATAAACACTATCCTCAAAGGAGAGCATATAAAACTGTGGTGAATTGAACTATGTTATTACACTAGTCTACAAGGAACAGTGCTCGAACATTACACCGGACAGGACGACGTTAGTGTAGTTATATATAATTGTGATATGTATAGTACATTGTGTTTTTTTTTTTTAAACAGTGCGCATAACCTCATTGTGTATATTTATAATTGAATTGCAAATGTTCAAGTAAATATATAACATTATTTATGTTAGTTCATAGATATAAGTCACCAACATTTACTTAAAAACCTCATTTAGATTAACACCTACGTTAGAAATGCAATTATTAGACATTACTTTATCACATCACCATGTAAACATAATCATTTATATATTAATTTGCTTAAAATATCATTTCTAAACTAACCCAATCATTGCAAAATTAATATCATCTCATTTACCAATAATACTATAAGGTAGCTAACCCACTTTGCTTAAATAGAATTAATTAATTAGGTTATTTCCCTTAGGTTAATTTAGGACAGCACACGAAATTACTATAGCTTAATTAGATTAGTTAGTTTCATATGATCGGTAACAAACCATCATCATAATCGTGTATAATATTTTGTATAGATATGACGCGTGCAAAGACATAGCTAAGTCATGTGGCGTGAACACTTGTACGATTCAGCCAGTCATTTATTGTAAATATGTAATGTTCATTTATGTAATATTATAAACCATATTTTAAGGACAAATGAATGTTTTAACATAAGTATGGTATGAAAGTATGGAACGAAAGATGTATAATAGGAGAGGAGTGAATGAAGACAAAGTAAACACTGATTGAGAGAGAGAGAGAGAGAGAGAGAGAGAGAGAGAGAGAGAGAGAGAGAGAGAGAGAGAGAGAGAGAGATTTAGCGGAAATTTTTTCTCCGCGCAAATCGTCTTATTGTGACTTGTCTGTGTCAATCTGTGTAACCAATGTGTTGTTCAATTTTAAGTGTGTAACCGCTATACTTTAGAAATAGTAGTAGTAAATAGAGAAAGTACTTTGAGCATCTTAAAACGAAGTTGTGGTCATAAATAAAGGTAACCGACATTTGTAGCCACAATAATCCGATTTACGGCGCTCGAAGTGATACATACATGTAGAATAGAAACGCATACACATGTTAGCAAGTTAATTACATTGTAGTTTAATGAATAACACGCAAACAACCAGGAAAACAAACACATAAAGGTTGCATTCACCATTTGTTTCAAAGAACAGTAACTCAAAACAGGGGACACAATAACTTCTTTGAACAACCTGATGTTAACATTGAAAATATTTCTTCACAAACGGAAGATTAAACGTGAAGAGTAGAACATAGAGCATACGAGTTGGTACTAATAATATAGGGGAACATGAACATTTATGCTCATGTGTTGTTCTCGTAACAGAGACAACTTGTAGCGGGTTGTCATTTTGGGCAATTTGAGGACAGGTCGAGACATAAGTCAACGGGCAGAAGTCAAAGGACATAGGGTCAAACGACGGAAGCCAGGACATAAGTCGTAATACAACGGTTCCGGATCAATACAATTCCCAAGAATATAATAGAGGTCTATAGCCAACGATAATGATGTGATGCACTACTCAATTAGCCGAGTGAATCAATATAACAGTGTGAAAAGGCAGAGAAGAGAATTTGTTCTATCCCCAGAAGAGATACGTAAACTTATGAGATCTTTGACAAAATTGGACAGCCAATTTTTCAGTGACCAATAAGTGTTACATACAGGAGTTAAACGGTTGTAACACTACACGCAGAGGAGAGGAGCGTGTCAAAGATCTACACAGGAGCTTAGAGAGTTCAGACGGAGCTATACAGAGAACACCAGACAGGAGAGACACATGCACTATATTTAGCTTGACAACAGGACACACTCGTGTCAACTAAGAGGTCAGTGAGTGCTTATGAGCGAGGGTTTCCCAAGAGTATAGGAAACTCACCTCTCGACGAGTAACTGGAGAATACCAGTTACTTTAGTTAACTGTACAAGCGTGCTGGGACTCTACGCACGCAAACTCGACAGCGCACGGAGGACTGAATGTCCGTGGTTCAACGCGCAACTAGAAGCGTGCCTCAGACTGGGACAAGGACAGATAGAGAGCAGACGTGTTCGCTAGGAACCTTATATAGTTATCGCCAATAGTGTTAGCTAGGCTTTAGATTCCAATTAGTTAATAGTATCATTATTTTCACCTCTTCAATGCATCTGTGAAACATACCATGTTGTTGATTATCAATGAAGTATTCCGCTCGCATATATATATATATATATATATATATATATATATATATATATATATATATATATATATATATATATATATATATGTGTGTGTGTGTGGGAGATTAAATGTGGGGCGGGGAACTTATACATAGACACACCTTCTGGGTAGAGTGACTAGTTACTCGGGTGTCTGTGGTAGACTTCCCGGATCTCCCAGCCTTCTATAGGAAACATTTCTTTTATATTAGCGTTGAACTTGCACCCTTTTCTTGCCTTGTTCAATGCTTGGGGGTTTCTTGAGCCAGTATATTATCTCCTCAAGAGGGCGTGTTTGGGAATGAGACCCAATTCCAACCGGAATACCCCTAGTAAACTTGTCCTTATTCTAATTTATTATCTTTACCAACTCGCAGCGTCGCAGACAGCAGAGCACATACTCCAAGACTGCCCAAATTACAACATGTCTTGGCAAGCCTTCTGGCCTAGAGAGACGGCAGTGGAAGATAAACTCTATGGACCGCTGAATGAACTAAAAAAGACAGTTAAATTCATTGCAGTTATAGACATATTTCAAGCAAACAAAAGAAGAAGAAGAAGAAGCGCTTACACAAAGAGTTAATGAGACCTTGTAGGACCATTTCCTCACACCGCCAATGAGAGTATACTTCTTATTACACCCTGAAGCCATATATTGGAAAACACACAATATTTCCACTGGGTTGCGATGAGTTGAGTTGTGTCAAGACCTGACATCACAGCACTCGGAACATTCTCACGCGCTCTCTGTCCTCATCTGAAATAACAAACGAAGAGCCCTAATACTAATTGTACCAGTCGCAGTATGATTACGTGTCCCTGTGGCCTTACCTGGGTGTACTGACTGTCAGCTATATTCACTGGTCACTTCTTGCCTCACCATGTGTACTGACTGTCAGCTATATTTACTGGTCACTTCTTGCCTCACCAGGTGTACTGACTGTCAGCTATATTCACTGGTCACTTCTTGCCTAACCAGGTGTACTGACTGTCAGCTACATTCACTGGTCACTTCTTGCCTCACCAGGTGTACTGACTGTCAGCTATATTTACTGGTCACTTCTTGCCTCACCAGGTGTACTGACTGTCAGCTATATTCACTGGTCACTTCTTGCCTAACCAGGTGTACTGACTGTCAGCTACATTCACTGGTCACTTCTTGCCTCACCAGGTGTACTGACTGTCAGCTATATTCACTGGTCACTTATTGCCTCACCAGGTGTACTGACTGTCAGCTATATTCACTGGTCACTTCTTGCCTTACCAGGTGTACTGACTGTCAGCTATATTCACTGGTCACTTCTTGCCTCACCAGGTGTACTGACTGTCATCTATATTCACTGGTCACTTCTTGCCTCACCAGGTGTACTTGACTGTCAGCTATATTCACTGGTCACTTCTTGCCTCACCAGGTGTACTAACTGTCAGCTATATTCACTGGTCACTTCTTGCCTCACCAGGTGTACTGACTGTCAGCTATATTCACTGGTCACTTCTTGCCTCACCAGGTGTACTGACTGTCAGCTATATTCACTGGTCACTTCTTGCCTCACCAGGTGTACTGACTGTCATCTATATTCACTGGTCACTTTTTGCCTCACCATTGTCTCCAGGCTGTGATGATTTATCTGTTCTTCAAAGCTAAACACATGATCACAAACGGCGTTGGCCATATCTGCTTCATCGTGCCCCAATACTCTACTCCACGGTGCAGACTCAGCCAATCTGTCCGCCCGCTCGTTTCACAACACACCAGTATGTCCTGGGGAGGAGGTTCAACGAATTCTCGCTATTTGTACTTTTTTAATGGAAGCATGTCACTTTGCACGAAGCATACCTATCATCAACAGTGTTTTCACTGACACATATGGGAACCGGAGAATACCACAAGCGCCTCGTTCTGTTTTTGACCAATGTAGGAATAGTCGTATAGCAAACTATGGTCGTTGAAGAAAGAAGAGTGGGTAGAGATGGAGAAGAAGAAGAAGAAGAAGAAGAAGAAGAAGAAGAAGAAGAAGAAGAAGAAGAAGAAGAAGAAGAAGAAGAAGAAGAAGAAAAGTAAGAAGAGAGGGAGGAGGACGAGGACGACGGCGACGAAGAAGAAAAAAGGAGGGGTGGGGGGGGGGGAGATGAGGAGGAGGCGTATTTTAAGTTAAATGTTAAAAGCGAGATGATCAGCTTCATTGCACCGGGTCTCATCCTATCTGGCTGGGTCTCTCCCCGCAGACTGACCAAGAGCATCGCACAAAGCACGAACTCCGTAGCTCCATAGGTCTCCGAAAAATGTGCGCTCGTGGTCTAATCAACGCAGTCCGAAAACGAATCCACGACCTTCAGTACGTAGGGAAGATGACTTGACCACTGTTAGTTAGTTATCAGTTATCAGTTGGGGTATCTTCGTTGCACTCCGGACATGTCCATAGGTGCTCAGATCCTCCCCCCAGCATATGCATCAGCGTCCGGTGGCTAATAGTGCCAGTTCTGTGTTGGTTGACGAGGCGCTTTGTTTTCCCGATGTACCTCTCGCGTCTGGCTGTGCCGATTCTTACTCCCAGGTCTTTCATCCTGGAAAGCGATGTGGAATCACTGGCGTCAAAATCCTCTGTTCTCGCCATATCTTTAAGGGCGTTAATAACATCGGCACGATCCATGGGCTGGCCATCTACAGGGGGTGCAGAGCCAGCCAATTTATCAGCTCGTTCATTTCCCTCGACTCCCGCATGTCCCGGGACGAAGATGAAGGTGACTTTGCGGACAACAGACTTCCGCAGCGACTCAGTCCACTGTCTACGTACAGATCCAGCTTCGACCTTCTGAATCATGCTCATTGAATCACTTAGTACACACACGTTGGTATAATGCTGTGATTCCAGCCATATGAAAGCCTGTGTAACTGCCATCACCTCCATCGTCATGCTGCTCGTGGTCATAGAGTGGGCACCACTGGATTCTTGAACGGTTCGGCCCGCTGAACGGGCTGTAAATGCCCACGCACTTCTCTGCTGCTTTACAACAGATCCATCTGTATAGATGAGCACTTCGGGGCTATCTGAGTGATCATAGATGAGCGCGTTAACCTCTGCATTGACAGCGGCAGGGTTCTGCTCTCTGCACCATCTGTCGAGTGTGATAATGCAGGAGAAGGTACACTTAAAAGCTGGAGGCACCGGCACCCATTCCTTGCCGGGGTTGATACTGGTAAGACTGCAGACCTGTCCGACGACATCTTCCGCCCGACCCATCCATGATTTGCCCCTCTTTAGCCTGTCACCCTTTTCTCTGAATACAGCGTCATGCAGAGGGTGCTGCTCATCTGCACTTATTTTTAAGTATGCACGAGCTCTCCAGATCTTGATCCTGTGTTCCATTGTCGGGAAGTCAAGGAGGTATCTCATTGCTACACAGCTGGTGTCTCTCGTGCAGCCCAAAATGATGCGCATGGCTTCGTTTTGTACCTTTTCAAGACTTGACCACTGTCACGATGGAGAGCCCCAAAACCCTATGCCTATATGTGTATTTCTAGAAGCGTTACAAAAATATAGTTGTATGTTCTTTGCACGACGTTGCAATCAAACCTAGCATTTAATGACTGTTTGTAATTTACTAGGAAATTATACTTTAAGCAGTTTGTCATTGCTTTCAGAGACACCGACCTTCATACTATCGAAATTAACACAAAGCAATCTTCCAAATATCCTGCGGCTGATTTCGAGCCTCGAACCGGTATGTCGGGGATTGTGAAACTGCTTTATTAACCCGTATTCCAGAGATCACAACAGTTGAGATTACAGTCCACTAAAACCTGGAGCAAATTCATTGATTAAATTTCATGGGATGATTAATCGTCTTAGGCAACTCCCTCTACCTGCCATGGCCTTATATATCGCCAACATGTTGTCATTGCGTTACGCTACAACATTTCTGTTATTATATTAACAGCTTTTAATTCATAACTGTGACACACCACTACTTCCCCTTTTCCACCATTTATTTTTGTTTTGTCAAAATTTACGATGTTCTGTAAAGGACATGCAACTCTCGACACCATATATCAGAGAATTGTGAAACTGCATCCATTAATTCCCAAGCCGCAGACGCCGATTATTACCATAACTACAGTTTAGATACCGGTTAGCGGGTTAGGGGTATCCCCTATCAAAGGAGATGTAAGATGCCTCCTTTCCTCCGTTAGTCTATGGGACACCCTTGGGCAAGGTGGAGTACCCGTTTAGCCCCCCGATCAGGGTTACGTGAAGCCATGGAAGCAGGTGGTGGATGGAGTGTGAGAGCAGCCGACAGATTGTTGTTGGTTATGGTCTTGCACTCTGCGGCGATAGGCAGATGATCTCATCAGTAGGGACAATGGCTATGGCCACCGACTAATACAATCACTGCCCAGAAGGAAAGCAATGGCAAACTACCTTCTGCAAAACTTGCCAAGAAACCATAGCAACCATGAAAGAAAACATAATAAGAAAGAGATCTGGTGGCGAGACCCCCAGGCCAGGCAGATCAGATAACACTGGGGAAGAGTGTGACACAGGGACCAATACTAGTAATCGTGATGACGGAGTTAATCCTGACTGTGTTACCAAGGAAATCCCCTGATTCAGACTAAGAAAGATAGTGAGAATAGCAACGTGGAATGTGAGAAGTCTGTATGAGGGAAAGCTTAAAGTAGTGTGTGATGAGATTGAGAGGTTAAACATTCAAATTTTAGGAATTAGTGAACATCGCTGGAGCGGCAAGGGACATTTTACAACTGAAAATGGAAGTCTTTTCATTTATTCTGGTAGAGACGTCGGAGGCCAGAGTGGAGTGGCATTTTGTTTACATAAGACAACTGCAAAATCTTTAACGGGATATAATCCAGTTAGTGATAGAATCCTTACTATTAGACTTAAAGGCTGTCCCAAAGACACAACTCTCATACAGATATATGCACCTACTTCTACAGCAGAGGAGGACGAAATTGAAGATTTTTACAACACACTACAAGACACATTAAATAAGATTGGTCATAATGATATAACAATAATAATGGGGGATTTTAATGCAAAAGTAGGTGCAGGAAGAGCTGAAAATTAGAGACACGTTTTAGGAAAATTTGGATTAGGAAATAGAAATGATGCAGGTGACAAATTAATTGAATTTTGCACAGAAAATGAGTTAAAGATAGCCAACACGCTTTTTAAACACCATCCAAGAAGACTCTTCACATGGAAGTCTCCAGACAGTATTACCAAAAATCAGATAGATTATATTTTAATATAAAGAAGATGGAGATCAAGCATAACATCTACAAAAACCCTACGTAGTGCAGACTGTGATACAGATCATCAGTTATTAGAAGCAGATCTGAAATTAAAACTCAAAACGCTTATCCGAGGACCAAGGCCACTTCGTTTTGATCTCACAAAAATACCGGATGCATACACTGTAGAAGTTAGGAATCGCTTTGGGGTCTTGATGTCTGTACAAGAAGAAATGACACCTGATGAACTGGCAGTACAAGCTAGAGAAATCTTGATAACTGCAGCCAAAGATTTAATTCCGACCAAGAAAAAGCAACTTAAGCCATGGATTACATCAGACACATTAGAATTAAAAAAACAACGAAGGGAACTGAAACAGAAAGGAGGTGAATCCGATAACAGCAGGATAAAGTATAAATCTTTAACTCGAGAAATAAGAAAGAACACAAGAAAGGACAAAAATAAATATATACAAGATTGCTGTACCAGAATAGAGCAATATCATAAGATTGGAAGAGATTGTGAAATGTTCAAAGAAATGAAGTTATTGACAAGAAATGTTCAACCTCAATTGAATGTTATCTGTCACAAGATGGGAAATACCTTAACAGAATCTAGACAAATTCTAGAAAGATGGCAGGAGTACTGCAGTGGAATGTATGATATGAGTGACAGTGAGGATATGAATGAGATACATGAGCCAATGGCAGCAGAGACAGAACCTGAACCCTCATTAGATGAAATTGCTTGGGCTATAAAGAACCTGAAGAATGGTAAATCACCTGGATGTGATGAGATACCAGCGGAACTAATTAAAGCGGGAGGAGAAGAAAGCATACACATATATCATGCATTATGTACAAAGATTTGGAAATATGGTATATGGCCAAAAGATTGGAAGAGAACTATCTTCATTCCAATACCAAAAAAGGGCAACCTGAAATTATGCTCCAACTATAGAACTGTTGCCCTGATCAGTCATGCAAGTAAAATTCTACTAAAAGTCATAATGGGAAGACTTCGTAAGAAAATGGAAGAAGAGATTAACGTGGTTCAAGCTGGATTTAGACAAGGAAGAGGAACAAGAGATCACATATTCAACATGCGTTTAATAGTAGAGAAGTGCAGAGAATTTAATGTAAACCTATTCTCATGTTTTGTGGATTATTCAAAAGCATTTGACTGTGTACAACATCAGAAACTTTGGGAAATCATGAGGAATATGGGCTTTCCATCACATGTAGTACAGCTAATAAAAATGCTCTATCTAGACCAACAAGCAGCAGTTAGAATAGATGGCGAGGCATCAGATTGGTTTGACATCAAGCAAGGAGTCCGTCAGGGCTGCGTGCTGTCACCCTATTTGTTTAACCTGTATGCCGAAAATATAATGAGAAATGTAAGAGATGATATAAACAGGGAGCCATATGATGCCCTAACTATCGGCGGTCATGACATACCGGAGATTCGATATGCTGATGATACAGTATTACTATCCACAACACAGAATGGCATAGAAAACCTAATAGCTTCAACCCAATTGAATAGTGAAAATCACAACTTATATCTTAACATAGCAAAAACAAAGATAATGCAAACAGATAAAATTACTATGGAGAAAGAAATATACATTAATGGGGAAAAATTGGCGGTAGTGGAAAATTTTGAATATCTTGGTTCATTGATTACCAACAACGGTGACACAATGAAAGAAATTAAACGGCGACTATCAATTGCTCTTCAAAGACTAAAACAGCTGAATAAATTATGGAGTGGGACAAATAGAACTACAAAAATTAGATTTTTAAGAGCATGCATCTTTCCCATTGCAACATACGCCTGTGAGACATGGACACTTACTAAACAAGCTGAACAGCGCATAAACGCCTTTGAATATAAATGTTATAGACGAGTTCTAAGAATATCTTGGGTAAAGAAAAGAACAAATGCATCCATACTTCAAGAGTTGAATATTGAAGAAGGTTGGCTATTAAAGACGATAAAACAAAGAAAATTGAAATATTTTGGTAACTTGAAACGTCACGAAAGTCTGGAGAGAACAATAATGGAGGGGTATATGCCTGGGAAGAGAGGAAGAGGAAGGCCAAAGAGAAGATGGGTACAGGATGTGGCCGATGATCTCCAGATGAGTGTATCAGACGCGGGACATCTTGCTTATGATCGAGAGGTTTTCCGGAAGGTTGTTATGGGAGCGAGGTTCTGCAAAGGACATGCTACTGAATGAATGAATGAATGAACAGTTTAGATAACGTAACACCGGAGCACATTAAGAGATCACTGTATTGTATGAGGGGGGAGGGGAGGTGGCGGGGGAGGGGAATGGAGTTATTTAAAACAAAATGATACAAGAAACGGGTATTTGTAATTCACCCAAAACAAAAAAGAAGCATCCCTTACATGACCTCTTTTGTATCGGTCCATAAATCACTTCCGGTTAAATGTTCGGTGGACGGCTGGACCGATCGATGGATGTATTGTTAGTTTTTGGTCCCGTAGGGTCCTCACTGTCGTCGGAGTACTCCAACGAACACTTATCCATAAGTGATTGCTGGACCGGCCGATGCAAATGAGGCCCTGTAAGGGATACTTTTTTGGGGTGAATTAAAAATAAAGTAAGAAACGTTCTGTAATGGACTTGCTTCAAGAAGCCGTCACTGGAAAATAAGACAGCATAAACCCTGTTCATCTCATCTCATCTCATCTCACCATCGATACATGATGCCCATAAACGGGCACTCTCCCGCTGTTTACACTTCCCGCTGTTTATACCATGCGGTGTCGAGGTGAAGTATAAACAGCGGGAGAGTGCCCGCTTATGGGTATCATGTATCGATATTCCCATGTACTCTGCTTTTCCATCCGTCCATTGTTTACGTGGTAGGCCTCTTCCTTTACTTCCATTTGGTCTGTACATCATTGCTTGTTGTGGTATACTGTTAGTTGGTAACCTACTTGCATGGCCAAACCATTTTACTTGCTCCTTTCTAATACTAATAAAATCTAGCGCTGCCATTACCCCCACTTTAGTCTTGATTTCTTCATTTCTGATGTTATCTCTTCTTGATACATTGAGTATTCTTCTCAGGAATCTCATGTCTATTGTTGTGATTTTTCTTTTCTCTTTTTCTGTCATTGTCTCGGTTTTGCATTGGTAGCATAGAGTTGGTAGGAAGATTGTGTTGTAAAGTGCTTTCTTTGTAACTATTGATACGTTTGTTCTTTTGTATTTGGTATCATTTGTCCAATGAGTTGATTTGCCTTATTGCATCTATTTTCGATCTCGTCTTCTGATCTGCCATTTGATGATATTATACTTCCTAGGAACTAGAACCTCTTTACTTGTTTCAAGGGATGTTCTGTTAGGTGAATTGTTGTTGTTTTTTCTTCTTAGTTATAACTTATAGTCATTACGTCTGTTTTGTTTGTGCTAATTTTCATGTTATGTTTCCTACACATTTCGTTTAGTCTATTCACGTGGTCTTGTAATTCAGCTTCTGATTTTGCTATTAGTGCTTGGTCGTCCGCAAACAGGAGTTCCCAATGGTTAGATTTGCAGATGGTTCTTCTTCTGAGTTCTCGTCATGCGGTATTCTTTCGGTCTCTATTTAGCTGGTTTCTTTGCATATGTTGTCTGTTGTTTGTCCATCAAGAATGATGATGACCATTCATTTCATCCAGTGGGGCTGAAAGTATGGAGCCGTGGGTTCTAAGATGGCTGTTAAGGCCTATTTTGGCTCGAAATGTTCTTTGACAATGTTGAAAAAGAATGCTTGACGTTTCTGGAAGAGGATTTCCTGCAGTGGTTTTTCTGTCCTGCCTTTTCTTTACAGCTCTTGCAGTCCTGGTTGCCTCACACATGACTGCACCCTTGTGTAATGATGCACGCCACGAATTTCGGTCTCTGGCTGCAGTCTCCCAGGTGTCATGATGAATTCCAAAAGCATTCAGAGAGATTTTCAGTGTCTTTAAAGCGTTTCCTCTGGCCACATTGGGAGCGTTTACCACAACGCAGTTCGCTGAAAAAAATCGTTTAGGGAGCCTGTGATCTGGCATGCAAGTCAAGTGACCAGCCCAGCGAATCTGATTCTTCATCAGTAGAGTGTGGATACTGGGCATGGACGCTCTTTCTAGGACTTCAGTGTCTGGGATCTTGTCTCGCCATTTAATAAATCTATATATGTTATGAACAAGAGAGGGGACAGGACACAACTTTGTCGTACTCGAGATCTTATGGAGAAGGGTTCTGAGTGCCTCCAATTGCTCTCACTAACCATTCACTGTTGTTGCATAAGTATTCAGTGATAGTGACTTATTGCATAAGATATTCTTCATTTTCTAAAATGCTGCTTTTATTTGCCCTATTCTGTTCTTAATCTCTATTGTACATCTTCCAGCTGATGTTATAAATGCCCCTAAGTATTTAAAATTATCGACTTGGTTAAGCATCTTAACTTCTATTTCTATGTCCCATTTTGGTGTCACCATAATTCTTTGATATCACCATTGTTACTGTTTTCTTGGTATTCAAGGAGAATCCTTTCTTTGCGCTCTCTGTTATCACAATGTCTAACAATTGTTGTAGGTCTGTTGAATTATCCGCCACCAATAGTGTGTCATCTGCACAACGTATACTATTTATATTGTAACCTCCTATACAGAAACAAATGAAAATCGTAAACTGATTAGAGAAATTAGACGTAGACAGACAACATTTTTTGGGCATGTTGTGAGAAGAAATGGATTGGAGAAGTTAGTGACATCTGGCAAGATCGAAGGGAACAGGCCAAGAGTAAGACCGAGAAGTAAATACCTGGATGGCTTGGCCACATGGCATGGTCGAGACAGGAACACTGAGCTGATGCACGACTCTGGTGATCGAGTAAAATGGCGAGTCAGGACCGCCCACGCTTTCCGGCATGGTACATGATTGATTGATTGAACCTCCGATTGCGAGATTCGATAGCGGATCGCGCGGCGTTGGTTACTTTATATTATGGGGGCATGTGAGCCAGTCGTTCAGAAAGCAATGGCAAACTACTGGGCGTAATCTTGCCTAGTACATCAACAGAAGTTGATTAATGCTGGTGTTGACTGCAACGTCCTGTTAGGGATATACAGCATAAAAAAAAAAACAACCTCAACAACATCTGATTAGTATTCCTGGCGTCTCTCATTATTACTTCGCTATATAGGGAGAAGAGATCCGGTGACAAGACACACCCCTGTTGTACTCCTAGCTTTATCTGTTCGTTACTTCCCTCTTTATAATAAAGAATATTTACTGGAACCAAGTAGCAGCAATTACCATGGGAAATAAAGTTTATTTTCCATGTTTATTGCTGCTACTTGATTCTTAAATCTTTCCCATCAATGTTGATATCTTCCAACATATAATAATAAATCATACCATTCAACAGCGCATGCATTTCCCTAGTTGATTAGAGCATAATTAAAATATCATAATAGTATGATAGTAATGCGTTGATTGATCACTACACTTAATAATTATGTTCAAGCATTCTGCAGAATTACAAGATATGCACATGAAAAACACTTAGATTAACAATGGATAATGGCATAGGGGACATACACGTTTAATATTGTTGCAAGGGAGATTACTTAAATTACAAAAATAAATAAATTATGCACTCGTAATTAATCAGAAATAACTTCAAACTTGTATATTATTCACTGGTAATTAAAAAAAAACTAGAAAAAAAGTAAAACATGTTAAATTCAAATATAACACCTTTAGATTTCTTAAAGAAAATGTTTTTAGTCTTTACATACTTACATTTTAGAATGAATTGCTTAGTCATGAATTTATATTTTAAACATTATTTGTGTACTTTTAATGTATGCTTTGCTGCCTACTAAATAGTACCCCTATATGGGGGAAGAACATTTTTTTACTGGCCTCCTAGGGCCACACAGTCATAAAGTGCAGAATGAGGCAGTCTTTGCTCAAGATGTTTACGAAGGATTTCAGGTCAGAGAAGAGGCATGTGCGGCAGCCATAGACTTAGAGGACGCATATAACAGAGTATCCATCGAGCACTTGATGCAAACCCTCCTCAGACTGAAAGTACACCCTCACCTCGTACGATGGATAGCTGCAGTTCTACTCCAAAGGAAGGTGGTGCTAAGATGCGGGAGTTGGTCTTCTGAGCCGATAACGATATGTCCAGGATTGCCGCAGGGTTCACCACTGTCACCAGTACTATTCAACGCATATACGGTGCCGATCACTGAACAACAGTTGGACGGAAGGGGTAGGACTCTGTCATTTGCTGACGACATTCTCGTGTATCGACAGGGTCGAGATAGACAGGCGGTTGCCAATGATATGCAGGGCGAACTAGATCGAATTTCCTCACGGTGTGCTGATGCCGGTGCCCTTGTCAACCCTGCAATGGCATTGGTTACAACCATATTGTGAACACAGACCTGCCGGCAGTAAGAATGGATGGGAGCATTTTGAGTAGAACCCAGCCAATGAAATATCTTTGCGTAAGGCTTGATCGTAGCCTGTCCTTCAGAGATCATGTCGATTATGTCATAACGAAAGTTCGAAAAGGTTTGTCAGCAATGAGGGTCATGGCGACTGCCAATATCGAGCAAAGACTACTAATACTTCTGCTCCAAGGACTGGTGCTTTCACGCATCGAGTATGCCCTGGCCATCCTCACTGTCAGCCCTACACCGATTGGAATACTTGAAAAGGTACAAAACGAAGCCATGCGCATCATTTTGGGCTGCACGAGAGACACCAGCTGTGTAGCAATGAGATACCTCCTTGGCTTCCCGACAATGGAACACAGGATCAAGATCTGGAGAGCTCGTGCATACTTAAAAATAAGTGCAGATGAGCAGTACCCTCTGCATTATACGCACAGCATTATACCAACGTATGTGTACTAAGTGATTCAATGAGCATGATTCAGAAGGTCGAAGCTGGATCTATACGTAGACAGTGGACTGAGTCGCTGCGGAAGTCTGTTGTCCGTGAAGTCACTTTCAATTTCGTCCCGGGACATGCGGGAGTCGAGGGAAATGAACGAACTGATAAACTGGCTGGCTCTGCACCCCCTGTAGATGGCCAGCCCATGGATCGTGCCGATGTCATTAACGTCCTTAAAGATATGGCGAGGATTTTGTTTTTAAATGTTGCATATCCCTTACAGTCCGTTGCAATCAACACCAGCATTTTTCAGCTGCTGTTGATGTACTAGGCAAGTTTTACGTTCAGTAGTTTGCCATTGATTTCTGAACGACCTGTTTACATACCCCCGCAAGTTACCAGAGCGGCGCGAACCACTGCCGATTCTCGCATATATTTCCCCCAAGTGGATATACGGGATTACGAACAATGTCGTTAAGACCTTGACCAGGGAGCCGGCTAGAAGTCTACATGCCCGATACTCTCATCTTGGAGGAGTGTAGTTTGCCATGCTTGGGATTTTTATTTTGTAAACATCCCCAGCCGGCTTCCTGGCCTAGAGGTTAGCGACTTTTCTACGTAATCTCGTATACTCTCGTAAGTAACGTGACGACGGTGAGAATCAGCAGTGGTTCGAATCGCGTCGGTAACTTAGGGGTATGTGAGCCAGCCGCTCAGAAAGCAATGGCAAACTACTGAGCGTAATCTTGCCAAGAAATCAACATACAGCTGAAAGATGCTGGTGTAGACAGCGATGTCCTGTAAAGGATATGCAAAACACACAACAACAAAAAAAAAATCATCCCCAATGTAATTCGTAGTCGATCTACTTGAGTCAGAAGTGGACGTTGACACCCCCCCCCCCCCGCCTTTTTCGCCCTTCTAATCAATTCCATTCCCCACCTCGTCACATTTGAGTGTGAAGAAATTAATATAACCAACTTTGGGCGCAATGAGGTAAGGTAACAACTGAAATAGAGTGGATTCATATTACAACTGGGTGGGACAATTATCAGAAAAGAAAAGCTGTGTTGTGACCAGTAGCGGACCAGATCTAAAAACTGTAGTTGCCAGGACTAAAAGCACATTAACATTTTTAAATTATTGTTTGTTTAAGGGGCCCAATTCGGTAATGAAGTTGACAGCCTGGCCAGTCCGCCACTGGTTGTAACAGCTATACAGATTTATGAAAAAAAAAGAAAAGAAATAGATGCGGACAAGGCAAACAGATTCTCATCAGCGTTTTATCATGGCACGGAAGGTGTCAACACAGGAATTGATATAGGCTGGTAATATACGGAGAAATAGTCAGCAAGGCTCTTGACGATGATGATTTGCAATATAACATTTCTACAAGTCAATTCTTGTAATTTGTTATTGACATGTTAAATTTTCAGTCTCAACGGGCTTCAAATGACTATTACACGACGCACAGATTACACTCAAATTTTGATCAGACAACTGTTACATAACTCATAATTTATACCCAAAGAATCTTTGAAAGATTGATCAAATTACTATTATATGATCCATAGTTTATACCATAATGATGATAAAATTACTGTTATCTGCCTGTCAGCAACTCACTTGCGACAGGCATACAAGGATTCCCTACTTTTGCACCACACGAAAGTGACAACTCGTATTGTTTGCAAAAGGATACATTTTATTCGGAGCTGATCGTATATTAGCTCCACGAGCGGAATACCACATCGGCATTAAACATCATAGTATGTTATGAAGATGGAATGAGGAGATGATATTAATAATAATCACTACTGAAGCTAAGCTAAGCTAGCTATTGATACTGTCCTTAACTGCAAAGTATCCACAGCGGATATACAGTCTGTTCCTTACGCCGTCCAGTCTCTGTCTGAACCAGCTCTCTGTGCCGTGTTCAGCCACGAGCAATTAGCCCTCCGTGCATCCGCTAGTTTACGTGCTGGGAGTTCCAGCACGCTGGTCACTTGGTTGTAGTAACCACAATTACAGGGTTACTTCTCGTGAAGCGGGTTTCCCAGTCTCTTGGGTAACCCCAGCTCACGTACACTTGTTGCCCTCCTTGTTGACACAAGTGTGTCCCGTTATAGCTGTTTATAGCATTTGTGTCTCTTCTGTCTGGGCTCCTAAGTCGTTATGTTACTTGTCCTTTTCCCTAGCTCTATTTAGCTCTCCTTAGCTTTAAGCTCTTACGTAGCTCTTTGACAGGCTCTCGTTCCTCCCCTCTTGTGTTACAAACTTTTAAGTTGTGTGGGGTAACACAAGTCGTCAATTTACCAAAAATTGGCTGTCAAATTTTGTCAAAGGCTTCGTAAGTTCTCAACTTCTCTTCTGGGGATAGGACAAGATCTCTCCTCTCCTTCGACACACTGTTGTATCACTTCACTTGGTTAATTGAGTAGCTCACCACACTAGTACAGTTGGCTATAAACTGTCATTATAATTCTGGGAATTGTGTGATCCGGAACGAATGCCATAAGACCTGTCCTCCGATTGTCCAAAATTAACAATCCCATACAACTTGCCTCTGTTACGAGTGCAAAACATGGACATTAAATGTTCATGCTCCCATATAATAATTGCCTCAACTAGTATACATGTTTCATGTGCAACTCTTCAGCTTTTAGCTTCCGCTTGTGAAGGAATATTTAAGTGTTAAACTAAGGCTTTAGAGATGTTATTGTGTCCCCTGTTAGAGTAGTTATAGTTCTTTGAAGGTAATGATGTATGCAACTTTATGTGTTTGTTTTCGTGGTTGGTTGCGTGTTTCCTATTAAACTACAGTGTATTTAACTTACTAACATGTGCATGCGTTTCTAATTTAAGTGTATGTATTCTTTCGAGCGCCGTAAAGCGGTTTATTGTAGCCACAAACGAGTGTGTTATGCTGATTTATGTCTACAGTCCCGTTTTAAGATGCTCAAAATATGTTCCCTATGTCTATCACTAAAGTATGGCAACTACACACTTATAAAAATTTTCAACGACACATTGCTTACACAGATTGACGCAGACAAGTCACAACAAGTCGTGTTGTGCGGTGAAAAAAATGCCGCAATATCTCTCTCACTCTCCTAATTTAATCCATTCTCTCTCTTCCATTCACACATCTTTCGTTCACCTTTCATTCAACAGTAGTATTAAAATATTGGTTTGTCATTACAATATGGTTCAAGAAATAATGCATGGATGAACAATAAATATGTACATTAAATCGTTGGCTGAATTTTAATCGGTTTTCAAGCCACATGACTGTGCTGTATTTCTGCACTTGTCATTTCTATACAAAAATATACATGGTTGCATGGATTGTTTGGTACCAATCCTATAATAATGACTGATCTAACTAACCTATTGTAAGTTTGTGTACTGTTCTAAATTAATCTAAGGGAACTAATTTAACTAATTAATTCAATTTAGGAAAAATGGGTTGGTTACCTTAAATGTTTTTAATACATGAAATGATATCAATTCTTAAATGATTGTGTTAATTTGTAAGTGATGTTTTAATTAACTAAATATATAATTAAATATGTTTAACTAGTGATAAACTAAAGTAATATGATGTAGGTGTTAAATTAAATGAGTTCCTAACTAAATGTAGGTGAATTATAACTGAAATGTCCTAAATAACGTTAAATGGTCAATCTACATTCATAATTCTAATATCACTACAAAAATATGAAGTTATACGCGACTGTTTATAAAAACATGTTATATACATATCACATATAATTTCTAACTAACTACACTAATTAATTACATCCAGGTGTGATGTTGGAGCAGTGTCCTCTGTAGAATGTCCTCGAAAATAGAGTTCAACTAGACAAAGTCTGATTTACGCTCTCATCCTGGGTAATGTTCATACTAATGGTATGCTACTGATTGGTGTAGGTTCAAGTCTAACACTTCGATCCACTCAAGGGTTGTATAAGTGGTAGTGGTGTAGACAATTACTAATGTGTCTGTTCATTTCACCAATACTGACACAGTTTATATTACACAGCTGTAAGCGACTGGCGATGGTAACGCACTATAATGTTCATAATCACCACGTAGGGCACTAGGTAATTACAGTGTCAATGTCTTTGGTGATATGAGGTCGCTCTCTTCTCGTATTTCAGGTATCTCAACGTGAGAAGGTCGGCTCAATGTGTCAGCCAGAGAGTTCATGGTTCCGTTCAAATGCTTAATCGTGAAGGCATAGTTTTGCAGTATCAAGGACCACCTGTTATTGCGATGAACCCCAGACTGCATGACAGTTATCGGCGAATTATCGGTTTCAATAACAAACTCTGTACCCGCTAGGGATCTATGCAGTTTCCTGACACAATAGATCACGCTTAAAGCTTCCAATTCAGAGGCTGAGTATCTTCCTTCAGCAGGGGTGATCTTACGGCTTACGTACATTATCGGATGAAACCTTCCTTCATAAAATTGGCCTAAGACGCCAGAAATGGAAATAGAACTTGCGTCTGTACGGAGAAAATACGTAAGATTCTGATTAGGCAAACGCAAAATAGGTGGAACGCTAAACATACGTTTCAATTGTGATAAAGCATCAATTAACTGTGCATCCTGAACGTTTAATTTTACAGATGCTTTTAAAATATTCGAAAAAACGCTGGTGATTTCAGCCAAATTGGGTATAAATTTTCTGTAATAATTGACAAGACCAAGCAAACTACGGACCTGTTTCTAGGTCGTTGGCATAGTTAAATTAAGAATCTTGGTCACAATTCTTTCGTCTGTTCTGAGTTGGCCTCTGCTGATTGTATGGCCTAGGAAATCAATTTCTTCCATTCCCAACTCCACTTTGGTGGGTTTTACTGTAAGACCGAATAATCGCAATCTATCGAAGACATGTCGCAGTTTCTGTAAGTGTTATATCCAGTCTGCTGTATGGATACAAATGTCATCAATATAGGTCGATGTATTAGTAATTCCGTGTAAAAGGTCTCTAGTGAGTCGGACAAAAGTGGCTGGGGCATTACGAAGACCGAAAGGAAGAAAACGCCACTCATATAGGCCTAGAGGTGTTGAGAATTCTGTCAAAGGAATAGACGATGATTGCATCGGGACCTGCCAATAACCTTTTGTAAGGTCAAGTTTAGAAAAGATACGTGATGTTGACATATCAAGGATAAGATTGATAATCTTAATTTCTGAATTAGCATCTTCGTTGGAACATGGTATAACATGACCACATTTAAGTTTTCCGTCCGTATGAAACTGGTGACAATCTTATTAATTTCAAATATTACAGTTTATACGGATGGTACTTAGAAATGTGATATAAATAATGATGATTGATGTAAATGATGAATGTATGATAGTCTAAATGATCGCCAATGAATGTCAATGTCGTCTTGTCTTTACTTTCTATCGTCTCTGATGAGCTGCGCTGTATGACTTAGCTTAATCTCTAATCTATTTCTGTTGTGCAAAACGAGTTTCATTTTGCACAAGTACATACGTGAATGTGATAAATGTTGACATTATGATAGTATCACACAAAATGAATCACAAATGATGGTTAAATTTGCAATTTCGATACATTTTCATCAAAATAATTCACACACATAATATAGATAAAATTTTATAGAATTTCCGAAAAATGGTAAATTTAAATTGCTTGAATGTGGTTCAAGATCCACACATGGTAATTAAATGGTAATTTTCAAATGGTCATTTCAAGTACTTTAGAAAATGGTATCCTAATGATAATTGACAGTAGTTCAAGACACTTCTGATTACCAAATGGTATCTTAATATGTTTCTCAAATGGTAATTGGCGGTTGTTAATTTGCGGTGGTTCAGGGAACTTCTGACACCAAATGGTATCCTGCCTGTCAGCAACTCACTTGCGACAGGCATACAAGGATTCCCTACTTTTGCACCACACGAAAGTGACAACTCGTATTGTTTGCAAAAGGATACATTTTATTCGGAGCTGATCGTACATTAGCTCCACGAGCGGAATACCACATCGGCATTAAACATCATAGTATGTTATGAAGATGGAATGAGGAGATGATATTAATATTAATCACTACTGAAGCTAAGCTAGCTATTGATACTGTCCTTAACTACAAAGTATCCACAGCGGATATACAGTCTGTTCCTTACGCCGTCCAGTCTCTGCCTGAACCAGCTCTCTGTGTCAGCCACGAGCAATTAGCCCTCCGTGCATCCGCTAGTTTACGTGCTGGGAGTTCCAGCACGCTGGTCACTTGGTTGTAGTAACCACAATTACAGGGTTACTTCTCGTGAAGCGGGTTTCCCAGTCTCTTGGGTAACCCCAGCTCACGTACACTTGTTGCCCTCCTTGTTGACACAAGTGTATCCCGTTATAGCTATTTATAGCATTTGTGTCTCTTCTGTCTGGTCTCCTAAGTCGTTATGTTACTTGTCCTTTTCACTAGCTCTATTTAGCTCTCCTTAGCTTTAAGCTCTTACGTAGCTCTTTGACAATGACCATAGTTTGCACAAATTACTAGTATATGACCTATAGTTTAAATCCTAATGTTGATCAAATTATTGTTACATGACCCATAATTACTGTTACGTAACCCTATTTTACACAAATTACTGTTACATCACCTACAGTTTATACCCAAACATTGATCATATTACTGTTATATGACCCACAGTTTACACCCAAAAATTGATCAAATTACTGTTACTTGACTCATAGTTTACACCCACAGATTGATCAAATTAATTTTACATGACTCAGTTTAGACCCAAAGATTGAACTTGTGAAAGACATCTTTTCAGTGCTTACATGAAGAGTTAATGAGACATTGTAGGACCATTGCTTCATACCACCAATGAGAGAATACTTCTTAATACATCCTGAAACCATAGACTGAAAAGCATACAATGTTTTCATTGGGTTAAGATCAGTTGAGATGTGTCAAAAACTGACATCACAGCACTCGGAACATTCTCACGCGCTCTCTGTTCTCATCTGAAATAACAAGCGAAGAGCCCTAATACTTATTGTATCAGTCGCAGTATGATTATGTGTCCCTGTGGCCTTTCCTCGGTGTACTGACTGTCAGCTATATTCACTGGTCACTTCTTGCCTCACCAGGTGTACAGACTGTCAGCTATATTCACTGGTCACTTCTTGCCTCACCAGGTGAACTGACTGTCAACTATATTCACTGGTCACTTCTTGCCTCACCAGGTGTACTGACTGTCAGCTATATTCACTGGTCACTTCTTGCCTCACCAGGTGTACTGACTGTCAGCTACATTCACTGGTCACTTCTTGCCTCACCAGGTGTACTGTCTGTCAGCTATATTCAATGGTAACTTCTTGCCTCACCAGTTGTACTGACTGTCAGCTATATTCGCTGGTCACTTCTTGCCTCACCAGGTGTACTGACTGTCAGCTATATTCGCTGGTCACTTCTTGCCTCACCAGGTGTACTCACTGTCAACTACATTCACTGTTCACTTCTTGCCTCACCAGGTGTACTGACTGTTAGCTACATTCACTGGTCACTTCTTGCCTCACCAGGTGTACTGACTGTCAGCTATATTCACTGGTCACTTCTTGCCTCACCAGGTGTACTAACTGTCAGCTTTATTCTCTGGTCACTTCTTGCCTCACCAGGTGTACTGACTGTCAGCTATATTCACTGGTCACTTCTTGCCTCACCAGGTGTACTGACTGTCAGCTATATTCACTGGTCACTTCTTGCCTCACCAGGTGTATTGACTATCAGCTTTATTCTCTGGTCACTTCTTGCCTCACCAGGTGTACTGACTGTCAGCTATATTCACTGGTCACTTCTTGCCTCACCAGGTGTACTGACTGTCAGCTTTATTCACTGGTCACTTCTTGACTCACCAGGTGTACTGACTGTCAGCTATATTCACTGGTCACTTCTTGCCTCACCAGGTGTACTGACTGTCAGCTTTATTCTCTGGTCACTTCTTGCCTCACCAGGTGTAATGACTGTCAGCTATATTCACTGGTCACTTCTTGCCTCACCAGGTGTACTGACTGTCAGCTTTATTCACTGGTCACTTCTTGCCTCACAAGGTGTACTGACTGTCAGCTATATTCACTGGTTACTTCTTGCCTCACCAGGTGTACTGACTGTCAGCTATATTCACAGGTCATTTCTTGCCTCACCAGGTGTACTGACTGTCAGCTATATTTACTGGTCACTTCTTGACACACCAGGTGTACTGACTGTCAGCTATTTTCACTGGTCACTTCTTGCCTCACCAGGTGTGCTGACTGTCAGCTATATTCCTTTGTCACTTCTTGCCTCACCAGGTGTGCTGACTGTAAGCTATATTCACTGGTCACTTCTTGCCTCACCAGGTGTACTGACTGTCAGCTACATTCACTGGTCACTTCTTGCCTCACCAGGTGTACTGACTGTCAGCTACATTCACTGGTCACTTCTTGCCTCACCAGGTGTACTGACTGTCAGCTATATTCACTGGTCACTTCTTGCCTCACCAGGTGTACTGACTGTCAGCTATATTCACTTGTCACTTCTTGCCTCACCAGGTGTACTGACTGTCAGCTATATTCACTGGTCACTTCTTGCCTCACCAGGTGTACTGACTGTCAGCTATATTCAATGGTCAGTTCTTGCCTCACCAGGTGTACTGACTGTCAGCTATATTCACTGGTCACATCTTGCCTCACCAGGTGTACTGTCTGTCAGCTATATTCAATGGTCACTTCTTGCCTCACCAGTTGTACTGACTGTCAGCTATATTCGCTGGTCACTTCTTTCCTCACCAGGTGTGCTGACTGTCAGTTATATTCGCTGGTCACTTCTTGCCTCACCAGGTGTACTCACTGTCAACTACATTCACTGGTCAGTTCTTGCCTCACCAGGTGTACTGACTGTCAGCTACATTCACTGGTCACTTCTTGCCTCACCAGGTGTACTGACTGTCAGCTACATTCACTGGTCACTTCTTGCCTCACCAGGTGTGCTGACTGTAAGCTATATTCACTGGTCACTTCTTGCCTCACCAGGTGTACTGACTGTCAGCTACATTCGCTGGTCACTTCTTGTCTCACCAGGTGTACTGACTGTCAACTACATTCACTGGTCACTTCTTGCCTCACCAGGTGTACTGACTGTCAGCTATATTCACTGGTCACTTCTTGCCTCACCAGGTGTACTGACTGTCAGCTATATTCACTGGTCACTTCTTGCCACACCAGGTGTACTGAGTGCCAGCTATATTCACTGGTCACTTCTTGCCTCACCAGGTGTACTGACTGTCAGCTATATTCATTGGTCACTTCTTGCCTCACCAGGTGTACTGACTGTCAACTATATTCACTGGTCACTTCTTGCCTCACCATTGTCTCCAGGCTGTGATGATTTATCTGTTCTTCCAAGCTAAACACATGATCACAAACGGCGTTGGCCATATCTGCTTTATCGTGCACCAATACTCTACCCCAAGATGCATACTCAGCCAATCCGTCCGCCCGCTCGTTTCCCAACACACCGGCATGTCCTGGGGAAGAGGTCCAACGAATGCTCGCTATTTGTGCTTTTTTAATGGAAGCATGTCACTTTGCACGAAGCATGCCTATCATAAAACAGTGTTTTCACTGACACATATGGGAACCGGAGAATACCACAAGCGCCTCGTTCTGTTTTTGACCAATGTAGGAATAGTCGTATAGCAAACTATGGTAGTTGAAGAAGCAAGAGGGGGTGGAGATGGAGAAGAAGAAGAAGAAGAAGAAGAAGAAGAAGAAGAAGAAGAAGAAGAAGAAGAAGAAGAAGAAGAAGAAGAAGAAGAAGAAGAAGAAGAAGAAGAAGAAGAAGAAGAAGAAGAAGAAGAAGAAGAAGAAGAAGAAGAAGAAGAAGAGGAGGAGGAGGAGGAGGAGGAGGACAAAGAAGAAGAAGAAGAAGAAGAAGAAGAAGAAGAAGAAGAAGAAGAAGAAGAAGAAGAAGAAGAAGAAGAAGAAGAGAGGGAGGAGGACGAGGACGACGGCGACGAAGAAGAAAGAAAGAGGGGGGAGGAGGAGGAGGAGGCGAGGCAGAGGTAAACTTATAAGCGTATTATAAGTTAAATGTTAAAAGCGAGATGTTCGACTTCATTGCCCCGGGTGTCATCTTATCTGGCTCGGTCTCTCCCCGCAGACTGGCCAGCCGTCTGTCAAGAGCACCGCACAAAGCACAAACTCCGTAGCTCCATAGGTCTCCGGAAAATGTGCGCTCGTGGTCTGATCAACGCCTGAAAACGAATCCACGACCTTCAGTACATGGGGAAGATGACCACTGTCACGATGGAGAACCCCCAAAACCCCATGCCTATATGTATATTACTAGAAGCGTTACAAAAATATAGTTGTATGTTCTTTGCACGACGTTGCAATCAAGCCTAGCATTTAATGAACGAATTCGGAATGTGTTCCGAAACCCTGCAATGTAACTGTCGCTCAGTTCTACCTATGTAGATGGCCTCGCATCTGCATGTAAATTGGTAAATACAATTTGATTTGGCGTACATCGTGGGTGGACAAGATACTGCACACAGAAGATGGTAGCCTAGGCAGGCCGACACACCGGAACAGTCCTGCTTCATCGGTCGCCAGACATGTGCTCGAGAGCGGTCACGTGGTTGAAAGAGACAGTGCCTTCAGTGTGTTGTTCAACACACAAAGTAGTCGATTGTTAAAGTTTGCTGAAGCTATAATAATCAACCTTCGTAAGCCGTCCTTGTGCAAGCAGAAAGACATGTTAGTCAGTTTAAAATTACCGCGGTAGACAATCGACATTACTGTGCGAACATGTGTATATTTCAATTTGAAGGATTTATCTAGTTAATTCACGTAAGTTGTGTGATTTCTGCAGTATGTACCTGACGAGATGCAGCGAAATATGCCAGACAATAAATCGTGCAATCTATTGTTTGTGTCTTCGATAGATGTGTTGTTAGTTTTTGGGCTCGTATGTCCCTTACTGTCGTCGGAGTACTCCAACCAACACTTATCCGTAAGTGATTGCTGGACAGACCGATGCAAATGAGGCCCTGTAAGAGATGCTTTTTTGGGGTAAATTAAAAATAAAGTAAGAAACGTTCGGTAATGGACGTGCTTCAAGAAGCCGTCACTGGAAAATAAGACAACATAAACCCTGTTCATCTCACCTCATCTCATCTCACCATCGATACATGATGCCCATAAGCGGGCACTCTCCCGCTGTTTATACCTTGCGTTGTCGTGGTGAAGTATAAACAGCGGGAGAGTGCCCGCTTATGGGCATCATGTATCGATATTCCCATGGACTCTGTTATTCACTGCGTCCATCGTTTACGTGGTCAGCCTCTTCCTCTGTTTCCATCTGGTCTGTACATCATTGCTTGTTGTGGTATACTGTTAGTTGGTAACCTACTTGCATGGCCAAACCATTTTACTTGCTGCTTTCTAATACTAATAAAATCTAGCGCTGCCATTACCCCCACTTTAGTCTTGATTTCTTCATTTCTGATGTTATCTCTTCTTGATACATTAAGTATTCTTCTCAGGAATCTCATTTCTTTTGTTGTGATTTTTTTTCCCTGTCATTGTCTCGGTTTTGCATTGGTCGCATAGAGTTGGTAGGAATATTGTGTTGTAAAGTGCTTTCTTTGTAACTACTGATACGTTTGTTCTTTAGTATTGGTATCATTTGCACAATGAGTTGCTTTGCCTTATTGCATCTATTTTCGATATCGTCTTCTGATCTGCCATTTGATGATATTATACTTCCAAGGTACTTGAACCTCTTTACTTGTTTCAAGGGATGTTCGTTTAGGTGAATTGTTTTTTTTTTTTCTTCTTTAGTTAACTTATAGTCATTACCTCTGTTTTGCTTGTACTAATTTTCATGTTATGTTTCCTACACATTTCGTTTAGACTATTTACGTGGTCTTGTAATTCAGCTTCTTATTTTGCTACTAGTACTTGGTCGTCCGCAAACAGGAGTTCTCCAATGGTTAGATTTGCAGATGGTTCTTCTTCTGTGTTCTCGTCATGCGGTATTCCTGTGGTCTCTGTTTGGCTATTTCTTTACATATGTTGTCTATATATGTTATGAACAAGAGAGGGGACAGGACACAACCTTGTCGTACTTGAAATCTTATGAAGAAGGGTTCTGAGTGACCTCAAATTGCTCTCATTATGCATTCAATGTTGTTGCATAAGCATGCAGTGATAGTGACTTATTGCATAAGATACTCTTCATTTTCTAAAATGCTGCTTTTATTTGCCTTACACTGCTCTTAATCTCTATTGTACATTTTCCTTCTGATGTTATAAATGCCTCTACGTATTTAAAATTATCGACTTGGTTAAGAATTTTCCCTTCTATTTCTATGTCCCATTTTGGTGTCACCATAATTCTTTCATATCACCATTGTTACTGTTTTCTTGGTATTCAAGGAGAGTCCTTTCTTTGCGCTCTCTGAAATCACAATGTCTAACAATTGTTGTAGGTCTGTTGTATTATCCGCCACCAATAGTGTGTCATCTGCAAAGCGTATATTATTTATATTGTAACCTCCTATACGGAGACAAATGAAAATCGTAAACTGATTAGAGAAATTAGACGCAGACAGTCAACATTTTTTTGACATGTTATGAGAAGAAATGGATTGGAGAACTTAGTGACATCTGGCAAGATCGAAGGGAACAGACCAAGGGGAAGACCGAGAAGAAAATACCTGGATGGCTTGACCACATGGCATGATCGAGACAGGAACACTGAGCTGATGCACGACGCTGGTGATCGAGTAAAATGGCGAGTCATGACCACCCACGCTTTCTGGCATGGCACATGATTGATTGATTTAACCTCCGATTGCGAGATTCGGTAGCGGATCGCGCGGCGTTTGTTACTTTATGGTATGGGGGTATGTGAGCCAGTCGTTCAGAAAGCAATGGCAAACTACTGGGCGTAATCTTGCCTAGTACATCAACAGCAGTTGAAAAATGCTGGTGTTGACTGCAACGTCCTGTTAGGGATACGCAACATAAAAAAAACAACAACAACAACATCTGATTAGTATATTTTATTCTGATTAGTTTATTTTCCATGTTTATTGCTGCTACTTGATTCTTAAATCTTTCCCATCAATGTTGATATCTTCCAACATATAATAATAAATCATACCATACAACAGCGCATGCATTTCCCTAGTTGCTTAGAGCATAATTAAAATATCATAATAGCATGATAGTAATGCGTTGATTGATCACTACACTTAATAATTATGTTCAAGCATTCTGCAGAATTACAAGATATCCAAATGAAAAACACTTAGCTAAACAATGGGTAAGAGATTAAGGGACATAAACGTTTAATATTGTTACAAGGGAGATTACTTATATTACAAAAAGGAATAAATTATATCCTAGCAGTATATAAAATTTAACTTCAAACTTCTAAAATATTTCCTGATAAATAATAAAATTAATTTGTAAGTAAACATTGTTATTGTCAAATATAACACTTTTAGATTTCTTACAAAAAATGTTTCTAATATTTAGATATTTACATTTTAGGATGCACGTTTAAGTTATGAATTTATTTGTTAAACATTATTTGTGTACTTTTAATGTAGGAATCAAACTTCATTCACATAAACTCTCCCTATACGGGGGAAGAACATTTTTTTACTGGCCTCCTAGGGCCACACACAATCATAAATTGTACAGGATATTAACTACACACATCCTTCTTATCGGGACAGACGAAGAATGCATAATCACAGCTGAGACAATACGTGCGATGCTCAAAAAATCACCTAACACAGCCCCAGGCCCAGACGGCATCCGATATGGTGACCTACTGGTGATGTCAGATGATGACATGGAAGAGCTGGCCAGAGAATTCAACACCAGTATCCAGAGGGGACTTATCAAAGAGGAATGGCTACACAGCTACTTGCTGCCGCTGCCAAAACCGAACAAAGACCATTCCAAGAGAAGCGGCTACAGAATCATTACAATGCAGTCCTTCGAAGTCGGAGAGTGTCTGCTTGTACGGCGAGGAACCACCAGTCTGCACACCAATAAGCCAGACATGGGGCAACGGATACTCACGCAAACCTCAGGTCCGGTATGACATCACACTGATGTTGGACAACAGGATGCCTTCATCCGACATACAGGACTTCGCGTTGGAGCTCAAGCCAACGAACACAAGCAAGCAAGCAAGCATTACGATGCAGAACACTGCTGGCAAGCTACTGGAGAAATTTGTAGCACACAGACTTGCTTGTGACTTGGAACAACTCGGCTGCCTCCCGCCCACACTTGGAGGATTCAGACGTAACAATGAGTCATGGCTGAATGCGGCGGTCTTTGCTCAAGATGTTTACGAAGGATTTCAGGTCAGAGAAGAGACATGTGCGGCCGCCATAGACTTAGAGGACGCATACAATAGAGTATCCTTCGAGCACTTGATGCAAACCGTCCCCAGACTGAAAATGCACCCTCACCTCTTACAATAGATAGCTACAGTTCTGCTCCAAAGGAAGATGGTGCTAAGATGCGGGAGTTGGTCTTCTGAGCCGATAACGATATGTTTAGGATTGCCGCAGGGGTCACCACTGTCACCAATACTATTCAACGCGTATATGGTGCCGATCACTAAGCAACAGTTGGACGGGAGGGGTAGGACTCTGTCATTTGCTGACGATATTCTCGTGTATCGACAGGGTGGAGATAGACAGGCGGTTGCCAATGATATGCAGGGGGAACTAGATCGAATTTCCTCATGGTGTGCTTATGCCAGCCCTTGTCAACCCTGCAAAGGCATCGGTTACATGGTTCTCCCTAAACAACCATATTGTGAACACAGACCTGCCGGCAGTAAGAATGGATGGGAGCATTTTGAGTAGAACTCAGTCAATGACATATCTTGGCGTGAGGCTTGATCGTCTTAACGAAAGCTCGAAAAGGTTTGTCAGCAATGAGAGTCATGGCGACTGCCAATATCGAGCAAAGACTGCTAATACTTCTGTTCCAAGGACTGGTGCTTTAACGCATCGAATAATCCTTGGCCATCCTCACTGTCAGCCCTACACAGATTGGAAGACTTGAAAAGGTACAAAACGAAGCCATGCCGCATCATTTTGGGCTGCGCGAGAGACACCAGCTGTGTAGCAATGAGATACCTTCATGACTTCCCGACAATGGAACATAGGATCAAGATCTGGATAGCTCGTGCATATTTAAAAATAAGTGCAGATGAGCAGCACCCTCTGCATGACGCTAAATTCAGAGAAAAGGGTGACAGGCTAAAGAGGGGCAAATCATGGATGGGTCGAGCGGAAGATGTCGTCAGACAGGTTGCAGTCTTACCAGTATCAACCCCGGCAAGGAATGGGTGCCGGTGCCTCCAGCTTTTAAATGCACTTTCTCCTTCATTATCACACTTGACAGACGTTGCAGAGAACAGAACCCTGCCGCTGTCAATAGAGATAGAGCCTTAGCCTAGTTTTCCTGGAGAATACCTTAAAGGAAGAGGACTCGAACACTTTTCTTATACCTTGAATCCAGGCACTCGAACCCCCTAGGCACAACATTCATATATTCTATAAAAATATCTCACAACAACATATGTAAAGAAACCAGCCAATCAGAGACAGCATGAGCACCGTGTGACGAGAACACAGAAGAAGAACCATCTGCAAATTACACCATTAGAGAACTCCTGTTTGCGGACGACCAAGCACTAATAGCAAAACCAGACGCTGAATTACAAGCCCACATGAATTGTCATGAATATTCTAAACGAAATATGTAGGGAATATAACATGAACATTAGTATAAGTAAAACAAAGGTAATGACTATAATTAAAGAAGAAGAAAAAAAAACAACAACAACAATTCACCTAAACGAACATCCCTTGAGACGAGTAAAGAGGTTCAAGTACCTACGTGTCACATCCCCATATTACACATGTTGACTTAGTACAATATAACATATAACTACTGGCCTAATACGTGCTTGAATTTACGCATTGCTCCGTGAGACAGGAGTCTCGGCAATTCAACAGCCCGCACAGGTACACTGTGCATAATGCCGCCGCCAAAATGCCAAGACGAAATTCATCCACGAAATCCACAGTTCATCGTCGATGGACTCGGCAGTCACCAGAAAGACCTCATTGACCCGGGTTTTCTCACATGGCTCGGTCTTTTACCGCAGGGAGACCCGCTGAAAGCGTCGCACAAAGCACGAACTCCACAGCTTCAGCGCCGACTCTCGGGAGTCTCCTGAAAAATGCACTCGTGAACCGAAAAGGAAATCAGTCAATTCAGCAACAGCCGATAACCATTGTTCCGAACATGGAGGTCACTGTACAGGACAGATGTAAAAGCATTCCACGCTAATTTCACAGCTCACAGTGTCGCCTACGCAATCACTCAGTAGCAAGGCGACGGGACCATGTACTACCAGTCCAACATGAGGAAAATGCGATTGCAAACCGTAGCTACAAGCTTAAACACCGCTACATGCCTTAACGGTTCAACGCCTAACCGCCATGTTGGCGACCGGAAGTTAGTGTTTAAGGTGGCGATAGATCGGGTCGCGTTTTAGTAGGTGTTTAGGGGTTTGTTATTGAAAGCTATCAGTGGCTAGACAATTTAGCGGGTTATCAGTGATTAGGTGGACCCTGTTTTTTGTTTTTTTTTCAATGTTGCATATCCCTTACATGACGTTGCAGTCAAGACCAGCATTTTTCAGCTGCTGTTGATGTACTAGGCAAAATTTTTACTTTCAGTAGTTTTTCATTGCTTTCTGAACGACCGGCTTCCATACCAACACGTTATAACACAACGCGACACGGTCTGCTGCACAAATCTTTCGCAGCTGAGTTTCGAACGCCTGGTAAGCGGCTCATGAACCGCGTTCGCAAGCCTTTAGCCACGGAGTGGGTATGTTTAATTCATCATTTATGTAATTTACGCTAATAATCATTACACATTAGTTTTAATGAAATCACAACGTTGTTTCTAATTGATTTCAATGACAATCAGTTCGGGGCAGTTGGGTGGCATTGGTAATATTACTTGCTGTCATAGGCCATAGGTTTATGACACTAGGAAGTATTATTATATCATCAAATGACAAATTAGAAGACGAGATCGAAAATAAGACAAACCAACTCATTGGACAAATGGTACCAATACTAAAGAACAAACATGTGTCAATAACTATTAAGAAAGCACTGTACAACTCAATTATCTTACCAACTCTATGCTACCAATGCCAGACTTAGACAATGACAGAAAAAGAGAAAAGAAAATCACAACATAAATGATGGCACTCTTCCGAATAACGGTCCTAAATGGGACACAACTCTGTAATGTAAAAAGTATCCATTACAGGGCCTCATTAGTTGATGTTGTCGATCACTTCCGGTTCAATGTGACATAGACTGCTAGACCGATGGATGGATACAATAAATGTTTCCTGGGCCCGGATGGCCCTGACTGTCGTCGGAGTGTATATCTATTTCCACATATAACTGATAGGTATACACTCCTACGACTGTGAGGGTCCTCCGGGCCCAAAACATTTATTGCATCCATCGATAGGTCTATCCGTCCACGTCACACTGAACCGGAAGTTATCGACAACACATTCAGTGCTCGTTCCGATATGTACAATATTTTTCCACAAAGAACATGCTTTCGGATAGTATTTATAACTTTTGTGCCACAATTTCTACATATAACTGTGAAATATTATTGGTACCTAATTCCATTTTCTCAGTTCTATATTTTAGTTCGTAGTGTTTACTATTTGTTTTATTATATCACCAAATGAGGCTCCGTAAGGGATGCTTTTTACATTACAGGGTTATGTCCCCAGTTAGAACCGTTATTCGGAAGAGTGCCATGCAGTGTTACCACTTTTCGCAATAAATTTAGTGCTTTTTCAAGTCATTTAGTGCTAAAAGTTTGCATTTAGCGCGGCCCTGCTAATTTGGTGCTTCACAATTTATTTTGGTGCTTTTTAGTGCTTTTTTGGGTGGGTAAAAATTACTTTAAAAAATCATTTTGTGACAGACACTAAATAGAGGAATTTGAACTGAAGCGAGGGAGTAAAACAGTCTTAGTACATTACCGTGCTACATTCAAGTAATTTAACTCCCTTTAATACGATTGCCGGTCTCTCTGGCTGAGGGGTTACACACATTTCTCCGTAATCTCGTTTATCCACGCAGGGTCTCGCAGCGGGGCGAGAATTGGAAGCGGTTTGACCCGCGCTCGTGACTTGCGGGATAATGAGCCGGCCTCTCAGAAAGCAATGGCAAACTACTGAGCGTAATCTTGCCAAGAAATCAACATACAGCTGAAAGATGGTGATGTTGACAGCAATGTCCTGTAAAGGATAAGCAAAACATTTTAATACGATTTCGTTGAGGTGAGTGACTGCAACGTGCAGGCAATATGCAATGCGTTAAAATATTGTTTAAACAAGAATGGACTTGAGTTGCAAAGATTAGTTGCATTCGGTACTGACAATGCATCTGTCATGACAGGTGTAAACAATGGGCAATGGGGAGCGTTTTGTGTGATATTCACTGGCACAGGAACGGAGCATAATGGGGACGACCCGTTGCTGTGAAGTTGGAACTGCGACTAACTAACTAACTAACTAACTAACTAACTAACTAATGCATCTGTCATGACAGGTGTAAACAATGGAGGGAAGATACTCGCCAGAATTCTTCTCAATCGCCTCACGGCCCATATCGATCAAGGTCTTCTTCCTGAGAGTCAATGTGGATTCAGAAAAGAACGTGGAACCTTTGACATGATTTTGCAAAAGCAATGTCAGGAACAGAACTGCGAAATGTTCTCCACTTTCATTGAACTTACCAAGGCTTTTGATACAGTCAGCAGAGAAGGACTGTGGAGAATTATGGCAAAATATGACTGTCCACGAAAGTTTGTCCAAATAGTGCGGCTATTTCATGATGGCATGCAGGCAAGAGTACAGGAAAATGGTGAACTGTCTGAGCCCTTTCCTGTCACCAATGGAGTGAAGCAAGGATGTGTCCTGGCACCAATTCTGTTCAGCCTCATGTTTTCAGCTATTTTGACGAATGCCTTCGAGAACAACGACATTGGAATAGACATCAACTACCGCATGGATGGAAAGTTATTCAATCTCAGAAGGCTGAAAGGTAAAACCAAAATTAACAGCGACACCGTCAGAGAGCTCCTGTTTGCTGATGATTACGCTCTATACGCCAACTCAGAGGCGGACATGCAACATAATGTTTTAGCTTTCTCACATGCCTGTGCCAACTTTGGGCTCAATATCAATTTAGAGAAGACTGTAGTTATGTACCAGCCAGCTCCAGGGAATAATCACACTGTGCCAAATATTAAAGTGAATAGTCATAGTCAAAGTGTTGTGGAAAATTCACCTATCTTGGCAGCACTGTGTCACAAGCTGCCACAATTGATGACGAAGTGAATGCAAGAATCGCCAAGACCAGCGCGGCCTTTGGCAGACTGTAAAAGAATGTATGGGACAGAAATGGAATAAGCCTGCAAACAAAGCTGAAAGTCAACAAAGCAGTTGTATTATCCACACTGCTATATGCTTGTGAAACCTGGACTGTTTATCAGCGATACGCTAGGAAATAAACCACTTCCACACAGTCTGCCTTAGGAAGTTACTGAAGATTAAATTGAAGACAAGATCCCAGACACTGAAGTCCTAGAAAGAGCGTCCATGCCCAGTATCCACACACTACTAATGAAGAATCAGATTCGCTGGGCTGGTCACTTGACTCGCATGCCAGATCACAGGTTCCCTAAACGAATTTTTTACAGCGAGTTGCGTTGTGGTAAACGCCCCCAAGGCGGCCAGAGGAAACGCTTTAAAGACACTCTGAAAATCTCACTGAATGCTTTTGGAATTCATCATGACACCTGGGAAACTGAAGCACTGAAGCCAGAGACCGAAATTCGTGGCGTGCATCATTACGCAAAGGTGCAGTCACTTGTGAGGCAACCAGGACTGCAAGAGCTGTGAAGAAAAGACAGAACAGAAAAACCACTGCAGCTAATCCTCCTCCAGAAACGTCAAGCATTCTTTGTTCACATTGTTAAAGAACATTTCGAGCCAAAATAGGCCTTATCAGCTATCTTAGAACTCACGGCTCCATACTTTCAACCCCACTGGATGAAATGAATGGTCATCATCATTCTTGATGGACAAACAACAAACAATGGAGTATATACAAAATTAAAATCCGTAGTTCCTTATCTGGTATTTGTTAGGTGTGTATGTCATTGCCATCAGCTGGCAGTGTCACAGACTGCAGCTGCTTGTCTGCCCAGGAACATAGAGTTCATGATTAGAGAAACATATAACTGACTTTGACTACTTCTCTACAATCTGGGACGGTTGTTCTAATTTAAACACCAAGCGACTTTACTCACTCCAGAAACGGGCCATGAGTCTAATTTATAGCAAACATTTATCTGACAATCCTAGCCTGTATAAACGCCTTCAGTTACTACCACTCCACAAACGCCTGTTTTTCAATAAAGCTAAACTAATTCACAAAATCCTGCATCGGAATGCCCCAAATTACCTTTGGCCATTGTTTAAATATAATGCTAGACACAGTAAACGTTTAAATATATTACACATTCCGAAGCCTAGGAATGACTTATACAAAACAAGCTTAACGTACTCTGCAGCTCAGCTGTGGAACAATCTTCCACAAGAAATCAAAGACATCACCAATCCCTATTCATATAATCGCAAATTATTCGAACACTATCTCAGTACGGATTACCTTCCCCCTTAATAATAGAGATAATAATAATAATAACAAAACCCTAATATAGCAGCCAGTGCCCTTTTGGTAGGCCAGTATATTCCACATGGCTAATAACAAGTGTCAGACCATTATCTAATATTACTGAGTCGTGTAGTTTTGATGTTCGCATTTTGCCCATGCCTTTATAATGCATATCTTTTATATTGTTGCTGTTCTCTGTAAGCCTTGAATGATGTGTGAATGAAATAATGTATGAAAGAGAGTGATAGAAGGGCAGAATGTTAGACGGGCCTGCGTGCCCAATTCTTAACCCTTTGAAAATAAAGTTTGTTCGTTCGTTCGTTCGTTCATTGTCAGAATATTGCAGCAGTGGGTCGAGCTCAGAACTCATTTTGATATAGCAAGACTCAACGAGCGCTGTTATACAGCAGACTTTCTACATTCTATGTTTAGCGACGTGAAAAACTATTTGTATCTCATAATTCTCAAGCATATTCTCGGAGAAGTTCAAAGTGTGAATAAGAAATTCGAAGCAGATATACAGGATCCAACAAAACTACTCAGCGATCTTGTCCAACTCACTGATTCTATTAGTTCAAAGACTGCTATTCCTGTGGAAAAAAATAATTGAAAGTAATGCTATTCAAGATTATTTAGATCCTAATCCCAATCTAGGTTATGAGTTTGAGAAAAAAATAGCAGACTACCAGTTTCCTGATGAGAAAGAAATTCGTGGAAGGTGCTTGCAGTTTTTAACACAGCTTTTGACACAGCTGCGTTTACTTATGTCCGATATCGTTCGAGTGTTGCTGTCCGTGCCATGTCTTAGTGGAAGTGAATGTCTACAGCCAATGAAGCCCTTTATATTGGATCTTGCAAAAATGTTTGTAGAAGATGCAGCTACTCTCACCCGTATCGATTTCCAGTGTAGAAAACTTCATCATATGCAGTGACGAGGGGATCTGGCTGACGCTCCGCGCTCGGAGGAAAGGCGAGACGGACATATAATCAGAATGCTACTGGAACTATTAGTGTTGGAACTCTTCGCTGGCTGCTGAGGATGGGGACGGAGCGCTTATGGGAATGTCCCGAATGCTGTGATGTCGGTTACTAAATCAATCAATCAATCAATCAATCAATCAATCAATCATATGCAGTGGACACAGACCTCTGACACACTTGGACTGTGGGCAGAAATAGCCTCATGCAGGGGTGCCACCGGTGAAAATCCTTTCCAAGATCTTGCAGATTTATCTTTAACTGTGCTAATTTTACATCATTCTAATGCAGGCGAGGAGCGTATTTTCAATCAGATGTGAGTTATAAAATCAAAATTGCGGAACAAATTGAGCATCAAGAGTTTGAAATCCGTTTTTACCATTAGATATGGAATGAAGAGATATGACAAATGCTGTCATGATTATAAACTACCTAAGGATATTCTACGAAAAATTGGATCACAGCAGGCATATACACGTTTCTTTCAATCATCACCATCATCATCGCAGGAGCAAACATATCAGGAAATAGTAACAGAAACTGAAGAGGAGTTGTCTGACTGGGATTTGGCAGATCTGGAATAAACTTAATTCCAATATTTAGTGATAATAATAAATTATAATGTGCTACTTTATAACATTTTGAATGAATACCACCAGTGCTTGTTTTAGTGCTTTCCCAAAGAAATATTATTGCAATTTAGTGCTTTTTTGGCTCGAGAGTAGCTCTGATTGGGATTTGACGGATCTGGAATAAACTTCATTGTAATATGAAGTGATAATAATAAATTATATTGTGCTACCTTGTTACATTTGTAATAAAAACAGTTGGTGCTTTTTTGTGCTTTCCAAAAAATTTAGGTGCTTTTTGGTGCTTGTTTGGGGGGTCGATTTTGGTGCTTTTTCATCAAAGGGAGATGGCATCACTGGTGCCATGAGCTAAATGAGATTCCGTGGAAAACGGGCTTCCGGTCCAATATGGCTGACAGGTCGGAGATACGATAAGGTCTGTGTGTGATTTTACTTCTGGAGAAGGGTTGCTTATGCATATTTCCTCATTTTGGACTTTTATTACGTAATTTCATCAACAAGCTACTGAATTGAATATTTGGTTCGAAAATGAGACGTGGATATAATGTAAAATACTTCTATTTGCAAAGTAAACATTCTGTTGTTAAGGTCAAGGAGAGACTCATGAAGGAATTCGAAAGTAACATGTCCACAATATTTATGTATTCGGGAATGATGAGTTTTGATTCAGCAGTACAGAAAAAAAAAAAAAAAAAAAAAACAACAACAACAACAAAAACAAAAAACAGAATTGTGGAGGCAATTATTTAAACGAAGTGTTTATAAACAAACGTTTGTGAATAATATAGGAGACATTATTAATGTTTGTGGGACGCAGAGGTGTTTCCAAGACACCAGGGCCGGGTTATATACTGGCCAAGACCTATTGACGCGTCCACGTCGAGCGTCCTGGGCAACAGGTCCCTTCGGGGTCCTGGCTAAAGTCAATAGGATCGCCGATTCCTCCGAAGTCGGAGAGTGTCTGCCTGTACGGCGAGGAACCACCAGTCTGCACACCAATAAGCCAGACATGGGACAACGGATACTCACGCAAAACTCAGGTCCTGTATGACATCACACTGATGTTGGACAACAGGATGCCTTCATCCGACATACAGGACTTCGCGTTGGAGCTCAAGCCAACGAACACAAGCAAGCAAGCAAGCATTAATGTTTGTAGAACTCGGTAGTGGATAGTATCTCCACCTGTCACGCGGGAAACTAGGGTTCAACTCCCCGCCGGAAATCTGTTTTAAATTTTTAAAAATTTTTTAAATAAAAATAACGTTAACCATTACGAACTAAAGCTCTGAAAAAAATTTGGTGGAACTGTGGTAAAGCTGTGAAAATGTAAACAATATAAAATTACATATAGTAATGCAGCTATACATAACAGAATTACGACACATACAGGACGTTGCGGCGACTAGCCTTCATCAGCAAACAAATAAATACACAAAACACAACATATGGTCACGGAGAAGACCCTCCGGTGACTACATTAAGGAGTTACGACGAACTAAATCTCGAAGCTTGTGAATAAAGTGTGCACTATGGATTATGGATCTGGGAAGCTGCCGGGGGAAGAGGGGTGCAACCCCCAGGCAGCGACGGAGTGATCGATTGTCGGAATCGATGGATCCAATAGATGTCTTTGTTTAATGTGGATTGTATTTGCCAAATAAAATATCAGTGTACGTAGTGTGTGTCCTTGTCGACAAATATCGTCTCAGTGAGGTTTAAAGAAAAAGAACTTGCGGAAAAAGGCTGACAAGAAGAGAGAATAATAGTCTTCTGAAGCCAATCGACCGCGGTAGTAAACGTCACGTGACCAGCCGTTTGTGAATAATGTACTAGACATTACTAACACACGGTTGTTAATAAAGTCTCCCTTATTTAAATGATGTGTTTCTTCTTTGAATATTTTTGATTTTTTATACCACCGATTCTTGTAAATACGTCATCACGTATAATTAACTTTCCATCCATCCATCAAGTGCCATGCCGATAAGCGTAGGTGGTCATGTTCTGCCATCCCACTTGATCACCAGAGTCGTCGATCAGCTCTGTGTTCCTGTCTGCACCATGCCACGTGGCCAAGCCATCCAAGTATTTCCCCTTGGTCTCTTCCCTTCGATCTTGCCAGTCGTCACCAAGTTCTCCAATTCATTTCTTCTCATAACATGCCCCAAAAATTTTGACTGTCTACGTCTAATGACTCTAATCAGTTTACGATCTTCATTTGTTTCTTGAAGGACTTGTTCATTTGTTTTTCTGTCTGTCCATCGTATTCTTTGCATTTTCCTCAGAAATCACATTTCCGCAGCCATCAGCTGTTTTTCAGCTTGACCGCTTATTGTCCACGCTTCACATCCATACAAAAGTGTAGGTTCTATGAGGCACTTCAACACTCTTTTTCTCGTTTCAATTGATATCTTTTTATTGGTCAGTATGTTTTTCATCTTGCAAAAGGCTACCTTCGCAATGGCAATTCTTGTTCTAATCTCTTCAAGGCATCTCCCATCAGATGTAATGACTGTGCCGAGACAACTGTATCGATTCACTTCCTTAAGAATATGCCCATTTCCTCGTATATCACATTGTGGTATTTTCTTCTTCCCAGTGACGACCATAATCTGTGTCTTCTTAATATTCAGTTCTAACCCAAGTTGTTCACTGTGTACAACAACCGCATTTACTCAATTTTGCAGGTCCTGTTCATTGTCTGCAATCAAGACTGTATCACCTGCATATCTAATGTTATTGATGTATCGTTGATTCCTTCCATATCTTCTATATTTCTGAAAATATTTTCACTGTACAGGGCAAAAAGATCTGGAGACATTACACCCCCTGTCTCACACCTCTTTTAATAGGCTGATATTGACCTACATTGTTATCAATTCTGATGGCAGCTTGTTGTTTCCAATATATGTTTTTTACAAGTCTAAGGTCTTTTCCATCAATTTGTATATCTTCAAGCATCCTTATCATGTCGGCATGTCTCACTTTATCGAAAGCCTTTGTGTAGTCAATAAAGCAATTAACTTTACTTCTAGAGTAACCTCTAACTCGATGACTATGGCTTTTGCGCATTAGCGGTGACGTCATTGTTTTGGTTGTTAGTTAGTCAGTTAGTTAGTTAGTCGCAGTTCCAACTTCACAGCAACGGGTCGTCCCCATTATGCTCCGTCCTGTGCCAGTGAATATAACACAAAACGCTCCCCACTGCCCAATGTGAAAAGTGGAAAAGACAGGAGTCTCGACAAACAACAGCCCGCACATATACACTGTGCATAATGCCGCCACCAGAATGTCAAAACAATAGTCCCTCACAAAACACCCAGTTCATTTCTGATGGAATCGGCAGTCATTTTCCCATCTGGATGGAAGTGGCAGTCAACCAGAAGCCCAGCAGCCACGCATTTCTGCATAAGGCAAAAACCGGTCAACTCTGGGACATAGCCATCTGCCATCGCTCCGAACATGCAGTCACGTTCCAAAAGACCTCGGGCAGATTCAAAAGCATTTCACACGAAACTCACAGCTCACAGTGTCGCGCCACGCACTCACTCAGTAGAAGGGCGACGGAACTATCAAGCCTCCATAGTCGCCTCTTACGACATGCGTGGTAGGCTGCAGTGTTTTGGTTGTATTTATGGATATCAAACATCCGAAAGAACAGCTGTATTATGTGGACTTTGGTGATAATCAAATCAAGGACTCCCACCACCATAAATTGTAAGCAACGCCATTCTTCTATAACAGAACATAACCAAGATAAAATTCGTACAAAATACAAGCCAAAGTCAATTTATATTTCAACCAGATTCAGAAGATCGTGTGTCTAGTAAGACCACAGTCTGCTCTAGCAATGGAAAGGTGCTGAAGGCGGAGGCAGCCAGCCAGGAGGCGCACCACAGAAATCAGGATGCCAGGCAATTACGCCATGAAATATATCGACTACTGTTAAATGTTATGGTGTTCGCCCTGCTTTGTCCCCCAGGCAGGTGCAGTGCCGGGCCCTTTGCCTCGAAATGGTCTAACCACAGCTACTGGAGGTCCTTCTCAGATTTCCTGTGGAGCCAGAGTACCTGAGAATAGAGCGCCTGGCAATAAAAAAAAAAAAGACTTAAAATAATGCACTGGAATGCGGAGGGAGTAAAAAAAAAAAGAACTAGAAAACATCTTGGACCAAGACAATGTAAGCATGTGTTACTTGCAACAAACTCACCTCAACGAAAATATAGCCTTCAAAATCAGAGGTAACCAGTGTTACCGATCTGACCGAAAGGACAGGCGAAAGGGTGGGATACTGACTCCTATTAAAAATAACATCACTGCTTCCCAAACTGAAGTTTACATGGAAGGGGCTGAGTATCAGACACTTAAACTTAAGACAGGCAATACAGACCTACATCTAATCAATTACTACTGTCCAAGTGACCGACCTCAGGCACTGGACACACTAACATAACAAAAAAATGATTGTGTGTGGCGATTTTATCAGTCAATCGCAGAGCTGGGGCTATGATTACATGGACCAGAGAGGAGAAAGACTGGAAGACTGGCAGGATGAGAATAGATTCATTTTGATTAACAAGCCATCTGACCCACATACCTTCTATTCGAGATCATGGTACACTATAACTACACCTGACTTGGATTTTCATTCACCAGACCTGGAGTGGAACATTAAACGAATTGTTGGGAAACAGCTTGGTGGCAGTGACCATCGGCCAGTCTTTCTAACTGTAGAAAATGAGCTTGTAAGTGAAAGCAGCACCCTCTCGATGTGAAACTACAAGAAAGCAGACTGGGCAATGTACAAGCATCACGCAAGCATATTGGTTAGAAACCTGAACACTTAGAAAGACATAAATAAAGTAGTTGAAGAGTTTGGGAAATGTATACTACAGGCAGCACGAGAAACAGTACCAAGAGGAGCCCGTAAACATTATAAACCCTACTGGAGTAGTGAACTGGAACCAGTGCATAATGATGTGGAAGTGTGTAGAAAGCAAGCAGAGGCCAAACCTAGCCAAGAGGACCAGCACTAAATACCAGCACGCAAAAGCCAAATTTCAAAGAGCCAAGCTGCAGGCTAGACGGAAACGCTGGCAGGAGAAAACAGAGTCTCTGAACTTTGAAAGAGACACAAGGATATTGTGGAAGCTAATAAAACAACTTAACGATGAGGGTACAGGGAGAAACTCAAAAATTGCACTACATAAAGACGGAAACATCTTAACAGGAAAGCAAGCAGCTGACCGTTTTGCGGACTCATTCGCACAAGATAACAATATCAAAATTAGTCCAGAGAAACAACAAGAGATTCGAGAGAAATGGCAACATACAGGACAGAATGAAACAGTATATGTGAGGTTCTGGAGGCACCTATCATAATCAGCGAACTGGAGCTAACCATATGAAAACTGAAAATGAGAAAGTCACCAAGAGCTGATGGTATCTCCAATGAAATGATCAGGAACCTAGAAACAGAGGCCAAAGCAAAGCTGTTGCAGATCTTCAATAACAGCTGGACCCTAGGTAGTGTTCCACAAGCCTGGCGAGAAGCAATCATGACACCCCTCCTGAAATAAGGGAAAGATAGTTCCATTGCCTCCAGCTACAGACCAATTAGCCTCGCCAGCTGTCTCTGCAAAATAATGGTCATGTCTATCATACACATGAACCTAACAACTACGGAATACGGACAGAATGCGTATCAAACCATCGAGATAGCACCATAGGTCTCATAATTTATATTAAACCAGCATAGGTCAAATAACTAACACACAAACACATCGGACCGTAATGCTGTTGTCGAGTATATATGAACAAACATTTAAAGAAAATAAATGATTGGTCGGTTCTAATACTGTACACGTAAACACAAGAAATCAGTGGGGAGAACCGTTGAGGCCGCTAAGACAATTACATAAATAGACACACAAAGAAGCAGTTTTATCCACCAGGCCAAATGACTCTGCAGAGAAACCACCGATCTGCCCACAGTTGGTATCCCCCTGAAAACTATACCAGAGCGAACTCCATGGAAAGATGAACATAGACTATCACTACAAATCCAGACAAAAATGAGAGGAGTATTTGACAAGGAAGAACAGAACAGTGTGCAGCGCAGAACAGCCACTCTCAGCTTCCTTGATGAAGAATACCCACAGGTCCTCTGGATGCGCGTCTACACAATGGGTCAGCAGTAAAATGCTGTTCGAAATGGAGGAGCGGGAGTGTATATAGAATACTCAAATAATACTAGGGACATGGCCAGAGTACCAACATGAAAGTACTGCCATAACTATGATGCTGAAATGGAGGCAATCAAGATAGCAACAGAGAAATTACTAAACACCAGCCATGGTACACAACCTGTGGTGCTATTGACAGATGCATAATCAGTACTCGAGGCGCTCCTGTCTGGGAAATTACCAGTACTAAGGACACTGCTTTCTGAACTTAGCAGCCAGCATAAGGTCACCATACAGTGGATACCATTCCACTGTTGAATACCTGGAAACGACAGAGCTGATCAATTGGCTAAGGAAGGAACAAAAGAAAAACAGTCTGATGTGCCCGGTACATACCACCAAACGAAAAGAATATGATCAAATCAGTCAGAAAGTCACCAAAACCTGCTCAAGATGTCTACCACATTATGGACAGACCAGAACAAGTCATTATTCTGCGCCTCAGAACAGGACCCAATAGATTACGCAACCACATGTATACAAAATTCAAGATTGGTGAATCAGCCATGTGCACATGTGGATTGGCGTCTATGACGTATTGTTTTGTCATCCAGCAGTGCTTCCCAAGCAACTGCCAAAAATGTAACCCAGATACAGAGAGACGGTCTGGCGATTAAAAATTTTCCACGGGAGAATTAAGTGAAACTAGCTTTGTTTCAAATCCAGCCTATTGTTTGGCTGAGTCCCCTGGCAAAAAGTGTGCCTTAGCTAGACAAAGGCAAAGCCCGTCACTCGCCATTTAATCTTCAAGTTAGCGAGTCACCCATTGTTAATGGGGATAAGAAATCGCCCATTTATCCTCTGCGTTTTGGGTGAGCATTATAAGACATATCTTATATTAGGTATTAGGATGAATGCATTGATGCAGCAAGTATCATGATTGAAGTTGTGTGTGAGAAAAGATGAGAATAACTTTTCATTAAGAAGTTGGTTTAAGTTTCGCGGTCTGCCGCATCGCGATTTTGTCCAAGCCGGCTTTCCTATAGCTTGCAATCTCAATGTTGCTATGTGTAATCTTTCTGATATGCGTTGTGAACATATTTTATTCTCAAATGCATATCATTTGCAACTTGTCTCTGTGTTATAAAGTGTTCTTTCTGTGTGCATATTTTGTATTTTTGTTCTTATGATGGAGAAATATTACTATCTGTGTACAACTTAAATGGTCTGTTATGCAGGAGGGATGTTAGCACTTGAATTCTCTGGCACTTGGGAGTAACCTTTTGTTTACATTGATGTAAATACACAGTGATGTGATTGTCTTGTAGTCTTTTTCATATATGATGTTATGGGAACGAAGGAAATGTCAGTTAGTTATGATCTCAGGTGAGAAGAAAGAAAATCTGCCCCAAATAACCATTGGCTTGACAGGACGTGCATTCTCCGCCTGCATTGTACCCCTGTTGTAGGAGTCTGCGCTAATAATTTATGTCCAGGAATTTACCAACAACATACTTACTGCTTGACTTACTACATGAGTGTTCGTGAAGTCAATGCATTTCTTATGATGGCAGAATTTGGTGGGATGTGGTACAGCGTTCGTTAAACTCCTTACTTTTAATAGTCCAGAGGGAAGAGAATAATCTGTTCTTATATTCTGGTTTTGAGATTTTGGGTAACTGCCCACGAGATGATTCCTACGTTGAATGGGAAAAGATTCACATGCTTTCTCTTTTATGAGTATTTTACCTTTTATGTTCTTGATTGTTACTGCTGGAGTAGATCTTTTAAATTCACCCAGTGGGGACAAACACATGATGATGATGATGATGATGATGATGATGATGATGATGATGATGATGATGATGATGATGGTAATGGTGATGGTGATGGTGGGGATGATGCAAGAGGAGATGACTGATCTGGTAGCTAACCTTCTGCCATTTGTCAGTGGTACTTACTTAATGCTGTTTGTAGCTATGGAAAGGAGATTTATGAATTGTTGACATGATACCATTGTCTCAGGGATTTTGACCATGGTGTGACAGCGGTACTATCAGGACGTTTAGATATTTAGGAGGTGAATAACCCCTCAGGAAGCTCCAGTATCAGTCCAGAATAGATGTACCTATTGAGTAGATACCTCACTCACTTTTGGAGTGAGGCAGAACTCTACAGTTGGCAACGAGTGCTTGGAAACCAGAAACACCTTCCTTTCTTCTTCCTTTTTGTTTCCTTCATTTTTAGTAGGATACATTGTTACCAAATTATGGGTTTTATTACTAATGTATATCGACCCTGTTTTTTCTTCATTATGTAGGCGCTGGAGAGATGCAGGTGGAGTATTTACCCTGGATGTATAATCAACATGCTTGTAAATAGAGGCAGAAAACTGGGATATCAGCCTACCCCTAATATGTACCTCCTAGAGTTTGGAGAGTGCTAATGTTTACTGCTGCGCACACTGGACATATATGTCAGTGCCTGGGTACAAGTATGGAGTATGACCACATGAATTATCAATTCCCTATATCTATGAGTTTACAGACGGTGTTTATCATTACAATGTCTGCAGAGGCATGAGGATTGCCTGGCCTCTTTGGATACAGAGTATAGCCTCTTCTAAAAGTCATCGCCTGATTTCACGTTCAACTGGCCTACAAAAGAGGCTCATGGATAGTCTGGGGTTCACCAGCATTGAACAGTATGGATTCACCAACTGCTTTTGTGGACTCCCAGTTTATTTGAATCGTTTCATCCATCATATCCCAGACACGGGCAATCAAGCACTATACCAACTTCAGGTCATTCAAGTTGTGTGTTATCCAGAAAAAGGGGCTAGAAGTTGTATACCCATTTCAGATTAACTCTGTTAAGAAACACTATGGAAACGGGATGTTCTTCCTCATCCAAAGATGCACTGAAAGGTTCTGAGCCTGATCCTGGTTGAATCAATCACACGGACAGCTGAATACTTATACATGTCTGATACACCACACCGGAATGCCTCAGACTTATACATGTCTGTTATACCATGCCGGAATGCCTCTAGTCCAGCTACTTAGCAGCTGTGACTTGGTGGATTACAGTATATTCATGGTGGATACTATGATGGAGTACCCCTTCATGTTTTAAGCCTTGGATATATGATTCGGTTGGATTACCCGTTTGTGTGTGCAATTCCAAATTCCCCAGATAAGTGGGAATTTATACCAGCGGTTCTGGATTATATATATATATATATATATATATATATATATATATATATATATATATATATATATATATATATATATATATATATATATATATATTGGGATTATGGCCAGACATTTTGGATGGATTAGTGAAGAAGGAGTCATCAACAGACACATAGGATAGTTCTAGAGACAGATTAGACAAATTTTCTTTATATATGTCTTTATATGGATTAGTTGCTTTGTTTTGTGTGTGGCACTTGTTGTTTGTTGTGAACCTTTTTGGGGATTTTAGAGGAAGACTGTTATAGTTGCATAACCTTGGTGTTTCCTTAATATGATCATTGCTATTCATGTAGATGTCTCCATGGTTCAACCAACAAGGTTTTTCCAGGACCCAAATATTTTCACAATACAGTGGTCTTTTTGTGGTTAAACAAGCCTTGAAGTTAATTCATTGTGAACGTCTTGTTCCAAAGTTGATGTGTATAGTCAATCTGTGGTTGCTGTTGTTGTCTAATAGTGGTTGTTACCATCTGTTATGTAATACAGTTGTTGCATATGACAGTGGTTGTTCCCATCTGTTATGTAATACAGTGATTCATTGTGTTGTTTTTGTCTAACAGTGGTTGTTCCCATCTGTTATGTATTACAGTTGTTGCATATGACAGTGGTTGTTCCCATCTGTTATGTATTACAGTGATTGTGCATGGCAGTGGATACTTGTCATTGTTTATATATATATGTGGGAGATTAAATGTGGGGCGGGGAACTTATACATAGACACACCTTCTGGGTAGAGTGACTAGTTACTCGGGTGTCTGTGGTAGAACTTCCCGAATCTCCCATCCTTCTATAGGAAACATTTATTGTATATTAGCGTTGAACTTGCACCCTTTTCTTGCCTTGTTCAATGCTTGGGGGTTTCTTGAGCCAGTATATTATCTCCTCAAGAGGGCGTGTTTGGTAATGAGACCCAATTCCAACCGGAATACCCCTAGTAAACTTGTCCTTATTCTAATTTATTATCTTTACCACCTCACAGCGTCGCAGACAGCAGAGCACATACTCCAAGACTGCCCAAATTACAACATGTCTTGGCAAGCCTTCTGGCCTAGAGAGACGGCAGTGGAAGATAAACTCTATGGACCGCTGAGTGAACTAAAAAAGACAGTTAAATTCATTGCATTTATAGACATATTTCAAGTGAACAAAAGAAGAAGAAGAAGCGCTTACACAAAGAGTTAATGAGACCTTGTAGGACCATTTCCTCACACCGCCAATGAGAGTATACTTCTTATTACACCCTGAAGCCATAGATTGTAAAACACACAATGTTTTCACTGGGTTGCGATGAGTTGAGATGTGTCAAAAACTGACATCACGGCACTCGGAACATTCTCACGCGCTCTCTGTCCTCATCTGAAATAACAAGCGGAGAGCCCTAATACTAATTGTACCAGTCGCAGTATGATTACGTGTCCCTGTGGCCTTTCCTGGGTGTGCTGACTGTCAGCTATATTCACTGGTCACGTCTTGCCTCACCAGGTGTACTGACTGTCAGCTGTATTCACTGGTCGCTTCTTGCCTCACCAGGTGTACTGACTGTCAGCTATATTCACTGGTCACTTCTTGCCTCACCAGGTGTACTGGCTGTCAGCTATATTCACTGGTCACTTCTTGCCGCACCAGGTGTACTGACTGCCAGCTATATTCACTGGTCACTTCTTGCCCCACCAGGTGTACTGACTGTCAGCTAGATTCACTGGTCACTTTTTGCCTCACCAGGTGTACTGACTGTCAGCTATATTCACTGGTCACTTCTTGCCTCACCAGGTGTACTGACTGTCAGCTATATTCACTGGTCACTTCTTGCCTCACCAGGTGTACTGACTGTCAGCTATATTCACTGGTCACTTCTTGCCTCACCAGGTGTACTGACTGTCAGCTATATTCACTGGTCACTTCTTGCCTAACCAGGTGTACTGACTGTCAGCTATATTCACTGGTCACTTCTGGCCTCACCAGGTGTACTGACTGTCAGCTATATTCACTGGTCACTTCTTGCCTCACCAGGTGTACTGACTGTCAGCTGTATTCACTGGTCACTTCTTGCCTCACAATTGTCTCCAGGCTGTGATGATTTATCTGTTCTTCAAAGCTAAACACATGATCACAAACGGCGTTGGCTATTTCTGCTTCATCGTGCCGCAATACTCTACCCCACGGTGCAGACCAGCCAATCTGTCCGCCCGCTCGTTTCCCAACACACCAGTATGTCCTGGGGAAGAGGTCCAACGAATGCTCGCTATTTGTGCTTTTTTAATGGAAGCATGTCACTTTGCACGAAGCATGTCTATCATAAAACAGTGTTTTCACCGACACATATGGGAAGCGGAGAATATCACAAGCGCCTCGTTCTGTTTTTGACCAATGTAGGAATAGTCGTTTAGCAAACTATGGTCGTTGAAGAAGGAAGAGGGGGTGGAGATGGAGAAGAAGAAGAAGAAGAAGAAGAAGAAGAAGAAGAAGAAGAAGAAGAAGAAGAAGAAGAAGAAGAAGAAGAAGAAGAAGAAGAAGAAGAGAGGGAGGGGGACGAGGACGACGGCGACGAAGACGAAAAAAAGGAAAGGGAGAGAGGAGGAGGCGAGGCAGAGGTAAACTTATAAGCGTAATTTAAGTTAAATGTTAAAAGCCAGATGATCGACTTCATTACACCGGGTTTCATTCTATCTGGCTCGGTCTCTCCCCGCAGACTGACCAAGAGCACCGCACAGAGCACGAACTCCGTAGCTCCATAGGACTCCGGAAAATTTGCGCTCTTGGTCTGATCAACGCAGTCCGAAAACGAATCCACGGCTTCAGTAAGTGGGGAAGATGACTTGACCACTGTCACGATGGACAGCCCCAAAACCCTATGCCTATATTACTAGAAGCGTTACAAAAATATAGTTGTATGTTCTTTGCACGACGTTGCAATCAAGCCTAGCATTTAATGACTGTTTGTAATTTACTAGGAAATTATACTTTAAGCAGTTTGTCATTGCTTTCAGAGACACCGACCTTCATACTATCGAAATTAACACAAAGCAATCTTCCAAATCTCCTGCGGCCGATTTCGAGCCTCGAATCGGTATGTCGGGGGATTGTGAAACTGCTTTCACTAACCCGTATTCCAGAGATCACAACAGTTGAGATTACAGTCCACTAAAACCTGGAGCAAATTCATCGATTAAATGTCATGGAATGATTAATCGTCTTAGGCAACACCCCCTCCCCCCCCCCCGCCACCCACCCCCCCATCTCCTACCTGCCATGGTCTTATATATCGCCAACATGTTGTCATTGCGTTACACTACAACATTTCTGTTATTATATTAAAAACTTTTAATTCATAACTGTGGCACACCACTACTTCCCATTTTCCACCATCTATTTTTGTTTTGTCAAAATTTACGATGTTCTGTAAAGGATATGAAACTCTCGACACCATATATCGGAGAATTGTGAAACTGCATCCATTAATTCCCAAGCCATAGCCGCCGATTATTACCATAACTACAGTTGAGATAACATAACACCGGAGCACATTAAGCGACAATTTTAAGCGACCTATTACAAATTAAGTATATTGGAGAACTAACCAATTTGAGGTCTCATTCTGCTTCCTGAAATCTGCCTCTCTTTTTTTTTTTGTTTGTTTGTTTATTCATGGTATTATTTGCATTTTCCACAGCAAAATTAATAATGCCATTAGACTTGGACTAACTTGTGTATATTTTATAATAAGTATACAGCACTTGGCAGGAATCTAGCACAACTAAATAATAGTTATGGCTTTAATGTCCACCGGCCCTGTGATGAAGGGGTTACGGACGCAATTCATAATCCCGCATACCGCGTTCGAAACACAGTTGCAATGCAATTTCACAACAGACCGCCTTGCGTTGGTTTTCATAAAATGGTAAGATGCCGGTTCATTCAGAAAGCAATGACAAACTATTGAACGTACACGAGTGTTTTGTCCACGTAATAAGAAACATTGAGCTGGAGAACATTATGGCTGCATGGTAAAGGCACCTTGGAGCCATAACTCGGGTGGGCCCGACCCCAAGAGTGTAAAGAAGATAAAATGGCCGAAACATTTGTGGAAGTGGGAGTTCATCTGATGATTAGAAAGTTCCCGTTGTGTCTCCAGTCTTGTTTGTACTATATTTGAGGGAGAGAGAGAGAGAGAGAGAGAGAGAGAGAGAGAGAGAGAGAGAGAGAGAGAGAGAGAGAGAGAGAGAGGGAGAGAGAGAGAGAGAGAGAGAGAGAGAGCCATAACTCGGGTGGGCCCGACCCCAAGAATGTAAAGAAGATAAAATGGCCGAAACATTTGTGGAAGTGGGAGTTCATCTGATGATTAGAAAGTTCCCGTTGTGTCTCCAGTCTTGTTTGTACTATATTTGAGAGAGAGAGAGAGAGAGAGAGAGAGAGAGAGAGAGAGAGAGAGAGAGAGAGAGAGAGAGAGAGAGAGAGAGAGAGATCTGGATTAGCTGGCAGAGTGATATCCAAGACGTTAAGAAATGTAACTTATCAATAACACTGCAAACGCAACAGATAGGTGTGGAAAAGTACAGACGGTACAGAAGGCGCGCCTCTTCAGCGGTGGATATCCCGGAAGCGGATGTTTACACTGAGAAACTGAACATGTTTATACGGTTCAGTTTGATATGATATACAGTTCTTCAATTCTGGAATTAATTCTATGCTATTGTATGTGAGTCAGGTCAAAGCATGCATATTTTTATCTGCGTTAATGGCGTTATTTGTAAAAAAAACAAAACACATCTGAATTGATGATTTTTAAATTGTTCAACACTTTTGACAGCACACAAGTAAAGCTGTCATATTTAAATAATTTAAATCGAATGTTTTTTTGAATAATTAATTCATGAATAATTCAATAATTCATTGAATTGTTTGTCCTGCTTAACAAAAAGTGAAATTCCAATTGATTCGATTGAAAACAATATTAATAATTTATTATTAATAATTTTTAATTAATATTAATAATATTATTATTAGAATCGAAGTGTTTATTACCAAACGTTTGGTAATAAAATCTCTCATTATTCCCAAACGGCTGGTCATGTGATTTTTCGCGGATGCACCAAACGTTTGGTAATAAAATCTCTCATTATTCCCAAACGGCTAGTCACGTGGCCTACGTTTGACTATATTATTAATGTTTGTGAAAATATCATTGTGTCTCCGGTAGTGCAGTGGTTTATAGTATCTCCGCCTGTTACGCGGGAGACTGGGGTTCGACTCCCCGCCGGCAAGTATGTTTTGTTTTTGTTTAATTGAGTTCAAATATCCTTGCGGCCTTGTGGGAGCACGTGTACACCTCGGAGGAGAAAATGGATCACCATTGTCTGGGAAGAATGTGACAGCGAGGAGTGACGAGGGGATCCGGCCGACGCTCGATGCTCAGAGGAAAGGCGAGACGGACATATAATCAGATTGCCACTGGAACTATTGGTGTTGGAACTCTTCGCTGACTGCTGAGGATGGGAATGGAGCGCTTATGGAATGCACCGAACGCTGTGATATCGGTTCCTAAATCAATCAATCAATCAGTCAATCAATCAATCAATCAATCCTCTCTCCAGTTGTATGGACAGATGGAGAAATAGGTGCAAAGCATAGGTGAACATAGGGAAATGCAAATGAACGACATCTATCAAATAAGCAAAATATATTATTGAAAAGAAAACTTTTCACCTTCCAATGGAGCCTAGATTCTCAACTAAATCACGTCAGCCTCTGTGTAGACTTTATTTTAAATATGATTGGCAGGATTTTGCAGGTAGAATTTTCAGTTTTACGCTGGGTGATGGAGTCAGTCTTACGGCACCCTACCTTAGACGCCTCCTACGTCAAGCATGGTAGGTTACAGTGTAACTATTCTTTGCTTTATTTATAGGTGCCAGTAACACACAGCCGGTCTCCCCGGCAAAGGAGTTAAGGACGTTGTTCGTAATCCCGTATACTCGTATACTCACGCACAGAACAGCTGGGCGAGATTTTCAGCGGATCGCGTCGCGCTGGTTACTTACGGAGGTATGTGAGCCGGTCGTTCAGAAAGCAATGGCAAACTACTGAACGTAAAACTTGCCGCAACAGCAACATCAGCTGAAAAATGCTGGTGTTGACTGCAATGTCCTAAAAAAAAAAGTAACACAGACGAGCCAAACAGTCAAGAGTACTCAACAAACAATTAGGATTAACTATTTCACGTGATATGTAAATTTAACCCTGTGTGAACTTTGTCACCTTTTAACCCCCGCTTCGGAGTTCATACAAACAAATGTTGACTAGAGAGGTCTGTCGACTTGGTTTACTTCAGATAGGACGACTAGTGTCATCTACAGGCGTACTTTCATCTCGTGCGTACACAAATTCAATGTTAAGAAGTAAGTAACGTATCTAGGCATTAACTGAGATATGAACATTAAAGGTTTATGGAATAAACTAATGTATGTAGTTGAAGTTCAAAAAGAGCTTGAAAACAAAAGAATGACTAGCAGAGAGAATAATAGTCTTCTGAAGCCAATCTACGGCGGTAGTAAACGTCACGTGAGCAGCCGTTTGGGAATAATGTACGGACATTATTACCAAACGTTTGGTAATAAATTCTCTCATTATTACCAGACATTTGGTAATAAAGTCTCCATATTAGAATTTAATTGGGAAGGATAATAAAACAAAGGATGGCAGACAGAGAGAGATTTCTGCAATTTTTTGTGTGTGCACATCAATCCCTTACAGGATGTTGCAGTCAAAATCAGCATTTTTAAGCTGCTGTTGATGTACTAGGCAAGATTACGCTCAGTATGAACTGGAAACAAATAGGTATATTAAACTCCTGCGAGAAGAAACGTACTAAACATCAACACGTTGCACATACATTACAAGGAAATCCATCTCGTATCCCGAAATACAGGTGAAAATCCGAAATCAGAAGCACTCAATAAATATATAAAATGAATAATATAATAAAATAAAAAACACACAAACGCGTACAATACGATACACAGAACGACGTTTCGATTCTCAGAATCTTTGTCAAGTACAAGACAACACGGATAGATACGACAACGAAATATAAAAAAGCACAAAACTAAAAATCACAACCACTATGAAGTTTGCCATTGCTTTCTGAGCGACTGGCTCACATACTCCGTAAGTTACCAACGCGGCGAGAACCGCTACCGATTCTCGCGCAGGTTACGTTACTCAGGAGAATATACAGGATTACGGAGAAACATGCTAACTCCTAGGCCAGGGAGACGGTATGGTGGGATCATTTCAACTGAACTTTTTATTTTGTTTTGCTCCAGGTGTACACTTTAAATACTCCATACTTCTGCTTATAATGTCAACATAACAGTAAAACCATGATAATTGTTATACTTTAATCTTCAACACCATCATCATGCAGTATGTGCGTCCTTTGCAGAATGTTGCTCCCATAATAGCCCGCCAAATGTGGAGGTGGTGCATATGGAAGCTGTTGAGATATTTTCATGTATCATGTTAGTTGTCTGTGACTAACATCCACACAACAGTGGTGAGAATACACATCTGGTAGATCAAAATCTTTGTAACCAAAACACTTATTTGTTTCCACTTATAACATGTTTAATGTGATGTAAAATCTGTTTGGTTTTAGATTTCACAACTACTATTAGCTTTATCCAAGTTTGGTTTAGTTTAAATTGATCATATAACTTGATAACAGTGAATGTCTCTGTTCCTGAATCCATATTTCATGCTACATCTAACTGTCTAACAGATATGCTCAAGGTTCCATGTGCCACGTTATAGTATAAACACTGCTCTGCATGAGGACTGTTCTGTGTGACATGATGCAGTTTGAAAATGCAAATATGGAGACTGTTTTCTGCAAGCAAGTTCCAATCATCATGAAGGCAGCAGACAGAGAAGAGAGGTAATTTAGACACTTAACAACAGCAACATAAAGTTTCTCTTTATTTAATTTTTATGTTTTTTTTTTTAAATTCGCATATCCTTTACAGGACATCGCTGTCAACAGCAGCATCTTTCAGCTGTCTGTTGATTTCTTGGCAAGATTACGCTCAGTAGTTTGCCATTGCTTTCTGAGCTGCCGGCTCAGTTAACCGGCAAGTCACCAGCGGGGGTAGAACCACTTCCAGTTCTCGCCCGCTACGAGACTGCGTGATAAACGGGATTACGGAAAAAGTGGTGTAACCCCTCGGCCAGAGAGACCAGCACTATTTAATATTAGGGACGTTAATTTGAAACCCGTTCCAATGGCTTTATTACAAAAGCATGAAAGAAACATTAACAGGTGTGGTAGAATTAAACAAAGCATTAATTTTGAATGAGTAATGCACCATGGGTTTATCAGAAGAAGTCACTGTAGGCATTCAGGCAAGCATCCCATTGTTTAGGTAGGCGGCGAATGCCGTCCGCAAAAAAGGATTGTGGTTGCTCACTGAACCAAGTGTTTACCTCTTTCATTACATCTGCACCTGTGTGAAATCGTTGCCCCTTGAGAGCTTTTTTTTAGAGGTCCGAACAAATGAAAATCACATGGTGACAAATAAGGACTATAGGCTGGATGTTGCAGACTTTCCCACTTCTTCCTTGCTAATGCGTCCTCCCCATTCTTTGCGACATGCGGACGAGCATTATCGTGCAACAAAATCACACCGCGAGAAAGCATGCCGGGTCGTTTATTCTTGATGGCTTTTTGCAGCTTGTCTAGTGTTTACAAGTAGTGGGTAGAGTTGATGTTGACACCGGGTTCTTTAAAGTCAGCCAACAGTAGCCCTTCATGGTCAAATAATGCGCTCAGCATAACCTTACCATCGAAAACCTGTAACTTGAATTTTTTGGCTTATGGTGATCCAGCATGCTTCCATTGCTGCTCGGCTCAAAGTGGTGACACCATGATTCATCGCCTGCCACTATGCGGAAGAGAATGCATCACCCTCCACTCTGTAATGCAACATGAAGCAAATGGTGGAAAGTCTAAACAGAGCAATAATACAGGCAGCCACTGAGTCTATTCCAAAAGGAGCGAGGGAAAATTACAAAATGATACAAGAAACGGGTATTTTTAATTCACCCAAAACAAAAAAAAGCCACTACACGCTGCGGGATTTGCTGAGGAGGGGATCCGAGCACTTATGAACTGAATGGTTCGATGTGCAATGAGGATGATCTGTCGACTAACTAACTAACTAAAAAAAAAAAAAAAAGCATCCATTACAGGACCTCTTTTGTATCGGTCCTTAAATCACTTCCGGTTAAATGTTCGGTGGACGGCTGGACCGATCGATGGATGTATTATTAGCTTTTGGGCCCGTAGGGCCCTCACTGTCGTCGGAGTACTCCAACGAACACTTATCCATAAGTGATTGCTGGACTACCGATGCAAATGAGGCCTTGTAAGGGATGCTTTTTATGGGTGAATTAAAAATAAGTAAGAAACGTTCTGCAATGGACTTGCTTCAAGAAGCCGTCACTGGAAATAAGACAGCATAAACCTTGTTAATCTCATCTCATCTCATCTCACCATCGATACATGATGCCCATAAACGGGCACTCTCCCGCTGTTTATACTTCCCGCTGTTTTATACCTTGCGGTGTCGAGGTGAAGTATAAACAGCGGGAGAGTTCCCGCTTATGGGTATCATGTATCGATATTCCCATGGACTCTGCTTTTCTATCCGTCCATTGTTTACGTGGTCGGCCTCTTCCTCTACTTCCATTTGGTCTGTACATCATTGCTTGTTGTGGTATACTGTTAGTTGGTAACCTACTTACATGGCCAAACCATTTTACTTGCTGCTTTCTAATACTAATAAAATCTAGCGTTGCCATTTCCCCACTTTAGTCTTGATTTCTTCATTTCTGATGTTATGTCTTCTTGATACATTGAGTATTCTTCTCAGGAATCTCATTTCTTCTTCTTCTTCTTCTTCTTCTTCTTCTTCTTCTTCTTCTTCTTCTTCTTCTTCTTCTTCTTCTTCTTCTTCTTCTTCTTCTTCTTCTTCTTCTCTTCTTCTTCTTCTTCTCTTCTTCTTCTTCTTCTTCTTCTTCTTCTTCTTCTTATTCTTCTTCTTTCTTCGTCTTCGTCTTCGTCTTCGTCTTCTTCTTCTTCTTCTTCTTCTTCTTCTTCTTCTTCTTCTTCTTCTTCTTCTTCTTCTTCTTCTTCTTCTTCTTCTTCTCTTCTTCTTCTTCTTCTTCTTCTTCTTCTTCTTCTTCTTCTTCTTCTTCTTCTTCTTCTTCGTCTTCGTCTTCGTCTTCGTCTTCGTCTTCGTCTTCGTCTTCTTCTTCTTCTTCTTCTTTTCTTCTTCTTCTTCTTCTTCTTCTTCTTCTTCTTCTTCTTCTTCTTCTTCTTCTTCTTCTTCTTCTTCTTCTTCTTCCTTCTTCTTCTTCTTCTTCTTCTTCTGCTTCTGCTTCTTTCTGCTTCTGCTTCTGCTTCTTCTTCTTCTTCTTCTTCTTCTTCTTCTTCTTCTTCTTCTTCTTCTTCTTCTTCTTCTTCTTCTTCTTCTTCTTCTTCTTCTTCTTCTTCTTCTTCTTCTTCTTCTTCTTCTTCTTCTTCTTCTTCTTCTTCTTCTTCTTCTTCTTCTTCTTCTTCTTCTTCTTCTTCTTCTTCTTCTTCTTCTTCTTCTTCTTCTTCTTCTTCTTCTTCTTCTTCTTCTTCTTCTTCTTCTTCTTCTTCTTCTTCTTCTTCTTCTTCTTCTTCTTCTTCTTCTTCTTCTTCTTCTTCTTCTTCTTCTTCTTCTTCTTCTTCTTCTTCTTCTTCTTCTTCTTCTTCTTCTTCTTCTTCTTATGCGTTCATCCAGAGTTTTTATTTTTATTTTTCCGGATGTGATTGCGTTGTGCCTGTTTAAAGCAAAGCAGCGTTCTTACGCCGTTAGGCCGACACATCCGACTTATTTGTTGATCGGGTTAACCATCCCGGGGGAATCTCATTTCAATTGTTGTGATTTTTCTTTTCTCTTGTTCTGTCATTGTTTCGGTTTTGCATTGGTAGCATAGAGTTGGTAGAAAGATTGTGTTGTAAAGTGCTTTCTTTGTATGTATTAATACGTTTGTTCTGTAGTATTGGTATCATTTGCCCAATGAGTTGGTTTGCCTTATTGCATTTATTTTCGGTCTCGTCTTCTGATCTGCCATTTGATATTATACTTCCTAGGTACTTGAACCTCTTTACTTGTTTCAAGGGATGTTCGTTTAGGTGAATTGTTGTTGTTTTTTCTTCTTTAGTTTTAACTTATAGTCATTACCTCTGTTTTGCTTGTGCTAATTTTCATGTTATGTTCCCTAAACATTTCGTTTAGACTATTCACGTGGTCTTGTAATTCAGCTTCCGATTTCGCTATTAGTGCTTGGTCATCCGCAAACAGGAGCTCTCCAATGGTTAGATCTGCAGATGGGTCTTCTTCTGTGTTCTCGTCATGCGGTATTCTTGCGGTCTCTGTTTGTCTGGTTTCTTTACATAATGTTTTCTATATATGTTATGAACAAGAGAGGGGACAGGACACAACCTTATCGTACTCGAGATCTTATGAAGAAGGGTTCTGAGTGCCCTCCAAATTCTCTCATTATGCATTCACTGTTGTTGCATAAGCATTCAGTGATAGTGACTTATTGCATAAGATACTCTTCATTTTCTAAAATGCTGCTTTTATTTGCCCCATTCTGCTCTTAATCTCTATTGTACATCTTCCATCTGATGTTATAAATGCCCCTAAGTATTTAAAATTATCGACTTGGTTAAGAATTTTCCCTTCTATTTCTATGTCCGATTTTGGTGTCACCATAATTCTTTGATATCACCATTGTTACTGTTTTCTTGGTGTTCAAGGAGAGTTCTTTCTTTGCGCTCTCTGTTATCACAATGTCTAACAATTGTTGTAGGTCTGTTGAATTATCCGTCACCAATAGTGTATCATCTGCACAGCGTATATTATTTATATTGTAACCTCCTATACGGAGACAAATGAAAATGGTAAACTGATTAGAGAAATTAGACGTAGACAGTCAACATTTCTTTGACATGTTATGAGAAGAAATGGATTGGAGAACTTAGTGACATCAGGCAAGATCGAAGGGAACAGCCCAAGGGGAAGACCGAGAAGAAAATACCTGGATGGCTTGGCCACATGGCATGGTCGAGACAGGAACACTGAGCTGATGCACGACTCTGGTGATCGAGTAAAATGGCGAGTCATGACCGCCCACGCTTTCTGACATGGCACATGATTGATTGATTTAACCTCCGATTGCGAGATTCGGTAGCGGATCGCGCGGCGTTGGTTACTTTATGGTATGGGGGTATGTGAGCCAGTCGTTCAGAAAGCAATGGCAAACTACTGGGCGTAATCTTGCCTTCTACATCAACAGCAGTTGAAAAATGCTGGTGTTGACTGCAACGTCCTGTTAGGGATATGCAACATAAAAAAACAACAACATCTGATTAGTATTCCTGGCGTCTCTCATTATTACTTCGCTATATAGGGAGAAGAGATACGGTGACAAGACACACCCCTGTTGTACTCCTAGCTTTATGTGTTCGTTACTTCCCTCTTTATAATAAAGAATATTTCTGGAACCAAGTAGCAGCAATTAACATGGAAAATAAAGTTTATTTTCCATGTTTATTGCTGCTACTTGATTCTTAAATCTTTCCCATCAATATTGATATCTTCCAACATATAATAATAAATCATACCATTCAACAGCGCATGCATTTCCCTAGTTGATTAGAGCATAATTAAAATATCATAATAGTATGATAGTAATGCGTTGATTGATCACTACACTTAATAATTATGTTCAAGCATTCTGCAGAATTACATGATATGCACATGAAAAACACTTAGATTAACAATGGATAGTGGCATAGGGGACATACACGTTTAATATTGTTGCAAGGGAGATTACATAAATTACAAAAAATAAATAAATTATGCACTCGTAATTAATAAGAAATAACTTCAAACTTGTATATTATTCACTGGTAATTAAAAAAAAACTAGAAAAAAAGTAAAACATGTTAAATTCAAATATAACACCTTTAGATTTCTTAAAGAAAATGTTTTTAGTCTTTACATACTTACATTTTAGAATGAATTGCTTAGTCATGAATTTATATTTTAAACATTATTTGTGTACTTTTAATGTATGCTTTGCTGCCTACTAAATAGTACCCCTATATGGGGGAAGAAAATTTTTTTACTGGCCTCCTAGGGCCACACAGTCATAAAGTGCAGAATGAGGCAGTCTTTGCTCAAGATGTTTACGAAGGATTTCAGGTCAGAGAAGAGGCATGTGCGGCAGCCATAGACTTAGAGGACGCATACAATAGAGTATCCTTCGAGCACTTGATGCAAACCCTCCTCAGACTGAAAGTGCACCCTCACCTCGTACTATGGATAGCTGCAGTTCTGCTCCAAAGGAAGGTGGTGCTAAGATGCGGGAGTTGGTCTTCTGAGCCGATAACGATATGTCCAGGATTGCCGCAGGGTTCACCACTGTCACCAGTACTATTCAACGCGTATACGGTGCCGATCACTGAACAACAGTTGGACGGAAGGGGTAGGACTCTGTCATTTGCTGACGACATTCTCGTGTATCGACAGGGTCGAGATAGACAGGCGGTTGCCAATGATATGCAGGGCGAACTAGATCGAATTTCCTCACGGTGTGCTGATGCCGTTGCCCTTGTCAACCCTGCAATGGCATTGGTTACAACCATATTGTGAACACAGACCTGCCGGCAGTAAGAATGGATGGGAGCATTTTGAGTAGAACCCAGTCAATGAAATATCTTTGCGTAAGGCTTGATCGTAGCCTGTCCTTCAGAGATCATGTCGATTATGTCATAACGAAAGTTCGAAAAGGTTTGTCAGCAATGAGAGTCATGGCGACTGCCAATATCGAGCAAAGACTGCTAATACTTCTGCTCCAAGGACTGGTGCTTTCACGCATCGAGTATGCCCTGGCCATCCTCACTGTCAGCCCTACACAGATTGGAAGACTTGAAAAGGTACAAAACGAAGCCATGCGCATCATTTTGGGCTGCACGAGAGACACCAGCTGCGTAGCAATGAGATACCTCCTTGGCTTCCCGACAATGGAACACAGGATCAAGATCTGGAGAGCTCGTGCATACTTAAAAATAAGTGCAGATTAGCAGTACCCTCTGCATTATACACACAGCATTATACCAACGTATGTGTACTAAGTGATTCAATGAGCATGATTCAGAAGGTCGAAGCTGGATCTGTACGTAGACAGTGGACTGAGTCGCTGCGGAAGTCTGTTGTCCGTGAAGTCACTTTCAATTTCGTCCCGGGACATGCGGGAGTCGAGGGAAATGAACGAACTGATAAACTGGCTGGCTCTGCACCCCCTGTAGATGGCCAGCCCATGGATCGTGCCGATGTCATTAACGTCCTTAAAGATATGGCGAGGATTTTGTTTTTAAATGTTGCATATCCCTTACAGTCCGTTGCAGTCAACACCAGCATTTTTCAGCTGCTGTTGATGTACTAGGCAAGTTTTACGTTCAGTAGTTTGCCATTGATTTCTGAACGACCTGTTTACATACCCCCGCAAGTTACCAGAGCGGCGCGAACCACTGCCGATTCTCGCATATATTTCCCCCAAGTGGATATACGGGATTACGAACAATGTCGTTAAGACCCTGACCAGGGAGCCGGCTAGAAGTCTACATGCCCGATACTCTCATCTTGGAGGAGTGTAGTTTGCCATGCTTGGGATTTTTATTTTGTAAACATCCCCAGCCGGCCTCCTGGTCTAGAGGTTAGCGACTTTTCTACGTAATCTCGTATACTCTCGTAAGTAACGTGACGACGGTGAGAATCAGCAGTGGTTCGAATCGCGTCGGTAACTTAGGGGTATGTGAGCCAGCCGCTCAGAAAGCAATGGCAAACTACTGAGCGTAATCTTGCCAAGAAATCAACATACAGCTGAAAGATGCTGGTGTAGACAGCGATGTCCTGTAAAGGATATGCAAAACACAAAAAAAAAAAAAAATCATCCCCAATGTAATTCGTAGTCGATCTACTTGAGTCAGAAGTGGACGTTGACACCCCCCCCCCCCGCCTTTTTCGCCCTTCTAATCAATTCCATTCCCCACCCCGTCACATTTGAGTGTGAAGAAATTAATATAACCAACTTTGGGCGCAATGAGGTAAGGTAACAACTGAAATAGAGTGGATTCATATTACAACTGGGTGGGACAATTATCAGAAAAGAAAAGCTGTGTTGTGACCAGTAGCGGACCAGATCTAAAAACAGTAGTTGCCAGGACTAAAAGCATATTAACATTTTTAAATTATTGTCTGTTTAAGGGGCCCAATTCGGTAATGAAGTTGACAGCCTGGCCAGTCCGCCACTGGTTGTAACAGCTATACAGATTTATGAAAAAAAAAGAAAAGAAATAGATGCGGACAAGGCAAACAGATTCTCATCAGCGTTTTATCATGGCACGGAAGGTGTCAACACAGGAATTGATATAGGCTGGTAATATACGGAGAAATAGTCAGCAAGGCTCTTGACGATGATGATTTGCAATATAACATTTCTACAAGTCAATTCTTGTAATTTGTTATTGACATGTTAAATTTTCAGTCTCAACGGGCTTCAAATGACTATTACACTACGCACAGATTACACTCAAATTTTGATCAGACAACTGTTACATAACTCATAATTTATACCCAAAGAATCTTTGAAAGATTGATCAAATTACTATTATATGATCCATAGTTTATACCATAATGATGATAAAATTACTGTTATCTGCCTGTCAGCAACTCACTTGCGACAGGCATACAAGGATTCCCTACTTTTGCACCACACGAAAGTGACAACTCGTATTGTTTGCAAAAGGATACATTTTATTCGTAGCTGATCGTATATTAGCTCCACGAGCGGAATACCACATCGGCATTAAACATCATAGTATGTTATGAAGATGGAATGAGGAGATTATACTAATAATAATCACTACTGAAGCTAAGCTAAGCTAGCTATTGATACTGTCCTTAACTGCAAAGTATCCACAGCGGATATACAGTCTGTTCCTTACGCCGTCCAGTCTCTGTCTGAACCAGCTCTCTGTGCCGTGTTCAGCCACGAGCAATTAGCCCTCCGTGCATCCGCTAGTTTACGTGCTATGAGTTCCAGCACGCTGGTCACTTGGTTGTAGTAACCACAATTACAGGGTTACTTCTCAGGAAGCGGGTTTCCCAGTCTCTTGGGTAACCCCAGCTCACGTACACTTGTTGCCCTCCTTGTTGACACAAGTGTGTCCCGTTATAGCTATTTATAGCATTTGTGTCTCTTCTGTCTGGGCTCCTAAGTCGTTATGTTACTTGTCCTTTTCCCTAGCTCTATTTAGCCCTCCTTAGCTTTAAGCTCTTACGTAACTCTTTGACAGGCTCTCGTTCCTCCCCTCTTGTGTTACAAACTTTTAAGTTGTGTGGGGTAACACAAGTCGTCAATTTACCAAAAATTGGCTGTCAAATTTTGTCAAAGGCTTCGTAAGTTCTCTACTTCTCTTCTGGGGATAGGACAAGATCTCTCCTCTCCTTCGACACACTGTTGTATCACTTCACTTGGTTAATTGAGGAGCTCACCACACTAGTACAGTTGGCTATAAACTGTCATTATAATTCTGGGAATTGTGTGATCCGGAACCAATGCCATAAGACCTGTCCTCCGATTGTCCAAAATTAACAATCCCATACAACTTGCCTCTGTTACGAGTGCAAAACATGGACATTAAATGTTCATGCTCCCATATAATAATTGCCTCAACTAGTATACATGTTTCATGTGCAACTCTTCACCTTTTAGCTTCCGCTTGTGAAGGAATATTTAAGTGTTAACCTAAGACTTTAGAGATGTTATTGTGTCCCCTGTTGGAGTAGTTATAGTTCTTTGAAGGTAATGATGTATGCAACTTTATGTGTTTGTTTTTCTGGTTGGTTGCGTGTTTCCTATTAAACTACAGTGTATTTAACTTACTAACATGTGTATGCGTTTCTAATTTAAGTGTATGTATTCTTTCGAGCGCCGTAAAGCGGTTTATTGTAGCCACAAACGAGTGTGTTATGCTGATTTATGTCTACAGTCCCGTTTTAAGATGCTCAAAATATGTTCCCTATGTCTATCACTAAAGTATGGCAACTACACACTTCCCATAAAAATTTTCAACGACACATTGCTTACACAGATTGACGCAGACAAGTCACAACAAGTCGTGTTGTGCGGTGAAAACAAATTCCGCAATATCTCTCTCACTCTCCTAATTTAATCCATTCTCTCTTTTCCATTCACACATCTTTCGTTCACCTTTCATTCAACAGTAGTATTAAAATATTGGTTTGTCATTACAATATGGTTCAAGAAATAATGCATGGATGAACAATAAATATGTACATTAAATCGTTGGCTGAATTTTAATCGGTTTTCAAGCCACATGACTGTGCTGTATTTCTGCACTTGTCATTTCTATACAAAAATATACATGGTTGCATGGATTGTTTGGTACCAATCCTATAATAATGACTGATCTAACTAACCTATTGTAAGTTTGTGTACTGTTCTAAATTAATCTAAGGGAACTAATTTAACTAATTAATTCAATTTAGGAAAAATGGGTTGGTTACCTTAAATGTTTTTAATACATGAAATGATATCAATTCTTAAATGATTGTGTTAATTTGTAAGTGATGTTTTAATTAACTAAATATATAATTAAATATGTTTAACTAGTGATAAACTAAAGTAATATGATGTAGGTATTAAATTAAATGAGTTCTTAACTAAATGTAGTTGAATTATAACTGAAATGTCCTAAATAACGTTATATGGTCAATCTACATTCATAATTCTAATATCACTACAAAAATATGAAGTTATACGCGACTGTTTATAAAACATGTTATATACATATCACATATAATTTCTAACTAACTACACTAATTAATTACATCCAGGTGTGATGTTGGAGCAGTGTCCTCTGCAGAATGTCCTCGAAAATAGAGTTCAACTAGACAAAGTCTGATTTACGCTCTCATCCTGGGTAATGTTCATACTAATGGTATGCTACTGATTGGTGTAGGTTCAAGTCTAACACTTCGATCCACTCAAGGGTTGTATAAGTGGTAGTGGTGTAGACAATTACTAATGTGTCTGTTCATTTCACCAATACTGACACAGTTTATATTACACAGCTGTAAGCGACTGGCGATGGTAACGCACTATAATGTTCATAATCACCACGTAGGGCACTAGGTAATTACAGTGTCAATGTCTTTGGTGATATGAGGTCGCTCTCTTCTCGTATTTGAGGTATCTCAACGTGAGAAGGTCGGCTCAATGTGTCAGCCAGAGAGTTCATGGTTCCGTTCAAATGCTTAATCGTGAAGGCATAGTTTTGCAGTATCAAGGACCACCTGTTATTGCGATGAACCCCAGACTGCATGACAGTTATCGGCGAATTATCGGTTTCAATAACAAACTCTGTACCCGCTAGGGATCTATGCAGTTTCCTGACACAATAGATCACGCTTAAAGCTTCCAATTCAGAGGCTGAGTATCTTCCTTCAGCAGGGGTGATCTTACGGCTTACGTACATTATCGGATGAAACCTTCCTTCATAAAATTGGCCTAAGACGCCAGAAATGGAAATAGAACTTGCGTCTGTACGGAGAAAATACGTAAGATTCTGATTAGGCAAACGCAAAATAGGTGGAACGCTAAACATACGTTTCAATTGTGATAAAGCATCAATTAACTGTGCATCCTGAACATTTAATTTTACAGATGCTTTTAAAATATTCGAAAAAACGCTGGTGATTTCAGCCAAATTGGGTATAAATTTGCTGTAATAATTGACAAGACCAAGCAAACTACGGACCTGTTTCTTGGTCGTTGGCATAGTTAAATTAAGAATCTTGGTCACAATTCTTTCGTCTGTTCTGAGTTGGCCTCTGCTGATTGTATGGCCTAGGAAATCAATTTCTTCCATTCCCAACTCCACTTTGGTGGGTTTTACTGTAAGACCGAATAATCGCAATCTATCGAAGACATATCGCAGTTTCTGTAAGTGTTATGTCCAGTCTGCTGTATGGATACAAATGTCATCAATATAGGTCGATGTATTAGTAATTCCGTGTAAAAGGTCTCTAGTGAGTCGGACAAAAGTGGCTGGGGCATTACGAAGACCGAAAGGAAGAAAACGCCACTCATATAGGCCTAGAGGTGTTGAGAATTCTGTCAAAGGAATAGACAATGATTGCATCGGGACCTGCCAATAACCTTTTGTAAGGTCAAGTTTAGAAAAGATACGTGATGTTGACATATCAAGGATAAGATTGATAATCTTAATTTCTGAATTAGCATCTTCGTTGGAACATGGTATAACATGACCACATTTAAGTTTTCCGTCCGTATGAAACTGGTGACAATCTTATTAATTTCAAATATTACAGTTTATACGGATGGTACTTAGAAATGTGATATAAATAATGATGATTGATGTAAATGATGAATGTATGATAGTCTAAATGATCGTCAATGAATGTCAATGTCGTCTTGTCTTCACTTTCTATTGTCTCTGATGAGCTGCGCTGTATGACTTAGCTTAATCTCTAATCTATTTCTGTTGTGCAAAACGAGTTTCATTTTGCACAAGTACATACGTGAATGTGATAAATGTTGACATTATGATAGTATCACACAAAATGAATCACAAATGATGGTTAAATTTGCAATTTCGATACATTTTCATCAAAATAATTCACACACATAATATAGATAAAATTTTATAGAATTTCCGAAAAATGGTAAATTTAAATTGCTTGAATGTGGTTCAAGATCCACACATGGTAATTAAATGGTAATTTTCAAATGGTCATTTCAAGTACTTTAGAAAATGGTATCCTAATGATAATTGACAGTAGTTCAAGACACTTCTGATTACCAAATGGTATCTTAATATGTTTCTCAAATGGTAATTGGCAGTTGTTAATTTGCGGTGGTTCAGGAAACTTCTGACACCAAATGGTATCCTGCCTGTCAGCAACTCACTTGCGACAGGCATACAAGGATTCCCTACTTTTGCACCACACGAAAGTGACAACTCGTATTGTTTGCAAAAGGATACATTTTATTCGGAGCTGATCGTATATTAGCTCCACGAGCGGAATACCACATCGGCATTAAACATCATAGTATGTTATGAAGATGGAATGAGGAGATGATATTAATATTAATCACTACGGAAGCTAAGCTAAGCTAGCTATTGATACTGTCATTAACTACAAAGTATCCACAGCGGATATACAGTCTGTTCCTTACGCCGTCCAGTCTCTGTCTGAACCAGCTCTCTGTGCCGTGTTCAGCCACGAGCAATTAGCCCTCCGTGCATCCACTAGTTTACGTGATGGGAGTTCCAGCACGCTGGTCACTTGGTTGTAGTAACCACAATTACAGGGTTACTTCTCGTGAAGCGGGATTCCCAGTCTCTTGGGTAACCCCAGCTCACGTACACTTGTTGCCCTCCTTGTTGACACAAGTATATCCCGTTATAGCTATTTATAGCATTTGTGTCTCTTCTGTCTGGTCTCCTAAGTCGTTATGTTACTTGTCCTTTTCACTAGCTCTATTTAGCTCTCCTTAGCTTTAAGCTGAGGAGCGGCTGGCCGAGTGGTTAGAACACCGGACTCTCATTCGGGAGACCCGGGTTCGATCCCCGGTAAGGTGTGGGATTTTTTTCTGTCGGGGGCAAAAAGAAAATCCTAACCTGCACAGTTCGCGGCGACTGCACTAGCCATGCGGCCTTTATTCCTCAGGCTCAAAGACCCCTCTGCCATACACCGCAAGGTACTATATTGGCAGTAAATGACAGTTATGACAGTTAGCTTTAAGCTCTTACGTAGCTCTTTGACAATGACCATAGTTTGCACAAATTACTAGTATATGACCTATAGTTTACATCCTAATGTTGATCAAATTATTGTTACATGACCCATAATTACTGTTACGTAACCCTATTTTACACAAATTACTGTTACATCACCTACAGTTTATACCCAAACATTGATCATATTACTGTTATATGACCCACAGTTTACACCCAAAAATTGATCATATTACTGTTACTTGACTCATAGTTTACACCCACAGATTGATCAAATTAATTTTACATGACTCAGTTTAGACCCAAAGATTGAACTTGTGAAAGACATCTTTTCAGTGCTTACATGAAGAGTTAATGCGACATTGTAGGACCATTGCTTCATACCACCAATGAGAGAATACTTCTTAATACATCCTGAAACCATAGACTGAAAAGCATACAATGTTTTCATTGGGTTAAGATCAGTTGAGATGTGTCAAAAACTGACATCACAGCACTCGGAACATTCTCACGCGCTCTCTGTTCTCATCTGAAATAACAAGCGAAGAGCCCTAATACTTATTGTATCAGTCGCAGTATGATTATGTGTCCCTGTGGCCTTTCCTCGGTGTATTGACTGTCAGCTATATTCACTGGTCACTTCTTGCCTCACCAGGTGTACAGACTGTCAGCTATATTCACAAGTCACTTCTTGCCTCACCAGGTGAACTGACTGTCAACTATATTCACTGGTCACTTCTTGCCTCACCAGGTGTACTGACTGTCAGCTATATTCACTGGTCACTTCTTGCCTCACCAGGTGTACTGACTGTCAGCTATATTCACTGGTCACTTCTTGCCTCACCAGGTGTACTGACTGTCAGCTACATTAACTGGTCACTACTTGCCTCACCAGGTGTACTGACAGTCAGCTACATTCACTGGTCACTTCTTGCCTCACCAGGTGTACTGACTGTCAGCTATATTCACTGGTCACTTCTTGCCTCACCAGGTATACTGACTGTCAGCTATATTCACTGGTCACTTCTTGCCTCACCAGGTATACTGACTGTCAGCTCTATTCACTGGTCACTTCTTTCCTCAGCAGGTGTACTGACTGTCAACTATATTCACTGGTAACTTCTTGCCTCACCAGGTGTACTGACTGTCAGCTATATTCACTGGTCACTTCTTGCCTCACCAGGTGTACTGACTGCCAGCTTTATTCGCTGGTCACTTCTTGCCTCACCAGGTGTACTGACTGCCAGCTATATTCACTGGTCACTTCTTGCCTCACCAGGTGTACTGACTGTCAGCTATATTCTCTGGTCACTTCTTGCCTCACCAGGTGTACTGACTGACAGCTATATTCTCTGGTCACTTCTTGCCTCACCGGGTGTACTGACTGTCAGCTATATTCACTGGTCACTTCTTGCCTCACCAGGTGTACTGACTGTCAGCTATATTCACTGGTCACTTCTTGCCTCACCAGGTGTACTGACTGTCAGCTATATTCACTGGTAACTTCTTGCCACACCAGGTGTACTGACTGTCAGCTATATTCACTGGTAACTTCTTGCCACACCAGGTGTACTGACTGTCAGCTATATTCGCTGGTCACTTCTTGCCACACCAGGTGTACTGACTGTCAGCTATATTCGCTGGTCACTTCTGGCCTCACCAGGTGTACTCACTGTCAGCTATATTCGCTGGTCACTTCTTGCCTCACCAGGTGTACTGACTGTCAGCTACATTCGCCGGTCACTTCTTGCCTCACCAGGTGTACTGACTGTCAGCTACATTCGCCGGTCACTTCTTGCCTCACCAGGTGTACTGACTGTCAGCTACATTTACTGGTCACTTCTTGCCTCACCAGGTGTACTGACTGTCAGCTATATTCACTGGTCACTTCTTGCCTCACCAGGTGTACTGACTGTCAGCTATATTCACTGGTCACTTCTTGCCTCACCAGGTGTACTGACTGTCAGCTATATTCACTGGTCACTTCTTGCCTCACCAGGTGTACTGACTGTCAGCTATATTCAATGGTCAGTTCTTGCCTCACCAGGTGTACTGACTGTCAGCTATATTCACTGGTCACATCTTGCCTCACCAGGTGTACTGTCTGTCAGCTATATTCAATGGTCACTTCTTGCCTCACCAGTTGTACTGACTATCAGCTATATTCGCTGGTCACTTCTTTCCTCACCAGGTGTACTGACTGTCAGTTATATTCGCTGGTCACTTCTTGCCTCACCAGATGTACTGACTGTCAACTACATTCACTGGTCACTTCTTGCCTCACCAGGTGTACTGACTGTTAGCTACATTCACTGGTCACTTCTTGCCTCACCAGGTGTACTGACTGTCAGCTATATTCACTGGTCATTTCTTGCCTCACCAGGTGTACTAACTGTCAGCTTTATTCTCTGGTCACTTCTTGCCCCACCAGGTGTAATCAAATCAAATCAAATCAAATCAACTTTATTAGGGTCACAAATTGGGCGCGCAGGCCCGTCTTACATTCGGCCCTTCCAATCACTCGTCTTTCGTTCATCAAGAGCATTATACATTTACATAGGAAGAAAAATAAACATTGTGAAATGAATGTTGTAAACATAAACAAGGCTAAACATGGAGAAAAATATGTACATAAAAAGTATGTGACGTAAAAGTAGTGATGCCAGCGCGTCCCACACACACACACACACCACACACACACACACTCTCTCTCTCTCTCATTCACTCTCACTCTCACTCATTCACTCACACACACACACTCTCGCTCATTCACTCTCCCGCTCACTCATTCACTCTCCCGTTCACTTATTCACTCTCCCGCTCACTCATTCACTCTCCCGCTCACTCATTCACTCTCCCGCTCACTCATTCACTCTCACGCTCACTCATTCTGTCTCTCCCGCTCCACTCACTCTCTCACTCAAACTACAGTAATGAACATAAGTTTAGATTATACATGATAAAATCAAATGGTATTTAACTTATAATATGACAGATGAGAATACACAAACATATGGATTCGCGTGTTACATAACATGCGTGTTACATGACATGCATCTGCTCAGCTCTCTCTCTCTCTCTCTCTCTCTCTCTCTCTCTCTCTCTCTCTGTATTCTTTCATATACACAGTCACACACACACACACACACTAACACATCAACTCTCCCACTGTCTCACTCTCTAACACACAATCCTACACACACACACACACACACACACTCACTCTCTCAATCACACTCTCTCACACATACACGTACACATGAACGCATGCACGCACGCACACACTCCCTCACTCACTCTCACACATACACGTACGAATGCATGCACTGACACATTCCCCCACCATTTCTCGCTCAATCACTCTCTCCACACACACGCATGCACACACGCATTCACTCTCTCCCTCTCTCTGACACCCTCTCTCTCTCTCTCTCTCTATCTCTCTCTCTCTCTCTCTCTCTCTCTCTCTCTCTCTCTCTCGCTTCCACACGCACACACATATATAGTGAACAATTATAATGAACAAGTATACTGAACAATTATACAAGTAAATGAATTATGGTGGCATATAGTCGGTATGGATTAAGTATTGAAAGAGTTTTCGGTTAAATGTGTAGGGACTCATTGGAGTTTTCAGATCTGGAGGCAGATGATTCCATAAGTGAGCATCAGAATAGGCAAAACATGTTTTGTATAGGTCCAATCTAGGCTTTGAGACGTGTAACAAATTTAGGCGCTTGCTGTTCATTGCATTAGATTGAATCAGCGGCAGAAGATACTCTGGGGTATTTTGAGATATAATTTTATTCACTAATTTGGCTTTGTTGAAAAGGAAGCGCTTTTGTAGTGGTAGAAGTCTTAGATGACTGTACAAATTATTACTTTCAACGTGCTTTATGCCAGAAACCAGACGAATAGCGCGGTTTTGTAGAGAACATAGTCGTTTTAAATTAGATTTAGGGCAACCATCCCAAACTGAGGAACAGTAATCGAGATGTGATTGGATATAGCATGTATAGAATATTTTTCGTGTGCTTTCGTCCAGGAAGTGCTGAATTTTAGCAAGTTGGTAAACTTTTTGTGCTATTTTCTTGGTAAGAGCGTGAACATGAGAGCTCCAGTTCAAATGGCTGTCTATTAAAAGCCCTAGTGTTTTATGTTCAGTCACATTAACTATAGGTAACGTGCCCATGCGGAGTTCGAGTGGTGATCCAGTTATGGCTAGTGTCTGTAGTTTTTGTCTGGTCGTTATTAGCATGGATTTGGTTTTGCCGATGTTAATTTGCATGCGGTTTTCATTGCTCCATCTAGTAAGATTATCAAGTTCCTTTTGTAAAGAATTCTCTAATTCACTACGGTTTTCTTGACTAGTATATATAGTACAGTCGTCAGCAAATAGATCACAAGTTGTATTGATATATAAAGGAAGATCATTAATATAAACTGCAAAAAGCAGCGGACCTAGTATTGAGCCCTGAGGCACACCAACATTAAGCTGTGTGGGTCTTGATAGACAGTTGTTGAAGGACACGACTTGTTGCCTGTCGGATAGAAATGACGTAATTATGTTCACCATGTTGGTGCTTGTCTTCATTTGCTTTAGTTTTCTAATTAAAATATCGTGATCTACCATATCAAAAGCTTTTTTAAAGTCTACAAACACCGCTCCACAAATTCTACCGTTGTTGATGTTTAAGTGCCAGTTATCGGTCATTTTTGTTAGAGCACTATGGCAAGAATATTTAGGTCGAAACCCAGATTGACTGTTAATTATTAGATCGTTGTTAATTAAATGGTGTAACGTTATTTTATGAATGTGTTTTTCTAGTGGTTTTGATAGCGACGATAATAAGGAAATAGGTCTATAATTACCCAAAACGCTATTATCGATTGAGCCATTTTTAATTAGCGGAAACACTTTAGCAATTTTAAAAGCAGATGGAAAGTAGTTTTTGGCCAGGCACTGGTTATATATGAACGTTAAGGACTCACTAATGACTGGTGCAGCACAACGAAGAATTCTATTACTGATACCATCTAGGCCGTGTGAGTTTGTTGATTTGAGGTTCAAGAGATATTTATAAACGTCTGCAACAGACATTAAAGGAATCTCATCGGGAATATTTCTGGTGCACTTCTCCTCACAGAATGATGCCAGTGAACTTAAATTACACGATGAGTCTGGTATTGAAGACTTTAGATTCTCTATTTCTGATTGAAAGAACCAACTGAATTCATCGCATGTTATAGAATTTGGTATTGCTGATTCTGTAGGGCGTTTCTTATTGGTTAGCAAGTTAATAGCCTTCCATATATTTGTACTGTTTGAATTATCTACAATCAAATTTTTAAAATGATCTTTTTTTATCCTACGAATGTCATATTTAACTTTATTCCTTAGTCTGCGGTAATTGATGAAGTCTTTATTTTTGTGTGCTGTGCTGTATCTCGCTCTCTCATGATTTCCAGCACTTCTCTAGTGACCCATGGGGATTTATGTTGATTTTTGACTCGAACTTCTTTGATTGGCAAGTGTTTATCGAACACATTGTAGACTGTCTTCGTCCAGAAAGCTAATGCATCGTCCGGGTCAGGAAGTTGGTAAACGTGATCAAGGGCTGCTTTTCTTAAGTCTTGCAAAAATAAATCTTGGTTGAATGCTTTAAAATTCCTAAATTTGATACTTACATGTTTATGTTTAAGAGGTTTGAACCCAATTCTTGACCATGTACAACGTACCGGGTAGTGGTCACTAACTGTACAAACAGGAACAGAACATTCAACAATATTATCTGGACAAGTAACATATATATGATCAATTATAGTTGAGGATGTGTTAGTAACCCTTGTGGGACGGTTTATTAGTTGTTTGAAATTGTAAGAAAGAATGATATCGTCCCATGTCTGGTTGGATTTAGGAATATCTATGTTAAAGTCACCTAATATCATGACTTCTCTACCTTCTGTAAACACTATATCCATCATTGTAGTGAAACAGTCATACCAATTGTACCCAGCACACGGATTCCTATATAGGTATCCAATGAGAAACGGCTGTTGGCAGGCTGGCTTCACCTCTAACCAAACACATTCTATCTCTACTGACTCGAGATCACTTCTACGGTAACAGTTGAGAGAATTGGAAATGCATACAGCAATACCTGTCTCTAATTTTTGATTTGCGTCTCTTCGAATTACTTTAAACCCCTTAAGAGTGATTTCAGAGTCGGATATTTTGTCGTTGAGACGACTTTCTGTGATTCCAAACACATGGAATTATTTGCACAGTATTACCGAAAGCTCAGGTAATTTATTGAGCAAATGATATATGTTGAGATGGCCTATACTTAGGCCATCTTTGTGAAGCCACTGATCGTGATTTGCGAACATTGCACGACGAAAGGATGATGTCGCTTGCGGTAGAAATTTTCAGAGTTTTTGAAACTTCTTGCCTCACCAGGTGTGCTGACTGTAAGCTATATTCACTGGTCACTTCTTGCCTCACCAGGTGTACTGACTGTCAGCTATATTCACTGGTCACTTCTTGCCTCACCAGGTGTACTGACTGTCAGCTATATTCACTGGTCACTTCTTGCCTCACCAGGTGTACTGACTGTCAGCTTTATTCACTGGTCACTTCTTGCCTCACCAGGTGTACTGACTGTCAGCTATATTCACTGGTCACTTCTTGCCTCACCAGGTGTACTGACTGTCAGCTTTATTCACTGGTCACTTCTTGCCTCACCAGGTGTACTGACTATCAGCTTTATTCTCTGGTCACTTCTTGCCTCACCAGGTGTACTGACTGTCAGCTATATTCACTGGTCACTTCTTGCCTCACCAGGTGTACTGACTGTCAGCTTTATTCACTGGTCACTTCTTGACTCACCAGGTGTACTGACTGTCAGCTATATTCACTGGTCACTTCTTGCCTCACCAGGTGTACTGACTGTCAGCTTTATTCTCTGGTCACTTCTTGCCTCACCAGGTGTACTGACTGTCAGCTATATTCACTGGTCACTTCTTGCGTCACCAGGTGTACTGACTGTCAGCTTTATTCACTGGTCACTTCTTGCCTCACAAGGTGTACTGACTGTCAGCTATATTCACTGGTTACTTCTTGCCTCACCAGGTGTACTGACTGTCAGCTATATTCACAGGTCATTTCTTGCCTCACCAGGTGTACTGACTGTCAGCTATATTTACTGGTCACTTCTTGACACACCAGGTGTACTGACTGTCAGCTATATTCACTGGTCACTTCTTGCCTCACCAGGTGTGCTGACTGTCAGCTATATTCCTTTGTCACTTCTTGCCTCACCAGGTGTGCTGACTGTAAGCTATATTCACTGGTCACTTCTTGCCTCACCAGGTGTACTGACTGTCAGCTATATTCACTGGTCACTTCTTGCCTCACCAGGTGTACTGACTGTCAGCTATATTCACTGGTCACTTCTTGCCTCACCAGGTGTACTGACTGTCAGCTATATTCACTGGTAACTTCTTGCCTCACCAGGTGTACTGACTGTCAACTATATTCACTGGTAACTTCTTGCCTCACCAGGTGTACTGACTGTCAGCTATATTCGCTGGTAACGTCTTGCCTCACCAGGTGTACTGACTGTCAGCTATATTCGCTGGTCACTTCTTGCCTCATCAGGTGTACTGACTGTCAGCTATATTCGCTGGTCACTTCTTGCCTCATCAGGTGTACTCATCACTGTCAACTATATTCGCCGGTCACTTCTTGCCTCACCAGGTGTACTGACTGTCAGCTACATTCGCCGGTCACTTCTTGCCTCACCAGGTGTACTGACTGTCAGCTACATTCACTGGTCACTTCTTGCCTCACCAGGTGTACTGACTGTCAGCTACATTCACTGGTCACTTCTTGCCTTACCAGGTGTACTGACTGTCAGCTACATTCACTGGTCACTTCTTGCCTCACCAGGTGTACTGACTGTCAGCTATATTCACTGGTCACTTCTTGCCTCACCAGGTGTACTGACATTTTTTTGACATGTTATGAGAAGAAATGGATTGGAGAACTTAGTGACATCTGGCAAGATCTAAGGGAACAGACCAAGGGGAAGACCGAGAAGAAAATACCTGGATGGCTTGGCCACATGGCATGGTCGAGACAGGAAGACTGAGCTGATGCACGACTCTGGTGATCGAGTAAAATGGCGAGTCATGACCGCTCACGCTTTCCGGCATGGCACATGATTGATTGATTGAACCTCCGATTGCGAGATTCGGTAGCGGTTCGCGCGGCGTTGGTTACTTTATATTATGTGGGTATGTGAGCCAGCCGTTCAGAAAGCAATGGCAAACTACTGGGCGTAATGTTGCCTAGTACATCAACAGCAGTTGAAAAATGCTGGTGTTGACTGCAACGTCCTATTAGGGATATGCAACATAAAAAACAACAACAACAACATCTCATTAGTATTCCTGGCGTCTCTCATTATTAATTCGCTATATAGGGAGAAGAGATCCGGTGACAAGACACACACCTGTTGTACTCCTAGCTTTATCTGTTCGTTACTTTCCTCTTTATAATAAAGATTATTTCTGGAACCAAGTAGCAGCAATTAATATGGGAAATAAAGTTTATTTTCCATGTTTTTTGCTGCTACTTGATTCTTAAATCTTTCCCATCAATGTTGATATCTTTCAACATATAATAATAAATCATACCATTCAATAGCGCATGCACTTCCCTAGTTGCTTAGAGCATAATTAAAATATCATAATAGTATGATAGTAATGCGTTGATTGATCACTACACTTAATAATTATGTTCAAGCATTCTGCAGAATTACAAGATATCCAAATGAAAAACACTTAAATAAACAATGGGTAGGGGAATAGGAGACATAAACGTTTAATATTGTTGCAAGGGAGATTACCTAAATTACGAAAAGTAATAAATTATATACTGGCAATATATAAATCTTTACTTCAAACTTCTACAATATTCCCTGATAATTAAGAGATTTAACACAAAAGTAAACCATGTTAATGTCAAATATAACACCTTTAGATTTCTTATAGAAAATGTTTTTAATATTTACATATTTACATTTTAGAATGAACTTTTAAGTCATGAATTTATTTATTAAACATTATTTGTGTACTTTTAATGTAATACACGAACGACCTTACACGTAACTCCCCCTGTACGGGGGTAGAACAATTTTTTACTGGCCTCCTTAGGCCACACACAGTCATAAATTGTACAGGAGATTAACCACACACATCCTTCTTATCGGGACAGACGAAGAATGCATAATCACAGCTGAGACAATACGTGCGATGCTAAAAAAATCACCTAACACCGCCCCAGGCCCAGACGGCATCCGATATGGTGACCTACTGGTGATGTCAGAGGATGACATGGAAGAAGTGGCCAGAGAATTCAACACCAGTATCCAGAGGGTTCAGATCAAAGAGGAATGGCTACACAGCTACTTGCTGCCGCTGCCAAAACCGAACAAAGACCATTCCAAGATAAGAAACAGGCTACAGAACCATTACGATGCAGAACACTGATGGCAAGCTACTGGAGAAAATTGTAGCACACAGACTTGCTTGTGACTTGGAACAACTCGCTGCTTCCCGCCCACTCTTGGAGGATACAGACGTAACAAAGAGTTATGGCTGAATGCGGCGGTCTTTGCTCAAGATGTTTACGAAGGATTTCAGGTCAGAGAAGAGACATGTGGGGCCGCCATAGACTTAGAGGACGCATACAATAGAGTATCCTTCGAGCACTTGATGCAAACCCTCCTCAGACTGAAAGTGCACCCTCACCTCGTACTATGGATAGTTGCAGTTCTACTCCAAAGGAAGATGGTGCTAAGATGCGGGAGTTGGTCTTCTGAGCCGATAACGATATGTCCAGGATTGCCGCAGGGTTCACCACTGTCACCAGTACTATTCAACGTGTATACGGTGCCGATCACTGAACAACAGTTGGACGGGAGGGGTAGGACTCTGTCATGTGCTGACGACATTCTAGTGTATCGACAGGGTGGAGATAGACAGGCGGTTGCCAATGATATGCAGGGCGAACTAGATCGAATTGCCTCATGGTGTGCTGATGCTTGTGCCCTTGTCAACCCTGCAAAGGCATCGGTTACATGGTTCTCCCTAAACAACCATATTGTGAACACAGACCTGCCAGCAGTGAGAATGGATGGGAGCATTTTGAGTAGAACCCTGTCAATGACATATCTTGGCGTGAGGCTTGATCGTAGCCTGTCTTTCAGGTTTGTCAGTAATGAGAGTCATGGCGACTGCCAATATCGAGCAAAGACTGCTAATACTTCTGCTCCAAGGACTGGTGCTTTCACGCATCGAGTATGTCCTGGCCATCCTCACTGTCAGCCTTACACAGATTGGAAGACTTGAAAAGGTACAAAACGAAGCCATGCGCATCATTTTGGGCTGCACGAGAGACACCAGCTGTGTAGCAATGAGATACCTCCTTGGCTTCCCGACAATGGAACACAGGATCAATATCTGGAGAGCTCGTGCATACTTAAAAATAAGTGCAGATGAGCAGTACCCTCTGCATGACGCTATATTCAGAGAAAAGGGTGACAGGCTAAAGAGGGGCAAATCATGGATGGGTCGGGCGGAAGATGTCATCAGACAGGTCTGCAGTCTTACCAGTAACAACCCCGGCAAGGAGTGGGTGCCGGTGCCTTCAGCTTTTAAGTGCACTTTCTCCTGCATTATCACACTCGACAGACGGTGCAGAGAGCAGAACCCTGCCGCTGTCAATGCAGAGGTCGACGCGCTCATCTATGAACACTCAGATAGCTCCGAAGTGCTCATCTATACAGATAGATCTGTTGTAAAGCAGCAGAGAAGTGCGTGGGCATTTACAGCCCGTTCAGCGGGCCGAACCATTCACGAATCCAGTGGTGCCCACTCAATGACCACGAGCAGCATGACGATGGAGGTGATAGTAGTTACACAGGCTTTCATATGGCTGGAATCACAGCATTATACCAACGTGTGTGTACTAAGTGATTCAATGAGCATGATTCAGAAGGTCGAAGCTGGATCTATACGTAGACAGTGGACTGAGTCGCTTCGGAAGTCTGTTGTCCGTAAAGTCACTTTCATCTTCGTCCCGAGATACGCGGGAGTCGAGGGAAAAAAACGAACTGATAAACTGGCTGGCTCTGCACCCCCTGTAGATGGCCAGCCCATGGATCGTGCCGATGTCATTAACGTCCTTAAAGATATGGTGAGGATTTTTTCTTAAATGTTGCATATCCCTTACAGTCCGTTGCAGTAAACACCAGCATTTTTCAGCGGCTGTTGATATACTAGGCAAGTTTTACGTTCAGTAGTTTGCCAATTCTTTCTGAACGACCTGTTTACATACCCCCGCAAGTTACGAGCGCGGCGCGAACCGCTGCCGATTCTCGCAGATATTTTCCCCACGTGGATATACGGGATTACGAACAATGTCGTTAAGTCCTTGACCAGGGAGCCAGCTAGAAGTCTCCATGCCCGATACTCTCACCGTGGAGGAGTGTAGTTTGCCATGCTTGGGATTTTTATTTTGTAAACATCTCCAGCCGGCTTCCTGGCCTAGAGGTTAGCGACTTTTCTGCGTAATCTCGTATACTCTCGTAAGTATCGTGACGACGGTGAGAATCAACAGTGGTTCGAATCGCGTCGGTAACTTACGGGGTATGTGAACCGGCCGCTCAGAAAGCAATGGCAAACTACTGTGCATAATCTTGCCAAGAAATCAACATACAGCTGAAAGATGCTGGTGTTGACAGCGATGTCCTGTAAAGGATATGCAAAACACACACACACACACAAAACATCCCCAATGTAATTCGTAGTCGATCTACTTGAGTCAGAAGTGGACGTTGACGCCCCCCCCCCCCGCTTTTTTCCCTTCTTATCAACTCCATTCCCCACCCCGTCACATTTGAGTGTGAAGAAATTATTATAACCAACTTTGGGCGCAATGAAGTAAGGTAATAACTGAGATAGAGTGGATTAATATTACAACTGGGTCGGACAATTATCAGAAAAGAAAAGCTGTGTTGTGACCAGTAGCGGACTAGATCTAAAAACAGTTGTTGCCAGGACTAAAAGAACATTAACATTTCTAAAATATTGTCTAATGTTTAAGGGTCCCATTTCGTTAATGAAGTTGACAGCCTGGCCAGTACGCCACTGGTTGTAACAGCTATACAGATTTGTGAAAAAAAAAGAAAAGAAATAGAGGCGGACAAGGCAAAAATATTCTCATCAGCGTTTTATCATGGCACGGAAGGTGTCAACACAGGAATTTATATAGGCTGGTGGAGATTGCAATATACGGAGAAATAGTCGGCAAGGCTGTTGACGATGATGATTTGCAATACAACATTTCTACAAGTCAATTCTTGTAATTTGTTATTGACATGTTAAATTTTCAGTCTCAACGGGCTTCAAATGATTATTATACGACGCACAGATTACACTCACATTTTGATCAGATAACTGTTACATAACTCATAATTTATACCCAAAGAATCTTTGAAAGATTTATCAAATTACAGTTATATGATCAATAGATTATACCATAATGATGATAAAATTACTGTTATATGACCATAGTGTGCACAAATTACTGGTATATGACCTATAGTTTACATCCTAATGTTGATCAAATTATTGTTACATGACCCATAATTACTGCTAAGTAACCTTATTTTGCCGGTCTCTCTGGCTGTGGGGTTACAACACTTTCTCTCTGTAATCCCGTTTATCACGCAGAGTCTCGCAGCGGAGCGAGAACTGAGGTGGTTCGACCCCCGCTCGTGACTTGCGGATACTGAGCCGGCCGCTCAGAAAGCAATGGCAAACTACTGAGCGTAATCTTGCCAAGAGATCAACAGACAGCTGAAAGATGCTGCTGTTGACAGCTAAGTCCTGTAAAAGGATACGCAAAAACAAAAAAAAAAACCTTATTTTACACAAATTACTGTTACATCACTTACAGTTTATACCCAAACATTGATCATATTACTGCTACATGAACCATAGTTTACAATCACAGATTGATCAAATTAATTTTACATGACGCAAAGTTTAGACCCAAAGATTGAACTTGTGAAAGACATCTTTTCAGTGCTTACATGAAGAGTTAATGAGACATTGTAGGACCATTGCCTCACACCACCAATGAGAGAATACTTCTTACTACATCCTGAAACCATAGATTGAAAAGAATACAATGTTTTCATTGGGTTAAGATCAGTTGAGATGTGTCAAAAACTGACATCACAGCACTCGGAACATTCTCACGCGCTCTCTGTCCTCATCTGAAATAACAAGCGGAGAGCCCTAATACTAATTGTACCAGTCGCAGTATGATTATGTGTTCCTGTGGCCTTTCCTCAGTGTGCTGACTGTCAGCTATATTCACTGGTCACTTCTTGCCTCACCAGGTGTACTGACTGTCAGCTATATTCACTGGTCACTTCTTGCCTCACCAGGTGTACTGACTGTCAGCTATATTCACTGGTCACTTCTTGCCTCACCAGGTGTACTGGCTGTCAGCTATATTCACTGGTCACTTCTTGCCTCACCAGGTGTACTGACTGTCAGCTATATTCACTGGTCACTTCTTGCCTCACCAGGTGTACTGACTGTAAGCTATATTCACTGGTCACTTCTTGCCTCACCAGATGTACTGACTGTCAGCTATATTCACTGGTCACTTCTTGCCTCACCAGGTGTACTGACTGTCAGCTATATTCACTGGTCACTTCTTGCCTCACCAGGTGTACTGACTGTCAGCTATATTCACTGGTCACTTCTTGCCTCACCAGGTGTACTGACTGTCAGCTATATTCACTGGTCACTTCTTGCCTCACCAGGTGTACTGACTGTCAGCTATATTCACTGGTCACTTCTTGCCTCACCAGGTGTACTGACTGTCAGCTATATTCACTGGTCACTTCTTGCCTCACCAGGTGTACTGACTGTCAGCTACATTCACTGGTCACTTCTTGCCTCACCAGGTGTACTGACTGTCAGCTACATTCACTGGTCACTTCTTGCCTTACCAGGTGTACTGACTGTCAGCTACATTCACTGGTCACTTCTTGCCTCACCAGGTGTACTGACTGTCAGCTATATTCACTGGTCACTTCTTGCCTCACCAGGTGTACTGACATTTTTTTGACATGTTATGAGAAGAAATGGATTGGAGAACTTAGTGACATCTGGCAAGATCTAAGGGAACAGACCAAGGGGAAGACCGAGAAGAAAATACCTGGATGGCTTGGCCACATGGCATGGTCGAGACAGGAAGACTGAGCTGATGCACGACTCTGGTGATCGAGTAAAATGGCGAGTCATGACCGCTCACGCTTTCCGGCATGGCACATGATTGATTGATTGAACCTCCGATTGCGAGATTCGGTAGCGGTTCGCGCGGCGTTGGTTACTTTATATTATGTGGGTATGTGAGCCAGCCGTTCAGAAAGCAATGGCAAACTACTGGGCGTAATGTTGCCTAGTACATCAACAGCAGTTGAAAAATGCTGGTGTTGACTGCAACGTCCTATTAGGGATATGCAACATAAAAAACAACAACAACAACATCTCATTAGTATTCCTGGCGTCTCTCATTATTAATTCGCTATATAGGGAGAAGAGATCCGGTGACAAGACACACACCTGTTGTACTCCTAGCTTTATCTGTTCGTTACTTTCCTCTTTATAATAAAGATTATTTCTGGAACCAAGTAGCAGCAATTAATATGGGAAATAAAGTTTATTTTCCATGTTTTTTGCTGCTACTTGATTCTTAAATCTTTCCCATCAATGTTGATATCTTTCAACATATAATAATAAATCATACCATTCAATAGCGCATGCACTTCCCTAGTTGCTTAGAGCATAATTAAAATATCATAATAGTATGATAGTAATGCGTTGATTGATCACTACACTTAATAATTATGTTCAAGCATTCTGCAGAATTACAAGATATCCAAATGAAAAACACTTAAATAAACAATGGGTAGGGGAATAGGAGACATAAACGTTTAATATTGTTGCAAGGGAGATTACCTAAATTACGAAAAGTAATAAATTATATACTGGCAATATATAAATCTTTACTTCAAACTTCTACAATATTCCCTGATAATTAAGAGATTTAACACAAAAGTAAACCATGTTAATGTCAAATATAACACCTTTAGATTTCTTATAGAAAATGTTTTTAATATTTACATATTTACATTTTAGAATGAACTTTTAAGTCATGAATTTATTTATTAAACATTATTTGTGTACTTTTAATGTAATACACGAACGACCTTACACGTAACTCCCCCTGTACGGGGGTAGAACAATTTTTTACTGGCCTCCTTAGGCCACACACAGTCATAAATTGTACAGGAGATTAACCACACACATCCTTCTTATCGGGACAGACGAAGAATGCATAATCACAGCTGAGACAATACGTGCGATGCTAAAAAAATCACCTAACACCGCCCCAGGCCCAGACGGCATCCGATATGGTGACCTACTGGTGATGTCAGAGGATGACATGGAAGAAGTGGCCAGAGAATTCAACACCAGTATCCAGAGGGTTCAGATCAAAGAGGAATGGCTACACAGCTACTTGCTGCCGCTGCCAAAACCGAACAAAGACCATTCCAAGATAAGAAACAGGCTACAGAACCATTACGATGCAGAACACTGATGGCAAGCTACTGGAGAAAATTGTAGCACACAGACTTGCTTGTGACTTGGAACAACTCGCTGCTTCCCGCCCACTCTTGGAGGATACAGACGTAACAAAGAGTTATGGCTGAATGCGGCGGTCTTTGCTCAAGATGTTTACGAAGGATTTCAGGTCAGAGAAGAGACATGTGGGGCCGCCATAGACTTAGAGGACGCATACAATAGAGTATCCTTCGAGCACTTGATGCAAACCCTCCTCAGACTGAAAGTGCACCCTCACCTCGTACTATGGATAGTTGCAGTTCTACTCCAAAGGAAGATGGTGCTAAGATGCGGGAGTTGGTCTTCTGAGCCGATAACGATATGTCCAGGATTGCCGCAGGGTTCACCACTGTCACCAGTACTATTCAACGTGTATACGGTGCCGATCACTGAACAACAGTTGGACGGGAGGGGTAGGACTCTGTCATGTGCTGACGACATTCTAGTGTATCGACAGGGTGGAGATAGACAGGCGGTTGCCAATGATATGCAGGGCGAACTAGATCGAATTGCCTCATGGTGTGCTGATGCTTGTGCCCTTGTCAACCCTGCAAAGGCATCGGTTACATGGTTCTCCCTAAACAACCATATTGTGAACACAGACCTGCCAGCAGTGAGAATGGATGGGAGCATTTTGAGTAGAACCCTGTCAATGACATATCTTGGCGTGAGGCTTGATCGTAGCCTGTCTTTCAGGTTTGTCAGTAATGAGAGTCATGGCGACTGCCAATATCGAGCAAAGACTGCTAATACTTCTGCTCCAAGGACTGGTGCTTTCACGCATCGAGTATGTCCTGGCCATCCTCACTGTCAGCCTTACACAGATTGGAAGACTTGAAAAGGTACAAAACGAAGCCATGCGCATCATTTTGGGCTGCACGAGAGACACCAGCTGTGTAGCAATGAGATACCTCCTTGGCTTCCCGACAATGGAACACAGGATCAATATCTGGAGAGCTCGTGCATACTTAAAAATAAGTGCAGATGAGCAGTACCCTCTGCATGACGCTATATTCAGAGAAAAGGGTGACAGGCTAAAGAGGGGCAAATCATGGATGGGTCGGGCGGAAGATGTCATCAGACAGGTCTGCAGTCTTACCAGTAACAACCCCGGCAAGGAGTGGGTGCCGGTGCCTTCAGCTTTTAAGTGCACTTTCTCCTGCATTATCACACTCGACAGACGGTGCAGAGAGCAGAACCCTGCCGCTGTCAATGCAGAGGTCGACGCGCTCATCTATGAACACTCAGATAGCTCCGAAGTGCTCATCTATACAGATAGATCTGTTGTAAAGCAGCAGAGAAGTGCGTGGGCATTTACAGCCCGTTCAGCGGGCCGAACCATTCACGAATCCAGTGGTGCCCACTCAATGACCACGAGCAGCATGACGATGGAGGTGATAGTAGTTACACAGGCTTTCATATGGCTGGAATCACAGCATTATACCAACGTGTGTGTACTAAGTGATTCAATGAGCATGATTCAGAAGGTCGAAGCTGGATCTATACGTAGACAGTGGACTGAGTCGCTTCGGAAGTCTGTTGTCCGTAAAGTCACTTTCATCTTCGTCCCGAGATACGCGGGAGTCGAGGGAAAAAAACGAACTGATAAACTGGCTGGCTCTGCACCCCCTGTAGATGGCCAGCCCATGGATCGTGCCGATGTCATTAACGTCCTTAAAGATATGGTGAGGATTTTTTCTTAAATGTTGCATATCCCTTACAGTCCGTTGCAGTAAACACCAGCATTTTTCAGCGGCTGTTGATATACTAGGCAAGTTTTACGTTCAGTAGTTTGCCAATTCTTTCTGAACGACCTGTTTACATACCCCCGCAAGTTACGAGCGCGGCGCGAACCGCTGCCGATTCTCGCAGATATTTTCCCCACGTGGATATACGGGATTACGAACAATGTCGTTAAGTCCTTGACCAGGGAGCCAGCTAGAAGTCTCCATGCCCGATACTCTCACCGTGGAGGAGTGTAGTTTGCCATGCTTGGGATTTTTATTTTGTAAACATCTCCAGCCGGCTTCCTGGCCTAGAGGTTAGCGACTTTTCTGCGTAATCTCGTATACTCTCGTAAGTATCGTGACGACGGTGAGAATCAACAGTGGTTCGAATCGCGTCGGTAACTTACGGGGTATGTGAACCGGCCGCTCAGAAAGCAATGGCAAACTACTGTGCATAATCTTGCCAAGAAATCAACATACAGCTGAAAGATGCTGGTGTTGACAGCGATGTCCTGTAAAGGATATGCAAAACACACACACACACACAAAACATCCCCAATGTAATTCGTAGTCGATCTACTTGAGTCAGAAGTGGACGTTGACGCCCCCCCCCCCCCGCTTTTTTCCCTTCTTATCAACTCCATTCCCCACCCCGTCACATTTGAGTGTGAAGAAATTATTATAACCAACTTTGGGCGCAATGAAGTAAGGTAATAACTGAGATAGAGTGGATTAATATTACAACTGGGTCGGACAATTATCAGAAAAGAAAAGCTGTGTTGTGACCAGTAGCGGACTAGATCTAAAAACAGTTGTTGCCAGGACTAAAAGAACATTAACATTTCTAAAATATTGTCTAATGTTTAAGGGTCCCATTTCGTTAATGAAGTTGACAGCCTGGCCAGTACGCCACTGGTTGTAACAGCTATACAGATTTGTGAAAAAAAAAGAAAAGAAATAGAGGCGGACAAGGCAAAAATATTCTCATCAGCGTTTTATCATGGCACGGAAGGTGTCAACACAGGAATTTATATAGGCTGGTGGAGATTGCAATATACGGAGAAATAGTCGGCAAGGCTGTTGACGATGATGATTTGCAATACAACATTTCTACAAGTCAATTCTTGTAATTTGTTATTGACATGTTAAATTTTCAGTCTCAACGGGCTTCAAATGATTATTATACGACGCACAGATTACACTCACATTTTGATCAGATAACTGTTACATAACTCATAATTTATACCCAAAGAATCTTTGAAAGATTTATCAAATTACAGTTATATGATCAATAGATTATACCATAATGATGATAAAATTACTGTTATATGACCATAGTGTGCACAAATTACTGGTATATGACCTATAGTTTACATCCTAATGTTGATCAAATTATTGTTACATGACCCATAATTACTGCTAAGTAACCTTATTTTGCCGGTCTCTCTGGCTGTGGGGTTACAACACTTTCTCTCTGTAATCCCGTTTATCACGCAGAGTCTCGCAGCGGAGCGAGAACTGAGGTGGTTCGACCCCCGCTCGTGACTTGCGGATACTGAGCCGGCCGCTCAGAAAGCAATGGCAAACTACTGAGCGTAATCTTGCCAAGAGATCAACAGACAGCTGAAAGATGCTGCTGTTGACAGCTAAGTCCTGTAAAAGGATACGCAAAAACAAAAAAAAAAACCTTATTTTACACAAATTACTGTTACATCACTTACAGTTTATACCCAAACATTGATCATATTACTGCTACATGAACCATAGTTTACAATCACAGATTGATCAAATTAATTTTACATGACGCAAAGTTTAGACCCAAAGATTGAACTTGTGAAAGACATCTTTTCAGTGCTTACATGAAGAGTTAATGAGACATTGTAGGACCATTGCCTCACACCACCAATGAGAGAATACTTCTTACTACATCCTGAAACCATAGATTGAAAAGAATACAATGTTTTCATTGGGTTAAGATCAGTTGAGATGTGTCAAAAACTGACATCACAGCACTCGGAACATTCTCACGCGCTCTCTGTCCTCATCTGAAATAACAAGCGGAGAGCCCTAATACTAATTGTACCAGTCGCAGTATGATTATGTGTTCCTGTGGCCTTTCCTCAGTGTGCTGACTGTCAGCTATATTCACTGGTCACTTCTTGCCTCACCAGGTGTACTGACTGTCAGCTATATTCACTGGTCACTTCTTGCCTCACCAGGTGTACTGACTGTCAGCTATATTCACTGGTCACTTCTTGCCTCACCAGGTGTACTGGCTGTCAGCTATATTCACTGGTCACTTCTTGCCTCACCAGGTGTACTGACTGTCAGCTATATTCACTGGTCACTTCTTGCCTCACCAGGTGTACTGACTGTAAGCTATATTCACTGGTCACTTCTTGCCTCACCAGATGTACTGACTGTCAGCTATATTCACTGGTCACTTCTTGCCTCACCAGGTGTACTGACTGTCAGCTATATTCACTGGTCACTTCTTGCCTCACCAGGTGTACTGACTGTCAGCTATATTCACTGGTCACTTCTTGCCTCACCAGGTGTACTGACTGTCAGCTATATTCACTGGTCACTTCTTGCCTCACCAGGTGTACTGACTGTCAGCTATATTCACTGGTCACTTCTTGCCTCACCAGGTGTACTGACTGTCAGCTATATTCACTGGTCACTTCTTGCCTCACCAGGTGTACTGACTGTCAGCTATATTCACTGGTCACTTCTTGCCTCACCAGGTGTACTGACTGTCAGCTATATTCACTGGTCACTTCTTGCCTCACCAGGTGTACTGACTGTCAGCTATATTCACTGGTCACTTCTTGCCTCACCAGGTGTACTGACTGTCAGCTATATTCACTGGTCACTTCTTGCCTCACCAGGTGTACTGACTGTCAGCTATATTCACTGGTCACTTCTTGCCTCACCAGGTGTACTGACTGTCAGCTATATTCACTGGTCACTTCTTGCCTCACCAGGTGTACTGACTGTCAGCTATATTCACTGGTCACTTCTTGCCTCACCAGGTGTACTGACTGTCAGCTATATTCACTGGTCACTTCTTGCCTCACCAGGTGTACTGACTGTCAGCTATATTCACTGGTCACTTCTTGCCTCACCAGGTGTACTGACTGTCAGCTATATTCACTGGTCACTTCTTGCCTCACCAGGTGTACTGACTGTCAGCTATATTCACTGGTCACTTCTTGCCTCACCAGGTGTACTGACTGTCAGCTATATTCACTGGTCACTTCTTGCCTCACCAGGTGTACTGACTGTCAGCTATATTCACTGTTCACTTCTTGCCTCACCAGGTGTACTGACTGTCAGCTATATTCACTGGTCACTTCTTGCCTCACCAGGTGTACTGACTGTCAGCTATATTCACTGGTCAATTCTTGCCTCACCAGGTGTACTGACTGTCAGCTATATTCACTGGTCACTTCTTGCCTCACCAGGTGTACTGACTGTCAGCTATATTCACTGGTCACTTCTTGCCTCACCAGGTGTACTGACTGTCAGCTATATTCACTGGTCACTTCTTGTCTCACCAGGTGTACTGACTGTCAGGTAAATTCACTGGTCACTTCTTGCCTCACCAGGTGTACTGACTGTCAGCTATATTCACTGGTCACTTCTTGCCTCACCAGGTGTACTGACTGTCAGCTATATTCACTGGTCACTTCTTGCCACACCAGGTGTACTGACTGTCAGCTATATTCACTGGTCCCTTCTTGCCTCACCAGGTGTACTGACTGTCAGCTATATTCATTGGTCACTTTTTGCCTCACCAGGTGTACTGACTGTCAACTATATTCACTGGTCACTTCTTGCCTCACCATTGTCTCCAGGCTGTGATGATTTATCTGTTCTTCCAAGCTAAACACATGATCTGATCACAAACGGCGTTGGCCATATCTGCTTTATCGTGCACCAATACTCTACCCCACGATGCATACTCAGCCAATCCGTCCGCCCGCTCGTTTCCCAACACACCGGCATGTCCTGGGGAAGAGGTCCAACGAATGCTCGCTATTTGTGCTTTTTTAATGGAAGCATGTCACTTTGCACGAAGCATGCCTATCATAAAACAGTGTTTTCACTGACACATATGGGAACCGGAGAATACCACAAGCGCCTCGTTCTGTTTTTGACCAATGTAGGAATAGTCGTATAGCAAACTATGGTAGTTGAAGAAGCAAGAGGGGGTGGAGATGGAGAAGAAGAAGAAGAAGAAGAAGAAGAAGAAGAAGAAGAAGAAGAAGAAGAAGAAGAAGAAGAAGAAGAAGAAGAAGAAGAAGAAGAAGAAGAAGAAGAAGAAGAAGAAGAAGAAGAAGAAGAAGAAGAAGAAGAAGAAGGAGGAGGAGGAGGAGGAGGAGGACAAAGAAGAAGAAGAAGAAGAAGAAGAAGAAGAAGAAGAAGAAGAAGAAGAAGAAGAAGAAGAAGAAGAAGAAGAAGAAGAAGAAGAAGAAGAAGAAGAAGAAGAAGAAGAAGAAGAAGAAGAAGAAGAAGAAGAAGAAGAAGAAGAAGAAGAGAGGGACGAGGACGAGGACGACGGCGACGAAGAAGAAAGAAAGAGGGGGGAGGAGGAGGAGGAGGCGAGGCAGAGGTAAACTTATAAGCGTATTATAAGTTAAATGTTAAAAGCGAGATGTTCGACTTCATTGCCCCGGGTGTCATCTTATCTGGCTCGGTCTCTCCCCGCAGACTGGCCAGCCGTCTGTCAAGAGCATCGCACAAAGCACAAACTCCGTAGCTCCATAGGTCTCCGAAAAATGTGCGCTCGTGGTCTGATCAACGCCTGAAAACGAATCCACGACCTTCAGTACGTGGGGAAGATGACCACTGTCACGATGGAGAACCCCCAAAACCCCATGCCTATATGTATATTACTAGAAGCGTTACAAAAATATAGTTGTATGTTCTTTGCACGACGTTGCAATCAAGCCTAGCATTTAATGAACGAATTCGGAATGTGTTCCGAAACCCTGCAATGTAACTGTCGCTCAGTTCTACCTATGTAGATGGCCTCGCATCTGCATGTAAATTGGTAAATACAATTTGATTTGGCGTACATCGTGGGTGGACAAGATACTACACACAGAAGATGGTAGCCTAGGCAGGCCGACACACCGGAACAGTCCTGCTTCATCGGTCGCGAGACATGTGCTCGAGAGCGGTCACGTGGTTGAAAGAGACAGTGCCTTCAGTGTGTTGTTCAACACACAAAGTAGTCGATTGTTAAAGTTTGCTGAAGCTATAATAATCAACCTTCGTAAGCCGTCCTTGTGCAAGCAGAAAGACATGTTAGTCAGTTTAAAATTACCGCGGTAGACAATCGACATTACTGTGCGAACATGTGTATATTTCAATTTGAAGGATTTATCTAGTTAATTCACGTAAGTTGTGTGATTTCTGCAGTATGTACCTGACGAGATGCAGCGAAATATGCCAGACAATAAATCGTGCAATCTATTGTTTGTGTCTTCGATAGATGTGTTGTTAGTTTTTGGGCTCGTATGTCCCTTACTGTCGTCGGAGTACTCCAACCAACACTTATCCGTAAGTGATTGCTGGACAGACCGATGCAAATGAGGCCCTGTAAGAGATGCTTTTTTGGGGTAAATTAAAAATAAAGTAAGAAACGTTCTGTAATGGACTTGCTTCAAGAAGCCGTCACTGGAAAATAAGACAACATAAACCCTGTTCATCTCACCTCTTCTCATCTCACCATCGATACATGATGCCCATAAGCGGGCACTCTCCCGCTGTTTATACCTTGCGGTGTCGAGGTGAAGTATAAACAGCGGGAGAGTGCCCGCTTATGGGCATCATGTATCGATATTCCCATGGACTCTGTTATTCACTGCGTCCATCGTTTACGTGGTCAGCCTCTTCCTCTGTTTCCATCTGGTCTGTACATCATTGCTTGTTGTGGTATACTGTTAGTTGGTAACCTACTTGCATGGACAAACCATTTTACTTGCTGCTTTCTAATACTAATAAAATCTAGCGCTGCCATCAACCCCCACTTTAGTCTTGATTTCTTCATTTCTGATGTTATCTCTTCTTGATACATTAAGTATTCTTCTCAGGAATCTCATTTCTTTTGTTGTGATTTTTTTTTCCTGTCATTGTCTCGGTTTTGCATTGGTCGCATAGAGTTGGTAGGAATATTGTGTTGTAAAGTGCTTTCTTTGTAACTACTGATACGTTTGTTCTTTAGTATTGGTATCATTTGCACAATGAATTGCTTTGCCTTATTGCATATATTTTCGATATCGTCTTCTGATCTGCCATTTGATGATATTATACTTCCAAGGTACTTGAACCTCTTTACTTGTTTCAAGGGATGTTCGTTTAGGTGAATTGTTGTTGTTTTTTCTTCTTTAGTTAACTTATAGTCATTAACTCTGTTTTGCTTGTACTAATTTTCATGTTATGTTTCCTACACATTTCGTTTAGACTATTCACGTGGTCTTGTAATTCAGCTTCTTATTTTGCTACTAGTACTTGGTCGTCCGCAAACAGGAGTTCTCCAATGGTTAGATTTGCAGATGGTTCTTCTTCTGTGTTCTCGTCATGCGGTATTCCTGCGGTCTCTGTTTGGCTATTTCTTTACATATGTTGTCTATATATGTTATGAACAAGAGAGGGGACAGGACACAACCTTGTCGTACTCGAAATCTTATGAAGAAGGGTTCTGAGTGACCTCAAATTGCTCTCATTATGCATTCACTGTTGTTGCATAAGCATTCAGTGATAGTGACTTATTGCATAAGATACTCTTCATTTTCTAAAATGCTGCTTTTATTTGCCCTATTCTGCTCTTAATCTCTATTGTACATTTTCCTTCTGATGTTATAAATGCCTCTACGTATTTAAAATTATCGACTTGGTTAAGAATTTTCCCTTCTATTTCTATGTCCCATTTTGGTGTCACCATAATTCTTTCATATCACCATTGTTACTGTTTTCTTGGTATTCAAGGAGAGTCCTTTCTTTGCGCTCTCTGAAATCACAATGTCTAACAATTGTTGTAGGTCTGTTGTATTATCCGCCACCAATAGTGTGTCATCTGCAAAGCGTATATTATTTATATTGTAACCTCCTATACGGAGACAAATGAAAATCGTAAACTGATTAGAGAAATTAGACGCAGACAGTCAACATTTTTTTGACATGTTATGAGAAGAAATGGATTGGAGAACTTAGTGACATCTGGCAAGATCGAAGGGAACAGACAAAGAGGAAGACCGAGAGGAAAATACCTGGATGGCTTGACCACATGGCATGGTCGAGACAGGAACACTGAGCTGATGCACGACGCTGGTGATCGAGTAAAATGGCGAGTCATGACCGCCCACGCTTTCTGGCATGGCACATGATTGATTGATTTAACCTCCGATTGCGAGATTCGGTAGCGGATCGCGCGGCGTTTGTTACTTTATGGTATGGGGGTATGTGAGCCAGTCGTTCAGAAAGCAATGGCAAACTACTGGGCGTAATCTTGCCTAGTACATCAACAGCAGTTGAAAAATGCTGGTGTTGACTGCAACGTCCTGTTAGGGATACGCAACATAAAAAAAACAACAACAACAACATCTGATTAGTATATTTTATTCTGATTAGTTTATTTTCCATGTTTATTGCTGCTACTTGATTCTTAAATCTTTCCCATCAATGTTGATATCTTCCAACATATAATAATAAATCATACCATACAACAGCGCATGCATTTCCCTAGTTGCTTAGAGCATAATTAAAATATCATAATAGCATGATAGTAATGCGTTGATTGATCACTACACTTAATAATTATGTTCAAGCATTCTGCAGAATTACAAGATATCCAAATGAAAAACACTTAGCTAAACAATGGGTAAGAGATTAAGGGACATAAACGTTTAATATTGTTACAAGGGAAATTACTTATATTACAAAAAGGAATAAATTATATCCTAGCAGTATATAAAATTTAACTTCAAACTTCTAAAATATTTCCTAATAAATAAGAAAATTAATTCGTAAGTAAACATTGTTATTGTCAAATATAACACTTTTAGATTTCTTACAAAAAATGTTTCTAATATTTAGATATTTACATTTTAGGATGCACGTTTAAGTTATGAATTTATTTGTTAAACATTATTTGTGTACTTTTAATGTAGGAATCAAATCTGATCAAAATAAACTCTCCCTATACGGGGGAAGAACATTTTTTTACTGGCCTCCTAGGGCCACACACAATCATAAATTGTACAGGATATTAACTACACACATCCTTCTTATCGGGACAGACGAAGAATGCATAATCACAGCTGAGACAATACGTGCGATGCTCAAAAAAATCACCTAACACAGCCCCAGGCCCAGACGGCATCCGATATGGTGACCTACTGGTGATGTCAGATGATGACATGGAAGAGCTGGCCAGAGAATTCAACACCAGTATCCAGAGGGGACTTATAAAAGAGGAATGGCTACACAGCTACTTGCTGCCGCTGCCAAAACCGAACAAAGACCATTCCAAGAGAAGCGGCTACAGAATCATTACAATGCAGTCCTTCGAAGTCGGATAGTGTCTGCCTGTACGGCGAGGAACCACCAGTCTGCACACCAATAAGCCAGACATGGGGCAACGGATACTCACGCAAACCTCAGGTCCGGTATGACATCACACTGATGTTGGACAACAGGATGCCTTCATCCGACATACAGGACTTCGCGTTGGAGCTCAAGCCAACGAACACAAGCAAGCAAGCAAGCATTACGATGCAGAACACTGCTGGCAAGCTACTGGAGAAATTTGTAGCACACAGACTTGCTTGTGACTTGGAACAACTCGGCTGCCTCCCGCCCACACTTGGAGGATTCAGACGTAACAATGAGTCATGGCTGAATGCGGCGGTCTTTGCTCAAGATGTTTACGAAGGATTTCAGGTCAGAGAAGAGACATGTGCGGCCGCCATAGACTTAGAGGACGCATACAATAGAGTATCCTTCGAGCACTTGATGCAAACCGTCCCCAGACTGAAAATGCACCCTCACCTCTTACAATAGATAGCTACAGTTCTGCTCCAAAGGAAGATGGTGCTAAGATGCGGGAGTTGGTCTTCTGAGCCGATAACGATATGTTTAGGATTGCCGCAGGGGTCACCACTGTCACCAATACTATTCAACGCGTATATGGTGCCGATCACTAAGCAACAGTTGGACGGGAGGGGTAGGACTCTGTCATTTGCTGACGATATTCTCGTGTATCGACAGGGTGGAGATAGACAGGCGGTTGCCAATGATATGCAGGGGGAACTAGATCGAATTTCCTCATGGTGTGCTGATGCCGGTGCCCTTGACAACCCTGCAAAGGCATCGGTTACATGGTTCTCCCTAAACAACCATATTGTGAACACAGACCTGCCGGCAGTAAGAATGGATGGGAGCATTTTGAGTAGAACTCAGTCAATGACATATCTTGGCGTGAGGCTTGATCGTCTTAACGAAAGCTCGAAAAGGTTTGTCAGCAATGAGAGTCATGGCGACTGCCAATATCGAGCAAAGACTGCTAATACTTCTGTTCCAAGGACTGGTGCTTTCACGCATCGAATAATCCTTGGCCATCCTCACTGTCAGCCCTACACAGATTGGAAGACTTGAAAAGGTACAAAACGAAGCCATGCCGCATCATTTTGGGCTGCGCGAGAGACACCAGCTGTGTAGCAATGAGATACCTCCATGACTTCCCGACAATGGAACATAGGATCAAGATCTGGATAGCTCGTGCATATTTAAAAATAAGTGCAGATGAGCAGCACCCTCTGCATGACGCTATATTCAGAGAAAAGGGTGACAGGCTAAAGAGAGGCAAATCATGGATGGGTCGAGCGGAAGATGTCGTCAGACAGGTTGCAGTCTTACCAGTATCAACCCCGGCAAGGAATGGGTGCCGGTGCCTCCAGCTTTTAAATGCACTTTCTCCTTCATTATCACACTTGACAGACGTTGCAGAGAACAGAACCCTGCCGCTGTCAATAGAGATAGAGCCTTAGCCTAGTTTTCCTGGAGAATACCTTAAAGGAAGAGGACTCGAACACTTTTCTTATACCTTGAATCCAGGCACTCGAACCCCCTAGGCACAACATTCATATATTCTATAAAAATATCTCACAACAACATATGTAAAGAAACCAGCCAATCAGAGACAGCATGAGCACCGTGTGACGAGAACACAGAAGAAGAACCATCTGCAAATTACACCATTAGAGAACTCCTGTTTGCGGACGACCAAGCACTAATAGCAAAACCAGACGCTGAATTACAAGCCCACATGAATTGTCATGAATATTCTAAACGAAATATGTAGGGAATATAACATGAACATTAGTATAAGTAAAACAAAGGTAATGACTATAATTAAAGAAGAAGAAAAAAAAAAACAACAACAACAATTCACCTAAACGAACATCCCTTGAGACGAGTAAAGAGGTTCAAGTACCTACGTGTCACATCCCCATATTACACATGTTGACTTAGTACAATATAACATATAACTACTGGCCTAATACGTGCTTGAATTTACGCATTGCTCGGTGAGACAGGAGTCTCGGCAATTCAACAGCCCGCACAGGTACACTGTGCATAATGCCGCCGCCAGAATGCCAAGACGAAATTCATCCACGAAATCCACAGTTCATCGTCGATGGACTCGGCAGTCACCAGAAAGACCTCATTGACCCGGGTTTTCTCACATGGCTCGGTCTTTTACCGCAGGGAGACCCGCTGAAAGCGTCGCACAAAGCACGAACTCCACAGCTTCAGCGCCGACTCTCGGGAGTCTCCTGAAAAATGCACTCGTGAACCGAAAAGGAAATCAGTCAATTCAGCAACAGCCGATAACCATTGTTCCGAACATGGAGGTCACTGTACAGGACAGATGTAAAAGCATTCCACGCTAATTTCACAGCTCACAGTGTCGCCTACGCAATCACTCAGTAGCAAGGCGACGGGACCATGTACTACCAGTCCAACATGAGGAAAATGCGATTGCAAACCGTAGCTACAATCTTAAACACCGCTACAGGCCTTAACGGTTCAACGCCTAACCGCCATGTTGGCGACCGGAAGTTAGTGTTTAAGGTGGCGATAGATCGGGTCGCGTTTTAGTAGGTGTTTAGGGGTTTGTTATTGAAAGCTATCAGTGGCTAGACAATTTAGCGGGTTATCAGTGATTAGGTGGTCCCTGTTTTTTGTTTTTTTTTTCAATGTTGCATATCCCTTACATGACGTTGCAGTCAAGACCAGCATTTTTCAGCTGCTGTTGATGTACTAGGCAAAATTTTTACTTTCAGTAGTTTTTCATTGCTTTCTGAACGACCGGCTTCCATACCAACACGTTATAACACAACGCGACACGGTCTGCTGCACAAATCTTTCGCAGCTGAGTTTCGAACGCCTGGTAAGCGGCTCATGAACCGCGTTCGCAAGCCTTTAGCCACGGAGTGGGTATGTTTAATTCATCATTTATGTAATTTACGCTAATAATCATTAAACATTAGTTTTAATGAAATCACAACGTTGTTTCTAATTGATTTCAATGACAATCAGTTCGGGGCAGTTGGGTGGCATTGGTAATATTACTTGCTGTCATAGGCCATAGGTTTATGACACTAGGAAGTATTATTATATCATCAAATGACAAATTAGAAGACGAGATCGAAAATAAGACAAACCAACTCATTGGACAAATGGTACCAATACTAAAGAACAAACATGTGTCAATAACTATTAAGAAAGCACTGTACAACTCAATTATCTTACCAACTCTATGCTACCAATGCCAGACTTAGACAATGACAGAAAAAGAGAAAAGAAAATCACAACATAAATGATGGCACTCTTCCGAATAACGGTCCTAAATGGGACACAACTCTGTAATGTAAAAAGTATCCATTACAGGGCCTCATTAGTTGATGTTGTCGATCACTTCCGGTTCAATGTGACATAGACTGCTAGACCGATGGATGGATACAATAAATGTTTCCTGGGCCCGGATGGCCCTGACTGTCGTCGGAGTGTATATCTATTTCCACATATAACTGATAGGTATACACTCCTACGACTGTGAGGGTCCTCCGGGCCCAAAACATTATTGCATCCATCGATAGGTCTATCCGTCCACGTCACACTGAACCGGAAGTTATCGACAACACATTCAGTGCTCGTTCCGATATGTACAATATTTTTCCACAAAGAACATGCTTTCGGATAGTATTTATAAATTTTGTGCCACAATTTCCACATATAACTGTGAAATATTATTGGTACCTAATTCCATTTTCTCAGTTCTATATTTTAGTTCGTAGTGTTTACTATTTGTTTTATTATATCACCAAATGAGGCTCCGTAAGGGATGCTTTTTACATTACAGGGTTATTTCCCCAGTTAGAACCGTTATTCGGAAGAGTGCCATGCAGTGTTACCACTTTTCGCAATAAATTTAGTGCTTTTTCAAGTCATTTAGTGCTAAAAGTTTGCATTTAGCGCGGCCCTGCTAATTTGGTGCTTCACAATTTATTTTGGTGCTTTTTAGTGCTTTTTTGGGTGGGTAAAAATTACTTTAAAAAATCATTTTGTGACAGACACTAAATAGAGGAATTTGAACTGAAGCGAGGGAGTAAAACAGTCTTAGTACATTACCGTGCTACATTCAAGTAATTTAACTCCCTTTAATACGATTGCCGGTCTCTCTGGCTGAGGGGTTACACAAATTTCTCCGTAATCTCGTTTATCCACGCAGGGTCTCGCAGCGGGGCGAGAATTGGAAGCGGTTTGACCCGCGCTCGTGACTTGCGGGATAATGAGCCGGCCTCTCAGAAAGCAATGGCAAACTACTGAGCGTAATCTTGCCAAGAAATCAACATACAGCTGAAAGATGGTGATGTTGACAGCAATGTCCTGTAAAGGATAAGCAAAACGTTTTAATACGATTTCGTTGAGGTGAGTGACTGCAACGTGCAGGCAATATGCAATGCGTTAAAATATTGTTTAAACAAGAATGGACTTGAGTTGCAAAGATTAGTTGCATTCGGTACTGACAATGCATCTGTCATGACAGGTGTAAACAATGGGCAATGGGGAGCGTTTTGTGTGATATTCACTGGCACAGGAACGGAGCATAATGGGGACGACCCGTTGCTGTGAAGTTGGAACTGCGACTAACTAACTAACTAACTAACTAACTAACTAACTAACTAACTAACTAACTAACTAACTAATGCATCTGTCATGACAGGTGTAAACAATGGAGGGAAGATACTCGCCAGAATTCTTCTCAATCGCCTCACGGCCCATATCGATCAAGGTCTTCTTCCTGAGAGTCAATGTGGATTCAGAAAAGAACGTGGAACCTTTGACATGATTTTGCAAAAGCAATGTCAGGAACAGAACTGCGAAATGTTCTCCACTTTCATTGAACTTACCAAGGCTTTTGATACAGTCAGCAGAGAAGGACTGTGGAGGATTATGGCAAAATATGACTGTCCACGAAAGTTTGTCCAAATAGTGCGGCTATTTCATGATGGCATGCAGGCAAGAGTACAGGAAAATGGTGAACTGTCTGAGCCCTTTCCTGTCACCAATGGAGTGAAGCAAGGATGTGTCCTGGCACCAATTCTGTTCAGCCTCATGTTTTCAGCTATTTTGACGAATGCCTTCGAGAACAACGACATTGGAATAGACACCAACTACCGCATGGATGGAAAGTTATTCAATCTCAGAAGGCTGAAAGGTAAAACCAAAATTAACAGCGACACCGTCAGAGAGCTCCTGTTTGCTGATGATTGCGCTCTATACGCCAACTCAGAGGCGGACATGCAACATAATGTTTTAGCTTTCTCACATGCCTGTGCCAACTTTGGGCTCAATATCAATTTAGAGAAGACTGTAGTTATGTACCAGCCAGCTCCAGGGAATAATCACACTGTGCCAAATATTAAAGTGAATAGTCATAGTCAAAGTGTTGTGGAAAATTCACCTATCTTGGCAGCACTGTGTCACAAGCTGCCACAATTGATGACGAAGTGAATGCAAGAATCGCCAAGACCAGCGCGGCCTTTGGCAGACTGTAAAAGAATGTATGGGACAGAAATGGAATAAGCCTGCAAACAAAGCTGAAAGTCAACAAAGCAGTTGTATTATCCACACTGCTATATGCTTGTGAAACCTGGACTGTTTATCAGCGATACGCTAGGAAATAAACCACTTCCACACAGTCTGCCTTAGGAAGTTACTGAAGATTAAATTGAAGACAAGATCCCAGACACTGAAGTCCTAGAAAGAGCGTCCATGCCCAGTATCCACACACTACTAATGAAGAATCAGATTCGCTGGGCTGGTCACTTGACTCGCATGCCAGATCACAGGTTCCCTAAACGAATTTTTTACAGCGAGTTGCGTTGTGGTAAACGCCCCCAAGGCGGCCAGAGGAAACGCTTTAAAGACACTCTGAAAATCTCACTGAATGCTTTTGGAATTCATCATGACACCTGGGAAACTGAAGCACTGAAGCCAGAGACCGAAATTCGTGGCGTGCATCATTACGCAAAGGTGCAGTCACTTGTGAGGCAACCAGGACTGCAAGAGCTGTGAAGAAAAGACAGAACAGAAAAACCACTGCAGCTAATCCTCCTCCAGAAACGTCAAGCATTCTTTGTCCACATTGTTAAAGAACATTTCGAGCCAAAATAGGCCTTATCAGCTATCTTAGAACTCACGGCTCCATACTTTCAACCCCACTGGATGAAATGAATGGTCATCATCATTCTTGATGGACAAACAACAAACAATGGAGTATATACAAAATTAAAATCCGTAGTTCCTTATCTGGTATTTGTTAGGTGTGTATGTCATTGCCATCAGCTGGCAGTGTCACAGACTGCAGCTGCTTGTCTGCCCAGGAACATAGAGTTCATGATTAGAGAAACATATAACTGACTTTGACTACTTCTCTACAATCTGGGACGGTTGTTCTAATTTAAACACCAAGCGACTTTACTCACTCCAGAAACGGGCCATGAGTCTAATTTATAGCAAACATTTATCTGACAATCCTAGCCTGTATAAACGCCTTCAGTTACTACCACTCCACAAACGCCTGTTTTTCAATAAAGCTAAACTAATTCACAAAATCCTGCATCGGAATGCCCCAAATTACCTTTGGCCATTGTTTAAATATAATGCTAGACACAGTAAACGTTTAAATATATTACACATTCCGAAGCCTAGGATTGACTTATACAAAACAAGCTTAACGTACTCTGCAGCTCAGCTGTGGAACAATCTTCCACAAGAAATCAAAGACATCACCAATCCCTATTCATATAATCGCAAATTATTCGAACACTATCTCAGTACGGATTACCTTCCCCCTTAATAATAGAGATAATAATAATAATAACAAAACCCTAATATAGCAGCCAGTCCCCTTTTGGTAGGCCAGTATATTCCACATGGCTAATAACAAGTGTCAGACCATTATCTAATATTACTGAGTCGTGTAGTTTTGATGTTCGCATTTTGCCCATGCCTTTATAATGCATATGTTTTATATTGTTGCTGTTCTCTGTAAGCCTTGAATGATGTGTGAATGAAATAATGTATGAAAGAGAGTGATAGAAGGGCAGAATGTTAGACGGGCCTGCGTGCCCAATTCTCAACCCTTTGAAAATAAAGTTTGTTCGTTCGTTCGTTCGTTCATTGTCAGAATATTGCAGCAGTGGGTCGAGCTCAGAACTCATTTTGATATAGCAAGACTCAACGAACGCTGTTATACAGCAGACTTTCTACATTCTATGTTTAGCGACGTGAAAAACTATTTGTATCTCATAATTCTCAAGCATATTCTCGGAGAAGTTCAAAGTGTGAATAAGAAATTCGAAGCAGATATACAGGATCCAACAAAACTACTCAGCGATCTTGTTCAACTCACTGATTCTATTAGTTCAAAGACTGCTATTCCTGTGGAAAAAAATAATTGAAAGTAATGCTATTCAAGATTATTTAGATCCTAATCCCAATCTAGGTTATGAGTTTGAGAAAAAAATAGCAGACTACCAGTTTCCTGATGAGAAAGAAATTCGTGGAAGGTGCTTGCAGTTTTTAACACAGCTTTTGACACAGCTGCGTTTACTTATGCCCGATATCGTTCGAGTGTTGCTGTCCGTGCCATGTCTTAGTGGAAGTGAATGTCTACAGCCAATGAAGCCCTTTATATTGGATCTTGCAAAAATGTTTGTAGAAGATGCAGCTACTCTCACCCGTATCGATTTCCAGTGTAGAAAACTTCATCATATGCAGTGACGAGGGGATCTGGCTGACGCTCCGCGCTCGGAGGAAAGGCGAGACGGACATATAATCAGAATGCTACTGGAACTATTAGTGTTGGAACTCTTCGCTGGCTGCTGAGGATGGGGACGGAGCGCTTATGGGAATGTCCCGAATGCTGTGATGTCGGTTCCTAAATCAATCAATCAATCAATCAATCAATCAATCAATCAATCATATGCAGTGGACACAGACCTCTGACACACTTGGACTGTGGGCAGAAATAGCCTCATGCAGGGGTGCCACCGGTGAAAATCCTTTCCAAGATCTTGCAGATTTATCTTTAACTGTGCTAATTTTACATCATTCTAATGCAGGCGAGGAGCGTATTTTCAATCAGATGTGAGTTATAAAATCAAAATTGCGGAACAAATTGAGCATCAAGAGTTTGAAATCCGTTTTTACCATTAGATATGGAATGAAGAGATATGACAAATGCTGTCATGATTATAAACTACCTAAGGATATTCTACGAAAAATTGGATCACAGGAGGCATATACACGTTTCTTTCAATCATCACCATCATCATCGCAGGAGCAAACATATCAGGAAATAGCTACAGAAACTGAAGAGGAGTTGTCTGACTGGGATTTGGCAGATCTGGAATAAACTTAATTCCAATATTTAGTGATAATAATAAATTATAATGTGCTACTTTATAACATTTTGAATGAATACCACCAATGCTTGTTTTAGTGCTTTCTCAAAGAAATATTATTGCAATTTAGTGCTTTTTTGGCTCGAGAGTAGTTATGATTGGGATTTGGCGGATCTGGAATAAACTTCATTGTAATATGAAGTGATAATAATAAATTATATTGTGCTACCTTGTTACATTTGTAATAAAAACAGTTGGTGCTTTTTTGTGCTTTCCAAAAAATTTAGGTGCTTTTTGGTGCTTTTTTGGGGGGTCGATTTTGGTGCTTTTTCATCAAAGGGAGATGGCATCACTGGTGCCATGAGCTAAATGAGATTCCGGGGAAAACGGGCTTCCGGTCCAATATGGCTGACAGGTTGGAGATACGATAAGGTCTGTGTGTGATTTTACTTCTGGAGAAGGGTTGCTTAGGTACGCATATTTCCTCATTTTGGACTTTTATTACGTAATTTCATCAACAAGCTACTGAATTGAATATTTGGTTCGAAAATGAGACGTGGATATAATGTAAAATACTTCTATTTGCAAAGTAAACATTCTGTTGTTAAGGTCAAGGAGAGACTCATGAAGGAATTCGAAAGTAACATGTCCACAATATTTATGTATTCGGGAATGATGAGTTTTGATTCAGCAGTACAGAAAAAAAAAAAAAAACAACAACAACAACAACAAAAACAAAAAACAGAATTGTGGAGGCAATTATTTAAACGAAGTGTTTATAAACAAACGTTTGTGAATAATATAGGAGACATTATTAATGTTTGTGGGAACCAGAGGTGTTTCCAAGACACCAGGGCCGGGTTATATACTGGCCAAGACCTATTGACGCGTCCACGTCGAGCGTCCTGGGCAACAGGTCCCTTCGGGGTCCTGGCTAAAGTCAATAGGATCGCCGATTCCTCCGAAGTCGGAGAGTGTCTGCCTGTACGGCGAGGAACCACCAGTCTGCACACCAATAAGCCAGACATGGGACAACGGATACTCACGCAAAACTCAGGTCCTGTATGACATCACACTGATGTTGGACAACAGGATGCCTTCATCCAACATACAGGACTTCGCGTTGGAGCTCAAGCCAACGAACACAAGCAAGCAAGCAAGCATTAATGTTTGTAGAACTCGGTAGTGGATAGTATCTCCACCTGTCACGCGGGAAACTAGGGTTCAACTCCCCGCCGGAAATCTGTTTTAAATTTTTAAAAATTTTAAAAATAAAAATAACGTTAACCATTACGAACTAAAGCTCTGAAAAAAATTTGGTGGAACTGTGGTAAAGCTGTGAAAATGTAAACAATATAAAATTACATATAGTAATGCAGCTTTACATAACAGAATTACGACACATACAGGACGTTGCGGCGACTAGCCTTCATCAGCAAACAAATAAATACACAAAACACAACATATGGTCACGGAGCAGACCCTCCGGTGACTACATTAAGGAGTTACGACGAACTAAATCTCGAAGCTTGTGAATAAAGTGTGCACTATGGATTATGGATCTGGGAAGCTGCCGGGGGAAGAGGGGTGCAACCCCCAGGCAGCGACGGAGTGATCGATTGTCGGAATCGATGGATCCAATAGATGTCTTTGTTTAATGTGGATTGTATTTGCCAAATAAAATATCAGTGTACGTAGTGTGTGTCCTTGTCGACAAATATCGTCTTAGTGAGGTTTAAAGAAAAAGAACTTGCGGAAAAAGACTGACAAGAAGAGAGAATAATAGTCTTCTGAAGCCAATCGACCGCGGTAGTAAACGTCACGTGACCAGCCGTTTGTGAATAATGTACTAGACATTACTAACACACGGTTGTTAATAAAGTCTCCCTTATTTAAATGATGTGTTTCTTCTTTGAATATTTTTGATTTTTTTATACCACCGATTCTTGTAAATACGTCATCACGTATAATTAACTTTCCATCCATCCATCAAGTGCCATGCCGATAAGCGTAGGTGGTCATGTTCTGCCATCTCACTTGATCACCAGAGTCGTGGATCAGCTCTGTGTTCCTGTCTGCACCATGCCACGTGGCCAAGCCATCCAAGTATTTCCCCTTGGTCTCTTCCCTTCGATCTTGCCAGTCGTCACCAAGTTCTCCAATTCATTTCTTCTCATAACATGCCCCAAAAATTTTGACTGTCTACGTCTAATGACTCTAATCAGTTTACGATCTTCATTTGTTTCTTGAAGGACTTGTTCATTTGTTTTTCTGTCTGTCCATCGTATTCTTTGCATTTTCCTCAGAAATCACATTTCCGCAGCCATCAGCTGTTTTTCAGCTTGACCGCTTATTGTCCACGCTTCACATCCATACAAAAGTATAGGTTCTATGAGGCACTTCAACACTCTTTTTCTCGTTTCAATTGATATCTTTTTATTGGTCAGTATGTTTTTCATCTTGCAAAAGGCTACCTTCGCAATGGCAATTCTTGTTCTAATCTCTTCAAGGCATCTCCCATCAGATGTAATGACTGTGCCGAGACAACTGTATCGATTCACTTCCTTAAGAATATGTCCATTTCCTCGTATATCACATTGTGGTATTTTCTTCTTCCCAGTGACGACCATAATCTGTGTCTTCTTAATATTCAGTTCTAACCCAAGTTGTTCACTGTGTACAACAACCGCATTTACTCAATTTTGCAGGTCCTGTTCATTGTCTGCAATCAAGACTGTATCACCTGCATATCTAATGTTATTGATGTATCGTTGATTCCTTCCATATCTTCTATATTTCTGAAAATATTTTCACTGTACAGGGCAAAAAGATCTGGAGACATTACACCCCCTGTCTCACACCTCTTTTAATAGGCTGATATTGACCTACATTGTTATCAATTCTGATGGCAGCTTGTTGTTTCCAATATATGTTTTTTACAAGTCTAAGGTCTTTTCCATCAATTTGTATATCTTCAAGCATCCTTATCATGTCGGCATGTCTCACTTTATCGAAAGCCTTTGTGTAGTCAATAAAGCAATTAACTTTACTTCTAGAGTAACCTCTAACTCGATGACTATGGCTTTTGCGCATTAGCGGTGACGTCATTGTTTTGGTTGTTAGTTAGTTAGTTAGTTAGTTAGTCGCAGTTCCAACTTCACAGCAACGGGTCGTCCCCATTATGCTCCGTCCTGTGCCAGTGAATATAACACAAAACGCTCCCCACTGCCCAATGTGAAAAGTGGAAAAGACAGGAGTCTCGACAAACAACAGCCCGCACATATACACTGTGCATAATGCCGCCACCAGAATGTCAAAACAATAGTCCCTCACAAAACACCCAGTTCATTTCTGATGGAATCGGCAGTCATTTTCCCATCTGGATGGAAGTGGCAGTCAACCAGAAGCCCAGCAGCCACGCATTTCTGCATAAGGCAAAAACCGGTCAACTCTGGGACATAGCCATCTGCCATCGCTCCGAACATGCAGTCACGTTCCAAAAGACCTCGGGCAGATTCAAAAGCATTTCACACGAAACTCACAGCTCACAGTGTCGCGCCACGCACTCACTCAGTAGAAGGGCGACGGAACTATCAAGCCTCCATAGTCGCCTCTTACGACATGCGTGGTAGGCTGCAGTGTTTTGGTTGTATTTATGGATATCAAACATCCGAAAGAACAGCTGTATTATGTGGACTTTGGTGATAATCAAATCAAGGACTCCCACCACCATAAATTGTAAGCAACGCCATTCTTCTATAACAGAACATAACCAAGATAAAATTCGTACAAAATACAAGCCAAAGTCAATTGATATTTCAACCAGATTCAGAAGATCGTGTGTCTAGTAAGACCACAGTCTGCTCTAGCAATGGAAAGGTGCTGAAGGCGGAGGCAGCCAGCCAGGAGGCGCACCACAGAAATCAGGATGCCAGGCAATTACGCCATGAAATATATCGACTACTGTTAAATGTTATGGTGTTCGCCCTGCTTTGTCCCCCAGGCAGGTGCAGTGCCGGGCCCTTGCCTCGAAATGGTCTAACCACAGCTACTGGAGGTCCTTCTCAGATGTCCTGTGGAGCCAGAGTACCTGAGAATAGAGCGCCTGGCAATAAAAAAAAAAGACTTAAAATAATGCACTGGAATACGGAGGGAGTAAAAAAAAAAAAGAACTAGAAAACATCTTGGACCAAGACAATGTAAGCATGTGTTGCTTGCAACAAACTCACCTCAACGAAAATATAGCCTTCAAAATCAGAGGTAACCAGTGTTACCGATCTGACCGAAAGGACAGGCGAAAGGGTGGGATACTGACTCCTATTAAAAATAACATCACTGCTTCCCAAACTGAAGTTTACATGGAAGGGGCTGAGTATCAGACACTTAAACTTAAGACAGGCAATACAGACCTACATCTAATCAATTACTACTGTCCAAGTGACCGACCTCAGGCACTGGACACACTAACATAACAAAAAAATGATTGTGTGTGGCGATTTTATCAGTCAATCGCAGAGCTGGGGCTATGATTACATGGACCAGAGAGGAGAAAGACTGGAAGACTGGCAGGATGAGAATAGATTCATTTTGATTAACAAGCCATCTGACCCACATACCTTCTATTCGAGATCATGGTACACTATAACTACACCTGACTTGGATTTTCATTCACCAGACCTGGAGTGGAACATTAAACGAATTGTTGGGAAACAGCTTGGTGGCAGTGACCATCGGCCAATCTTTCTAACTGTAGAAAATGAGCTTGTAAGTGAAAGCAGCACCCTCTCGATGTGAAACTACAAGAAAGCAGACTGGGCAATGTACAAGCATCACGCAAGCATATTGGTTAGAAACCTGAACACTTAGAAAGACATAAATAAAGTAGTTGAAGAGTTTGGGAAATGTATACTACAGGCAGCACGAGAAACAGTACCAAGAGGAGCCCGTAAACATTATAAACCCTACTGGAGTAGTGAACTGGAACCAGTGCATAATGATGTGGAAGTGTGTAGAAAGCAAGCAGAGGCCAAACCTAGCCAAGAGGACCAGCACTAAATACCAGCACGCAAAAGCCAAATTTCAAAGAGCCAAGCTGCAGGCTAGACGGAAACGCTGGCAGGAGAAAACAGAGTCTCTGAACTTTGAAAGAGACACAAGGATATTGTGGAAGCTAATAAAACAACTTAACGATGAGGGTACAGGGAGAAACTCAAAAATTGCACTACATAAAGACGGAAACATCTTAACAGGAAAGCAAGCAGCTGACCGTTTTGCGGACTCATTCGCACAAGATAACAATATCAAAATTAGTCCAGAGAAACAACAAGAGATTCGAGAGAAATGGCAACATACAGGACAGAATGAAACAGTATATGTGAGGTTCTGGAGGCACCTATCATAATCAGCGAACTGGAGCTAACCATATGAAAACTGAAAATGAGAAAGTCACCAAGAGCTGATGGTATCTCCAATGAAATGATCAGGAACCTAGAAACAGAGGCCAAAGCAAAGCTGTTGCAGATCTTCAATAACAGCTGGACCCTAGGTAGTGTTCCACAAGCCTGGCGAGAAGCAATCATGACACCCCTCCTGAAATAAGGGAAAGATAGTTCCATTGCCTCCAGCTACAGACCAATTAGCCTCGCCAGCTGTCTCTGCAAAATAATGGTCATGTCTATCATACACATGAACCTAACAACTACGGAATACGGACAGAATGCGTATCAAACCATCGAGATAGCACCATAGGTCTCATAATTTATATTAAACCAGCATAGGTCAAATAACTAACACACAAACACATCGGACCGTAATGCTGTTGTCGAGTATATATGAACAAACATTTAAAGAAAATAAATGATTGGTCGGTTCTAATACTGTACACGTAAACACAAGAAATCAGTGGGGAGAACCGTTGAGGCCGCTAAGACAATTACATAAATAGACACACAAAGAAGCAGTTTTATCCACCAGGCCAAATGACTCTGCAGAGAAACCACCGATCTGCCCACAGTTGGTATCCCCCTGAAAACTATACCAGAGCGAACTCCATGGAAAGATGAACATAGACTATCACTACAAATCCAGACAAAAGTGACAGGAGTATTTGACAAGGAAGAACAGAACAGTGTGCAGCGCAGAACAGCCACTCTCAGCTTCCTTGATGAAGAATACCCACAGGTCCTCTGGATGCGCGTCTACACAATGGGTCAGCAGTAAAATGCTGTTCGAAATGGAGGAGCGGGAGTGTATATAGAATTCTCAAATAATACTAGGGACATGGCCAGAGTACCAACATGAAAGTACTGCCATAACTATGATGCTGAAATGGAGGCAATCAAGATAGCAACAGAGAAATTACTAAACACCAGCCATGGTACACAACCTGTGGTGCTATTGACAGATGCATAATCAGTACTCGAGGCGCTCCTGTCTGGGAAATTACCAGTACTAAGGACACTGCTTTCTGAACTTAGCAGCCAGCATAAGGTCACCATACAGTGGATACCATTCCACTGTGGAATACCTGGAAACGACAGAGCTGATCAATTGGCTAAGGAAGGAACAAAAGAAAAACAGTCTGATGTGCCCGGTACATACCACCAAACGAAAAGAATATGATCAAATCAGTCAGAAAGTCACCAAAACCTGCTCAAGATGTCTACCACATTATGGACAGACCAGAACAAGTCATTATTCTGCGCCTCAGAACAGGACCCAATAGATTACGCAACCACATGTATACAAAATTCAAGATTGGTGAATCAGCCATGTGCACATGTGGATTGGCATCTATGACGTATTGTTTTGTCATCCAGCAGTGCTTCCCAAGCAACTGCCAAAAATGTAACCCAGATACAGAGAGACGGTCTGGCGATTAAAAATTTTCCACGGGAGAATTAAGTGAAACTAGCTTTGTTTCAAATCCAGCCTATTGTTTGGCTGAGTCCCCTGGCAAAAAGTGTGCCTTAGCTAGACAAAGGCAAAGCCCGTCACTCGCCATGTAATCTTCAAGTTAGCGAGTCACCCATTGTTAATGGGGATAAGAAATCGCCCATTTATCCTCTGCGTTTTGGGTGAGCATTATAAGACATATCTTATATTAGGTATTAGGATGAATGCATTGATGCAACAAGTATCATGATTGAAGTTGTGTGTGAGAAAAGATGAGAATAACTTTTCATTAAGAAGTTGGTTTAAGTTTCGCGGTCTGCTGCATCGCGATTTTGTCCAAGCCGGTTTTCCTATAGCTTGCAATCTCAATGTTGCTATGTGTAATCTTTCTGATATGCGTTGTGAACATATTTTATTCTCAAATGCATATCATTTGCAACTTGTCTCTGTGTTATAAAGTGTTCTTTCTGTGTGCATATTTTGTATTTTTGTTCTTATGATGGAGAAATATTACTATCTGTGTACAACTTAAATGGTCTGTTATGCAGGAGAGATGTTAGCACTTGAATTCTCTGGCACTTGGGAGTAACCTTTTGTTTACATTGATGTAAATACACAGTGATGTGATTGTCTTGTAGTCTTTTTCATATATGATGTTATGGGAACGAAGGAAATGTCAGTTAGTTATGATCTCAGGTGAGAAGAAAGAAAATCTGCCCCAAATAACCATTGGCTTGACAGGACGTGCATTCTCCGCCTGCATTGTACCTCTGTTGTAGGAGTCTGCGCTAATAATTTATGTCCAGGAATTTACCAACAACATACTTACTGCTTGACTTACTACATGAGTGTTCGTGAAGTCAATGCACTTCTTATGATGGCAGAATTTGGTGGGATGTGGTACAGCGTTCGTTAAACTCCTTACTTTTAATAGTCTAGAGGGAAGAGAATAATCTGTTCTTATATTCTGGTTTTGAGATTTTGGGTAACTGCCCACGAGATGATTCCTACGTTGAATGGGAAAAGATTCACATGCTTTCTCTTTTATGAGTATTTTACCTTTTATGTTCGTGATTGTTACTGCTGGAGTAGATCTTTTAAATTCACCCAGTGGGGACAAACACATGATGATGATGATGATGATGATGATGATGATGATGATGATGATGATGATGATGGTAATGGTGATGGTGATGGTGGGGATGATGCAAGAGGAGATGACTGATCTGGTAGCTAACCTTCTGCCATTTGTCAGTGGTACTTACTTAATGCTGTTTGTAGCTATGGAAAGGAGATTTATGAATTGTTGACATGATACCATTGTCTCAGGGATTTTGACCATGGTGTGACAGCGGTACTATCAGGACGTTTAGATATTTAGGAGGTGAATAACCCCTCAGGAAGCTCCAGTATCAGTCCAGAATAGATGTACCTATTGAGTAGATACCTCACTCACTTTTGGAGTGAGGCAGAACTCTACAGTGGGCAACGAGTGCTTGGAAACCAGAAACACCTTCCTTTCTTCTTCCTTTTTGTTTCCTTCATTTTTAGTAGGATATATTGTTACCAAATTATGGGTTTTATTACTAATGTATATCGACCCTGTTTTTTCTTCATTATGTAGGCGCTGGAGAGATGCAGGTGGAGTATTTACCCTGGATGTATAATCAACATGCTTGTAAATAGAGGCAGAAAACTGGGATATCAGCCTACCCCTAATATGTACCTCCTAGAGTTTGGAGAGTGCTAATGTTTACTGCTGCGCACACTGGACACATATGTCAGTGCCTGGGTACAAGTATGGAGTATGACCACATGAATTATCAATTCCCTATATCTATGAGTTTACAGACGGTGTTTATCATTACAATGTCTGCAGAGGCATGAGGATTGCCTGGCCTCTTTGGATACAGAGTATAGCCTCTTCTAAAAGTCATCGCCTGATTTCACGTTCAACTGGCCTACAAAAGAGGCTCATGGATAGTCTGGGGTTCACCAGCATTGAACAGTATGGATTCACCAACTGCTTTTGTGGACTCCCAGTTTATTTGAATCGTTTCATCCATCATATCCCAGACACGGGCAATCAAGCACTATACCAACTCCAGGTCATTCAAGTTGTGTGTTATCCAGAAAAAGGGGCTAGAAGTTGTATACCCATTTCAGATTAACTCTGTTAAGAAACACTATGGAAACGGGATGTTCTTCCTCATCCAAAGATGCACTGAAAGGTTCTGTGCCTGATCCTGGTTGAATCAATCACACGGACAGCTGAATACTTATACATGTCTGTTACACCACACCGGAATGCCTCAGACTTATACATGTCTGTTATACCATGCCGGAATGCCTCTAGTCCAGCTACTTAGCAGCTGTGACTTGGTGGATTACAGTATATTCATGGTGGATACTATGATGGAGTACCCCTTCATGTTTTAAGCCTTGGATATATGATTCGGTTGGATTACCCGTTTGTGTGTGCAATTCCAAATTCCCCAGATAAGTGGGAATTTATACCAGCGGTTCTGGATTATATATATATATATATATATATATATATATATATATATATATATATATATATATATATATATATATATTGGGATTATGGCCAGACATTTTGGATGGATTAGTGAAGAAGGAGTCATCAACAGACACATAGGATAGTTCTAGAGACAGATTAGACAAATTTTCTTTATATATGTCTTTGTATGAATTAGTTGCTTTGTTTTGTGTGTGGCACTTGTTGTTTGTTGTGAACCTTTTTGGGGATTTTAGGGGAAGACTGTTATGGTTGCATAACCTGGGTGTTTCCTTAATATGATCATTGCTATTCATGTAGATGTCTCCATGGTTCAACCAACAAGGTTTTTCCAGGACCCAAATATTTTCACAATACAGTGGTCTTTTTGTGGTTAAACAAGCCTTGAAGTTAATTCATTGTGAACGTCTTGTTCCAAAGTTGATGTGTATAGTCAATCTGTGGTTGCTGTTGTTGTCTAATAGTGGTTGTTACCATCTGTTATGTAATACAGTTGTTGCATATGACAGTGGTTGTTCCCATCTGTTATGTAGTACAGTTGTTGCATATGACAGTGGTTGTTCCCATCTGTTATGTAATACAGTGATTCATTGTGTTGTTTTTGTCTAACAGTGGTTGTTCCCATCTGTTATGTATTACAGTTGTTGCATATGACAGTGGTTGTTCCCATCTGTTATGTATTACAGTTGTTGCATATGACAGTGATTGTTCCCATCTGTTATGTATTACAGTGATTGTGCATGGCAGTGGATACTTGTCATTGTTGATATATATATGTGGGAGATTAAATGTGGGGCGGGGAACTTATACATAGACACACCTTCTGGGTAGAGTGACTAGTTACTCGGGTGTCTGTGGTAGAACTTCCCGAATCTCCCAGCCTTCTATAGGAAACATTTATTTTATATTAGCACCCTTTTCTTGCCTTGTTCAATGCTTGGGGGTTTCTTGAGCCAGTATATTATCTCCTCAAGAGGGCGTGTTTGGGAATGAGACCCAATTCCAACCGGAATACCCCTAGTAAACGTGTCCTTATTCTATTTTATTATCTTTACCACCTCACAGCGTCGCAGACAGCAGAGCACATACTCCAAGACTGCCCAAATTACAACATGTCTTGGCAAGCCTTCTGGCCTAGAGAGACGGCAGTGGAAGATAAACTCTATGGACCGCTGAGTGAACTAAAAAAGACAGTTAAATTCATTGCATTTATAGACATATTTCAAGCGAACAGAAGAAGAAGAAGAAGCGCTTACACAAAGAGTTAATGAGACCTTGTAGGACCATTTCCTCACACCGCCAATGAGAGTATACTTCTTATTACACCCTGAGGCCATAGATTGTAAAACACACAATGTTTTCACTGGGTTGCGATGAGTTGAGATGTGTCAAAAACTGACATCACGGCACTCGGAACATTCTCACGCGCTCTCTGTCCTCATCTGAAATAACAAGCGGAGAGCCCTAATACTAATTGTACCAGTCGCAGTATGATTACGTGTCCCTGTGGCCTTTCCTGGGTGTGCTGACTGTCAGCTATATTCACTGGTCACTTCTTGCCTCACCAGGTGTACTGACTGTCAGCTAAATTCACTGGTCACTTCTTGCCCCACCAGGTGTACTGACTGTCAGCTGTATTCACTGGTCGCTTCTTGCCTCACCAGGTGTACTGACTGTCAGCTATATTCACTGGTCACTTCTTGCCTCACCAGGTGTACTGGCTGTCAGCTATATTCACTGGTCACTTCTTGCCTCACCAGGTGTACTGACTGCCAGCTATATTCACTGGTCACTTCTTGCCCCACCAGGTGTACTGACTGTCAGCTAGATTCACTGGTCACTTTTTGCCTCACCAGGTGTACTGACTGTCAGCTATATTCACTGGTCACTTCTTGCCTCACCAGGTGTACTGACAGTCAGCTATATTCACTGGTCACTTCTTGCCTCACCAGGTGTACTGACTGTCAGCTATATTCACTGGTCACTTCTTGCCTCACCAGGTGTACTGACTGTCAGCTATATTCACTGGTCACTTCTTGCCTCACCAGGTGTACTGACTGTCAGCTATATTCACTGGTCACTTCTTGCCTCACCAGGTGTACTGACTGTCAGCTATAGTCACTGGTCACTTCTTGCCTCACCAGGTGTACTGACTGTCAGCTATATTCACTGGTCACTTCTTGCCTAACCAGGTGTACTGACTGTCAGCTATATTCACTGGTCACTTCTGGCCTCACCAGGTGTACTGACTGTCAGCTATATTCACTGGTCACTTCTTGCCTCACCAGGTGTACTGACTGTCAGCTGTATTCACTGGTCACTTCTTGCCTCACAATTGTCTCCAGGCTGTGATGATTTATCTGTTCTTCAAAGCTAAACACATGATCACAAACGGCGTTGGCTATTTCTGCTTCATCGTGCCGCAATACTCTACCCCACGGTGCAGACCAGCCAATCTGTCCGCCCGCTCGTTTCCCAACACACCAGTATGTCCTGGGGAAGAGGTCCAACGAATGCTCGCTATTTGTGCTTTTTTAATGGAAGCATGTCACTTTGCACAAAGCATGTCTATCATAAAACAGTGTTTTCACCGACACATATGGGAAGCGGAGAATATCACAAGCGCCTCGTTCTGTTTTTGACCAATGTAGGAATAGTCGTTTAGCAAACTATGGTCGTTGAAGAAGGAAGAGGGGGTGGAGATGGAGAAGAAGAAGAAGAAGAAGAAGAAGAAGAAGAAGAAGAAGAAGAAGAAGAAGAAGAAGAAGAAGAAGAAGAAGAGAGGGAGGGGGACGAGGACGACGGCGACGAAGACGAAAAAAAGGAAAGGGGGAGAGGAGGAGGCGAGGCAGAGGTAAACTTATAAGCGTAATTTAAGTTAAATGTTAAAAGCGAGATGATCGACTTCATTACACCGGGTTTCATTCTATCTGGCTCGGTCTCTCCCCGCAGACTGACCAAGAGCATCGCACAGAGCACGAACTCCGTAGCTCCATAGGACTCCGGAAAATTTGCGCTCTTGGTCTGATCAACGCAGTCCGAAAACGAATCCACGGCTTCAGTAAGTGGGGAAGATGACTTGACCACTGTCACGATGGACAGCCCCAAAACCCTATGCCTATATTACTAGAAGCGTTACAAAAATATAGTTGTATGTTCTTTGCACGACGTTGCAATCAAGCCTAGCATTTAATGACTGTTTGTAATTTACTAGGAAATTATACTTTAAGCAGTTTGTCATTGCTTTCAGAGACACCGACCTTCATACTATCGAAATTAACACAAAGCAATCTTCCAAATCTCCTGCGGCCGATTTCGAGCCTCGAATCGGTATGTCGGGGGATTGTGAAACTGCTTTCACTAACCCGTATTCCAGAGATCACAACAGTTGAGATTACAGTCCACTAAAACCTGGAGCAAATTCATCGATTAAATGTCATGGAATGATTAATCGTCTTAGGCAACACCCCCTCCCCCCCCCCCCCATCTCCTACCTGCCATGGTCTTATATATCGCCAACATGTTGTCATTGCGTTACACTACAACATTTCTGTTATTATATTAAAAACTTTTAATTCATAACTGTGGCACACCACTACTTCCCATTTTCCACCATCTATTTTTGTTTTGTCAAAATTTACGATGTTCTGTAAAGGATATGAAACTCTCGACACCATATATCGGAGAATTGTGAAACTGCATCCATTAATTCCCAAGCCATAGCCTCCGATTATTACCATAACTACAGTTGAGATAACATAACACCGGAGCACATTAAGCGACATTTTTAAGCGACCTATTACAAATTAAGTATATTGGAGAACTAACCAATTTGAGGTCTCATTCTGCTTCCTGAAATCTGCCTCTCTTTTTTTTTTTTTTTTGGTTTATTCATGGTATTATTTGCATTTTCCACAGCAAAATTAATAATGCCATTAGACTTGGACTAACTGGTGTATATTTTATAATAAGTATACAGCACTTGGCAGGAATCTAGCACAACTAAATAATAGTTATGGCTTTAATGTCCACCGGCCCTGTGATGAAGGGGTTACGGACGCAATTCATAATCCCGCATACCGCGTTCGAAACACAGTTGCAATGCAATTTCACAACAGACCGCCTTGCGTTGGTTTTCATAAAATGGTAAGATGCCGGTTCATTCAGAAAGCAATGACAAACTATTGAACGTACACGAGTGTTTTGTCCACGTAATAAGAAACATTGAGCTGGAGAACATTATGGCTGCATGGTAAAGGCACCTTGGAGCCATAACTCGGGTGGGCCCGACCCCAAGAGTGTAAAGAAGATAAAATGGCCGAAACATTTGTGGAAGTGGGAGTTCATCTGATGATTAGAAAGTTCCCGTTGTGTCTCCAGTCTTGTTTGTACTATATTTGAGAGAGAGAGAGAGAGAGAGAGAGAGAGAGAGAGAGAGAGAGAGAGAGAGAGAGAGAGAGAGAGAGAGAGAGAGAGAGAGAGAGAGAGAGAGAGAGAGAGAGAGAGAGAGAGAGAGAGAGAGATCTGGATTAGCTGGCAGAGTGATATCCAAGACGTTAAGAAATGTAACTTATCAATAACACTGCAAACGCAACAGATATGTGTGGAAAAGTACAGACGGTACAGAAGGCGCGCCTCTACAGCGGTGGATATCCCGGAAGCGGATGTTTACACTGAGAAACTGAACATGTTTATACGGTTCAGTTTGATATGATATACAGTTCTTCAATTCTGGAATTAATTCTATGCTATTGTATGTGAGTCAGGTCAAAGCATGCATATTTTTATCTGCGTTAATGGCGTTATTTGTAAAAAAAACAAAACACATCTGAATTGATGATTTTTAAATTGTTCAACACTTTTGACAGCACACAAGTAAAGCTGTCATATTTAAATAATTTAAATCGAATGTTTTTTTGGAATAATTAATTCATGAATAATTCAATAATTCATTGAATTGTTTGTCCTGCTTAACAAAAAGTGAAATTCCAATTGATTCGATTGAAAACAATATTAATAATTTATTATTAATAATTTTTAATTAATATTAATAATATTATTATTAGAATCGAAGTGTTTATTACCAAACGTTTGGTAATAAAATCTCTCATTATTCTCAAACGGCTGGTCATGTGATTTTTCGCGGATGCACCAAACGTTTGGTAATAAAATCTCTCATTATTCCCAAACGGCTAGTCACGTGGCCTACGTTTGACTATATTATTAATGTTTGTGAAAATATCATTGTGTCTCCGGTAGTGCAGTGGTTTATAGTATCTCCGCCTGTTACGCGGGAGACTGGGGTTAGACTCCCCGCCGGCAAGTATGTTTTGTTTTTGTTTAATTGAGTTCAAATATCCTTGCGGCCTTGTGGGAGCACGTGTACACCTCGGAGGAGAAAATGGATCACCATTGTCTGGGAAGAATGTGACAGCGAGGAGTGACGAGGGGATCCGGCCGACGCTCGATGCTCAGAGGAAAGGCGAGACGGACATATAATCAGATTGCCACTGGAACTATTGGTGTTGGAACTCTTCGCTGACTGCTGAGGATGGGAATGGAGCGCTTATGGAATGCACCGAACGCTGTGATATCGGTTCCTAAATCAATCAATCAATCAGTCAATCAATCAATCAATCAATCCTCTCTCCAGTTGTATGGACAGATGGAGAAATAGGTGCAAAGCATAGGTGAACATAGGGAAATGCAAATGAACGACATCTATCAAATAAGCAAAATATATTATTGAAAAGAAAACTTTTCACCTTCCAATGGAGCCTAGATTCTCAACTAAATCACGTCAGCCTCTGTGTAGACTTTATTTTAAATATGATTGGCAGGATTTTGCAGGTAGAATTTTCAGTTTTACGCTGGGTGATGCAGTCAGTCTTACGGCACCCTACCTTAGACGCCTCCTACGTCAAGCATGGTAGGTTACAGTGTAACTATTCTTTGCTTTATTTATAGGTGCCAGTAACACACAGCCGGTCTCCCCGGCAAAGGAGTTAAGGACGTTGTTCGTAATCCCGTATACTCGTATACTCACGCACAGAACAGCTGGGCGAGATTTTCAGCGGATCGCGTCGCGCTGGTTACTTACGGAGGTATGTGAGCCGGTCGTTCAGAAAGCAATGGCAAACTACTGAACGTAAAACTTGCCGCAACAGCAACATCAGCTGAAAAATGCTGGTGTTGACTGCAATGTCCTAAAAAAAAAAAGTAACACAGACGAGCCAAACAGTCAAGAGTACTCAACAAACAATTAGGATTAACTATTTCACGTGATATGTAAATTTAACCCTGTGTGAACTTTGTCACCTTTTAACCCTCGCTTCGGAGTTCATACAAACAAATGTTGACTAGAGGTCTGTCGACTTGGTTTACTTCAGATAGGACGACTAGTGTCATCTACAGGCGTACTTTCATCTCGTGCGTACACACATTCAATGTTAAGAAGTAAGTAACGTATCTAGGCATTAACTGAGATATAAACATTAAAGGTTTATGGAATAAACTAATGTATGTAGTTGAAGTTCAAAAAGAGCTTGAAAACAAAAGACAGACTAGCAGAGAGAATAATAGTCTTCTGAAGCCAATCTACGGCGGTAGTAAACGTCACGTGAGCAGCCGTTTGGGAATAATGTACGGACATTATTACCAAACGTTTGGTAATAAATTCTCTCATTATTACCAGACATTTGGTAATAAAGTCTCCATATTAGAATTTAATTGGGAAGGATAATAAAAAAAGGATGGCAGACAGAGAGAGATTTCTGCAATTTTTTGTGTGTGCACATCAATCCCTTACAGGATGTTGCAGGCAAAATCAGCATTTTTAAGCTGCTGTTGATGTACTAGGCAAGATTACGCTCAGTATGAACTGGAAACAAATAGGTATATTAAGCTCCTGCGAGAAGAAACGTACTAAACATCAACACGTTGCACATACATTACAAGGAAATCCATCTCGTATCCCGAAATACAGGTGAAAATCCGAAATCAGAAGCACTCAATAAATATATAAAATGAATAATATAATAAAATAAAAAACACACAAACGCGTACAATACGACACACAGAACGACGTTTCGATTCTCAGAATCTTTGTCAAGTACAAGACAACACGGATAGATACGACAACGAAATATAAAAAAGCACAAAACTAAAAATCACAACCACTATGAAGTTTGCCATTGCTTTCTGAGCGACTGGCTCACATACTCCGTAAGTTACCAACGCGGCGAGAACCGCTACCGATTCTCGCGCAGGTTACGTTACTCAGGAGAATATACAGGATTACGGAGAAACATGCTAACCCCTAGGCCAGGGAGACGGTATGGTGGGATCATTTCAACTGAACTTTTTATTTTGTTTTGCTCCAGGTGTACACTTTAAATACTCCATACTTCTGCTTATAATGTCAACATAACAGTAAAACCATGATAATTGTTATACTTTAATCTTCAACACCATCATCATGCAGTATGTGCGTCCTTTGCAGAATGTTGCTCCCATAATAGCCCGCCAAATGTGGAGGTGGTGCATATGGAAGCTGTTGAGATATTTTCATGTCACATGTTAGTTGTCTGTGACTAACATCCATACAACAGTGTTGAGAATACACATCTGGTAGATCAAAATCTTTGTAACCAAAACACTTATTTGTTTCCACTTATAACATGTTTAATGTGATGTAAAATCTGTTTGGTTTTAGATTTCACAACTACTATTAGCTTTATCCAAGTTTGGTTTAGTTTAAATTGATCATATAACCTGATAACAGTGAATGTCTCTGTTCCTGAATCCATATTTCATGCTACATCTAACTGTCTAACAGATATGCTCAAGGTTCCATGTGCCACGTGATAGTATAAACACTGCTCTGCATGAGGACTGTTCTGTGTGACATGATGCAGTTTGAAAATGCAAATATGGAGACTGTTTTCTGCAAGCAAGTTCTAATCATCATGAAGGCAGCAGACAGAGAAGAGAGGTAATTTAGACACTTAACAACAGCAACATAAAGTTTCTCTTTATTTAATTTTTATGTTTTTTTTTTAAATTCGCATATCCTTTACAGGACATCGCTGTCAACAGCAGCATCTTTCAGCTGTCTGTTGATTTCTTGGCAAGATTACGCTCAGTAGTTTGCCATTGCTTTCTGAGCTGCCGGCTCAGTTAACCGGCAAGTCACCAGCGGGGGTAGAACCACTTCCAGTTCTCGCCCGCTACGAGACTGCGTGATAAACGGGATTACGGAGAAAGTGGTGTAACCCCTCGGCCAGAGAGACCAGCACTATTTAATATTAGGGACGTTAATTTGAAACCCGTTCCAATGGCTTTATTACAAAAGCATGAAAGAAACATTAACAGGTGTGGTAGAATTAAACAAAGCATTAATTTTGAATGAGTAATGCACCATGGGTTTATCAGAAGAAGTCACTGTAGGCATTCAGGCAAGCATCCCATTGTTTAGGTAGGCGGCGAATGCCGTCCGCAAAAAAAGGATTGTGGTTGCTCACTGAACCAAGTGTTTACCTCTTTCATTACATCTGCACCTGTGTGAAATCGTTGCCCCTTGAGAGCTTTTTTTTAGAGGTCCGAACAAATGAAAATCACATGGTGACAAATAAGGACTATAGGCTGGATGTTGCAGACTTTCCCACTTCTTCCTTGCTAATGCTTCCTCCCCATTCTTTGCGACATGCGGACGAGCATTATCGTGCAACAAAATCACACCGCGAGAAAGCATGCCGGGTCGTTTATTCTTGATGGCTTTTTGCAGCTTGTCTAGTGTTTACAAGTAGTGGGTAGAGTTGATGTTGACACCGGGTTCTTTAAAGTCAGCCAACAGTAGCCCTTCATGGTCAAATAATGCGCTCAGCATAACCTTACCATCGAAAACCTGTAACTTGAATTTTTTGGCTTATGGTGATCCAGCATGCTTCTATTGCTGCTCGGCTCAAAGTGGTGACACCATGATTCATCGCCTGCCACTATGCGGAAGAGAATGCATCACCCTCCACTCTGTAATGCAACATGAAGCAAATGGTGGAAAGTCTAAACAGAGCAATAATACAGGCAGCCACTGAGTCTATTCCAAAAGGAGCGAGGGAAAATTACAAAATGATACAAGAAACGGGTATTTTTAATTCACCCCAAACAAAAAAAGCCATTACACGCTGCGGGATTTGCTGAGGAGGGGATCCGAGCACTTATGAACTGAATGGTTCGATGTGCAATGAGGATGATCTGTCGACTAACTAACTAACTAAAAAAAAAAAAAAAAGCATCCATTACAGGACCTCTTTTGTATCGGTCCATAAATCACTTCCGGTTAAATGTTCGGTGGACGGCTGGACCGATCGATGGATGTATTATTAGCTTTTGGGCCCGTAGGGCCCTCACTGTCGTCGGAGTACTCCAACGAACACTTATCCATAAGTGATTGCTGGACCGACCGATGCAAATGAGGCCTTGTAAGGGATGCTTTTTATGGGGTGAATTAAAAATAAAGTAAGAAACGTTCTGCAATGGACTTGCTTCAAGAAGCCGTCACTGGAAATAAGACAGCATAAACCTTGTTAATCTCATCTCATCTCATCTCACCATCGATACATGATGCCCATAAACGGGCACTCTCCCGCTGTTTATACTTCCCGCTGTTTATACCTTGCGGTGTCAAGGTGAAGTATAAACAGCGGGAGAGTTCCCGCTTATGGGTATCATGTATCGATATTCCCATGGACTCTGCTTTTCTATCCGTCCATTGTTTACGTGGTCGGCCTCTTCCTCTACTTCCATTTGGTCTGTACATCATTGCTTGTTGTGGTATACTGTTAGTTGGTAACCTACTTACATGGCCAAACCATTTTACTTGCTGCTTTCTAATACTAATAAAATCTATCGTTGCCATTTCCCCCACTTTAGTCTTGATTTCTTCATTTCTGATGTTATGTCTTCTTGATACATTGAGTATTCTTCTCAGGAATCTCATTTTTTCTTCTTCTTCTTCTACTTCTTCTTCTTCTTCTTCTTCTTCTTCTTCTTCTTCTTCTTCTTCTTCTTCTTCTTCTTCTTCTTCTTCTTCTTCTTCTTCTTCTTCTTCTTCTTCTTCTTCTTCTTCTTCTTCTTCTTCTTCTTCTTCTTCTTCTTCTTCTTCTTCTCTTCTTCTTCTTCGTCCCTTCTTCTTCTTCTTCTTCTTCTTCTTCTTCTTCTTCTTCTTCTTCTTCTTCTTCTTCTTCTTCTTTCTTCTTCTTCTTCTTCTTCTTCTTCTTCTTCTTCTTCTTCTTCTTCTTCTTCTTCTTCTTCGTCCTTCTTCTTCTTCTTCTTCTTCTTCTTCTTCTTCTTCTTCTTCTTCTTCTTCTTCTTCTTCTTCTTCTTCTTCTTCTTCTTCTTCTTCTTCTTCTTCTTCTTCTTCTTCTTCTTCTCCTTCTTCTCTTCTTCTTCTTCTTCTCCTTCTTCTTCTTCTTCTTCTTCTTCTTCTTCTTCTTCTTCTTCTTCTTCTTCTTCTTCTTCTTCTTCTTCTTCTCTTCTTCTTCTTCTTCTTCTTCTTCTTCTTCGTCTTCTTCTTCTTCTTCTTCTTCTTCTTCTTCTTTTTCTTCTTCTCCTCCTCCTCCTCCTCCTCCTCCTCCTCCTCCTCCTCCTCCTCCTCCTCCTCCTCCTCCTCCTCCTCCTCCCTCCTCCTTCCCTCCTCCTCCTCCTCCTCCTCCTCCTCCTCCTCCTCCTCCTCCTTCTTCTTCTTCTTCTTCTTCTTCTTCTTCTTCTTCTCCTCCTCCTCCTCCTCCTCCTCCTCCTCCTCCTCCTCCTCCTCCTTCCCTCCTCCTCCTCCTCCTCCTCCTCCTCCTTCTTCTTCTTCTTCTTCTTCTTCTTCTTCTTCTTCTTCTTCTTCTTCTTCTTCTTCTTCTTCTTCTTCTTCTTCTTCTTCTTATGCGTTCATCCAGAGTTTTTATTTTTATTTTTCCGGATGTGATTGCGTTGTGCCTGTTTAAAGCAAAGCAGCGTTCTTACGCCGTTAGGCCGACACATCCGACTTATTTGTTGATCGGGTTAACCATCCCGGGGGAATCTCATTTCAATTGTTGTGATTTTTCTTTTCTCTTGTTCTGTCATTGTTTCGGTTTTGCATTGGTAGCATAGAGTTGGTAGAAAGATTGTGTTGTAAAGTGCTTTCTTTGTATGTATTAATACGTTTGTTCTGTAGTATTGGTATCATTTGCCCAATGAGTTGGTTTGCCGTATTGCATTTATTTTCGGTCTCGTCTTCTGATCTGCCATTTGATATTATACTTCCTAGGTACTTGAACCTCTTTACTTGTTTCAAGGGATGTTCGTTTAGGTGAATTGTTGTTGTTTTTTCTTCTTTAGTTTTAACTTATAGTCATTACCTCTGTTTTGCTTGTGCTAATTTTCATGTTATGTTCCCTAAACATTTCGTTTAGACTATTCACGTGGTCTTGTAATTCAGCTTCTGATTTCGCTATTAGTGCTTGGTCATCCGCAAACAGGAGCTCTCCAATGGTTAGATCTGCAGATGGGTCTTCTTCTGTGTTCTCGTCATGCGGTATTCTTGCGGTCTCTGTTTGTCTGGTTTCTTTACATAATGTTTTCTATATATGTTATGAACAAGAGAGGGGACAGGACACAACCTTATCGTACTCGAGATCTTATGAAGAAGGGTTCTGAGTGCCCTCCAAATTCTCTCATTATGCATTCACTGTTGTTGCATAAGCATTCAGTGATAGTGACTTATTGCATAAGATACTCTTCATTTTCTAAAATGCTGCTTTTATTTGCCCTATTCTGCTCTTAATCTCTATTGTACATCTTCCATCTGATGTTATAAATGCCCCTAAGTATTTAAAATTATCGACTTGGTTAAGAATTTTCCCTTCTATTTCTATGTCCGATTTTGGTGTCACCATAATTCTTTGATGTCACCATTGTTACTGTTTTCTTGGTGTTCAAGGAGAGTCCTTTCTTTGCGCTCTCTGTTATCACAATGTCTAACAATTGTTGTAGGTCTGTTGAATTATCCGTCACCAATAGTGTATCATCTGCACAGCGTATATTATTTATATTGTAACCTCCTATACGGAGACAAATGAAAATCGTAAACTGATTAGAGAAATTAGACGTAGACAGTCAACATTTCTTTGACATGTTATGAGAAGAAATGGACTGGAGAACTTAGTGACATCAGGCAAGATCGAAGGGAACAGCCCAAGGGGAAGACCGAGAAGAAAATACCTGGATGGCTTGGCCACATGGCATGGTCGAGACAGGAACACTGAGCTGATGCACGACTCTGGTGATCGAGTAAAATGGCGAGTCATGACCGCCCACGCTTTCTGACATGGCACATGATTGATTGATTTAACCTCCGATTGCGAGATTCGGTAGCGGATCGCGCGGCGTTGGTTACTTTATGGTATGGGGGTATGTGAGCCAGTCGTTCAGAAAGCAATGGCAAACTACTGGGCGTAATCTTGCCTTCTACATCAACAGCAGTTGAAAAATGCTGGTGTTGACTGCAACGTCCTGTTAGGGATATGCAACATAAAAAAACAACAACAACAACATCTGATTAGTATTCCTGGCGTCTCTCATTATTACTTCGCTATATAGGGAGAAGAGATCCGGTGACAAGACACACCCCTGTTGTACTCCTAGCTTTATGTGTTCGTTACTTCCCTCTTTATAATAAAGAATATTTACTGGAACCAAGTAGCAGCAATTACCATGGGAAATAAAGTTTATTTTCCATGTTTATTGCCGCTACTTGATTCTTAAATCTTTCCCATCAATGTTTATATCTTCCAACATATAATAATAAATCATACCATACAACAGCGCATGCATTTCCCTTGTTGCTTAGAGCATAATTAAAATATCATAATAGCATGATAGTAATGCGTTGATTGATCACTACATTTAATAATTATGTTCAAGCATTCTGCAGAATTACAAGATATCCAAATGAAAAACACGTAGCTAAACAATGGGTAAGAGATTAAGGGACATAAACGTTTAATATTGTTGCAAGGGAGATTACTTATATTACAAAACGGAATAAATTATATCCTAGCAGTATATAAAATTTAACTTCAAACTTCTAAAATATTTCCTGATAAATAAGAAAATTAATTCGTAAGTAAACTCTGTCATTGTCAAATATAACACTTTTAGATTTCTTACAAAAAATGTTTCTAATATTTAGATATTTACATTTTAGGATGCACGTTTAAGTCATGAATTTATTTGTTAAACATTATTTGTGTACTTTTAATGTAAGAATAACTTCATTCGAAGACAAACTCTCCCTATACGGGGGAAGAACATTTTTTTACTGGCCTCCTAGGGCCACACACAATCATAAATTGTACAGGATATTAACTACACACATCCTTCTTATCGGGACAGACGAAGAATGCATAATCACAGCTGAGACAATACGTGCGATGCTCAAAAAATCACCTAACACAGCCCCAGGCCCAGACGGCATCCGATATGGTGACCTACTGGTGATGTCAGATGATGACATGGAAGAGCTGGCCAGAGAATTCAACACCAGTATGCAGAGGTGTCAGATCAAAGAGGAATGGCTAAAAAGCTACTTGCCGCTGCCAAAACCGAACAAAGACCATTCCAAGAGAAGCGGCTACAGAATCATTACGATGCAGTCCTCCGAAGTCGGAGAGTGTCTGCCTGTACGGCGAGGAACCAACAGTCTGCACACCAATAAGCCAGATATGGGACAACGGATACTCACGCAAATCTCAGGTCCGGTATGACATCACACTGATGTTGGACAACAGGATGCCTTCATCCGACATACAGGACTTCGCGTTGGAGCTCAAGCCAACGAACACAAGCAAGCATTACGATGCAGAACACTGCTGGCAAGCTACTGGAGAAATTTGTAGCACACAGACTTGCTTGTGACTTGGAACAACTCGGCTGCCTCCCGCCCACACTTGGAGGATACAGACGTAACAATGAGTCATGGCTGAATGCGGCGGTCTTTGCTCAAGATGTTTACGAAGGACTTCAGGTCAGAGAAGAGACATGTGCGGCCGCTAAAAACTTAGAGGACGCAAACAATAGGGTATCCTTCGAGCACTTGATGCAAACCCTTCTTAGACTGAAAGTGCATCCTCACCTCATACAATGGATAGCTGCAGTTCTGCTCCAAAGGAAGGTGGTGCTAAGATGCTGGAGTTGGTCTTCTGAGCCGATAACGATATGTCCAGGATTGCCGCAGGGTTCACCACTGTCACAAGTACTATTCAACGCGTATACGGTGCCGATCACTGAACAACAGTTGGACGGGAGGGATAGGACTCTGTCATTTGCTGACGACATTCTCGTGTATCGACAGGGTCGAGATAGACAGGCGGTTGCCAATGATATGCAGGGCGAACTAGATCGAAGTTCCTCATGGTGTGCTGATGCCGGTGCCCTTGTCAACCCTGCAAAGGCAACGGTTATATGGTTCTCCCTAAACAACCATATTGTGAATACAGACCTGCCGGCAATAAGAATGGATGGGAGCATTTTGAGTAGAACCCAGTCAATGACATATCTTGGCGTGAGGCTTGATCGTAGCCTGCCCTTCAGAGATCATGTCGATTATGTCATAACGAAAGCTCGAAAAGGTTTGTCAGCAATGAGAGTCATGGTGACTGCCAATATCGAGCAAAGACTGCTAATACTTCTGTTACAGGGACTGGAGCTTTCACGCATCGGGTATGCCTTGGCCATCCTCACTATCAGCCCTACACAGATTGGAAGACTTGAAAAGGTACAAAACGAAGCCATGCACATCATTTTGGGCTGTACGAGAGACACCAGCTGTGTAGTAATGAGATACCTCCTTGACTTCCCGACAATGGAACACAAGATCAAGTTCTGGAGAGCTCGTGTATACTTAAAAATAAGTGCAGATGAGCAGCACCCTCTGCATGACGCTATATTCAAAGAAAAAGGTAACAGACTAAAGAGGGGCAAATCATGGATGGGTCGAGCGGAAGATGTCGTCAGACAGGTTGCAGTCTTACAAGTATCAACCCCGGAAAGGAATGGGTGCCGGTGCCTCCTGCTTTTAAATGCACTTTCTCCTTCATTATCACACTTGACAGGCGGTGCAGAGAGCAAAACAATGCCGCTGTCAATGCAGAGGTCAGCGCGCTCAACTATGAACACTCAGATAGCCCCAAAGTGCTCATCTATACGGATGGATTTGTTATAAGGCAGCAGAGAAGTGCATGGTCATTTACAGCCCGTTCAGCGGGCCGAACCGTTCAAGAATCCAGTGGTGCCCACTCTATGACCACGAGCAGCATGACGGTGGAGGTGATGGCAGTTACACAGGCTTTCATATGGCTGGTGTGTACTAAGTGATTCGATGTGTGTGTGTGTGTGTGTGTGTGTGTGTGTGTGTGTGTGTGTGTGTGTGTGTGTGTGTGTGTGTGTGTGTGTGTGTCCAAACATTTCACATTTGGTTAGCATAGTTTCCTACTTTTTATGAGTTTGTTTGAAATATGGCCAAACATTTAACATTTTGGTTAACAAATGTCCCTACTTTCCACAGGTTTTACTGAGACTTTTTATAAGTTTGGTTGAAATTTGGCTAACAATTTTCACTTTGGTTAAGAAATTTTCCTACTTTTCATAAGTTCGGATGAAATTTGGCCAAAATTTTTCACTGTGGTTAAATTGTTTTCCTACTTTTCATAAGTTTAGTTGAAATTTAGTCAAACATTTCACATTTGGTTAACAAATTGTTCTGCTTTTTATATGTTTGGTTGAAATGTGGGCAAAATTTTTCACTTTGGTTAACACATTTTCCTACTTTTTATAAGTTTGACTGAGATTTTTATAAGTTTAGTTGAAATTGGCCAAACTTTTCAACATTGATTACCAAATGTTCCTACTTTTCATAAGTTTGGCTGGGATTTTCATAAGTCTGGTTGAGATTTGGCTAAAATTTTTCATAGTTTGTTAGCACAAGTGTCCTACTCTTTATAAGTGTGGTTGAAATTGGCATCACTTCTCACATTTGGGTAACAAATTTTCTTACTTGGCCAAGATTTTGCCATTTGGTTGACAAATTTTCCTACTTTTCATAATTTTATTGAAATGTGGCCAAATACTTTTCCTTTTGGGTAACAGCATTTCCTACTTTTTGCAAAGTTTCCTACTTTTCATAAGTTTGGTTGAGATATTTCAGACTATGGTCAACAGTTTTTCATACTTTGGTTAACCCGTTTCTTGAATATGTCATCAATATGTATCACTCTCTCACCACATGACAACTATATACACCGTAAACACTAAAAATTCAACAACCAAGACGTAATTATAATATATGCTTGTTTATTTTACAGCATTTCAGTACATTTTACAGTATTTAAGTACATTTTGCTGGAATAAAAATGCATAATATCATTATAAGAAATGGAGGATGTGATATGAGCTGGTATACATAGTATCATCACAACATTTTATTTTCACATACAGAGCTATACACATTGTATGTTGTTTCTGGGTTTTTTCACACCATTCTCTGAGTAGGTTGGTTTTTCCGGCTGGTAGCCTGGTATGTATATGACACTTGGCATGTAGTCATAAGACTAGTCTCTTGCTTGGTGTGCTGACATCTGAATATTATAGACAACCGGAGCATCGATCATCTGAGTGTCGGAGACATCAAACATCTGGCTACAGGTTCATCGCACATATGTTTGGTGGGGTCATCACGCACCTGACTGTAGCTGGGTTGAAAACTGGCGGTATAGTATGCGTCTACTTGGTGGCTTCGGTTAGTACCCTGTTTGACTTGAGTACTGTCTTGATCGTTGTGGACTTGCTTGTTTCGTTTGGTGTCTTGTTTCACATCAAACATCTGGCTATTGGGCTCATCACACATCTGGTTTCTGGGATCATCACACATCTGAGTGTCGCTGGGTAGAAAACCGGTGGTATAGTATGCGTCTACTTGATGGCTTCGTTTAGTACCCTGATTGACTTGAGCAATGCCTTTCGTGTTTTGGACTTGATTGCTTCGTTTAGTGCCCTGACTGACATGAGCACTGACTTGATTGTTTTGGTTACTGACTTGCTTGCATCTGGTAATGACTTGTTTGACTTCGTTACTGACCTGGTTAACTAAATTGAGTCTTTCAAAGTCAGCTAGGATCTCGCGCTGCATAGCGATCATCTGTCCATATTATTGAAGAGCAAGAGTCATTCCAATCTTAGTAGAAAACTTCTTGTCGGATTCACCGAAAAATCCACGGATGTGTAACATGCTCGTGCCTCTGTAGGATGAGACAAACACGGCCTTATCACCACAGCCCACTGGTCTAATAATCTCACCAATACGAGTCATATAGACTCAGTTAGCAGGTATTGTCTTGAGGTCTGTAGTCATCTTCGGATCACAATGCTTGACTGTTACCAGCATCGGGTTTATATACTAGTTTTTGAGTAACGCGTAAAACCGGTTTCAGCCAGTTTCTTAGGTCAAGCGTCTCAGATTACGCTGATGCGGTTGTCCGTATGGCGTGACTAAGCGCTCTAGTACCTGCTTGTTGACCCATTGTATGTTTAAGCTGGGTAGGGGAATGCGGGGCATGCTCGCCCCATGACCTCTCACCATGATGAAATAGATAGCGTAGAGGGCGCCGTGTTACTTGCGTTGTAGTCACTGTGAGCTACAGTCTGTGTAGCCAGAATAACAACGATATACATATACAGTCTCCTCACACCCAATGTAGTTTTTCTTCATATTGAGGACTGGTCAGCTGTTGAATACAAGGCTGTAAGTATACTACAACCATCTTGGTTTTATGTAGGTGTTTTAATACTCGTCCGCTAATGTGGACTGACTAAAGGTTAAAGATGTCGGTGACGCTGATCACTCCACGTTAGCTGAGTATGGTTCCGACGTTTCCTGTTGGCGATTATAGTCGAGAATGCATTCCTCAATTCTATTCAGGCTTAATGTGATTATTTCGTCTTTGGTGAAGTGTTGTTGTAGCACATAACGCAGTAAAACCGTTACTAGGTCCGTTACTGTTCGTCTTATACATGGTATTTGCTGACGTGGAGTGACTCAGCAGAATATTATGCACTGGCTCGTCATGTGACAGGATGCGACTCCATCTTTGACCGGTTGAGTGATCAGCCACATGTTCCATATGTATCATTATGCTTGTCATGGATGACTCGCCATCTTTGACCGGTTGAGTCATTAGCTACGTGTTTTGATTGTATCCCATTAGACACGTGACCGGATACAGCGCCATCTTTGATCGGCTTTAGCCAGCAAGCACGTAGTCTGGTTGCAGTCATTACACATGGGACTAGAAACATCGATATATTTGATTGGATGTGACCATTACCGATGTGTACCAGATGAAGTGCCATCTTTAACCGGCTTTAGCCACGTGGTCTGGTTGTAACCATTACCTGCATGTGATCGGATGCATCACCATCTTTGAGCTGTTTTAGTCAGTTAGCATGTGGTCTGGTTGTAGCCACTACACAGTCGTCTGGAATCAGTGCCATATTTGATAGGCTGTGACTATTAGCCGTGTGTACCGGATGCAGTGCCATCGTTGATTGGCTTTAGACACGTGTTTCGGGTGTATCCCATTACCACGTATGATTGGATGCGACGCCATATTTTACCACTCGTAGCCAGTGAGCACGTGGTCTGGTTGTAGTCATTACAATGCGACCGGAAGCAGAGCCATACTTGATCCGGTGTGATCATTACCCGTGTGTCTCGGATATATCGTTATTCGGTCAGTACGCTCTCAATCATCCTCCGGTTTCCCTAAAGACATGTCTGAACACGTTCACGTATGTTTATCCCCGCCGACATAGCCCCGTGATGAGTCACCCAAGCGGTCACGCTCAGATCAGCCACCTATGAGTTCAATCTTTAAAGTTTAATATGCTCATTACCCTCCGGCTATTATTAAGGAACGGATGTATTTATCTACCACCGCGCCACCCGATAACCTCTTAACAATGACCAGAAGAACCTATCTAGCCTTTCCTTCACTCAAAAACCCCTTACCAATTACTTTCACTAAGCCATACTCGCTACATCCGATAATACCGGCCACCTGTACTTTTCTAATGCTTTCATTTAAAGCCAGTGTGATGATAGTGTATAGGCTACTATGACACTCTACATATGACTAATAATCGCTACCGCCCCTTACCAATGAATTTCACTAAGCTATACCAGCTAACATCAATAATATCGGCCATTTTTACTTTTTAAGGGTTTCATTTGTAACCTGTGCGATGATAGTGCATAGGCCACTAAGACACTCTATATACCACTAATAACTGCTGCCCACCCCTTACCAATGAATTTCACTAAGCTTTACCCGATGCAATCAATATTATCGGACATTTTCACTTTTAAAGGTTTTCATTTGTAACCTGCGTGATGATAGTTTATAGGCCACTACGACACTCTACATATCATTGATAACTGCTACCCACCCCTTGTCAACGAATTTCACTACGTCATACTCGGAACATTCAATAATATCGGTCATTTTTAATTTTTTAAGGTTTTCATTTGAAGCCCTGAAAATCGTGTGATGATAGTGTTCGGAAGCACTTATCTAGCTACTCATTTACTCACTCACCCCTTACCAACGACATTCACTAAGCCATACCCGACACAGTCGATAATGCAGGCCATCTTTACCTTTTTAATGTTTTCATGTTTACCTGTATGATGATAGTGTGTAGGTCACTACGAAACTCTACATACCACTAATAACCGCTATCCACCCCTTACCAACGAATTTCACTAAGCTATACCCGCTGCAATCAATAATATCGGACAATTTTCTTTTTAAGATTTTCATTTGTAACCTGTGTGATGATAGTGCTTACACCACTATGACACTCCACGGACCACTAATATCCGAAACCCACCCCTTACAAACGAATTTCACTAAGCTATACCCGCTACAATCCACAATATCGGTCATTTTTACTTTTTAAGGTTTTCATTTGTCACCTGTATGATGATAGTGTACAGATCACTACGACATTCTACATACCACCAATAGCCGCTACCCACCCCTTACAAATGAATTTCACTAAGCTATACCCGCTACAATCAATAATATCGGCCATTTTTACTTTTTAAAGTTTTCACTTGTAACCCGTATGATGATAGTGTTTACACCATTACGACCCTCTACAGATATCTAATAACCTCTACCCACACCTTACCAACGAATGTCACTAAGATATACCCATCCATCCATCCATCATGTGCCATGCCGGTAAGCGTGGGCGGTCATGTTCTGCCATCTCACTCGATCACCAGGGTCGTGGATCAGCTCCGTGTTTCTGTCTCGACCATGCCACAATGCCAAGCCATCCAGGTACTTGCTTCTAGGTCTTCCCCTTGGTCTGTTCCCCTCGATCTTACCAGTTGTCACCAAATTCTCCAATTCATTTCTTCTCATAACATGCCCACAAAATTTTGACTGTCTACGTCTAATTTCTCTAATCAATTTACGATCTTAAATTGTTTCTTGAAGGACTTGTTCATTGGTCTTTCTTGCTGTCCATGGTATTCTTTGCATTTTCCTCAGAAACCACATCTCTACAGCCATCAGATGTTTTTCAGCCTGACTGCTCATTGTCCACGCTTCACATCCATACAAAAGTACAGGTTTAATGTAGCATCTCAACACTCTTTTTCTCGTTTCAATTGACATCTTTTTATTGGTCAATATGTTTTTCATCTTGCTAAAGGCTACTTTTGCCATGGCGATTCTTGTTCTAATCTCTTCAAGGCATCTCCCATCAGATGTTATTACTGTTCAGAGATGATTGTACCTGCTCACTTGTTGAAGAATATTCCCATTTACTTGTATATTACATTGTGGTATTTCGTCCTTCCTAGTGACGACCATAATCTGTGTCTTTTTACAATTTAATTCTAACCCTAGTTGTTCACTGTGTGTAACAATTGCATCTACTAAATTTTGCAGGTCCTGTTCATTGTCTGCAATCAAGACTGTATCATCTGCATATCTAATGTTATTGATGCATCGTCCCCCAATGTTGATTCCTTCCATATCTTCAATATTTCTGAAAATACTTTCACTGTACAGGGAAAACAGATCTGGAGACATTACACATCCCTGTCTCACACCCCTTTTAATAGGCTGATATTGGCTTACTTCATTATCAACTCTTATGGTAGCTTGTTGTTTCCAATATATGTTTTATACAAGTCTAAGATCTTTTCAATCAATTTGTAGATCTTCAAGCATCCTTATCATGTTGACATGTCTCACTTTATCAAAAGCCTTTGTGTAGTCAATAAAGCAAAGGTGTAGATCTTTGTTTACTTCTATAGAAAGTTCGATTATGTTTCTCAGTATATACACAACATTTACTGTACCCTTGCCTTCCACAAACCCACATTGTTCTTCTCCTATTTCAGGTTGTATTTTCCTTCTAACTCTTTGCATGATAATTCTTAGCAAAATCTTCGTGATGTGACTCATTATACTAATTGTTCGATGTTGATCACATTCCAAGGCTCCTGATTTCTTTGGGATTGCAATAAATACAGAATTACATAACTCCTGAGGTATATTTCCAGTATCATATATTGTATTAAGCAGACTGGTAACTTGATCTATTCCATATTCTTCTAAAGCATTAATCATTTCTGTTGTGACGCTGTCAGAACCGGGGGTCTTGCCAGATTTCATATGGTTAAGAGCATTCTGAACCTCCATCTTCAAAATTGCTGGTCCTTCATTATTATTTTGAACATCATACTGTTCGTCTCTGTTATCGTCATACAGGTTTTTCACGTAATCTGACCATTCATGTAATATCTGATCTTTTTCTATTATGACTCTTCCATCTTTTGTCTTTAGGCAGCCTGCTGACGTACGTGTTCTTTGATTAGTAAGCTCCTGAATTCTTTTGTGCATTAGTTTCGCATTGTTACTGTTGTGTTGTTTTTCAATTTCTCTGCAATTTTTCTCAAGCCATGTTTCTTTTGCCTCCTTACATAAGGTTCTCACTTTTCTGTGAATTTCTTCATATTTGGCAGCATTATTTTTGTTCTGTCTTCTTGTTTCCATTAGTTGTAAAATTTCTTCAGTCATACATGTCTTACGGCCCACTTTCTTTACTTTTGGAATAGTTTTTTTCTGCTGCGCAACTGATTGAATTCTTCATCGTTTCCCATTGATCATCTACATCTTGAAACAGGATCTCTAGATCAGACAATATATCAAATTTGTTCTTTACTTCTATGTTAAAATTATCTTGTATTTCTTTGTCAGTTTTCAATTTGCACAAGTCATATTTAGGGTTTCATGCTGTATACTTGACTTTCTTTAACTTTACCCTCAATGTGCCTGTAATTAATCTGTGATCACTGTAACAGTCTGCATTTGGAACTGTTTTTACGACTGTTAACGCATTTCGAAACCTTTTGCTAATCAGGATGTAATCTATCTGGTTTTTAATCCTGCTGTCCGGACTCCTCCATGTCCATAATCTTCTCGGATGCTGTTTAAACCAGGTGTTTCCTACAACAATTTCTTGTTCTTTTGCCCATTCTACAAGTCTGTATCCTCTTTCATTTCTCTCTCCCAAACCATGGTTGCCTACACTTCATCCATTGCCTTGTTGTCCTATTTTTGCGTTGAAATCACCCATTATGATATTTATTTCTGATTGTTTGCAGTTCTTCAAAGCAGACTCCACGTCATTATAAAATTCCTCTATGCTTTCTTCACTGCTTTCACTTGTTGGGGCATATACTTGAATGACATTTATTTTAAAAGGTCTTCCGTTTAATTTTACTAATAGGACTCTGTCTGACACAGCATGATATCCTTTGACAGAATTTGATGTTTGCTTATCTATTATAATGGCTACACCTCTTTGCTGTTCTTCTCTCCCAGAGTAAATAATCTTACAATCCTCTCCTGTCCTTATCCCTGCTCCTTTCCATCTCGTTTCCGATACTCCTAATATGTTAATCTTCTCTCTCCCCATTTCTTTTTTGATGTTACCTAATTTTCCATCTGCATTCATTGTTCTAACGTTCCAAGTTCCTACTTTCAATGATATTAATATGTTGCACCTAGTAGCCTGTTGACGGTCTGGAGTCACCTGGTGCGCATGACTATCCCTACCGGGCGAGGCTGCTCCTATGGAGCACCCATTTACGCCGTTTCTCTGATTATCGACGATTTCTCACAACATGATTTTCTTGGCATCTGTAAAGAAGGTAGTTTGCCATTGCTTTCCTTCCTAGCAGTGACCATACTGGTCAGTGACAGTAGCCATTGTCTCCTCAAAATAGAGATCCTCTGCCTAACGTCGTGAAGGTGGAGACCATCACCTACAACTATCTGTTGGCTGCTCCCAATCTTCATCCACCACCTGCACCCATGGCTTCACGTAACCCTGATAGGGGGACTAAACGGGTACTCCACCTTACCCAAGGGTGTCCCGTAGGCTAGCGGAGGGAAGGAGTCGCCTTACTTCTCCTTTGATAGGGGATACCCCTACCCCGCTACCCGTATATATATATAAGATATACCCACTAAAATCAATAATATCGGCCATTTGTACTTTTTAAGGTTTTCATTTGTAACCTGTGTGATGATAGTGTTTACACCACTACGACCCTCTATATATCACTAATACCCGCTACCCACCCCTTACCATCGAGTTTCACCAATCAATACCCGCTACAATCAATACTATCGGCCCTTTTTACTTTTTAAGGTTTTGAGTTGTAACCCATATGATGATAGTGTTTACACCACTACGACCCTCTACAGATCATATAGCCGCCATATTTACATTTTTACTTATAATTTTTGTCATATGACATGCGTCACGACCCGAAGTTCGAACCGCCTAGTCCAATCCCACACGTCGACACCCGCGCCCAAACCCATGAGTTCCCACCCCACGCCCGCCCAGCCCCTTGACCACCCTGAGGAAATGCACTGTATCCCTATCCCTTAAACATCACCAATGGAATGATGATAGTGTTTATGCCCAATACATATAAAGAAAGAAGACGAAAAAAGAAGAAACCGAGGAGGAAGAGCACTGTACCTTAACAGCCTCACTAGTATGATGATAGTGTTTAAGCATCACCCACTACAACTAATACTGTCAGTAGTTATTACATTAAAAAAAAAAAAAAAATTCGCAACAAAAAATGGAAGTAATAGTGCAACAATACGTTCGATTATTTATTCATGGGTTGCATCCATTGAAAATGAGGTCCGATTTTGTGACGTGACGCGTAGGTGCTAGACTCTTTGAATAGTAAAATATGACGTCATTACGAAGGTGCTGCACCTAAAATAATAATCCATTACAACATGACATACTACTTAGGGGGGTGGGGGGGGGGCCGTCAGAGACAGGCAGATAGACATATAGAACGAACGAAGGAACGAAAGAGCGAACGAAATTTATTTTCAAAGGGGCACAAATTTGTCACGCAGGCGTTTCTACATACGGCCCTTCCAGCCACTCATCTTTCATAACTGATTTATCAATTCTACATGTCACATTCACATAGAAAGAACACGATCAAATGAATGATATACACATAAACAGTGCATATTGCCATATTGTGGAAGAGGCAGGCACTCACGCACGCAGGTAAAAATATTGTATGTGTGCAAAACAATGTTCTCATGTGAATACCAATTGTTGATAAGAAGTCCGGCATAGCATGAAAGTGTTTCAGGTCTATGGTTGATCTATTATGCTTAGTTAGTTAGTCAGTCGCGGTTCCAACTTCATGGCAACGGGTCGTCCTCATTATGCCCCGTTCCTGTGCCAGTGAATATCACTTCCCTATGTGAAAAGTGGAACAGACAGGAGCCTCGGCAAGCCAACAGCCCGCACATGTACACTGTGCATAATGCCGCCGTCAGAATGCCAACACAAAAGTCCTCCACGAAAAGTACTGTTAATCGTCGATGGAATCAGCAGTCACCAGAAAGACTTCATTGACCCGGGTCTTATCCCACATGGCTCGGTCACTGTCCGCAGGGCGACCCGCTGATAGCGCCGAACAAAGCACGAACTCCGTAGCTTCAGCAATGACTCCCAAGAGTCTCTTGAAAAATGCACTCGTGAACCGAAAAGGAAAACCAGTCAATTCAGCGACAGCCAGCAATTGTTCCGAACACGCAGTTCACTAAGCAAACAACAGCGGACAGAAGTAAAAACATTCTACACGAATTTCACAGCTCACAGTGTCTCTCAGCAGCACATCTATTATGCACTCACATAATCAAGGCCGTTTCTAAACTGTGTCACACAAGATTGTGACAGATAGATACACATTTCTAACTATTAAAGTCTGTGTAAATGATGTAAGTCTGTAGTGTGAGTTTATGCGTTTGTGACTGCTTCTTTGTGTATATGTGTGTCTGTCAACGATCTACACACAGGGGCTTAGAGAGTTAAGACGGAGCTATACAGAGAATACTAGACAAGATAGACACAGGCACTATATTTAGCTTGACAACAGGACACAAGTGTCTCAACGACGAGAGCATTAAGTGCGTATGAGCGAGAGTATAGGAAACTCGCCTCTCGACGAGTAACTGGGGAATACCAGTTACAATAGTTAACTGACCAAGCGTGCTGGGACTCTACGCACGCAGAACTCGTCAGCGCACGCAGGACGGAATGTCCGAAGTTGAACGCGCAACTAGAAGCGTGCCTCAGACGGGGGACAAGGACTGAGAGAGAATAGACGTGTTCGCTAGGAACCATATGTAGTTTATAGACAATAGTGTTAGCTAGACCTTAGATTACAATTAGTGTAGTATCATTGTTTCCACCTCTTCATTGCATCTGTGAAACATACCATGTTGTTGATTATCAATGAAGTAATCCGCTCGCCGAGCTTGTGTGTCATAAGCTCTAAATAAAAATGTATCCTTTTGCAAACCATACGAGTTATTGATTCGTGTTGTGCAAAAGTAGGGAGTCCTGAATAACCTGTCGCAAGTAGGTTGTTGACAGACAGGACCCATTTGGTGTCAGAAGTATCTGAACCAACGTCTAGAGACTCTAAATTTATTTTGTGGTGTTAAAATTATCCAAACGTGAATTACTAAATATAAAGTTTTGAAATATATGTTTTCGAGAATGAACACCAAAATACTTTAAAAAGTACGATTTGTGGAGCTTGTACCACAATTAACAGAAAAGAATTTATAAACTGTGTAATTCTGTGGAAATTAATAAGAAATGTGTATGAAGTTGGTTAGATGAATATTGTACAAATATGTTGCAAAGTTTTCAAGCACATCATCGTGAACATTACATTTTGTGTGATACAGCCATCAATGTCAACAGTTTGTGTGATACAGTCATCAATGTCAACATTTTGTGTGATACAGCCATCAATGGCAACATTCATCACATTTGATAGATATTAGCTACTAAACGGAATCGATAGAGCGTAGTTATACCAACTAGGAAGGAAAGTGAAGACAAGACGACAGTGACATTCATACGACGCATCATCTTACAAATCATGACGTTCATTGATACTATCATATCATTCATTCATTAACATCATCTATCATTATAAAAATCACATTTGTTGTTGATCAGCCACATGAAAAATGAACATGTATCTGTAACATAGACATGTTTTTCTAAACTATTGATGCTCTAAGAAAAAGAAGCGTCAGTTTTCCAATCAAGTCGATCATTGTTGTATACAGAAGTCAGCGGTGGAACATCCCAAGTGCCAAGTTTTTCCAACCGATTAGATGAGTATATTTTCGAATCATTTTGATACTGACCATTTTAACGATGCATCTTATTTTTCAGTAACGATGTAAATAACTAACATATAACTGTACAACTATTGTGTGAAATTGAAATATTATTGTTGTAAAATAACATAAGATCACAAAATGGCATCGTTAAATGACTGCTTCCAGGCAGGCAAAGCACTAAGCCATACTGGACAGGAATTAGAAAAATGGGTTGACCAAAGATACAAGGAAGAAACTGCCCGACAGAAAGAAGAAGCAGAGAGAAAAGCTGCTCTAGATATAGATGAAAGAGCACTAGAAAGACAGCATCAAAAAGAATTGAAAGAAGTAGAGGAAGCTACCAAACAGAAGCAAATTCAGGTAGAGTCAGAGACAAAGTTAAAGATGAAAGAGTTAGAGATAGAGTCAAACGTGCAAATAGCCTCTAGTAAACAGAAGAGCCAAGAGGAGCAGAATAAGTTTACCAAATATAAAGGCCTCATCAAGCCATACAGCGTAGGCGATTCCATTTCGGCATGGACGGAGAATATCGAGTTCCAACTTAAGACTCACAAAATACCTTTAGATGACTGGGCAATGATCTACATGAGAAATCTCAGTGGGGAGCCATTAAAAGTGATAGAATCAATACCTACAGAACTAAGGAGTAACTATCAATACATCCACGATAGAATCATGCAACACTTTCTGCTTGATGCTCCAGGGTATAGAATTCAATACTCACAAATAAATCCTAAACCTACGGAAACGTTCCTAGATTACGTCTCTAACGTGCAAAGTACATTTAACAATTGGCTTAAAGCAGCAAAGGTGGGTAAAAACTTTGAAAAACTGCAAGATCTAATGGTAATGGACAAGGTTATAGCTACAGTCCCTACCCCATTTGCAAAGTTCTTACAACAGGCAGACCTAGAATCCATTCAAGAGCTAGAAAAACGGGGGTCGGCTTACATTTCTGCAAATCGCGATGTCTTTAAAACCACCACCCATGATACTGAGATCACTGCCTTTGTGAAAAATGAACCAAGTAGATCGTATAGGCAAAAAGAGTTTCGTAAGAAAGACCAGCCTTATCAGAAGAATCCACTGTGTATTTATTGCAAACTTTATCATCCTAGTTATTCTATGTGTGATAAGAACCCAGCTATCCATCTCACCTAGAAACGGTAATAAAGAAGCAAGAGAATAGTAGAAATTCGTTTAAACGTGCCATCAAATGTTATTTTTGTTCGAGCTATGGCCACTATTCGGCAAAGTGTCTGGGCAGACAAAGAATGAAAGCAAACAATGCTATGCTCATTGATACGTCATCTGATGATGAGAGTGTCATTGACTCTGAGCTTGAGAATGTACTACCAGAGAATGTGTGTGAAAGTGTGGCAGCAGTTACTGATATATTTGATTTCAATAAATGTCTTACATGTCATCAATTTCATGTGGAGGGAAAATTAGAATGTGGTCACGTTATTCCATGCACCATTGAAGATGCTAATGCAGTTAATGCCTCCAGAGGTAAATTGAAGTTCTACGATGCACTGGTCAACAATCAACCATGCCAGTGTTTGGTGGACAGCGGGAGCACTGTACTTGGCCTGAGAAAAGAACTGGTGAGACCAGAAGATTACACGGGTGAATTTGTCAAATGCCGTACTTTCTCAGGAACAATTGAGAAATATCCACTGGCAAAAGCGCATATAAACACCCCATTTCTTACCAGCACATTTACGTGCACAATCCTTCAAGACCCTTGTACGGATCTTATTTTAGGATGCTTGGCTTCACTAAAGAAATGTACTGACGATGATATTTTAGCCTGGAAGGAAACGAACCTGGCTAATGCTGTAACGAGGTCAGAAACTCAAACACACTACACTGACCTACAGAACGAGATGTTACAGCTGTTAACACCTTGCGGTGCTACTAACAATAATACCCGCCAAGAATTTATCGAGGCACAACGCACCGATCAAACTATCGCACCTTATTTTAAATTGTTAGGTGAGCGAGCGAAAGTGACTAAAAATGCCTCGTGGTATTTTAGAATACACAACGGAATTCTCATGCGTTATTACACAAATAATAACCATGAAATTCAGCAAACGGTGCTACCTGTAACATACCGACAAACTGTGCTAAAGATCGCACATGAGTCACCGTTTGCTGGACATTTGGCCTATGACAAAACCAGAGCCAGAATTTTGTCACACTTTTACTGGCCTAAATTCTGTACTGATATAAAAATTTTCTGTCGTTCATGTACTATTTGTCAACATCGTGTAAGAAAGAGTAAGCATATGACGGCCAAAGTTCAACGGTCATTGGTAGAATCACGACCAATACACCTTGAACCTAATCAGAAAGTTCTCCTGTTACTACCTGATAAACGAAATTTATTGCTAACATCATGGCAAGGGCCATTCAACGTCGAACGGAAAGTGTCGGATGTTGACTATGAAACATTGATAAAGGGAAAATTAAAGATATTCCATATCAATATGCTGAAACCATATTTCTCACGACAGGAACTACAGACAGACGAACAAAATGCACCCACAACAAGTAATCGGACGACAGACGTACACAACACAACTACACTAGGTAGGGCGACACACGACAGCGACATCGCAAGTACACTTAGCCAGATAACAGCACACACAGCTAATACCACTACAGTACTTAACCAGACAGATGACGACGGATTAGAATTACCAGTCCCTACTGTAGACACGACTGGGACCATTGACAGTATACGGATAGAAACCAAACTTACTGACGAGCAACGACGACAGATGATAGATTTAGTGACAGAGTACAAGGACATTTTCTCCGACATCACAGGAAAGACAGACAGAATAGAGCATTATATCATTCTGACTGATAACACCTCTATCAAATGTCGACCTTATTCCATCCCTCTAAATTATAGGGCAAATCTCGACAAAGAACTACTATCTCTTGAGTCGAGTGGAATAATTCAAAGATCACAGTGGGAATATTCCTTTCCTATCGTTCTTGTCGCCAAAAAGGACTTAACAATTCGCCTCTGCGTCGATTATCGACGTTTAAACAGAGTGACAAAGATCGATGCTGAGCCAATTCCAGCATGCGAGGATTTGATTCTAGATATGTCTACATCTCGTATATTTTCTAAACTTGATCTCACTCGAGGCTACTGGCAAGTCCCGATGCAACAAAATTCAATTTCTTTGACAGCTTTGTCCATACCTCTAGGACTCTATGAGTGGCGCTTTCTTCCTTTTGGCCTTCATAATGCTCCTGCCACTTTTGTACGTCTTACTAGAGATCTACTCCACGGGGTACCCAATACATCTATTACATAGATGACATATGTGTACATACTGAAGACTGGACGTCACACACGTACAGAAACTGAGACATGTCTTCGACAGGTTACGATTATTCGGTCTTACCGTCAAACCAACTAAGGTTGAGTTGGGCATGGAACAAATTGACTTCCTAGGCCATACCATCTGCAGAGGCCAACTCAAAACAGACGAGAAAATAGTCACAAAGATTCTCAACTTGACTATGCCAACGACAAAGAAACAGGTCAGAAGTCTGCTTGGTCTGGTAAACTACTATAGTAAATTTATTCCCAATCTGGCGGAAATCACCAGCGTTTTTTCCAATATTTTGAAAGCTTCGGCTAAATTGGATGTGAAAGATGCAACGTTAATTGGAACGTTATCAAAGTTGAAATATCTATTCAGTGTACCACCTATTTTGAGATTTTTTTTTTTTTTTTTTTTTTTTTTTTTTTTTCCCGCGTTTCCATCCTGTTTCAGGATATTGCGGTCAACACCAGCATCTTTCAGCTGTATGTTGATTCCTAGGCTAGATTACGCTCATCAGCACGCCACGACTTTCTGAGCGACCGGCTCCATACTCTCATAAGTCACACATATTTTGAGATTACCTAATAAAAATCTTACCTATTTTCTCCGCACAGACGCAAGTGCGATTGCCATATCTGGTATATTAGGCCAGTTTTACGATGGGAGGTTCCACCCAGTGATGTTCGTAAGCCGGAAAGTTACCCCAGCTGAATCAAGATACTCAGCATCTGAATAAGAGGACCTTAGCGTAATCTATTGCGTTAGAAAACTGCATAGGTTTTTGGCAGGTACAGAGTTTGTAATCCAGTCCGACAACTCTCCCCTTGCGGTAATGCAATCTGGCATCATTCAAAACAACAGGATCTACAGATGGTCCTTAATATTGGCAAACTATGCCTTTACAATCCAACATTTGAAGGGATCATTAAACTCGTTGGCAGACGTCTTAAGTAGACCTTCAGATATACCAATACCTGAAGAGCAGGAAAAGAACGACGACTTATCACCAGAAACAGTGACACTGTAGCTATTAATGAAATCAGTGCCGTGTGTGATAGAAAAGTTACACTTTAAGTACGTTCTGTAAGTGCGTTAATATCGCCAGCCAACTAAACTGTGTAAGAAAAACAGTGCCAGTATGAGTAAATGAACAGGCACATTAGTAACATTGTTACAGCGCTAACACATAGAGAAGCCTTAATTACATCGAAAGTGTTAGAATTGAACCTACAGAAACTAGTAGGGAACGTTATATATAGACACTATCCTGAAATGAGAGCATATAATACTGTGGTGAATTGAACTAGGTTATGAAACTAGTCTACCAGGAACAGTGCTCGAACATTAAAACATAAAGGACCCATTTGGAAAGGACGAAGTTAGTGTAGTGATATAATAACGTAATTGTGATACGTATATTACATTGTGTGTTTTTTTTAAACAGTGCGCATAATCTCATTGTGGATAATTTTAAGTGAATTCCAAATGTTCAATTAATTGTATGACGCTATTTATGTTAGTTCATAGGTATAAATCATCCACATTTACTTAAAAACAGCATTTAATTTAACACCTACGTTAGAAATGTAATTATTAGACATTACGTTATCACATCACCATGTAAACATAATCATTTATAGATTAATTTCCTTAAGACATCATTTCTAAACTAACCCAACCATTATAAAATTAACATCATTTCATTTACCGATAATACTATAAGGTAACTAACCCACTTTGCTTAGAGATAGTTAATTAATTAGGTTATTTCCCTTAGGTGAATTCAGAACAGCACACGAAATTACTATAGCTTAGTTAGATTAGTTAGTAACACATGATCGGTAACTAACCATCATTGCAAACGTGTATCATATGTTGTATAGATATGACGCGTGCAAACTCATAGCACTGTCATGTGGCGTGAAGACTTGTACGATTCAGCCAATCATTTATTGTAAATATGTATTGTTCATTTATGTAATATTATGAACCATATTTTAAAGACGAATGAATGTTTTAACATCACTATGGTATGAAAGTTGAGCGAAAGATGTATAGATGAGAGGAGTGAATGAAGACAAAGTAAACATTGAGTGAGAGAGAGAGAGAGAGAGAGAGAGAGAGAGAGAGAGAGAGAGAGAGAGAGAGAGAGAGAGAGAGAGAGAGAGATCTAGCGGAATTTTTTTTTCTCCGCGCAAATCGTCTTATTATGACTTGTCTGCGTCGATCTGTGTAAGCAATGTGTTGTTCAGTTTTAAGTGTGTAACTGCCATACTTTAGAAATAGTTGAGGTAAATAGGGAAAGTACTTTGAGCATCTTAAAGCGAAATTGTGGTCATAAATTAAATTAACCAACATTTGTAGCCACAATAATCCGATTTACGGCGCTCGAAGTAATACATACATGTAGAATAGAAACACAGACACATGTTAGCAAGGTATTTACATTGTAGTTTATTAGATAACACGCAAACAAACAGGAAAACAAACACATAAAATCTGCATTCACCATTTGTTGCAAAGAACGGTAACTTAAAACAGGGGACACAATAACTTCTTTAAAACACCTGAAGGTAACATTGAAAATATTTATTCACAAACGGAAGATAAAAGGTGAAGAGTAGAACATAGAGCATACGAGTTGGTACTACTATTATAGGGGAACATGAACAGTCATGCTCATGTGTTGTTCTCTTAACAGAGACAACTTGTTGCGGGTTGTCATATTGGGCAATTTGAGGACAGGTCGATACATAAGTCAACGGGTGAAAGCCAAAAGACATAGGGTCAAATGACGGAAGCCAGGACATAAGTCATAAGACAACGGTTCCGGATCAATGCAATTCCCAAGAATATAATAGAGGTCTATAGCCAACTATATTGATGTGATGCACTACTCAATTAGCCGAGTGAATCAATATAACAGTGTGAAAAGGGAAAAGAAGATAGTTTGTTCTATCCCCAGAAGAGATACTTAAACTGATCAGATCGTTGACAAAAATTGGACAGCCAATTTTTCAATGACTAATACGTGTTACATACGGGAGTTAAACGGTTGTAACACTACACACAGAGGAGAGGAGTGTGTCAACGATCTACACGCAGGGGCTTAGAGAGTTAAGACGGAGCTATACAGAGAATACTAGACAAGAGAGACACAGGCACTATATTTAGCTTGACAACAGGACACAAGTGTGTCAACGACGAGAGCATTAAGTGCGTATGAGCGAGAGTTTAGGAAACTCGCCTCTCGACGAGTAACTGGGGAATACCAGTTACAATAGTTAACTGACCAAGCGTGCTGGGACTCTACGCACGCAGAACTCGTCAGCGCACGCAGGACGGAATGTCCGAAGTTGAACGCGCAACTAGAAGCGTGCCTCAGACGGGGGACAAGGACTGAGAGAGAATAGACGTGTTCGCTAGGAACCATATGTAGTTTATAGACAATAGTGTTAGCTAGACCTTAGATTCCAATTAGTGTATAGTATCATTGTTTCCACCTCTTCATTGCATCTGTGAAACATACCATGTTGTTGATTATCAATGAAGTAATCCGCTCGCCGAGCTTGTGTGTCATAAGCTCTAAATAAAAATGTATCCTTTTGCAAACCACACGAGTTATTGATTCGTGTTGTACAAAAGTAGGGAGTCCTGAATAACCTGTCGCAAGTAGGTTGTTGACAGTGTCTGCCTGCCTGCATGCCTCATAACATTGTAATATGCATTTTTTATGTTCACTGCATTCATTTGACACTGTTTTTTTGGGGGGTTTAAAATGTTAATCTACCATGCACAATAGAAAATTGATGTACGGAAGATGAATGATTGGAAGGGTCGAATGTAAGACGGGCCTGTGTACCTAATTTGTGACCCTTTGATAATAAAGTTCGTTCGTTCATTCGTCTACCTCTCTTGCCTTGTATTTTCCCCACACAAGGCCAGTGTATCTATTGCATCTATTATGTGTATATGACTCATACAAAGGGGCTTCAAATGACAACTTTAAATGTTCTTTTTTCTTGGTGAATATATTCTGAAAAAGTAAAGAATAAATGTATCATTTTTCGATGTAGTCATCACTGCGTTCAATGCAGATCCCCCAGCGCCGATAAAGTGTTTGGATTCCTGCAGAAAAAAAATTCTCATGGTCGCGTATGTAACCACATAAGCACACCACCTGCTGTACTTCTAGTCTTAGGCGGATCGAAAAGTCTTTCCTCACAATGACTCTTTGAGCTGTGCAAACAGGTGGAAATCACTTGGGGCTATGTCTAGCGAGTGCAGATGATGTGAAACACTCTGAAAGTGTTCTCGAAAGTGTTCTTCGATGGTTTCAACCGTTTCACGGGCAGTATGGGGTCGAGCATTGTAATGTTGCAAAAGGACACCTTTACTCAGAAGTCTATGTCGTTTGAATTTGATTGCGGGTCGAATGTGATTTATGAGAAGATCTGTATACGTATCACTGGTGACAGTTTTCCCTCTTGGCATGTAGTGCTCTAAAATAACGCCTCCTTCATCCCAAAAAGAGAGTCAGCATAACCTTCCCTGCAGATGTCTGCGTGCGAAACGTCTGTGGTTTCGACGAGGAGGATGGCACCATTCCTTCTTGTTCGATCTCTTTGTGTCCGGCTCTTGGTAGTGAACCTAAGTTTCATTTCCAGTAACAATTCTTGATAGGAAACCATCAAATTCTTCTTCAAAGCACTGCAACATTTCTTGACAAGCATACATGCGTCGTTGTTTCAATTTTGGAGTAAGCTGCAGTGGCACCCATCTTGTAGACACTTTCCGGTTCTCTAGCACATCATGTATGATGTGGTGTGCTGCACCTTGACTATGTCAAGATGTGTGGCAGTGTCACTCACAGTCAATCGGTGGTTTTCCCCTACGAATCTTTGAACGGCTGCAATCGACTCTGGGGTCACTACTCGGTATGGCTGACCCGGTGGTGAACAGACCGTCACAGATGTCACGCCGTTTTGAAGCTTCCTACCCCACTCATACACTTGCTGGACTGACAGGCATGTATTACTGGATTTTCATTCGCGGATGAATTTATATAGGGTTCACCATTTCACCGACCCAAAAAAACGGATAACAGAACGCTGCCCCACTTTCGTGAATGTCAAAAGTGTGGCGGTCATCTTTAAAATGTCCTTAATATGTCATATGCTTGTCTGCACCGAGGTGTCACGTGCTCAACACCCTTGCCATCCTTAACAACAATATTGACAATGAGATGGTAATTATAATTTCTATCACACGCTAAAGGTTTTCATTTGAATCACCCTCGTACATCCCAGACGACTTTTCCTTTTAGTGTTGATGAATGATCTAGTCACACCTTTAGGCATGCCATGTTATCCACCGAGACGACAGGTATGAATTTCTCATTAACATATCATCATTATCGCGATCCATGCTGATAAGTGAGGCGGTTATAGTTCGCCATCTCACGTGATCACCTGTGTCATGGATCAGCTCTATGTTCTTGTCTCGGTTATATCTTGTCGTCAAGCCATCAAAATGTTTATGCTTCTGCCTTCCTCTCCTCCCCGCTGCTCTTTTCCTATCAATCTTGGCAGTTGTCACGAAGTTTTCCAATTTATGTCTACTCATAACATGCCGAAAAAAAATCTTGACTGTTTACATTTAATATCTCGCATCTTATCTCTCTATCCCAAAATTAGCTTCGCGATGCTCAAAGTCTTATTCTTGGAAAATTAATGTGGTGGTTTCTTCTCGCCTTCCACATCGACATAACATATATATTTTTTAACAATCTTTATAGTATTTCTTTATGGAATTCCTCAAAACCCAGTGGCATGACTATCGGTAAGTGGCGCAGGTTCGGTCTTTTCAGACAAAAGCTAGTGGAGTCAACCATATAAAACAATCGGCGGAAGGTAAGGGGAAATCACTGCTGAATTTATCCCTAATTAATCATCTTCACAACAAATTCGATCCAGTTAACGACGTTAATGGGTGTCTAATGGATTAACTTCGTCCTGTAGAGAGCATCGTGTGCTACAGGTGTGATAACCGATTGTCATCATGCGTTTGTATGCAAATTAAATGTTAAAAATAGATTAAACGTTGGTTTTCATTTGTACAGTGACCACATAGCGAGAACTGCATAAACTATGCCGGTTATCTTGGCTGGTGGATGTAATATAAATAACTAATGCTGATGACACCGTCTTGATAGCAACACGTCAGAATGATCTACGGGAAATATTGAGACAACCTTTATTGAAAGTGAAAAAAAATGGGCCTTATAAGGGGAGCGAAGTCATGGCGATATCGAAGAAACAGATCGTGCCTAAATGTACGAATAAAGTAAATGACGTTATTTTGCGGCAAGTGTAGAAATTCAAATACCTCAGCGCGCGGATAACATCAGATGGAAGATGAATAACAGAGATAAAGAAATAGGAAGTTAGAAAAAGAACTCTTACATGTTACATAGAGTCCGTTTAAAATTATGGCTGCGAATTCTGGATAATTAGTAAACAACCGAAAAAAAAAATCTGGAGGCTTTCGAGATGTGGTTTTATAGAAGAATGCTGAAAAATCCTTCGGCAGCCAAAATGAACAATCTGAACATTTTGAGGGAGGAACGAACGAAAGTCTTTATTTTCAAAGGGTTAAGAATTGGGCCCTTCTTCTCTATTTCCTCTCATACATTATTTCATTCAACATCACTTATGAAGCAAATTTTGACAACAAAAGAACAATAGCATTAAAACGCATGAAAAATAATCAATAACACATGGCTCACTGAGGCAGTGTTTAACATGGGCATTATAAATACCCAAGGAGGATGTAACGTGCCATACATATGGGAATGTTATTTGGCTAGTTGTCGTTTGAGATAAGTTACCATTATTATTGTCTTTTTGTGTTTTTGTTTATGGGGGAATGTTGTCTGTACTGAGGTAGTGTTCCTACAGGTTGCGAATGTATGTAAAATGATTGGTGGTGTCTTTGATTTTGTGTGGATGTCCCGACAATAGATGTTAATCCCTTAATCCCCTTCCAACCTTTATATGAACCTTTATTAATAGCGCGAACTATTTGCAATGGCGGAGATATCAGGAGTATTATTAACCTGACTTGGTCATTACGATAATCCCATGTATTAACGGTTATGAAGATGCGTATTAATTTTTTGTAACACCAACGACAAAGTACCGAGATTCGAACCTGTCACTTCCACGGTGTTTGATGTACCACCTAAAACATACTCCGCAACCAGCACACCACCTCTTCTATTCCAAACATAGCCGGGTTAATACCACCAGAGCTCGATATCTCAACTAAGTAACCAAATATTATTCTACCACTGGACCGTCCCACTGGGATTCGAACCCGCTGATAGTGTTCAGAAGCGTTTATCTAGTTACTCATCCACTCACCCCACCCCTTAACAATGAATATCACAAAGTCTTACCCACTAAATGCAATAATACCGGTCATCTTTACTTTTTTAAGGTTTTCATTTTTAATCTGTATGATTATATTGTTTAAACCACTACGGCCCCCTACGGCTCACTAGTAACCGCTACCCACTCCTTAACACCGACTTTCGCTAAGCCATACCCATTAAAATCAATATTACTGGCCATTTGACATTTGCAAGGTTTTCATTTGAAGCTCTAAAAATATATTATGATAGTGCTCGGAAGCATTTACCTCGCTACACCGCCACTCACCCATCCCTTAACAACGAATGCCACTAAGCCCCGCCGACTACAACCCATGATAACAGTAATCATTAAATTTTAATTTAAAAAAAACATATTCAAAAAGGGGCGGTAATATCACAAAAACAGACGATTATTTACTCATGAGTTATGTCCCGCACTTGCTTCTTTCCTCTTACTAAAAACGACAGCACTTACCGTCACCACCCACACCTCCTTCTTTATCCTTAGTAAAATAGGTGCGCTCCACAAATTTTTGGTGGGTAGACCCCTTCATATACTACTTCTAACATATCTAATAATGCTTTTCTAAAGTCTATATAAACCACTCCACATAGAGTATTGTTGTTAATATTTTGATGCCAGTTTTCTATCATGTTTGTTAGGGTCGTATGACAAGAATATTTTGGCCGAAATCCTGACTGACTGTCAACTATTAGTTTGTGGCGAACTAAGTGCTCTAGTATTGTTTTGTGGACGTGCTTTTCTAGCGGTTTGGATAGTGAGGATAATATGGAAATTGGCCTATAATTACTCATGAGACGATCGTCTAGAGAAATAGCTTTTAAATGAGGATACATTTTAGCGATTTTAAAGGCTGATGGGAAGTGACCTTTGGTGACACATTGATTATATATAAAAGTTAGTGACTCACAGATCGCCGTGCAGCATGGCGAAGGATCCGATTACTGATTCCATCTAGCCCTGATGAGTTATTGATGTTTAGATTACTGAGATGAGTAAATACTTCAGTGGTAGTCATTAGCGGTATGTTAGAGGGAATGTCTCCACAGCATTTGTTCTCACAGAATGATGATAATAAAGATATGCCACGAGGCGCATCTGGTAATGCAGCCTACAGTTAGTTTATGTCGGACTGAAAGAATCTACGAATTGATCACATGTAACCTGATTTGATGGTAATGATTGTGATGATTTGTTTTTGTTTGTCAAGATATTAATTGCTTTCCATATATCTTTAGTGGTGGTTTTATCTATTATTAAGTTCTCAAAATAGTTTTTCTTTTCCTTTCGAATAACATATTAAACTGTGTTTCTCAGACTACGGTACATAGTTAGATTTCTATTTTTATGTGCCCTGTCCCGGTCTCTCATAAGTTCAACTACCTCCTGTGTAATCCAAGAGGGCTTTGTGTGATGTTTAACACGAAATTCCTTAAATGGGACATGCTTATCAAATATACTTAGAAAGGTTTTCAGCCAGTGTTCCAGAGTATCATCTGGGTCAGGAAGCTGGTAAACATAGTCCAGAGATGGTTTGAGCAAGTCTTGTAAGAAGACGTCTCGGTTGGAATTTTTGTAATTTCTATATTTTATACTTATATATTTGTGATTTGGAGTTTTGGTGCCTCTCTTCGACCACGTGCAACATACTGGGTAGTGATCGCTCATTGCATTAATAGGTACAGTACATTCTGTGATGTTGTCAGCACACGTAGTATAAATATGATCTATAAGTGTTGCAGATGATTTAGTTATTCTAGTTGTTTGTTTGACTAACTGTTGGAAGTTATATGACTCTATTATGTTTTCCCATGTTTTGTTTGATTTGTTAGTGTCTATGTTGAAGTCACCTAGCAGTATTATTTCTCTCGCATTACTAAAGACTACATCCACCATAGTGGTGAATTTTTCATACCAGATAATTCCTGCACTAGGGTTTCGATAAAGATAGCCAACTACTAGCGGTATGCGATTTTGAAGTTTAAACTTAAGCCATACACACTCAGTCTCACAGGTTTCATAATCTAGCCTGCGGTGGGCGTTAAGCGAGTTAGAAATATAAACTGCAATACCCGTCTCTTGTTTCTGATAGGGATATCTTCTAATAGTTTTAAAACCTCTGATAGCGATGTCATCATCTGAGATGTTACCATTTAATCGACTTTCACTAACGCCGAACATATGAAAATTTTGATTAAGTATAAGTGATAGTTTGGACAGCTTCCCTAATAGATGGCAGATGTTTACATGCCCGATTATTAGCCCATTATCACTGAGTCAGTGTTTGTACTTATTAGACATTTCAACCATGCGTAATCATAAGTTTAAAATCAAAAAAGACACACACCCACACACACACACACACACACACACACACACACACACACACACACACACACACACACACACACACAGAGTGAATACAACTTACTTCCCTTATTACAATACACACTCTAAAGTACAGAGAAAAGGTAATATATCTGTCAATATATAAAAATACGTACACAGATCCGCAAGGAAGAGCAGTGAAGACCCCCTCACTCACAGTAAAAACACAATGAAAAGTATTATAAAAGCTATACAGCTAAGTACTATAAATTAATATACAGTCAAAACAAGTCAATGTTTGTAGTTACATATAACCTAATACGTTACTAGATCAAGTGATAACCAAATATACAGATAAACGTTCTAAGAGAGGCTCTCTCTTGTACCGAGATCCGGTGTAGCTTTGTGCTAAGTTGCTAGTAAATACCAGATTGAGTTGGTTGTTGGTACAGCGACATTATAAGTGCTTGAGGAAGTTTAGCTGGGCTATAACGTGTGAGGTGCAACCAATCAGGGTTACAATGAAATGGGTACGGTTGATGTCTCATGGGTATGTAATGACTACCAACTACAGCCTCTGGTTGGTGGCTAACAGGAGGGTGGGTGGCACGTCGTTGTTGCTGATAGTTTGTTCCTTTCTGGGGGAGAATAGGAAAAATATCTTCATAATTATTACTCTCCTGTGTGGAAGACGACGTATTGTTCGGACTTGGTATGGTGGAAGTGTCCCGTCTGGCTTTGATTTCAGGTGCAGTGGTTATGAGTGGTCTGCGCACTTCTGGCCTATTGGTGCTTGATGTGACGGGAGTATGTCGTCTGGCTTGCGTTTCAGGTGGAGTATAATAATGTATCCGGCTCGATCCTGTATTGGATGTATGGTGTGTCCGATCTGGATATTTGATATTTTTGGCGAACAAGCTGGTGCCCAATGTAGACAACTGTAATTTATCCTTATAAAACCTTTTTTTGTGTGCACCAGCCTGTTAAGTGAATGATGGTGTGTTGGTGATGAACTGTATCTTGTTTTGAGAACAAAACTTCTGCAAAATGGTGTTATTTATGTCAGCTGGACGGCGCTGGAGTCCATACCTCGGTGATATGATGGAGGAGAAGAAAATGGACGAGTTAGGAAAAGTGTGACGTAATCCGTTCAAGAGTGCCAGCAGTTGAGACCCTGTCATTTGTTGGTTGTTCATGGTGTCGTTGATACCAATATGTACGCTTGCCTTTCGAACGTTATGATTTACAGTCAACCTGCTAATCTTGTCTGTTAGCCGGTCAACACCAGACCCAGGTAGTGGGATTATGGAAACAATGTCTTTGTCTGAAGTGGACACCCGGTCGCTGTATAAACCTTTCATTAAAGAATCACCTAGTATAATGTGTGTACAGTCAGGGCATGCTGTCTGTACATGTTGGTTGTCAGTACGTCTCGCCCATTGTTTCATCCATTTCCGTTTATTAGCAGTCTTTATGTCTCCATGTGGTTCTCCCGATGTATCTTGTAGGCATGTGTAGCCCGTTGGCAGCAGGTTAAAGCACTGTACGTTTTATGCTGACTTTTCTTGAAGCACTTAGAACCTATTGCTTATTTTGACATCAATGGGGTAGACTCCTTGTTGTTGTTTATCTTCCTCTGCGCAATTAGATGTTTGTTGTTGTTTATCTTCCTCTGCACGTTGAGGTGTTTTCATAGTGGTTATCTGTTTTGGGTGGGATTGAGCTTCCCCAAGATTTCCCAAGGATGAAGCGGTTGCTTGGGAATTACTTGCTTCTTCGATTCGGTCGGCAGAGGACACCTTCTGTAAGGTTTGAACAGTTTTTCTCAGCAGCAAATTTTCATCTCGCAGGAGTGCGACTTCTGTCTTGAGAACATTGTAATCACTGCTTATCTTGCTGTTTGCTTCGATGTTAGTTGAAACAGTGACAATGAAAGCCTTTATTGATTGTTCTAGGTCCTCAATGCGCTGTTCACAGTCACACGAATGTCCATTGATAGTTAAGATGCTGTTGTTATCTGAGGCAGGTACTTCTTCAACAATGTCCACGTTGGGTTCTATGTTGTTTTGGATACGCTCCATTGGGTATTCAATGGCCAAGAGAACTGATGGGTTAGCAGGCCTCGTGTTGATGTTGTCATGTACACTCGTCGTATGAGTTAATTGACGAACATTGTTAGCTGGTGTACTGTCTACAGCCGTAGTTGTGGGCTGTGTAGATTCGGTGAATGTCTTTACGGAGTTTTCAAGCTCAACAAAATCTACTTTTAGCCAAGAATCAATGTTTTCAATACTTCCTTGTGTCATTTATTTATTTTGTCGTGTGGTACTAATGTATCGTAACAACTGGCGTCGTAATCAGGTCTTCAACGTGGGCCCCGCTCTTATATTGTCTGGGTTCAATTTGTTCAAGCTTGTAGTAGTTGAGTAGACAAGTTCGGAATGCCTCATAATGGAGTGTGTTGTTGAAGGAAACCGTAACACACTGTCCTGAGATGGTAAAAGTTCCAAAGACAACTTATATCGAACATTAAAAAGAAGCAGTCTTCATAATTTTTCAACATTATGAGAAGACACAAACTGGAACATCGTGTGACAACCGGACAGATTTGTAGAAATATGAAGACAACGAGAGACAATTCTGCACAGTCATGCATCATGGCACGGAAGGGAGTCAGCATATTAATTGATCCATGGCGTTGGAGATGGCAATATATGGAGAAGCATGAACGCCCACGCCTGTCGGCAAGGCGATGACGATAATCTGAACAACACCTAACGAAATGCAATCACTGAGTGAGGCATCTATTAGTAATTATCAACATTAACTGTGAGTGACTACTTATATATAGATACCCAACCACCCACACCCGCGCGCACACACACACACACACACACACATATATATATATATATATATATATATATATATATATATATATATATATATATACAACTAGTGACTCACGCAATGTTAACAACAGTAACACGATATTAATGTGGCTTGACCTATTTACTGCAAGTGTTTTATATCATTGCATTCATTTGGTAAAGCGCCCAAGCACTGTTTATTTTATGACTACACCATTTTATTTCCTGAGAGGTTTAACGATCCTAATCTTTCTCTTCTGTCAGCTGCGTTCTGAGTTCGTTCTACAAACCCAAGCGTTGAGCTGCAGTGTTGACTTCTCGTTCAGAAAGCAATGGCAAACTACTGAATGTAAAATTACTTAGTTAATCACGAACAACCAACAAGGACTGGTGTTAATGGCAACATCCTGTGAAGAACTTGCAATTTGTTTGAACACCATTTTAGATGTGTTCAGTATGTCACATTGACAGCTTGATACGAGGGAGAATCATTAAGTACAACGAATTTTACGAATAACTGTTGTTTTTGGTTTTACAATAGAGTTAACTTTAAATTTTCTGTGTGCTATTTCTCAAGAGAGTCCCCCGCCTGACAACAGACTTGGCTCACTTCTCCACTAGCTTGTTGAAGTCTTCTAGGGACAAGTTATTTGGGCGTGGCCTTCTACCAATTTTGCACCACCTCCAGTACCTCGTTGTCATCTGCAAACCTCTGATCCTGCAAATGTTCTTTCCAGAGTCTAAATCAGTGAAAGTCCCGTGGTGTCAGATACGGACTGCATTCTGGATGTTTCAAGACCTCAAATTTCAGAGTACGTAGTATACTTATTCTCTGACATATGTGCAGTCGAAAGAAGACGGGCTTTGTCGTGCAGCAACAATACTCATTTTGAGACGAGTCCTGGGCACTTGGATCGTATCGTGGGTTTCAATTTTCTCACTAGTATGTCACTGTATCGAGTACCAGATATAAGTTTCACCCTGATATCCCACAAGATGACATGACTTCCCCACTGGATTTATAATGCGGTTCGACAATGACATTTTGTCTTCCATTTTGAAATCTTTCTACCCATTTATACACTCTCCCCTGACTCAAACAAGTGTCTTCACACTGAACCACCATTCTTCTGTAGATTTCACAATGTTTCACACCCTCTGACCACAAAATACGAATAAATCCTCGATGTTCTTCCATGGTTCTAGTCGGTAGTGGGACAGTCATTTTATAATCTCTATTGCACATGCGCCATTTGCTCGAGCCTCACGACCCCGACATGGGGTATTGCTTTAGAGCCACATTTGTGTCTCGAGATAAGATTTACCTTTGTCATACTCTGCCAAGCACTTTATAATAAAATTCCGGTTACTTAATAACTTACCCTTGTAACTACTGTCCTGTATATCAATCTCCGATACGTATACTCTGATAGCTGCTATAACTTATTCTCTGATACTACTAGCGTATATGAAGTGCTGATCCTGGTAGCATAAATCTTATCATATTATAGATGCTACCAGCATCAGGGAGTCAGTTATAGATGCAACCAGTACCAGAGAGTCAGTTATAGATGCTACCAGTAAAAGAGAGTCAGTTATAGATGTTAATAGAGTATCTGTATCAGAGAGTGATACACGCTATCAGTATTGGAAACTCATAAATGCTACCAGTATCCGAGAGTAAATTACTGATGCTACCAGTATCAGCGAGTGGTATACGATACCAGTGACAGAGAGTGATATACGCTATAAATATTAATTGCTAAACCTCTTTGCATTTTCTCTTCAGAATATATAATTTTAAAATCCTCCCCTGTAATAATCCCTGCCTCCTTCGATCTCGTCTCACACACTCCTAATATATTAATATCCTCTCTTCCCATTTCTTGTTTGATGTTATCTAATTTTTTTCATCTGCGCTTCTTGTTTTTTCCACCTAAAGTATGAAAATTCTATGTTGCCAATTTCAGTGTTGCTGTCCTGTTCTTGTGAAATTCTGTGATTTGACGAATCACGATAAACTAGGCTTCTACATAAATTTCCTTCCTGGCAGTGACCATACTGGTCGGTGAACGTAGCCATCGTCTCACTAAACAGATCCTCTGCCTACCGTCGCGGAACTTGAGACCATTACCAACAACTATCTGTTGGCTGCCCTCAAAATTCCTGCCTGCCTGCCTGCCTGCCTGCTTGCCTGCCTGCCTGGTCAGTCTGTCTGTCTGTCTGTCTGTCTGTCTGTCTGTCTGTCTGTCTGTCAGTCTGTCTGTCTGTCTGTCTGTCTGTCTGTCTGTCTGTCTGTCTGACCCGGCCCGGCTTCACCCAGTCCCTGGTGGGGAGCATCTCATTTAATTCATATAAGTAGTCATATAAGCTCCCGTTCCTGACTATCTGTCTGTCTGTCTATCTGTCTGTCTGTCTGACCCGGCCCGGGTTCGCCCAGCTCCTGGTGGGGAGCATCTAATTTAATTCATATAAGTAGTCATATAAGCTTCCGTTCCCGTTCCCGACTGTCTGTCTGTCTGTCTGTCTGTCTGTCTGTCTGTCTGTCTGTCTGTCTGTCTGTCTGTCTGTTTGTCTGACCCGGCCCGGCTTCACCCAGTCCCTGGTGGGGAGCATCTCATTTAATTCATATAAGTAGTCATATAAGCTCCCGTTCCAGACTGTCTGCCTGCCTGCCTGCCTGCCTGCCCGTCCGTCCGTCTCTCCCTCCGTCTATCCCTCCCTCTCTGTCTGTCTGTCTGTCTGTCTGTCTGTCTGTCTGTCTGTCTGTCTGTCTGTCTGTCTGTCTGTCTGTCTGTCTGTCTGTCTATCTATCTATCTATCTATCTATCTATCTATCTATCTATCTATCTGCCTGCCTGCCTGCCTGCCTGCCCGTCCGTCCGTCTCTCCCTCCTTCTATCCCTCCCTCTCTGTCTGTCTGTCTGTCTGTCTGTCTGTCTGTCTGTTTGTCTGTCTGTCTGTCTGTCTGTGTGTCTGTTTGTCTATCTATCTATCTATCTATCTATCTATCTATCTATCTATCTATCTATCTATCTATCTATCTATCTATCTATCTATCTATAGCCAGGGGACGTAACCTAAGATATAGCAATGCTACTAAAAGTTATGTCCCTCTATATAACTTTTCTTATGTTATGTCATGTAATTACAAAATTAAATTTTAGTAAGTAAATAGCTGATTGTACAGTACCAAGCTATGACAGTTGGCTGCACGGGAATGAAAAGAAAACATGTAGAAAATGTCATCTTAATCGGATGGACCGTTATCGAACGCATCAAATACATCCCTACTCACATACATACATACATTATATATATATAATTATATATAATATAATACGACATATATATATATATATGCCGCTTTGATGACGTGGGTATATTTGAATGTTTCAGTATAGGTGATAATTGTGCACTTGCTTCTGGTTTCGATTTCTCTGTCAATTCTGCCACCTTCTGAAATCATAATTCCTGGATATTTAATTTATATAACTTGTTACAGGAGTCCGTCAGGGATATGTGCTGTCCCCTATTTGTTTAACCTGTACACCGAAAATATAATGAGAAATGTCAGAGATGATATAAACAGGGAGCTATATGATGCCCTAAATATCGGTTGTCATGACATACCGGAGATTCGGGTTGCTGATGATACAGTATTGCTATCCACAACACAGAATGGTATAGAAAACCTAATAGCCTCAACCCTATTTAATAGTGAAAATCACAACTTATATCTTAACATAGCAACAACAAAGATAATGCATACAGATAAAACTACTATGGAGAAAGAAATATATGTTAATAAGGAAAAAATGGAGGTGGTGGACAATTTTTAATATCTTTGGTCATTGATTAACAACAACTGTGATACAGTGTATCTGTGCGGGCTGTTATTTGTCGAGACTCCTGTCTTTTCCACTTTTCACATTGGGCAGTGGGGAGCGTTTTGTGTGATATTCACTGGCACAGGAATGGAGCATAATGGGGACGACCCGTTGCTGTGAAGTTGGAACTGCGACTAACTAACTAACTAACTAACTATCTGTGATACAAAGAAATTAAACGACTATCAATTTCTCTTCAAAGACTAAAACAACATAATAAATTATGGAGTGGGACAGACAGAACAAAAATTAGATTTTTAAGAGCATGCATCTTTCCCATTGCAACCCACGTCTGCGAGACCTGGACACTCACTAAACAAGCTAAACAGCGCATAAATGTCTTTGAATATAAATGTTATAGACGAGTTCTAAGAATATATTGGTTAAAGAAAAGAACAAACGCATCCATACTTCAAGATCTAAATATTGAAGAAGGTTGGCTATTAAATATTTTGGTCACTTGAAACGTCACGAAAGTTTGGAGAGAATTTGTGCACTTGATAACCGAAGACAATGGTCCTAGTTTGGTTCTAAGCAGTGGCAGGAGGATTATGTTTGCATCCTACCTGCTGGGTTATAGGGTCGACCAACTTTACAAGATGCGAACATAATAATTTGTTTCATCTTCCAGTAGAAAAAACGTCCTGAACCATCTCACACTTACCCTTAGTAACCGTTAGTAAACAATATAAAATAACACAAAGTAATGCAGCTTTACAGAATACAATTACGAAAAACACAGGACGTAAAGAAGACCCTCTAGTGACTACATTAAGGCATAAGAACGGAATGAGAAGAATGAACAGACGAAAAAAAAAAGAGCAACGAAGAGTAAATGAAAATTAAAAAAAAACAATTGTTTGGCTACTTATCTCACAAACCCAGGAGACGTGTTCACGATTGGTTGTATTTTACAGCCAAAGTTTTCTAAGGGATGAGATAGCCAGTATCACATCCACCTGTCTTAGTCCTTACCACAGGAATGGTAGGTTAGTGTTAGTATTCTTTGCTTGCCTTGTGACTTTGTGGCGACAGGTTACGTACGCAGTTCGTAATCCCGCATACCGCGTTCGAAACACAGCTACGGGCGATTTGGCAGCAGACCGTCTCGCGTTGTTTTAGAAATTGCTATGAGTATTGAATGTAACTGATACTGAATGTAAACTTGCCAATAAACCACAAGCAGCTAAAAATGTTGGGGTTGACTGCGACGTCCTGTAGAGGATATGCAAATAACTTTTAAACTCTCCATTGAGAACCGGGTAACACGCGGGCGGTAATGTTTAGTATTTTATGTGAATTGTCTTGGGAATAAAGACGACAATGAAAGGAACTGAACACCTCACCTCATTATACATCTGCTTTGTTCTCCACTGCGGGGAATCTGGAGGGGTTTCTTTTCGTGTTTATTATCACTCTTGTCTTCGTGCTTTTAGATGGTTCTTACCGTCTCTCCTTGTCCATTATTATACCTACAGGCTACAGTATAGTTTATGGTAACAGCTGGGAGATGACAGTTTATGATTAGATGGCTGTCACATACATGGCTCGACTTAATTAGGTCATGGACAAACAACACCTGACATGGGATTGCAAAATGTTAGTCATGTGTTTAGACTCTACCATTACACGGCTAAACGCCAGCTGCAATAACTGTGAGAAAACCAACATGGCCGATGATGGGATGGCTACTACAAGAGGGCTTCAAATAAATACTTTAAAAGTGTGATAGAAATTACAATAATCATATCATTTTCTTGTAACCTGTCAATATTGATTTTAAAGATGTCAAGAGTCATAATCACGTGACACCGCGGTGAGCAAACTAAGTGGAACCACATGGGGAGCCAGTGGGAAAGTACTTAGCAAAGTTTATCGACAGCATACGACAACACCTGCAATACGGATCAACTGCGTAGTGTTTAGCATCAACAACCACACCACAAGAGCTGGACAAGGTGCAAAATCAAGCACTTATATTCACCACAGGAGGGATGAGATCAACCCCTATAGTGGAGATGGAGACGTTGGGTAGGACACAAGCACTGATACGAAAACGATAATACACGCAGAAAAGTTCCTCAGCTTGCCAGGACACCCTATGAAGATCAGATTTGAAGACTTAGCTATGGGGCGGTTGAAAAGAAGTAGATTTAACACCAGGCTAAACGACTCTGCAGAGAAACCACCGATCTGCCCACAGTTGGTATCCCCCTGACAACTATTCCAGAGCGAACTCCATGGAAAGATGAACATAGACTATCACTACAAATCTAGACAAAAGTGAGATGAGTATTTGACAAAGAAGAACAGAACAGTGTACATCGCAGAACAGCCACTCTCAGCTTCCTTGATGAAGAATACCCACAGGACCTTTGGATCCAAGTCTACACAGATGGGTCAGCACAAAATTATGTTTGAAATGGAGGAGGGGGAGTGTTCAAAGAATACCCAAATAATACTAGGGTCACGGCCAGAGTTCCAACAGGAAAGTTCTGCCATAACTATGATGCTGAAATTGAGGCAATCAAAATAGCAACACAGAAATTACTAAATACCAGCCATAGTACACAACCTGTGGTGCTATTGACAGATCCAAAATCAGTACTAGAGGCACTCCTGTCTGGGAAATTGCCAGTTCTAAGGACACTACTTTCTGAACTTAGTAGTCAGCATAAGATCACCATACAGTGGATACCATCCCACTGTGGAGTACCCAGAAACGACAGAGCTGATCGATTAGCTAAGGAAGGAGCAAAAGAGGAACAACCTGATGTGCCCGTTACATACCACCAAACGAAAAGAATGATCAAATCAGTCAGAAAACCACCAAAACCTGCTCAAGATGACTACCACGTTATGGACAGACCAGAACAAGTCATTATTCTGCGCCTCAGAACAGGACACAATAGATTACGCAACCACATGTATACAAATTTCAAGATTGGTGAATCAGCCATGTGCACATGTGGATTGGCGTCGCAGACAGCAGAGCACATACTCCAAGACTGCCCAAAATACAATATATCTAGGCAAACCTTCTGGCCTAGAGAGACGACAGTGTAAGATAAACTCCATGGACCGCTGAGTGAACTAAAAAAGACAGTTAAATTCATACAAGAGACAACATTGCGGTTGTAGACATATTTCAAGCGAACGAAAGAAGAAGAAGTGACACCGCGGTGCAGACGAACACGATGACGTCATAAGGACAGTTTAAAGATGATCGCCTCGCGTTTGACATGCACTAAAGAGGAGCAGCGTTCTGTTATCCGTATGTTGATCAGTGAAGGTTGAAACCTATGGAAAGTCATCTGCGAATTAAGGCCCAGTATGGTGATGCCTGTCAGTCCAGCAAATGTTTGAGTGGAGTAGGAAGTTTCGACCCGCAAACAAATCCAAACGACGTGGACTTTGAGTAGCGATGTCCTTTGTCAACATGACAATGCTCGACTTCATACTGCCCGTGCAACGTTTGAAATCACCGAAGACCTATACTCTCAGTTTGTTGTACCACATTCCCCGTTTGTTGTACCACATTCCCCGCCAGACCTAGCCCCTAGTGATTTACATCTGTTTGACAACTCAAAGAGTTGTGATATTCTAGTGTGATAATTTGGTCGCGTCTAGTGTGTGCCGTGTGGTTTAGTGGTTACACATCCGTGTCACACGTCAGTGATCCGGATTTGATCCTGGGTCCTTTCAAGGGTAGTCGTAAGAACTCCGACGCGGAGCAAACAGGGCAGGGGGATTCTGATCATCATTCCCCAAGCATTTCGTACCCTTTAATTTCTTAATACTCTCTGCGGGCGGTCCCGCCCGGGCCATGACTCCGGGCGTCTTACCCCTGTTGTGGAGACAGACGTTCGGTCATATTCGTTATCACTGATGTTAAGCTTGTACCTTCGCTGTTACCTTGTCCACTCTCAAGCCCTCCCTCCCTCGATGGGGAGAGCCCGTGCAGCCAGTGCCTGCCCCTTGGCACGTGTGGTCGTGGGATGCTAGCTTCATCCCCGACACGGCCTCTGTCGCCTCCATACGTCTCCGTCGCCGTGTTCCTTCCTCGTGCCAGACTTTCCTTTCTTTTCGGACCCACCTCTTGGTCAGTCTGCAACTGACTAGACCACGTAGTACGCATATCTCGTGAACATGGGAGGGGGTTGGTTATTATTGGCTTGTTAAACTATGGGTGCGACCTACGGTCGATTATCGCTATATTATGGAGGCTGGACGTCGACCGACATGTGTGTGATTGACCGCACTCAGGCTCACCACTCACGCTTGGAGGACGGGCTAAAGAACTGCGACGAGATGTTGTAAAGTTCGTGGTTTTGATTGAGAAAGTGTTGGTATTGCAGTCACCGCTTCTAACCATACTAGTTCCGAGACTTGTCCCACTCTAGGTTGCGACAGTTCCACAGCCAGCACGAGGCCTTTTCGGCTGCGTCAGACAGTTGTTTCTGGGCCCTCTGCTCTTGATCGACCTTTCATGCCCATTTGCTTCAGCACATCAAACACGGAGTGGAAGACAAGATCTCTCGCGCCTACCTCGACGGTGAACAGCCTGACGGTGTATTCCTCCCGCCTTAGACTTGCGACCATGTCATTGTACTTCTCTATCTTGTACACGTGCTGCTCCTCAATATTGGACTCGTAAGGGACGGTCAGAATGCTCTTAACCGTATGAAATCTGGCAAGACCCCCGGTTCAGACAGCATCACAACAGAAATGATTAATGCTTTAGAAGAATATGGAATAGATAAAGTTACCAGTCTGCTTTATACAATATATGATACTGGAAATATACCTCAGGAGTTATGTAATTCTGTATTTATTGCAATCCCAAAGAAATCAGGAGCCTTGGAACGTGTTCAACATCGAACAATTAGTTTAATGAGTCACATCACGAAGATTTTACTAAGAATTATCATGCAAAGTGTTAGGAGGAAAATACAACCTGAAATAGGAGAAGAACAATGTGGGTTTGTAGAAGGCAAGGGTACAGTAAATGATGTGTATATACTGAGAAACGTAATCGAACGTTCTATAGAAGTAAACAAAGATCTACACCTTTGCTTTATTGACTACACAAAGGCTTTCGATAAAGTGAGACATGTCAACATGATAAGGATGCTTGAAGATCTACAAATTGATGGAAAAGATCTTAGACTTGTTAAAAACATATATTGGAAACAACAAGCTGCCATAAGAGTTGATAATGAAGTAAGCCAATATCAGCCTATTAAGAGAGGTGTGAGACAGGGATGTGTAATCGACTTCCGGTTTCAAGATGGCGACGGACGGTCGTGTTGTTTTGTGTTCGTTAACTTTTTCGCGTAGGGGATGGATTTATTCATCTCTTGCGTGTAATTGGTGTGCCAGGATGTAAAACCAGGAGTTTCAGCTCAAGATCTGGGCGGGTGCTACGGAGTTCGTGCATCGGGCGAAGCCATCCTTGAGTGAATTTTCAGCAGCGTGTGTGGTTTTCTTAGTCTGTGTTTACGTTTTTTCAACATGGCGGAACAACGTGTTTTCTTTGTGCGGCCAGCAGTCAACATACCGAAGCGGCGTGGTAGACGCGCAGGGATAAAGAAGCAAGGTAAGCGTGGTGGTTTGAGGCGGTTTAGACTCAAGTGTCACCGTCTAGGACTCAGGAATATCCGTATTCTATATTGGAACTGTGCCAGTGTAAAACAACGGGGCTCTATTTTAGAAACCCTAGTTTACAGGAACGACATTGTAGCACTACAGGAAACGAGACTGGGCGATCAGCTACTCCAAATTGCCGGCTTCAAATGTTTCTACAATAGACGACATCTGGGAATGGCGATTCTCGTTCGCGACAGCATGGTGGCGTCAGAGCTAGACATGTCCAGTTGGGACAGTGACGATATACAAATACAGGCGTTGAGAGTTCATTCCAGTATACCATTCGTGTTGGTTAATGTTTATGCCCGCAATGCCAGTGTGGACGCCCAGAAGTGGCAGTGCTTAAGTGGCATATTAGGCCACGAGAGAAATGTTATTTTCTGTGGTGACTTCAACGCTAAAGGCAGATCATGGGGAAACACTTCCTCCAATACACAAGGGGAGGAGCTCGAGACTGCACTGGAAACCATCGACCTGGTTTGTATCAACAGTGGCTGTGTCACCAGGACAGCAAGCCGTCCGGGCGATGAGGACAGTGCTATTGATCTGGCGCTAGTTTCACCTTCACTCATTACAGTGTATAGATGTGGTGTCCTAGGACACCATGGCAGCGACCACCACCCTTGCAGCATACTGGTGGAGAAAGGCAGAACCAGGCAGCACAAGCTAAAGGTAAAGACGTTCCAGTATGACAGTACAGGGCAAGATGTGGTGAGTAAAATAAGACGTGACAAGCGCAGAACGTTTCAGAGCACGAAAAAAAGCTGGGAGCAGCCACCGTGGTGGAGTTTCGAGGTGGAGCACGCTTGGGTGGATAAGCGTAGTGCTGTAAGGAGATGGCAAAATGCCAAGAAGAACAGAGCTGGTTATCCCAGTCCCTGCATGCACTTAGAAAGAGAGATGCACACAAAAGTAAGCTATTTCAAAAAACTGGTCAAGGTTGTTAAAAGCGAAAAATGGGCAGAGGTGTGTCAAAGAGTAAGCACAGACAAGTCACTGAAATTGTTCTGGCGACTACATAAAAGCATGAGTGGTGTAGTCAAGAATAAGAGCATTTCTGACTTCCAATTTGCTGACCTCATCTGGCAGAGGACTGACGAGGACAAGGGCAAAGCCCTCTTTGAACGCTACCTTGAGCAGAGCAACCAGACAGACATGGGAGGCCGAAATCTGGCCAAGGAGGTCACCTCAGACAGATGCAAGGCCCAGAACACTTCGGATGAAGACACAGTGACAGTGAAAGAAATCAAGGCTGTGCTTCGACGATCAAAAAACAGTGCTCCAGGTCCTGATGGCATAAGATACGACGACATAAATAGGTGTACCGACAATGAGCTAGAGAAACTAGCAGACATGTACAACAACAGTATAGGGAGTGCTAGCATCAAGGAGGAATGGTTACACAGCTACCTGATTCCCTTGCCGAAGCCTGACAAAGACCACAAAAAAATTCAGGGATATCGAATTATAACCATGCAGAATACAATAGGCAAGCTGCTGGAGAAGGTAATTGCCAGGAAAATATCAAGCCAACTAGAGAGGCAAGGTGTTTTCCCACCTACCCTGGGTGGGTACCGTCCAAAAAGAGAAACCTGGACCAATGCAGCAGTCTTTGCCCAGGATGTCTATGAAGGTTTCCACGCAGGCACTGAAACCGTTGCTGCAGCGATTGATCTTGAGGACGCATACAACAGAGTACCACTGGATTTTTTAATGTTTCAGCTTCTCGAACTCAACGTAAGTCCATTCCTCCTTAGTTGGATCGCTGCAGCCCTCTTCCAACGGAAAGTAGTTTTTAGATGTGGCAGTTGGACTTCGGAACCAACAACAATATATCCTGGCCTACCACAGGGATCACCATTATCTCCGGTACTGTTCAACGCCTACACAGTGAGAATCACCAGTGAGCAGATCACTGGACCTGGCAGGACATTGTCATATGCCGATGATGTTTTAGTGTATCGTCAGGGTAAGGATAGAGAGGAGGTTGCTGTGGAACTACAAACCGAACTCAATCGCATAAGTACTTGGTGTGATGAAGCTGGGGCAATGGTCAACCCAACAAAGGCAACAGTGACTTGGTTCTCGTTGAATAATCATATTATCAACACTCCAACACCAACTGTAATGTTGTGTTCAGAGGCGGTGGAAAGAACGCAGGCAATGAGTTACCTGGGGATACGGTTTGATCGAAGCCTTGCTTATAATGTGCACATAGACCAGGTGATAACAAAGGCCAAGCAGGGTTTGGCAGCGATGCGGGTGATGGCGGCAGCAAACTGTGAGCAGCGCCATCTATGTCTTCTGTACGAGGGGCAATGGCAATCCTGACTCTCAGCCATAAGCAGATAGAAAGGATGGAAAGGATACAGAATGAAGCTATGGGCATTATTCTTGGATGTACAAGAGATACAGCATGCAGGGCGATGCGCTACCTTCTTGATTTTCCAACCATTGAAGAGAGAATACAAGGTTGCAGAGCACGCGCCTACCTCAGAATCAACGCAAACACACAACATCCACTGCATAGTGAAATTAGGAGGGTGAAGGGCAGCAGGTTAAAAAGAGGACGGTCGTGGATGGGTCAAGCCGAAGACATTCTTCAACAGGTGTGTTCACTTGAGGACTTAGAACCTGGCGAGGAGTGGGTGCAAGTGCCAACAAACTTCTGCACATCCTTTTCAGTTTGCATCCAACTAGATAGAAAATGCAGACAAGAAAATCCAGCTGCTGTTGAGGCTGAAGTACAAGCGTTGATTTTCGAGAATTCGCTAGACGGTGACGCGGTCATCTACACAGATGGGTCGGTCGTCCGACATGTGAGAAGCTCATGGGCCTTTACAGCTCGGGCCGGAGGGAGAATTGTGAAGGAGGACTCTGGTGCTTTCACTGAAACCACGAGTAGCCTGACCATGGAAGTCATGGCAGTAAGTAAAGCAATAACATGGCTCGAGACACAGACATTCACTAGGGCTTGTTTCCTTAGCGACTCAATGAACATGATCAAGAGGATAGAGGAGGGGTCGATCCGAAGAGATTGGTTGCTGCCCCTGGAGTGGTCTCTACTGGCAAAGATTAGTTTCATCTTCGTGCCAGGGCATGCGGGAGTACAAGGAAATGAGCGGGCTGACAAGCTCGCAGGTGAGGCTACTGTTGAGGGCGGACGCGCCATGGACCAGGCCGACATTCTGAATGCTCTACGAGAAGTAAGACTTTTGCGAGAACCAAGTGATGACTGTGAATCTACAACAATGGCCAGACTGCGAGAACAGCAAATTAAAAGAGGGGTGGCCAAACAAGAACACTACGCAGGAAGCCAAAGAAGATTGATAAACCAACACAGAACTGGCGTCGTTAGCCGCTACACGTTGCAGGATTTGCTGAGGAGGGGATCCGAGCACTTATGGACTGAATGGTTCGATGTGCAATGAGGATGATCTGTCGACTAACTAACTAACTAGGGATGTGTAATGTCTCCAGATCTGATTTCCCTGTACAGTGAAAGTATTTTCAGAAATATTGAGGATATGGAAGAAATTAACATTGGGGGACGATGTATCAATAACATTAGATATGCAGATGGTACTGTCTTGATTGCAGACAATGAACAGGATCTGCCAAATTTAGTAGATGCGGTTGTTACAACAGTGAACAACTAGGGTTAGAATTAAATGTTAAAAAAGACACATATTATGGTCGTCACTAGGAAGAACGAAATACCACAATGTAATATACAAGTAAATGGGAATATTCTTCAACAATTATCTCGGAACAGTAATAACATCTGATTGGAGATGCCTTGAAGAGATTAGAACAAGAATCTCCATGGCAAAAGTAGCCTTTCAATCAATCAATCAATCAATCAATCATGTGCCATGCCGGAAAGCGTGGGCGGTCATGACTCGCCATTTCACTCGATCACCAGTGTCGTGGATCAGCTCAGTGTTCCTGCCTCGTCCACTATGGCTGCCAACTCGGTCAGGACTTTGTTATACCGCCATGTGAAACGCCCCTGGGTTAGGGCAACCTTACAACAAGACAGCACGTGTTCCACTGTCTGGACTATTTGAGATTTCGTACAGAGGGGACAGAATAGGTCGGTGGTTTTCCCTCACTTGGCCAAGTTGGCACCTGATGGTAGGACATCGTAGAGGTATCGGATGCTGAAACTTAGACGCAGTGGTGCCATGCGCCAGATCTTATTCCACGTTATGGATCTCTGCACTACCGCCTCCCATGACATCCACTGCACCTGCTGGGCAGCCTTGCGGACTCTTTCGTCATCTTCCCCCTTGCGGATCTCCTTAACCATCAGGTACCTGCGTTCCTTGGCCGTCGCCTTCGACCACATCGATCATTCGCTTAGAATCCGAACCCTTGCTTGCCTAGGTGGGTGTGGCCCATTACCTCCTTCAGCTGGAGTGTAGCCTCAGCTTCTTCGACTGCGCTGAGGACTTTCCACTTTCTTCCCATTTTCAAGGCGGGAACCGAGGCACTGACCGTTATATCTGGAGATTCGCGTAGCATCTTCGCGAGTTTGGATTTTCCGGCTTTAAAATTCTCCACGAGGGACAGGAACGGGAGGACGAGCTTGCTCTGCTTACAATACAATGCGACAGTCGTGAGGCATGTGTGTACTCCAAGCCACTTTCGTATGTACCTGCATATCGTGCCTTCCATGGTGCTCACTGTGGTCACGCCAATGTCATATATCAGCAGCGGCCACAGGAGTTTCGGAATAAGCATGAATTGGAGGACCCAGATTTTGAACTTGTCTATCAGCCTGGGTATCAGACTGGTGACTTACGGGGTATGTGAGCCGGTCGCTCAGAAAGCAATGGCAAACTACTGAGCGTAATCTTGCCTAGTACATCAACAGCAGTTGAAAATGCTGGTGGTGACTGCAACGTCCAGTATAGAATATGCAACATAAAAAAAAAAAAAAAATCAGCCTGGTTTTGTCGATGGTATTCAGGCCGTTTGTCAGCATTGTTTGTATCTCCGCCACCGCGTTCCCGTCCGTCAGGGTTGAGTCGTAAACACGACCGAGACTCTTCACAGGTTCCTCCATCACCGTGGGAATCGCTTGTCCGGACACCGTGAACCTTCTTTCCACCGCCTTACCCTTCATGATCGACAGGCTTCTCGAATTCTTTGGTTTGAAGCTCATACTGCACCAGCGAATCAGATCGTCCTGTTTGAGGAGAATCCTGCGAGCATCACTCTCCTTCGGTGTCAGGATTGTCGTATTGGCCATGAAGGCCTTCAGGGGTGGCGTGTTCATCCCTTCGCTGAGCTTCGGACCGTTTGCATAGCCGGATGACGCATCCAGTATGACCTGCATGGCCATGACAAATAATATCGGCGAAATCGTACATCCCATGGCAATACCCACTTCCTCCAGCTCGATCCATCTGGTCGTGAACGTTTGAGTCGAGATCCGAAGAGAGAAGCCCGAGAAATACTGCACAAGCATTTCTGTTATGTTCTCGGTCACGTGATAAGCCTTGAGTGCATGCCACAACAACTGGTGTGGCACTGACCCATAGGCGTTCGCCAGGTCCAACCATATCACGTGGAGTTTCTCCTTCTTCGTCTTCGCTCTCTGGATAGCATTCCAGATCATGGTACTGTGCTCGAAACAACCGTGGACTCCGGGTAGCCCCCCTTTGTGAACCGCTGTCTCGATGTACTTGTTCCCCGTCAAGTACTTCGTGATTCGACTGGCCATGATCGAGTAGAATATCTTCCCCTCAACGTTAAGAAGAGAGATCGGCCTGAATTGGGTAATGCCGGCAGAGTTTTGCTCTTTAGGAATGTAGATTCCGTTGGCCGTCTTCTACTCTGTGCTGACATGCTTTTGCTTCCACGCGGATCTCAGTATCCGGTGTAGCTTCATAAGGACTTTCGGGCATCTTTTATAGACTGTATAAGGCACACCGCTGGGCCCCAGTGCTGACTTGCTTTTTGCCTTCTTCACTACCGCAACCACCTCGCTCCACATTGGAGGCCTGGCATTGAACTCCACAGTTTGTGAGTCCCTCGATCTCTCCGAGTGGGACGTTCCGTTGGGCATCGGAGTACGTCGTCACGAGGTGGTTCTCCAATTCCTCCTTGCTGACTTCGAGGACACCGGATCGCGGCTGCTCGAACAAGTCTCGTGCAAACTCGTGTGATTCCCGGAAGAACCTCTCACGTTCCTTACGGGTTTTCCGCCTGTTTCTGCAACACCTTTCCGCTCGGGAGAGCGCATTGTGCCTGGCTTTCAGGTATTGCCACACCTGGCGCAAGCCCTTCTTCTCATGCTCGGGCGCTGATTTCCATCTTCTCAGAGCGGAATTCTTTTCTTTCCTTACCTCCTCAAGCAGTCTCTGCCACCGGATCTTTTGTGGCAGAGCTGCTTCCCTCCTCTCGCAGCTACCAAAATGACTCAGTGAGTGGAGGTAGACAATTTATCCGAACTTTACTAGTTTATCTTCAAGGGATATGTGTTTTAGCTCTTCCTCTAAAACACGGGACAACGTTGCGTCTAGCGACGCCCACTCTACCTTCCTGGTGGCATTAGGTGAACTTGATCTTCACCCTTTCGGAAGGTTGCTCGGGTATGTCACAGGCGACGTCAGTAGTATCAGCTCTGTGGGGTTCGTTCTGACTGACATCTTCTTGCGTCTTATCATTCCTTTTAGGACTGCGTTGTTGTATCTCCTGTAACGCACTCTCGCACGTCTTCCGTCCGGCCTGAATTTTCATTCCCCGGAAGGAGCTTCTCATTCCCCGAAAGGAGTCGAAGCTCCTACCACAAACGCATGGGTAGTCCAACGGCCGTTGGACTAAGTTCATGGTTGATTGGACGATCCGTGTCGTCTCCGTGTGGTCGACAATGGTTCCTTCATTCTCTCCCGCTTTCGCAGGATCCTGGGGGAATCTTACGTTAAGTTGTGTTTCCATATTTGATTGATACTGAGGTTTATACAGCGTTAGGGGTAATCAGTCCGGTCCAGGATACGCACTACTATTGAGCTCAAACGAGAGCGAAACTCGAACCTAGTGCTTCCATTTGACGTGGACAAAGCCTGAGGTTTGTACCGGAATACGATCAGCGTAGGTTGTGCTCAATGTTTAAATCTCAAATCCCGGGGAAAAAAATAAATCAATTTGATTATTGCTCGTTGGACTTTAGGCGGCCTGGTGTACCTTGCCAGTCGAGAAGACCTGATCATTCGGGGGCCACATCTATTGACGGATGTAAATCGCGGCGATCGAGCAAATTTTTAGCTATAGCCTGCTATGGGTGATGTTGTGATATTCTAGTGTGATAATTTGGTCGCGTCTAGTGAGTGCCGCGTGGTTTAGTGGTTACACACCAGCGTCACTCACCAGTGATCCGGGTTTGATCCCGGGTCCAGTTAAGGATATGCACTACTAACGAGCTCAAACGAGAGCGAAACTGGAGTCTAGTGCTTCCATATTGACGTGGACAAGGCCTTAGGTTCGTACCTGAATACGATCAGCGTTGCCAGTAGTGGGTTGTGCTCAAAGTATAAAACTCCAAGAGTCAGTTTGAAATAAACAGTTACATACATTACTGCACCACTTTTGCACATAGTCACTGCCTAAATTCATTCTCTTGTCGTACCGTGACACGGCTTTTTGTAACCTCTCGTCAAGGAACGGCGCCGCCAGGAAGGTGGTTGAACATTTCCCACTTAAACTGCTCAAGTAAAGCCTTTGTGCGAGCAGCAATGTGGGGCCACTGGTGAGTGTTTCGCGCCTTTTGTTTAGGATCTACCCGCGAAGCTTCTTCAGTGTTTCACAATAAACTTTTGACATTATTGTGGTTCCTAGTGTCATGAATTCCGTCAACAAAATGCCTTTGCGGTCCCATAACATTGTTGCCATCATTTTGCTTTGCGAAAATGTTTGCTTGAATGTTGCGGGCTTGTTTGTAGAATAAGTATGCACCCAATGTTTTGACTGTCCCTTAGTCCCTGCATTTACGAAATGAACCCATATCTCGTTCCCAGTCACTATTATGTCGAGAAATGCATCCCCCCTCTTCCCAGTAGCGCAGAAGGAACGTCAAAGCTGAGTCCATTCTTTGAGCTGTGTGAACGTCAGGCATTTGATTTGGTACCTACCGTGAACAGAATGTGTAGTAACCTAACCTCTCAGTGACATTTCGAAACAGATTAGTCCTAGAAATTTGTGGAAATTCTGTAGAAAGATCTGAAATTGTGAAATTTTCCACTACGACTTCGTCGACTTTTTGAATGAGCTCATTTGTCACACATGGCTGCCGTCCTTGTCCACTCTCATCATACACATCCGTACGTCCATCTCTGAATTTCCTGCACCAATCCCTTACAGAACTGTCATTCATAACTTTATCGCTGTACACACAACGCAATCCACGTTGAATCTCGTCCGCATTTTGACCTTCTGCTTAAGAAAACGAATCACACCGCGAATTTCACTGCTGGCGGGAAAGACAATACCAGTGTCCATGTTTGTTCGTTCACCATTCGTGAACCACTGAACATATGCGACTGTAGGTTGATATGTAGTGATCTAAAAGACTACTCAATAAAGCAAACGATGCAGGGTCGCTATGGCAACAGATTTATCTTTAGCAGCCAATCGGTGGTTTTCATTAGATCAATGTAGTCACTTAATATAGACATATGTAATTAGATTTGTGTATTTTCATGATAAACATATTTCATTCGATGTGTTTGTTTTCATTAGATTTATTCATTTTCATCATATCTATGTAAGTTCAATAGATGTGCATATTCACATCATATCTACGAATTTTCATTACATCTATGTGGTTTTATTAAGAGTTAGCCCTTTTATATGATGTCGCTAACAACCCCGGCATTTTTTGGGCTGTCTGCGAGTTACTAGACAAGATTACATTCAGCAGTTTGCACTGCTTTCTGAACGACCGACGCTCATACGCTTGTTAAAAATTGACACAAGGCGATCAGGTTCCAAATCAAATGCGGCCGACTTCAGACTCGGAGTACGGGATTGCTAATGGCATTCGCTACCCCTTTGCCACACACACTGGCTTCATTAAGAGTAGTCCAATGGATACTGAATCATAAATACTAAAATGAATGCACATCAGTGGAAGATGCATCGAGCTCATCATCATCATGCGCCATGCCGGTAAGCGTGGGCGGTCATGTTTCACAATCTGACACGATCACCAGAGTAATGAATCAGCTCTGTGTTCTTGTCTCGACCATGCCATGTGGTCAAGCCATCCTGATACTTACTTCTCTGCATTTCCCTGGTTCTTTACCCCCCCCCCCCCCCCCAGTCGTGCTAGTTGTTACCAAATTCTCTAAATTTTTTCTTCTCATAACGTGCCAGAAAAAATGTCTAATCAGTTTCTGGTTTTGATTGCCTCTTGTTTGACTTGCTCATTGGTGTTTCCATCTGTCTATGAACTACTTTATTGTAATAGTTACCACATTCAATAACGTATTGTATTATCAAATAAAAATAAAACATTATTTAAAACAAATATATTTAATGGCTGGCAGATAAATGATAACAATATCCAAATACATCTGTGTATATAACGTGTACATTGGAATTTCACTTAAAACATAAAAATAGAGGTTTTAATTCTTTACAAAAAGGCTTTGATTAAAAATACAAATGTCATATATAATGTCATTGAAAGTTGCGTGACCGAAAGATTATCCGTGCTCACTCTTAAACTTCCGGTGCGTTGATGACGGGTAAGGGTTCCCTCTCCACAGAAGTCGGAGCGGGTTCGCCTGATGGCGGGAGTCACACACGCGAAAATCATTCCAGTGTAGACTACGCTTGAATTTAAAAAAAATATAATGTCATGATTAGAAAATACACACAATTAACTGCAGATATCCCACTGTTTTATAATACTAGTGAATGCAACCTACGATTTTACAAGTGTGTTTATATTACTTTCCTGTGGTCTTGTGTGGCCCTATATCGGTATGAAGACATGCAATATTATACGATTAGCATGTTGGGATTATGTGAGAAAGACGAAACGGAACAGGCACATAGTAACTAAGCACAGGTGAAACAGTGCTGTTCTCAGACTATAGAGGGAAATGGCCCCACTTCCCCCAAGGTTAAGGAGTGTTCATAATTTTTTGTTTTCAAAACATTAGTAAATGCAGACTTCAGTTTTATACGTTCATGTATGTAACTTTTCTGAGGTTTCATATACCTCTACTTCAAAATGACATATCTTACAGGAGCGTTAACAATATAAGAAGTTAAGTCAGTAAGTTAGTCACAAAATAGTGTATGAGAGTAGAGACATAGTTGTTGGTAGTTTATAAAGGTGTAATTATATGGGATAACCATCTAATGTGTCTATGTGTGGCAAATAGACTTACTGCCACCTTCATTAGGATATTCATTGGTGACGCTGCTTGTCTGTGGCGGCAAGAGTTTGTCGCGAAAAGCGCTAAACAACATATTTCCTGTTGACGAACGAGTTGAGCTTGAGGTGCCAACGTGACTAAGGCAGCAACCCAAGACTTCTATGGTGCTGGTCATAGGTGGCTGATAAAACGTGGAATAAGAGCATCAATGTTCGCACATATTATGTTGAGAAATAAAGAGATGTAAGTAAATAATAAATGGTTTTCAAGTTTGCATTTCATATACGGAGGAAGTCTCCATGGCGAAGTGATCAAACCGTCTGACTCGGGCTACGAAGGCTGTGGGTTCGATTCTGGGCCGCATCCTTCGGGTCACGAGTGCATATTTTTGAAGACTCCTGAGGGTCGTTGCTGGAGCTACGGAGTTCGTGCTTTTTGCCACGCTTTCCGAGCTGCGGAAAGAGACTGAGCCATATGGGATAAAACCCGGTGCAATGAAGTCGACCCTGTCGACTTTTGAGCGATTGTTTAATACTTTTGTTAATAACCTACTTTTGTGTGACTTACTTAATGACTTACGTTTGTATCTCAAAGATAGTGGTATTATAAACGTACTGTGTACGATGCAGCTCGCCCTACAGTTTACGATATTGCCAAATACTTTCTTTATTCCTTCAACTCCAGGCAGTTTTTACTTTTATCCACTCTGCTTTATTTGTAACTGAGGTTAGAGTGAGTTGAGTTGATTCAGGAACCGACATCACACCACTCTGGAAATTTCCATCTCATCTTCAACAACCAGGGATGAGTCATTATATTAATGGTACCTGCTGCAATCTGATTATGTGTACTTATGGTCTTTCCTAGAAGCACTGAGTGTCGGGTAGATTCTCACGGATAGAGAGAGAGAGAGAGAGAGAGAGAGAGAGAGAGAGAGAGAGAGAGAGAGAGAGAGAGAGAGAGAGATAATATGTTGTACATTACTGTAAATGTGTATGTCCTGGTCGCCACTTTATTTTAAAACTTGACTTAAGTAAACATGTAAATGACCCATTTTAACTACATGAGTACATGGTGCTTGCTAGCCCCATACCAACTTGCACTCGATGTCTGATGTGGGCAACATCATGATGGTCGCTTTTACTTCCTAGGGAATTCTTTGGTATCCACCCGAGACTGGATCTACCAGAGAGCCCATTTCAATGAAAATGAATTCCCGCCTCGAAGCTTCTCTTTCTTACTTTGAGTGTCATTATGTTAAAATGATTGCCAGGGAATGATTTAACGTAATAAATGTCGTGGTTAAGATTGAATTACAGAATTAACATTCTATACTATATAAGGACTGAAAGAAATAATGACACTCATTGGGTTAAGGTAGCAGATAGTTGGTGCAGAGCTGACTAAACCAAGAAATAAAACTAACAGGTTAACTAGGAGTTAATTTCTCACTTTCTTCCTCTCTTTTTCTCTCCCTCCCCCCTCTTTCTCTGACTATGTATTTCTCTCTCTCTCTCTCTCTCTCTCTCTCTCTCTCTCTCTCTCTCTCTCTCTCTCTCTCTCTCCCTGTCTGCCTGTCCTTCTACTTCTTTGTCTCTCTATATGTCTCTCTCTCTCTCTCTTTCTCTCTCTCTCTCTCTCTCTCTCTCTCTCTCTCTCTCTCTCTCTCTCACAGACGTTTCTTTCACGCATTATTTATCAACGACAGGGATACTTCAAATACACTATAGCACACTTTGATGTTTGTGAATAAATGCATTGCAATGTTATGCTAATGTAATTGAATTCAAAGTACAATCGATAGATTAAGTGCTGCCTCTGCCGTTACATTCTCACTGCATATCATTAAAAAAAAAAAACACACCCCTCAGTATCTGTACATGGAGTCTTTTAAAAGACTCCGTACATATCAAATTGTTTGCTTTTAAATTGTATTATTGAATTGTTTCATAAAATTTTAAAGCTGTCATCTCCTTATATTCTAGGTTACATCTCCAGCGCACCCCGATATATATATATATATATATATATATATATATATATATATATATATATATATATATATATATATATATATATATATATATATCCCATGGCGGTAGCGAATGTGACTGATAAGGCCAATTCGCGCTGTAAATGTTCTTTCACAGTGGGTGCATGTGAACACCATAATTTCCACCATAATGCACCATCTTACGTCTCACACGCTCGGTGTGTAACTTATCTGCAATAATTTCCTCCTTTGTCTTTATTCTATTTCTGATGTTTGCCCTCCATGCAACACGTTCAGTGGCGACTTGCTCATATATATATATATATATATATATATATATATATATATATATATATATATATATATATATATATATATATATATATAATATATCGTCTGTCAAGACGGCAAGGTGCCAATGATGAATGATATATATATATATATATGGCAATGTTTTCTTCTCCTCCTGCTGCTGCTGCTGCTGCTGCTGCTGCTGCTGCTGCTGCTGCTGCTGCTTCTTCTTCTTCTTCTTCTTCTTCTTCTTCTTCTTCTTCTTCTTCTTATTCCCATTATCCCTACACTAGAGCTTAAGACCCCAACCACCACACGCCATGTTGTTCTGAACGTGTTCATCATTTTTATTTTTTTAGTGTGCAGCTACATTTTTCCATTTTTATACAGCATAGAGCAGCCAACCACATCATTTCTTAAACGCCTCTTACGACATGCATGGTAGGTGACAGTGTTACTGTTCTTTGCTTCCCCCTAAAGGCACTGTAAACATCCAAGCGAACTTCATTCTAGGTATTTCTGTTATTGCAACTTCAAACCCTCGCAATCCCTTCGATATTTCTAGCTCCTCGCTGTATAGGAATGGAAAGTGAGGAGGGCACGCAACTTTAGACTCGACTGTTCTAGAATACTTCTGGTGGCAGGACAGCCGTTCTCGCTTGGAATCTGACAATTGAGCAAAGTGATATTAAATCTCACTCCTGTAAATTTGAGCGCAAACATTATAATTATATCCAGAATATTCCAGAAATAATGACACATTAACAGGGTTCAAACGATTCTGATCTCGACTTTTCTTGTAAAGGTTCGGAAAAACTCAGAGCTAATAAGAGCCGATATTATCATACACTCCTATCCTTAATCTCTGTAAATATTTCTATCAGTGAGGTGACTCCTAGCAAAAACCCATGGTCGGGTCCGTAGTGTTTGATTACATCACACAAAAAGCCATCAAATGTTGCATGAGCAAAATCTACTATACGGATATCTACTTTATGAACATGGTCTCTACGGGACAATTTGTTGTTGGGACCAACAAGAGGATTAGTATCTTCAGGAGATGAACTACCACAATAGCAACCATAGTAATTGTTTGCACTGTCACACGGCGTTCTATGTTCACGAGACCAATTAGAGGTATTGTGCGTTTTATGTGAGCAAACGCATGAGTCTTTATTGTCCTTCACATTCGTTTGAATAACGTCTTCGGAAATGTCATCGTTTAGTCTTTTCACATCATCATCAAATTGAAAATCATCATCCTTATTTGTCTGTGAATCTATCGAATGTTCTCGAAGATGCTGGTCGTTGATAGATCTAGTTTCTTCCTGTTGTTCAGACATATCTTCGACATTGCCTTCGTAAATGATCAACAAAGAACAAGAATAAAACCGGTAGCCATCCAAGTGCTCAATCACGTTCTTCAGGTGTGTTAGTTGATGGATGATTGAGTCGACCAGTTCCACACGGAGATCTTGTCCATTGAAGAGGAACTGTTCAATCTGGGACTTCATGTCCTCGTCGTTAAGCTGTCGTCCATACATTTTGTCGCGGGTCTCAAAATCATCAGAAATGACATTGTATCTCTGAAGAAGATATAAAAGGAACAATACGTGAATTAGCATTACTGTGGAAATTAGTGTTACCATTAATTATGTGGAAGCTGTGGAGATGTGGTTTTAAAGAGCAATGATAAGTGAACGGATAGAACGAGTGGTGAAGATATTTTCAAAGAAGTGAAGTCACTAGAAGAATTGGTTACATCAGATGAAGACAGTCCGTCAATCTTTGAGCATGTCATGAGAAGTAGACCAGATGGACACAGTCGATAGGTTGATTGATGTCTAATCAGCGAATACCTTTTATACAAGTAACACCAAAAATGTTGCGTTTCTTTTGTTTAACAGTGTAGTTGCATGTCCTTTACAGGACGTCGCAGTCTTCCCCAGCATTTTTGGCTGTTTGTGATCTCTTGGTACGTTTCCGTTCAGTAGTTTGCCAATGCTTTCTGAACGACCGGTGCGCATACCATTTTATAAAACAAAACGCAACATATGCGATACAGACAGTTGCGAAAACAATCAATTTTGATTTTTTCAATTCATCTCTTCACTGTGCTTGCTATCAGTTTTTTATTTTTAATTTGTGTTTCGTTTTTGTTGTCCAGTCATCTATTTACTGTGCTGGCTGATAGTATTGTTGTCAAATGATCTATTTACTGTGTTGGCTGAAAGTATTTTTGCCAAATCATCTATTTACTGTGCTGGCTGACAGTATGTTTGTCAAATCATCTATTTACCATGCTGGCTGACAGTATGTTTGTCAATTCATCCATTTACTGCGCTGGCTGACAGTATGTTTGTCAAATCATCTATTTACTGTGATGGCTGACAGTATGTTTGTCAAATCATCTATTTACTGTGCTGGCTGATAGTGTGTTTGTCAAATAATCTATTTACTGTGCTGGCTGACAGTATGTTTGTCAAATAATCTATTTACTGTGCTGGCTGACAGTATGTTTGTCAAATCATCCATTTACTGTGCTGGCTGACAGTATGTTTGTCAAATCATCTATTTACTGTGATGGCTGACAGTATGTTTGTCAAATAATCTATTTACTGTGCTGGCTGACAGTAATTTTGTCAAATCATCTATTTACTGTGCTGGCTGACAGTATTTTTGTCAAATCATCTATTTACTGTGCTGACTGGTAGTAGTTTTGTCAAACCATCTATTTACTCTGCTGACTGACAGTGCTTTTGTCAAATCATCTATGTATGGTGCTGGCTGACAGTAATTTTGTCAAATCATCTATTTACTGTGCTGGCTGACAGTATTTTTGTCAAATCATCTATTTACTGTGCTGACTGGTAGTAGTTTTGTCAAACCATCTATTTACTCTGCTGACTGACAGTGCTTTTGTCAAATCATCTATGTATGGTGCTGGTTGACAGTACTTTTGCCAAATCATCTATTTACTGTGCTTGCTAGGCCTTCCCTCTGCAAGTCCACTCTTTGTGACGGCTCTGAGCATATACCATAATTGTTATAGTGAAGTTACGCGTGATTACTATAGATGTTTTCATATGGAAAAAGCCGTTACCTAAGCAATGTAGTTGCATAAACGATGCTTTTCACTGCAGTGTTGTTTGTTTATCACGAGATCAAGCTGCCGTCAACACACGACAGATCTTGACACAATAAACGTGATCCAACCAGGCCTCCAACACACGTTTCTGCACATTGCGTGCACTATCTCGCCTAATTGCGGCTACGACAGATTGTGTGAGTGCAACCGGTGATAAGTACTGCTGAATATCTGGTCTATGATCTACTGAAAGTAGGTCAGTGGGGCAGCATGAACACAAAGACTTCCATGAACAACCTACACTCATTCACGAAAATGGTATCTATACAGCAGCAGCCGCTCATAAACCAGTTGTTGGGCACAGTTCCAATTTAGTCAAGAAAAACGTTTATGCTTTATTTATAACAGCAAACTTAAAAATAACCATCTGGCTGATTTTCGGAAAGGTGTGGTATATACATTGTACTAGGTCACTGCAGACGAGGTGGGATCGTCTGCCTTACTCATTTCGTTTGTTCCGTCAGAAAAACAAATTTTGCTCATACACATATTAACTGTTGGGGAACCCTTGAGGCCATGTAAATGAAGAGAAATACATTCGTTGGTATTGATTAGCACTCTTATATGTAAAAGAAAAAAAATTATAATTTAGAAGACGTTGATACAGCTGAAAGATGCTGGTGTTGACAGCGATGTCCTGTAAAGGATAAGCAAAAAAAAGTTTGCCATTGCTTTCTGAGCGGCCGGCTCACTTATCCCTAAGTTACCATCGTGGCGAGAACCGCTACCAATTCTTGCGCGCTGCGTTACTCTACGTGGATAAACGGGATTACGTAGAAAGTCGTTTTAACACCTAGGCCAGGGAGACCGGCAGATTCGAACCTGCCTATTTTAAATAACGCTCAAGGAGCAAGTGTACTTCGACTCAAGCCCAACTTCTTATTTCTCTTCTTCTTTCTTCTTTAACGTTTCATCTCTCAATGGAGTAGACACCCCCGGAAAACTCAGGCAAGGATTTTGTGCAAATTCTTGTTGGTTGAATTTTCCAGCCTTGGTATTCTACGTGATGAGATAGCCAGTCTCGTGCGAACACTGCCAGTCGTATCATATGACATGCATGCTAGGTTACAATGTTAATATTATGTGTTTTCCCTATGCATATAGTAACATATAGGTGTAAGCGAACTAGACACTACTAAACGAGCTAGTTGATATCATGTCTAGTTTGTCCTCTAATCTCTATCTCTTTGCTTTACGTCTATTAATATTTTACGGTCTCTGTCGCAATGGCGTCACGGACACGGTTCGCAATTCCGCTTACCTGCGTTCAAAATACAGCTGCCACCGATTTATATTGTCTAGTTTGTACTCTAATCTCTATCTCTTTACTTTACTTCTTATTAGTGTCGCTAGTAATTTTACTAATAAGTTACAATATTGTCTAGTTAGTCCTCCAATCTCTGCCTCATTACTTTACTTTTATTAGTGTCGCTAGTAATTTTACAATACTGTATGTTTTGCAAGACTGGTTCCTTGCAAGAGACTTTCTGGCCGAAAAGAAGCTAATCATCCACTACGAGGACAAGCAAAGGTGCTAACACAGGCAGACCAGCTCACGATGGGCAGGGAAAAAGACACACTGAAAGCCTTTATAGAGAACCGTGGCATTTGGTCTTGGAAAAAGGGAGAACATTGCTGCTGAAGCCTCAACTTGACGGCACGGCGTCTTTTGAACAGTTTAACATTGATGGGAAACAAATAATAGCAACACAGCTACTGCTACTTTGCATTTGGTGTTTTTTCCTATAAGGCAGGGTCTTTTCCCCCAGAGAGCATGTCAAAAGTGCCGCACAGAGCACGAACTCCGTAGTCGCGGCGACGACCCCAGGGGTCTCCGAAAAGACTGCACTCTTGAACCAAATGACGGAGGTAAGAAAGGAACCCATGGCCATCTAGCGCGAGGCTGCCCGCTTGACCACTTCACCCCCCCCTGCCCCCCCCTCCTCCATGCCCCTAGGCGAAGGTAAACACAAAATCAAACAAACCCCAAAGGCAGGAAAATGCTATGGGTTTATGAAGTGTTACGGCCATCACATTTTGTAGCCTTCAATACACGGAAGAATAGGTGACCGGTATTTCCCTCTCTTAGCGAGTGGCGAGCGCAGGTATAGAACCTTTCATGCGACAACACACGTGACATTTTCGGCATAACCCCTAACAATACACCAACTTTCAGGTTAATTAGCCCTTCCTTTAATAGCCATAGTAAACATTAGTTGCATATCCTTTACAGGACGTCGCAGTGAATCACAGCATTATTGGCTATTTGTGATTTCTTGGGAATTAAGTAGTTTGCCATTGCTGTCTGAACGACCAGCACTCATACCTTTGTATGGAAACCAACACAAGGCTATCTGCGTCCAAATAGCTAGCAGCTGTGTTTTGATCGCGGTATGCGAAATGACGAATTGCATTCGCAACCCCTTCGCCACAAACAAGCTAGGCATATTAAATCTGTTTCTACATTACTATAGTAAATCTATACTACATAACCATAGTAAATCTAATAATGGCACTAACCGTGAGTCTTCTCAAAAACACACAAGACCACAAAAACTCCGACATTCCCTCACTAACAACATACCTTCATTCCACACATTCGAAATCCCAAAGAAGCTGATGTGGTTGTCTTGCACTTGTTGACCTGGTAGGCAACTTTCTCTGGCGGTGCATCATCTCCGTGTTGTCGGACGCCCATCTTGAGGTCAAGGATACACGGGTTTTGGTAGGCTGACATGAGGTCTTCCAACAACATGAAATCTGAACATCGTTAAGGCGCAGCAATGCATCGACCACGAAAGAAAGACGCTCTAATATATCGTCGGCGTTTGTGGCTTGAGGGTTCATTATCATCACGTGCCGTGCCAATAAGCATGGGCGGTCATGTTTCACCATCTCACACGATCATCAGAGTAGTGGATCAGCTCTGTGTTCCTGACTCGATCATACCACGTGACCAATAAATAAACTTGTATTTACTTCTTTACCTTACCCTTGTTCCCTTGTTCCCTCCCTTCCAACACCCCCCCCCCCCCAATCTTGCCAGTTGTCACCATGTTATCCAGTTTATTTCTTCTCATTAGATGTCAAAATATTGTGACTGTCTACGTCTAATTTCTCTAATCAGTTTACGAGTTTCATGTATTTCTCTTTGGACTTCGTCATTTGTTTTTCTATCTGTCCATGGTATTATTTGAATTGTCCTCAGAAACCACATTCCCAGAGGAATAAGATGTTTTTCAGCTTGACTGCTCATTGTCCACGCTACAGATCCATACAAAAGTATAGGTTCTGTGTAGGATTTCAACACTATTTTTCTCGTTTCAATTGATATCTTTTTATTGGTCAGTACGTTTTCCATCTTGCAGAAGGCTACCTTCGCCTTGACTATTCTTGTTCTAATCTCTTCAAGGCATCTCCCATCAGATGTTATGCTTGGGGGTTAGTGAATGCAGTTTTACAATTCCACAACATGCAGGGTTGAGGGTTCGAAATTAGCCGCAGGAGATTTGGGAGCAGATCCTACAGAACTACAGCAGAACTACTGAACGTAAACAGTTTAGCAAATCACACACAGTCAATAAATGTTGGGATTGACTGCAACTTCCAACAATAGGATGCATAATTTCGCGCCTGCCATATTACACATGTCTTTTGTGTGCATATTGCAGAATTGTATATCAGATGAGGTGAATTAATAAAAAACAAAACATGTTCCATATCATCTACAGGACGATACAATCAACCCCAAATTTATTTTCTAGGTAATTTTTACATTCAGCAGTTTGCCATTGCTTCCTGAGCAAGAAGTGAACGTTGAAGTCCAATTCAGCGGTGTAGGATTGAATCCAAAACCCGGCGTCATTGCACCGGTAGTTTAAGCGCAAGCACATTACACCCACTGGCCACGCAGGCCTCTACGAAGTTAATAGATGAATGCTACTTTGGCTGAAATACATTACACACACAGTCACTGATACTGTAATACATTACACACATAGTCACTGATACTGTAATATATTACAACATAGTCATTGATACTGAAATACATTACACACATAGTCACTGATACTGCAATACATTACACACATAGTCACTGATACTGAAATACATTACACACATAGTCACTGATACTGTAATACATTACACACATAGTCACTGATACTGAAATACATTACACACATAGTCACTGATACTGTAATACATTACACACATAGTCACTGATACTGTAATACATTACACACATAGTCACTGATACTGAAATACATTACACAAATAGTCACTGATACTGAAATACATTACACACATAGTCACTGATACTGTAATACATTACACATATAGTCACTGATACTGAAATACATTACACACATAGTCACTGATACTGAAATACATTACACACATAGTCACTGATACTGTAATACATTACACACATAGTCACTGATACTGAAATACATTACACACATAGTCACTGATACTGAAATACATTACACACATAGTCACTGATACTGGAATACATTACACACATAGTCACTGATACTGTAATACATTACACACATAGTCACTGATACTGAAATACATTACACACATAGTCACTGATACTGAAATACATTACACACATAGTCACTGATACTGAAATACATTACACACATAGTCACTGATACTGAAATACATTACACACATAGTCACTGATACTGGTCTAATATGGAGCATTTGTTATCACCACTGTAAAAGCAGATTCACAATAAAGTTTTTCCATCTGTACAACACTGGGTTTAGCACTTAATGGTTGAGGCTTCGGTTTATATCAAGAATCGTTTATTGTTCGTGAAATACAATATTCGAAAAGCATTTGGTTTGCTAACTTTATGGCCGCAACTTAACAGGTATTGAGAGATGGACGAGCTTGGTATTTTATGGCTTATGGACTGGATGTGATTGAATAACTCTCTTTCTGCCTATACTGATATATGCTCAGCTACTTGATTTGCTAATTTTCGCTCCGTTCTACTTAAGTAAGCTACTTAACACTCACACTTTAATTGATAAATACAACTTGGTTTAGTTTACGGTGACAATAGTTCTTTCACACAGGGAGTAGCTAACGGGGTGCTTTTATATTTGATAATTATCTCAGCGGCGAAAAATGTTTGGTTTACTGCTGTTTTAAGTCGAGCGTGAAACCCTTTTATTACATCGACCCCCCGAAAGGTTAGCTGATGAAACCTTTAAAGTGTGGGGGCTGATGATTCTGTATAAAGTCTGCTCCATCTATTTGTTGACCCTCTGATGTAGAATCAGTGGCAGCTAGCCCATCTGCTCTTTCTTTACCCACGTCGTCCACATGTCCCCGTATGAATAGCCAATGCAGCTCTACGAATTGTGGACCACTGCAAGGATTATTTCTAAGGCTTTCCTACTCACTCACCTTTTTAAAAACTTTAATAAATGACTTAGTATGCAACATGAGTGTATCTTTGCTACTCAATCAAAATATAGTTCGTATGCTTAGAGAGTTGAGTTGAGTTGATAACAGCACTCGGGGCATTTCCATAGTGCTCCGTCGTCATCTTCAACAGCCACCGAAGAGTCCTAATACTAATTGTACAAGTAGAAGTCTGATTATGTGTCCGTCTGGTGTACTTTCATGTCCTTTGAATGTAGGCTAAACAATTTTACATGACATTTTGTTTTCAACGTTAAAACTGCACAGCTAACGCCTGTCACCCCGGATGTAAATGTGTAACAACCTTATATGTAGAACATGAAAAGCTCAAGGACAGTGCAGTAGAGGAGTCATGTAAGTGCCTCTTGAGAACAAGATGAATAGTTAAATCCACCTAGAATAGCTGCAACCAAGACGATTTAATATCTCTCACATTTCGCAACTTTAGGCCGGCGCATCATATAATCTTACTATTTATTGACGTAAGTGTTATATATAAGACTAAATTTCGTGGCAGGGCAGACCAGGCCCTAATCCTTTGTTGGCAACTGGTCTAGGATCGAAGCACCGACAGGAGGACATTTAGAGTATTGCTGATCCGGCAGCTTCTGTAGCTGGTCTTGTTCCAAATGTATTGATGTTACCGTTCCTCTAGAGTAAACTAGGCAGGTAGAGAGAGGGATCACGTTGCATGCGCAGCACACGGTCTCTACACTTCAACCCAGACTTTGTGGTATGGAGAGGTATAACTCCACCCCTAGGCTTACCGCCATGGGTTGTAGTTAATATGCGCAATGTAACAAACAATCGTCTGTCAAGACGACAAGGTGCCAATAGAACATATAAGCCATCACCTCCTACGGACATCTAAGCCATTACCTCCTATGGGCATATAAGCCATTACCTCCTACGGCATATAAGCCACTACCTCCTACGGACATATACGTTATTACCTCCTACGGGCATATAAGCCATTATCTCCTACGGGCATATAAGCCATTACCTCCTACGGACATATAAGCCATTACCTCCTTCGGACATATAAGTCATTACCTCCTACGGGCATATAAGTCATTACTTCCTACGGACATATACGCCATTACCTCCTACGGACATATACGCCATCGCCTCCTACGGACATATACGTCATTACCTCCTACGGGCATATAAGCCATTACCACCTACGGACATATACGTCATTACCTCCTACGGACATATAAGCCATTACCTCCTACGGACATATAAGCCATTACCTCCTTCGGACATATAAGTCATTACCTCCTACGGGCATATACGCCATCACCTCCTACGGACATATACGTCATTACCTCCTACGGACATATACGCCATCACCTCCTACGGACATATACGTCATTACCTCCTACGGGCATATAAGCCATTACGTCCTACGGACATATATGCCATTACCTCCTTCGGACATATAAGTCATTACCTCCTACGGGCATATACGCCATCACCTCCTACGGACATATACGCCATTACCACCTACGGACATATACGCCATCACCTCCTACGGACATATACGTCATTACCTCCTACGGGCATATAAGCCATTACCACCTACGGGCATATAAGCCATTATCCCCTACGGACATATAGGCCATTACCTCCTACGGACATATAAGCCATTACCCCCTACGGACAAATAAGCCATTACCTCCTACGGGCATATAAGTCATTACCTCCTACGAACATATGAGCCATTACCTCCTACAGACATATGTCATTACCTACTACAGACAAATGAGCCATTGCCTCCTACAGGCATATAAGCCATTACCTTCTACGGACATATAAGCCATAACATCCTACGGACACAAAAGCCATCACCTCCTACGGGCATATAAGTCATTACCTCCTACGGACACATAAGTCATTACCTACTATGGGCAACAACCCCTTCCAAATAAATTTTCGAAATGTGACTGATTCGGTCACGGGATTATTAATCTGAGGTTGGGATGGACCCTAATTATAACTTCTCTTCTGAGCTTGAAAGGATCCAATTTGGGGGTGGGGGTTTGGGAGGGGGGGGGGGGGTTAATGGCAAAATGATACATGCCGTTAATATTGTCAGGTAAGTTGGTTGTGTGGTTCTCTGTCTGACCAAATCTGGGCAGCTCTGTATGGCGTGCACTGGAGTTTGCTTTGATGTGTCACAATTGCAAGAGTCAGTGAGATCCAACTGTGAAGATGTGCTCTGAATTTACAGTTCCTGTGTCAGTCTTAATTTTCTGTTTTGCCAAAACTTATTAATGCTGGCATGTTCTGGCCTGTAACTTTGCTATTGGTTCATCCAGTTCATCTTCGCATATTGTTTTAGATTGTCTTATCTGTTATAGAATGTCTTTGCTTCTTCAAAACATTGGTTCGAAAGGGGATGCAGGGGTTTCAGTCCAGTCTTTGCGAGCTGTCGTTTTGTTCTCAGAGATGCCACGGTGAGCGGGTATCAACTGCAGGACTAGTTATGTTCTTTGAAGAACATTCTACTGGTGTCTTTTATTTCAGACATAATACTGTCTTGCTTTTTGAGAGCATGAGATGTCTTGCAGGACTGACTTCGAGTTTGTGAAAACAGTTTTCTTTAATTTCCTGGCATATTTCGCTGTATTTCGATATGTACATACTGCGGAATTCACACGACATAGAGTAAAATAGCTAGATACATTCTTCAAGCTGAAATATACACGTTCGCACAGTAATCTAAATTGTCTACTACGGTAATTTTAAACTGACTATCATGCAGCGTAATTTTTTTTTTTTTTTAAATTCGCATATCCTTTACAGGGCATCGCTGTCAACAGCAGCATCTTTCAGCTGTCTGTGATCTCTTGGCAAGATTACGCTCAGTAGTTTGCCATTGCTTTCTGAGAGGCCGGCTCAGTTATCCCGCAAGTTACCAGTGGGGGTCGAACCGCTCCCAGCTATCGCCCGCTACGAGACTCTGCGTGACAAACGGGATTCAGGAGAAAGTGTCCTAACCCCTCGGCCAGAGAGACCGGCAATAATAATAATAATAATAATAATAATAATAATAATAATAATAACAATAACAATAATAATAATAATAAAGTCGTCATGGTCGACTTCATTGCGGCGGGTTTCTATCTCATATGACTGAGTCTCTTTCGGTATCGTGGACAGCGTCGCATAAAGCACGAACTCCGTAGCTCCAGCGATGATCCCCAGGAGTCTCCGGAAAATATGCACTCATGAACCTAAGGAATCGGTCCGGAATCGAACCCACAACTTTCAGAGCCGGAGTCAGACGGGTTGACCACTTCGCCAAGGAGGATCCCCGGAATAATAAAAATGATGATGATGATGATGATGATGTCGATGGCGACGATGATATACACTTGTCAAGGATACAATAGAGGTTATCCTGACTGACGCCACCGACACTGATCCTACTGGTTTTCTGTAAAACCTTCAGGCGACGTGGAGATACGCTGAGCTCTTCGTTGATCCGGTCAGTTGATGGACAGTGGTCGTGCGTCCAGGCCATGGGCTGTCTCGAGGAGGAGGGGTCGTGGATGTGTAATCTGGAGCATGAGCAGTCTATGGGACAATCGTGATTGCTGGCGTCTGGGATATACAGCTGAATCACACCTGTGGATGGAAATTATTCTTCTGAAGGGGGTCATTTCGAGATAGGGCTGAGACATTGACAATGAAATACAATGTGAGGGCAAAATGGAGGGTTTCGAAATGTTTGTATTTAGATGAATAGAAGGTGTACCTGACAGGATAAATAAATAAACAGAAGTATGACCAAAACTTATCTTGAAGAAAACGGTTTGTTGCATATCTTTTGCAGGACGTAGTCGCAGTGAACCGCAGCATTTTGTGGCTGTTTGTCATTTCTTGGCAAGATTGCGTTCAGTCATTTTTCATTACTTCCTGAATGACCGGCTCTCATACTAAAAATGTTTTGCATATCCTTTAAAGGACATCGCTGTCAACATCAGCATCTTTCAGCTGATAGTTGATCTCTTGGCAAGATTACGCTCAGTAGTTTGCCATTGCTTTCTGAGCGGCCGGCTCATATACCCCGTAAGTTACCGACGAGATTCGAACCACTGCTGATTCTCACCGTCGTCACGTTGCTTACGAGAGTATACGAGATTACGGAGAAAAGTCGCTAACCTCTAGGCCAGGAAGCCGGCTGGCTCTCATACTACTGTAAGAAAATTAACGCACAGCAGTCTGCTGCCAAACCGTCCACAGCTGTGTTTCGAACACGGTATGTGGTATTACTAACCGCGTCTTTATCCCCTTCGTCACAGAGCCGGTGTTGAAGAAAACAATACTAAATAATATGAAGGCCAGATAATTACATCACCAAGGACACACAAAGAGATACATGTTCTGATTAGAGGATGTGTTCTATAGTTGAAGCACTAGTACAATGGCGGCTTCTTCTAAACCTTTTCCTCTTTTGCGATCACAAAGCTTATCATCATCTGCCTTCTACTCATAGTCGTCTTTTCATCCCGTGAGCCCAGATGTCCAACGGATGTCATGATTAAATCCGAGAATTCCACTACTTTCTGTCCTTAGAAATATGCACACGTTTTGTTCTTTCTTAAATTTTTGTTGTTGTTGTTGTTGCATATCACTTACATCACGTTGTTATCAACATCAGAATTTTTCAGCTGCTGTTGATGTACTAGGCAAGATTACGCTCAGTAGTTTGCCATTGCTTCTTTGCGGCCGGCTCACATACCCCGTAAGTTACCAATGCGACGAGAACCATCTTTCATGTTACTACTCAGAAATATGCACACTTGTTGTCCTTTCTTTCATGTCTCTGGCCTAGGGCTTTCTATGTCTTCTGCTACTCGATGTGCCATCAACACCCAACGAGACTATGCCAGAGCCGCAGTGGCAAAACAGTTCGTTTGCCTGTCGAGACTGTTGATAGGGTTTAATCCCCAGTAAAGGCAGGTTTATGTTTACTGACCAGTCTAGTCTAGTCTTTCCTCTTGGGCCTAAGGCGGCGCATAGCGCAGAAGTCGTGGCTCTCCATGTTTGTGCGAAGCGCTAACATTTAGAGCCAGAAATCTGATTCTGTAACAACGGCGAGTTTTATGATGGCGGATTGTCAAGCCGCCGATCAACCGACTTAAGTCAAGCTAGAAGAAAACACGTCCCACCATCCTGACTCAAACCGGAAACTCTGCAAACCTTCCGATGGCAGCCTCGCACCACCGTCCCACCAGCCAAGCACGTGAATAAGAATATCGTCGCACATCCGATGCAATTAATCAAGACAAGTGTCTATTCTCACTCACACAGAGAAGCATTCAATGTATGCATGGAGCTCGCTCACACAGACACGCATTCATATTTGGATGGATCTCAATCACACAGAAATATTCATGCCTAGATGGATCTCACTCACACAGAGAGGCAATGATGTCTAGATGGATCTTACTCTCAAACAGAGAAGCATTCATGTTTGAGTGGATCTCACTCACACATAGAAGCATTCAAGTCTGGATAGATCTCAATAACACAGAGAACAGAACAAAACAACTACACCAAGTCAGATAGACAAGTGACAGATCAAAACAAGCTACACCATGTCAGATAGACAAGTGACAGATCAAAACAAGCTACACCATGTCAGATAGACAAGTGACAGATCAAAACAAGCTACACCATGTCAAATAGACAAGCTACATAATAAACGAACTACACATGATAGATAGACAAATGAAAAGAAGAAATCAGTTACACCATTTCAGATAGACACGGAGCAGTACAACAATAACTACAGCATGTAAGATAGATAAATGAAAGAATACACCAACTACACCATTCAGATATGCAAGTGAAAGAACAAAACAGCATGTCAGATTTACAAGTGAAAGTGTGCTAACACAGAAAGAGGGGCTGGCATATAGGGAATCAAATAGTGTGCTAACAGAGAAAGATGGGCTTTAATATAGGGTTATAAGTACCTCAGAAGTCGGAGTGTTGGCGAAGAACACTGTTAATATAGGGACTCACATAGTGTGCTAAACCATAATGTGGGGCTTAAATATAGGGACACAAATAGTGTGCTAACACAGACAGGGGGGGGGGCGGGGGGGGGGGGGGTTAAATATAGGGACTCAAGTTGCGTGCTAACACAAGAAAGGCTCAGAATTTTCTGGAGATTGCCTGGGAAGAAAATACGACAAAGAAGGGAACTGGCAGTAGCAGTATCAATTATGAGGCTACTATTACCTATAAGACCGGTCTCTCTGGCCGAGGGGTTACAATACTTTCTCCGTAATCCCGTTTATCACGCAGAGTTTCGTAGCGGGCGAGAGCTGGGAGCGGTTCGACCCCCGCTGGTGACTTGCGGGATAACTAAGCCGGCCGCTCAGAAAGCAATGGCAAACTACTTAGTGTAATCTTGCCAAGAAATCAACAGACAGCTGAAAGATGCTGCTGTTCACAGCGATGTCCTGTAAAGGATATGCGAATAAAAAACAAAAAATTACCTATAAGACCATGCCAGACAGTTTGTCAAGTCTTCACTCGTGGATACAGACAGACAGATAGACAGATAGACACTCGCACACAAACACTTCTCCATTGTGTGGTTTTCCTGAGTATTCAATGAGGGTCTCTGCTGGATACCGACACCCATCATTTGCGTTCATCCTCTGGTGGCTGGCAACCAGCAACAGGCGCTGGTTGATGGACTGTATTATTGATGTCATGCCCTGGTTTATCAACCAAACAATCAAGGCTCGCATTGTCGCGGAACACTGCATGGCTATAGGGTAGAACCATACGCGCTTCTGAATATTACATGCATAATGTCTATATTTCTTCCATGTATGAAAACCACACGCAAGTATTGACTACAATAGAAACTGCTCATAATGTGGACATTTCAAGAGCTACAATAACATTCTGCTGTATGGCGCGGAAACCTGGACACTGAACAAGTAACAGAAAGAGATATGGATATACAGAAGAATATGTCGTATTTCATGGAAACAAAAACAATCCAATACAGAGGTTCTAGAAAAACTGGGACTGAAAAGAGAGTTGATGAAATAAATAAAAAAGAAGCAAGTGAAATATTTCGGCCACGTTAAAAGAATAATACTTTTATAAAAACCATACTGGAGGGCAAGGTTGAGGGCAAGCGAGCAAGAGGTAGATAACGATACAAGAGGGAAGATAGCATCAAGAGATGGGCGAACATCAAGCTGATAGAATATACAGATAAGGCGAGAGACAGACAGTGTTGGAGATCCATTGCAGCTAACCTTCATTGTGGAGAGGGCACCTGGTCTATCGATTGATTGATTGAATGACACAGATTCATTGACACGACTAGAGGAAACTATCGTGGCTGAAAGTTACGATGTATTCAAAAGGCTTAGAGCAGTGTTTCCCAACCTTTTTTGTGCTATGCCCCACTTAAGTCTTTCTAAAATTCTTATGCCCCCCCCCACCCCACCCCCACCTGACATATACATTATTTTTAATATTCACAAATTTAAACGTTCACTAAAGAAATTTGAATGATAGGTTTTAGGCAGAAATCAATAGGAAATTATTGAGCAAACACAGTATGTAAATTTTCAAAGCATATAATGGAGAACTGAAATTCAAGTACAAAATTATTTTAATGACAGATTTTTCTATATTATTTTAATTATTAGTAATTATTTATTATTTAAATTTAGTGAGATCCTTGCGCTTGATGCTTGCTGCAAAGAGATTTTATGTCAGGTTCCAATTTAGTTAACTCCAGTCTCAAGTCTGCCCGTTTTGTTATATCCAACCGATTTCTTCCATTTTCGAATTGCCCCCCTTAACAATCGAATTGCCCCCCTGTTGGGCGTGGGCCCCACGTTGGGAAACACTGGTTTAAGGTGTTCAGCTGCAATAACTTTCAGTCGCCGAACATGTAACGTATTTTACCTTAGTTTTCTTTCTAATACGAGAACTTGCGGACACAACACACCCTGTCTTACCCCGTACTTGGTCTGTTCATCACTGTCTCGGCATTAAGTCATAACTGTGACAAAACCTATCTACTTATCATTTTCTGCCATCCATTTTTGTTAGGTCCAAACCTACTGTTTATTTGTAACTGAATCTGTTAAAAGTCATGGGCATCGACTTTATTCTACAGGGTTTTAAAACATGTGGCCCAGTATCTTTTCGCGTGGTGGCTGCCGAAAGCGTAGCAACTCCAGCGATAAACCCCTTTGATTCTCAGAAAATATCTTCACTCGTGAACCGAATGACGTAAGCCGGAACCAAACCCACAACCTTCAGAGCGCGAGACAGGTGACGTGACCACTTCGCTTTGCCGGTGACGAACTTTACTCCCATAACAGTCTATTCAAATGTCTGTCCATTGTATGCCTCTGTTGCTGTCATTTGTAAACTATCTATCACATTTTGAATCTATCTAGATCAGTGTCTCCCAACCTTTTTTGTGCTATGCACCACTTAAGCCTTTCTAAAATTCTTATCCCTCCCCCCTCCCCCACCCCCACCTGACATATACATTATTTTTTATATTCACAAATTTAAACGTTCACTAAAGAAACTTGAATGATAGGTTTTAGGAAGAAATCAATAGGAAGTTATTGAGCAAACACAGTAAGTAAATTTTCAAAACATATAATGGAGAACTGAAATTCAAGTACAAAATAATTTTAATGAAAGATTTTTCTATATTATTTTAATTACTAGTCATTATTTATTATTTAAATTTAGTGAGATCCTTGCGCTTGATGCTTGCTGCAAAGAGATTTTATGTCAGGTTCCAATTTAGTTAACTCCAGTCTCAAGTCTGCCCGTTTTGTTATATCCAGCCGATTTCTTCCATTTTCGAATTGCCCCCCTTAACAATCGAATTGCCCCCCTGTGGGGCGTGGGCCCCACGTTGGGAAACACTGGTTTAGAGGGTATAGGGTTCGATCGCAGCAGAGGGTTGGTGCCATAGGCGATTAAGGCTCATTGCTACGTCCATGGCTGATCCGTGGTTAATTGGCTACTTGTTGTTATATTGGCATCAACAATACTTGGTTGATACCCATGATCTTATGCCTCCTGGGCGAGGTCACAACCCAAATGAGACTGGTGGGCGCAATTCTGGACCAATGCCTGTCTGACTGTGCGAGTGCTGTAGTCTTCTCACTGCATCTGTTTCTATTATTATCTTAAGTGCGGTTGAAACTCTTCCACGCTACATAAATCGCCACATCTAACTGTTTGGGACAAACTCAAGGTGTTTTGAATAACAAGACACCAGTGTAGTTTTATGAATCTCTTGTCTCCAAATACTGTACAAATTACATTATCATTTACACCACATTTCACTCGAACACAATATGTAGAGAATACAATTCTACACACTCTAACTATTAACGTAGGGGCTCATTATTTGGCCATTCTACGGGACGAAAGAACCAGGTCCAGCTCGGACCATGGCTCCACGCAGACTGCCTGAAGGTACCCCGACTTCCTCTCACGAAGCGTCTCTAGCGCTTTCCACGCGTTTGTGTCACTGCACGTGACGGGTCACTTTACACAGTCTCGTCGTCTAGACTGCACTTTAACCCAACTATGCCATGATCTTTACCTCTATAAACTGGATCATGGCAGCTGGGAATTTGTCCAACAATTAAATGTATGCAATGGTTTTTTCTTTCTTTCGCCGTCTCTGAACTCAAGCGTAGTCAATACACCTGCTACTACTTCTAGTCCACTGGATTGAATTTTGCATGTGGATTAGCTTTCCCTGTTACCAGTGTCTCTCGTCATTAGGCGAACCCACTGCGACTTCTGAGGTACTTGTAATTTACGTTCTATGTCAAGGAGGACGAGGAGTCAAAATTTTAGTCCAACTGACCGGTGTAGGGGTTGAACCCGCTACCTCGCCATCAGCACACTGGAAGTTTACGCACGTGGGATTTTATCGATTCGGCCATGCTGGCCTCCAGTATACAACATCATCTCCGGAAGAAGATTTGTCCTTATGTATATTTGTCCTTATGTATATTTGTCCTTATATATATATATTTGTCCTTATGTATATTTGTCCTTATATATATATTTGTCCAGTTACATGATATGTTTCTGAAATAAGGACAGTGAACAAACGCCAAGAAAAGATAACGTATACAGATAGTTCAGATACCATGTTACCAAAACATAACACGTAGGAGCTGAATGACAAAGTTGACAATTGATCAAATACTGGAAAATATCGCAGAACACAGAAGACTAAGATCTTAAAGTAATCAACCAATCGACGACCTTTATAGCATGATCACAGCCTAAGACACGAAGAAATACCAAAGCGTCTTACTAGAGAGCTAAATACAGAGGGAAACAGGAAGGGCTAGACCAAGGACAACTAAAACAGTCAGGCACAGATGTACACATTTAAACATGTTGCTTGCCCTTTACAGGACGTGGCGATAAACCCCAGCTTGATTTTATAGGCAATTTTTCGTTCAGTAGTCTGTCATTGCCGGGCTCCGTGGCGAAGAACTTACGCACGTGATTCATAAGCCCGCTTACCAGCGTTCGAAACACAGCTGCGCGCTATTTGGCAGCAGACCGCGTTGCGCTGGGTTTTAACGAATTGGTATGGGAGCCGGGCGCTCAGAAAGCAATGGCAAACTAATGCACGTAAACTTGCCAAGACATGAAAAACATAATTAAAATGCTAGCGTTGACAGCGATGCCCTGCAAAAAGGATAACCATCCCCCCCCCCCCAAAAAAAAAAAAAACAAACAAACAAACAAACAAACAAACAAAACAAAAACAACAACAACAACAACAACAACAGCAATTGCCATTGGTTTCTGAACGAGAAGTCGACATCTAATCCCAACGTAATGCCGGTGTGGAGATTGAACCCCCAGCCGCCTTCATCGCAACGGAAGTTTGAGAGCGAGCACTCTTCTTCTTTCAGCCACGATAGACATATCTGGATTTAAAGACAGGGGCAGAAGATAATCACGTAATGGAATGAGCAGCAATGTTCATGACCAGCCAAATGGCTAAAATACTGCGTGACGATAACTCGTCGACATGTTCTGAGACAGATGAAGCACATATAGGCATGCCTCGATTATCGTACCGTCAATGCTGAATGCACACATTCACACAAAACTCTCTATTTCAAACATTACTTGCCGCGTTGGCAGCACGTAACTGTGGGAGAATCATTATCGAGCCGTCAAACCTGGGCATAGATTTATGTGCGGGCACTTCACACAATTAAAATGGCATTGTGCTGGCATTACCCATGTCCTGTAAAAGTTCGTGGTTATAATTTGATGTGGGGTAATACGGGTATTGAACATTCGATCGTCAGATCGTGCAGAGCTGGGTGAGAGTTTACCAGCGTTAATGATGTCAGCGCGTTTAAGGTTTCATATGATTAATAAATAATTATGTGTTGAATGGCATCCTCAGATTGATATCACCAGAAGTAAATACAGTCTATTAAGTAAGTAAAGAAGGTTCCCATGTGGCAGAAATGATGAGATCAGCTTGCACAAATATAAAATAATAATGGATACAAAAATGTAGATTTTAGACACCAAAAGTAGCAACACAACGCGCCATGATAGCATAGTAGAAACACGTTAGGGAATCGCGTCGTTTGACAACCCATACGATGAGATTACACTTTTAGCATGGAACACGGACATGAGCAATACTCTTTTCCAACTCAGAACAAGTTAGGATTCTACATCAGATGTTATAGGCTAACTGCCAGGGTCATCCACCTGAAACCACACATTATAGACACTCACATCCATGTAGGCCTGTTGCAAGTTGGCCCGTCTCCAATGAAAGATAGAGAGGGAGGACGTGTGGAAGAACTGTGGAGCGGCTGCACATTGAAAATATGGTCATCGGTGGAATCAGTGTATATGTTCCTCATTTGACGCTCAGTGGCCTAGTGGGATGTCATGCGAACATATCTGTTTGTTAGAGAGAACGTCTGGTCGATGAGACACGTTGGGATGAGAATGATGGTACATCGCTGCCAATAAAAGTTATATTAATATGTCGACTGCTAACAACGGCCTTGTTGTGTGTATGTATTGGAGTCGTCTTTGATAATGTTACAATCGTAAGCGCGAAGGGACCCCACTGGTCAAGTTGATGTGACTTTCTCTTGAGATCATCATAGTCATCCGCATAGACGAAAACGTAGCGCCAGCACCTTTACCTTTGTTCTTGAAACATCACATCAGCAAGGACAGTTTAGCATTGCGTAATATACAACACGCAATAATATAATATACATGAAACATTTCTCCGCTCCTGCCATAGCTTGGCAAAGGTAACAGGCCGGTTTACACGCCTTCTGAGGTACTTGTAATGTACGTCCCCAAGTCAAGGACAAGACGTCAACATTTTAGTCCAGCTGACCGGTGTATGAGATGAACCCGCTGCCTCTGCATCAGCACACCGGAAGTTTAAGAGCAAGTGCTCTTATCCATTCGGCCATGCTGACCTCCTCATGGGTAGTGACGTCGGACACCTAACATTCTGGGAACAGGGCGACAAACTGGAGGTTTAGTGTGCAAGTTGTGCACATTAAAAATCACACGACAGTTAGATGTCGCAAAAAGTAGGCTGTAAGGCAGTGGCAATATTGGTAGTAAGAGACACCTACCCATAGATAGACAAAGTCCGTTACCTTGGGTGGAATTGCCAAGAGAAAGCCGACGTTACAAAAGTGCATGGCGAAGTCCGGTACATTGACCTTTGAGGTGAACAGCAACCAAAATGTTATGCACTCTCCTGGAACTAGGAACGAAGCAGATTTTAATCAGTCTATCAGTTTGGTATTTCAGAATTATGAAAATTCATTGGCCATCCAGAATGAACAAACTGGACATTTTAAGGGAGGCTAAGTCGCAAAGACAACGTATCACACAGATCAGAAAGAGCCATTCTTCATTTTTTTTACTGCATTATGAGAAGACAAATTGGACCACAAACTGACAACTGGAAATATTTGTGGAAAGATAGATAGAGGAAGACAGCGAGAGAAAATTCTTGACTGTTGTTTGTCATCTCACGGAAGGGAGTCGACATACGAACTGATACATGCCGTTGGATATTGCAAAATATGGTCAATAGTGATCGCCCGCGCCGGGCGGCAAGGCGTTTTTTGGTGTTGATCCGTTTGATTGTTCTCATATAAAAACCTGGCCACGCTGTGACATTAACACTAACCACAGTGGCGGGAAAATGAGGAATGGAATTTAATTAATGTTGTAGGTCGTATGCAAGGCACGTCGGACATGACATTTGTTTACAGGCTTCATACCAAAATGTCAAAACAAAGCTCCATATTGTCACCGGTGAATCAGATTGTGAACTATTTCATTACATTACAGTTCTACAATACAATTCGTATGGTAAATAAAACTGCAGATATAGTGAACGAGAGGCGAAGATTATCTCTAGGATTTTCACGATATCATTTGTTCACCCAGCACAACTTGGATATAACATAGGTACGGTATCAGTCCTTCAAGAAACAAATTAAGATCGTAAACTGACTAGAGTCATTAGACGTAGACAGACACAATTTTTTGGACATGCTATGAGAAGAAATGAATTGGAGAACGTGGTGACAACTGGCAAGGTCGAAGGGAAGAGACCAAGGGGAAGACCGACAAGAAAATTCTTGGATGGCTTGGCAACGAGTCATGGTCGTGACAGGAACACGGAGCTGATCCACGACTCTGGTGATCGAGTGAGATGGCAAAACATGACCACCCATGCTTATCTGCATGGCACATGATGGATGGATGGATCGCGAGAAAGGAGTTGTACAAAGTCGTTTGATAATGTGACTCCATTAACTTCTATATTTAAAAAAAGAACAGACTAGTGTAAATAAGAACTCCATTTTCCTGCACGTCTGTGTGATGTTGGTGTTACGTGCACGTTTGTGTGATGTTGGTTCTTGTGTGTCCGTGTGATGTTTTTTCTTGCATGTCTGTGTGATGGTGTTGTGCCTTACGTTTCTGTGTGATGTTGTTTCATGTTGCATGCCTGAGCGATGTTGTTTCTTGCATGTCTGTAAAATAGTGTCGGCCTTATAGATTGTTAGTATCTTAACAAGCGCAGACACAAAATGTGCGTGTGTGTGTTTGTGTGTGTATGTGCGTGTGTGTGTGTTTGTGTGTGTGTGTATGTGTGTGTGTGTTATTAATATTGATACCAGATGGAATTAGGCGACCAAGGATATGCCGATATCGATGTTGTTACGTGCATTATGTACATGCATATTATGTATTCGTTGATTCTGCGAAGAATCTCAGCCAACGCTTTGTTTGTTTACATATTCATCATCATGGTTAAGAGTCTTGGCCTGGGCGACCATGCTTCTCCATATCTTGCGATCTCCAACAGTCGTGGTCCGACACGATTCCAAGCCATGACACAAGACTGTGAAGAATATTCTCTCGCTGTCTAATTCTATTAATCTTTCCACAAGTGTTTCCAGTAGTCAGAATATGCTCACGTCTTTATCGTTAATGCTGCTAAATAAATTATGACTGCCTCTTTCTGATGTTTATAATATGGTATTTTAGTGTCTTAGCGTCTTTCAAAATGTTGAGGTGAATCATTTTGGCTGTCCAAAAAACGTCATCATTTTGATGTAAAACCACATCTCTGAAATTTCTTAGGATTTGTTTTCTTGTTTACTAAATGTCCAGGTTCACAGCCATATTTTAAAACTGGTCATATGTAACATATAATAATTCGTTTTCTAACCTCTACTTACTCGGAGTCAATGCTGCAGATGTACTTCATTCTATTTTCCGACCACTGTAGGGTTGCCGACATACGTGTTACGGCGATAAAATCGTGCACATCTCACGAACGCGATCGCAAGACATTGGAAAACCGTCTTATCTTCCAGTTGGGTTCACTTTCCCCTCACGGCCTCAATGTCCAACACAGTTTTATTTAAGTCCCCTACGTCCCTTATCCCCCCCCCCCCCGTCTCCGCTATCTCATAGTCCACTTCATAGCCAGTTGCATATCCTTCGCAGGACGTAGAGAATAAGAGATGCTGCTCGTGGTCATAAAGTGGGCACCACTGGATTCTTGAACGGTTCTGCCCGCTGAACGGGCTGTAAATGCCCACGCACTTCTCTGCTGCTTTACAACAGATCCATCTGTATAGATGAGCACTTCGGGGCTATCTGAGTGTTCATAGATGAGCGCGTTGACCTCTGCATTGACAGCGGCAGGGTTCTGCTCTCTGCACCGTCTGTCAAGTGTGATAATGAAGGAGAAAGTGCATTTAAAAGATGGAGACACCGGCACCCATTCCTTGCCAGGGTTATTACTAGTAAGACTGCTGACCTGTCTGACGACATCTTCCGCTCGACCCATTAATGATTTGCCCCTCTTTAGCCTGTCATCCTTTTCTCTGAATACAGCGTCATGCAGAGGGTGCTGCTCATCTGCACTTATTTTTAAGTATGCACGAGCTCTCCAGATCTTGATCCTGTGTTCCATTGTCGGGAAGTCAAGGAGGTATCTCATTGCTATACAGCTGGTGTCTCTCGTGCAGCCCAAAATGATGGGCATGGCTTCGTTTTGTACCTTTTCAAGTCTTCCAATCTGTGTAGGGCTGACAGTGAGTATGGCCAGGGCATACTCGATGCGTGAAAGCACCAGTCCTTGGAACAGAAGTATTAGCAGTCTTTGCTCGATATTGGCCGTCGCCATGACTCTCATTGCTGAAAAACCTTTTCGAGCTTTCGTTATGACATAATCGACATGATCTCTGGAGGTCAAGCTACGATCAAGCCTCACTCCAAGATATGTCATTGACAGCGTTCTACTCAAAATGCTCCCGTCTATTCTTACTGCCGGCAGGTCTGTTTTCACAGTATGGTTGTTTAGGGAGAACCATGTAACCGATGCCTTTGCAAGGTTGACAAGGGCACCTGCAACGGCACACCATGGGGAAATTCGATCTAGTTCGCCCTGCATATCATTGGCAACCGACTGTCTATCTCGACGCTGTCGATACACGAGAATGTCGTCAGCAAATGACAGAGTCCTTCCCCTCCCGTCCAACTGTTGTTCAGTGATCGGCACCGTACACGCGTTGAATAGTACTGGTGACAGTGGTGAACCCTGCGGCAATCCTTGACATATCGTTATGGGCTCAGAAGACCAACTCCCGCATCTTAGCACCACCTTCCTTTGGAGCAGAATTGCAGCTATCCATCGTACGAGGTGAGGGTGCACTTTCAGCCTGAGGAGGATTTGCATCAAGTGCTCGATGTATAATCTATTGTATGCGTCCTCTAAGTCTATGTCTCTTTTCTGACCTGAAATTCTTCGTAAACATCTTGAGCAACGACTGCCGCATTCAGCCATGACTCTCTGTTACGTCTGTATCCTCCAAGTGTGGGCGGGAAGCAGCCGAGTTGTTCCAAGTCACAAGCAAGTCTGTGTGCTACATTTTCTCCAGTAGCTTGCCAGCAGTGTTCTGCATCGTAATGATTCTGTAGCCGCTTATCTTGGAATGGTCTTTGTTCGGTTTTGGCAGCGGCAGCAAGTAGCTGTGTAGCCATTCCTCTTTGATCTGACCCTTCTGGATACTGGTGTTGAATTCTCTGGCCAGTTCTTCCATGTCATCCTTTGACATCACCAGTAGGTCACCATATCGGATGCCGTCTGGGCCTGGGGCGGTGTTAGGTGATTTCTTGTGCATCGCATATATTGTCTCAGTTGTGATTGTGTATTCTTAGTCTGTCCCGAGGAGAAGGATGTGTGTGGTTAATCTCCTGTACACATTATGACTGTTTGTGGCCCTAGGAGGCCAGTAAAAAAATGTCTTTTCCCGTTTAGAGGGAATAGAAATAAATAGACTATTCATACATTAAAAGTACACAAATAATAATTAACAAATAAATTCGTGACTAGAAAGTTGATTCTAAAATGTAAGTATGTAAGTATTAAAAACATTTGATGTAAGAAATTAAAAGAAGCTTTATTTGCTGTTAACTTGCTATACTTTCTAATTAATACTTTTATTTATCAGAGAATATTTTAGAGTTTGAAGTTAAATTTTTTATATTCAAGTATATAATTTATATTTTCTTCGTAATTTAAGTAATCTCCCTTGCAACAATATTAAACGTTTATGTCCCTTGCTCTCCTACTCATTGTTTAGCTAAGTGTTTTTCATTTGGATATCTTGTAATTCTGCAGAATGCTTGAACATAATTATTAAGTGTAGTGATCAATCAATGCTTCTTCTTTTCCACCCTCCACTTTGTGTATCCCTAATGGGCCCAAAGATGCGTCTTAAGACTTTGTTCTCAAAGGTTTGTAACAAGGCTTCGTCTCCTTTTGTTGTACACCAGGTTTCAGAGCCATACAGCACAACTGGTCTGATCAGTGTTTTGTAAATTGTGATCTTGGTGTTACGAGATAGCGCATTTGATTAAAGCAGGTGTTGTAGTGCATAGTATATCTTATTTCCAGAGTTGATTCTAGCTTGTATTTCTTCCCTTTTTATGTTTGAGCAGTTGAAGATTGCCGGCCTCTCTGGCCAAGGGGTTACGTCACTTTCTCCGTAATCCCATTTATCACGCAGAGTCTCTTCGCTGGCGAGAATTGGGAGCGGTTCGTCCTCCGCGGGTTGCGGGATAACTGAGCCGGCCGATCAGAAAGCAATGGCAAACTACTGAGCGTAATCTTGCCAAGAAATCAGACAGCGATGTCCTGTAAAAGGATATGCGAATTTAAAAAAAAAAGTTGAATATTGTACCCAGGTATTTGTATGTTTCCGTTCTTTTAATGGTCATATTATCTATTTGTATGTGGCCAGCGTTTTTAGCCGTTCCTTTTTTTTGAAATTACCATATATTCTGTCTTATCTTGGTTGATAACCAGCCCAATTTGTTGCGCTTTTTCCTTTAAGTGATTTAATATTTCCAATGTATTTTGTTCATTTTCCCCTATAATATCTATATCATCTGCGTAACCAAGCAGTCTGGATATTCCTCCAATAGCACATTCCTCTCTTACCTTCCTTACAACTTTCTCTAGAGCCAGATTGAAAAGGAGTGGCGATAGTGCATCACCCTGTTTCAAGCCAGATGTTATTTGGAAAGGGTCTGATATCCTGCCTTTATATGTTACTATATTATAAGTATCTTCCATGCATAGTCTGGTCATGTTGATTAACTTCCTTTTTATTCCAAACTCCTGCATAGCATTCCATAGACTATTCCTATGGACACTATCATAAGCTTTTTTACAATCCACAAAAATGTTATGGAGATCTCTTTTATATTCCCGATTAAGACGTCACATGTAGCAAATTGAAATACTATGCCTTACATGACAGAAATACACGCGTATACATTTCTGCGTGATATACGTTAATGGATGAAGAGGATTGGTGAATAATTTAATGCGTTTGCAGGAATAAAATTGCTTATGCAGGATTATATTGTTCTACAGTCTCAGAATATGCCACATGGAATAGATCTTCTGAAGCATTGGGTTTCTCTGCAGTCGCTGACGTTTGGAGTAAGGTCTCAAGACTTAGCAAAGTTTCGTGAATCAAAAGTAGTCCAACATGTTAACAAAACAAAGCAAGAAAGTCTTTCATCATCTAGAAGTCACCTATAAGAGCTAAGTGCGCTCACGACTCCCTTCAAATAAGCAGAACCAGTAGAGGAATGTAATTACTGAAGGCATATTCTAGCTCGAGGGGAAGAGAGGCAGAGGCAGACCAAGAGAAATGATGCTGGATGGATTTTGACGTTGGGATGGAGGAATATCAGTAGTATATTAGGGCGCCCAGACACACATTATGCCTCCAAAGATGGCGGCTGATAGGGTTTATGAAGGAAAATATGGGGAAAATTACCGACTCGGTAAAAAAATTTTTGGCGGCGTGTGGGAACGGGTCTATTTTTTTGACGGGTGTTGGCGGGTAAGTGTCTGTGAAAGTAATTAAGGTAATATTTAGTTGGTGGGAATAGAAAGCGAGGTTGTGAGCACGGATGAAGGGATAGTACTTACTGGAAATAGAAAGCGAGGTTGTGAGTAGGGATGAGGGAGGGCTGTAAGTTATATATGTTGGATGTGGTTACGTATATGAATGTATTAGTATGCGTGGTGTAGTGATGTATAAACTGCCAAGGGTGTGATGGGTCGTGGTTTCTACTCATGGGTTGGATATATGGTGGTGGCGTAGACATCTCATAATGTGTTAGTATGCGTGGTGAGTAATGTATAAACTGCCAAGGGTGTGATGGGTCGTGGTTATACTTGACGAAGTAAGAGGTGTAGATGGTTACTATCATCTGAACAGTGTGATAGTAGTGTCTAAGTGAAAGTAAAGGGTGGTATGTAGCTTATTCACTACCATCATTACAAAGGAAATCTTATAAAGTTATAATGGGTGTCATTTGATGGTAAGGGGTGGATATTAGTGGTCAAGTAGGAGTGCTATAGGGGTGGTCATAAATGTAATAAGAGGTGTTCACAGTTACACACTGGTCAACCAGTGGTCAAGCAATGGTCAAGTAAGGGTCAAGTAGTCAAGTAATGAAATTTTAGGGAAAAGTTATTGTAATGATATGGTGCTGAATAAAGAGTGGCAAATTAGTGGTCAAGCAGTGGTCAAGTAAGGAAAATTTTAGGGACAATTGGTCGTAGTGACATGGTAATGCTTAAATTAGTGGTAAATTAGTGGTCAAGTAGTGGTCAAGTAGTGGTCAAGCAGTGGTCAAGTGGTGGTCAAGTGAGGAAAATTTTAGGGAAATTTTAGGGAAAAGTGATTGTAACGATATGGTGATGTTTAAAGGGTGGTAAATTAGTGGTCAAGCAGTGGTCAAGCAGTGGTCAAGTGAATAAATTTTAGCGGAAAGTAGTTGTAGCGACATGGTGATGTTTAAAGGGTGGTAAATTAGTGGTCAAGTAGTGGTCAAGTAGTGGTCAAGTGGTCGAGTGACCACTTAAATTGTAGAGGACGATGTGCCTAAGATTATGGTAGTGGTTAAAGTAATCGATGACGTGGTCAAGCAGTGGTCAAGCAGTGGTCAAGCAGTGGTCAAGTAGTCGAGTGACCACTTAAATTGTAGGGGAAAGTACGTATAGTGCAATGGTGGTGGGTAAAGTGAGGAAGAATCAATAGTAGTGATAATAGTACTACCAATATTAAAAATCATACAAAGAGGGTCATACAAACACAAGTACACACATGTACACACTTGATACATTTGTACATACAGACACATAAAGACAGACAAGCACAAAGACACACCCATACCATTACTACTGTCATCACAACTATACACAAGTACAGACACACTCACCCATACACAAGATCACTCAAAGACAAATACAAAGACAACCCATACCATTACTACTGTCACTATCAACAACTGTACACAAGTACACACAGACACAAAACACACAAAGACACAGACACACGTGTACATACAGACACAGAAGTACAGACAATCCATACTATTACTACTGACACAGACACACTCACCCATACACAAAGAGGGCCACACAAACCATTACTACTGTCATCACAACTATACACAAGTACAGACACACTCACCCATAATCAATTACACAAATACACACCTACAAAATAAAACACACAAAGGCACAGACACACTTGTACAAACAGACACAGAAGTACACACATACAAGCACAAAGACACACCCATACCATTATTACTGGTACCACAACCAGTAAAGATACACTCACCCATAAACAAATCGTGTCCCTACAAGAATATCACAAACCACAAATTTTTGGTAAAGAACGCGGATGTCCGAGACAGCCCCTACGTCATCAACGCCATATGCAAAAGTCATTAAGTATGAGTCATCGGTGTGTAGGGAAGCAGGCGTGAGAATAGCTTGTCTAACTGCCACGTCAGCTACGACGTGTGCAGAACCAGTGTATAAAATAGACGGCGTTTCTTGTGAGCTCAGTACCAGTTCACGGGCTGACTTGGGTATCTACAGAGGTGATTCAGTCTGGTGTGAGCAGTGTTCGTGTAGTAAGCAGATATTGTTCACGTACTGACTTGGCTAGCTACAGCAGTGAAACAGGTTGGTGTGAGCATTGTTCGTGTAGTAACCAGCTATTGTTCACGTAGTGACTTGGCTAGCTACAACGGTGAAACTTGGTGTGAGCATTATTCGTGTAGTAAGCAGATATTGTTCACGTACTGACTGGGCTAGCTACAGCGGTGAAACTTGGTGTGAGCATTGTTCGTGTCGTTGGCCTCTGATAAAACAGTGAAACATTGTATACATCAGAACTTTTTGGTGTTGTAAGAAAGAAAAAAAAACAGTTTATCAATATGACCACCAGATCTACTTTCACGTGTTCAGTGTGCGACAAAGCCTATTGTGATAAGTATACCCTTAATCGTCACATTCGGACCATTCACGAGGGGAAAGACCAAGTATATCCCTGTCAGTTATGTGATAAGGTGTATAATACGAACGATGGCCTACAAAAACACAAACGAATACGTCATCAGCCACGTATGAATACACCAAACACTGCAATATCAGAGACGACAGCACCACCTGTCTATTTACACCAGCCTCGTAGTCTAACGCAAGTACCAGACTGCCACCACTGTATCTTCAATGATAACCTTACCCGCCATAATGGAAACATTCACAATGATTATCCCTGTCAGATACGTACCAATCTATACAATTCGAACCTACAACGGTACTTACATCACCAGACATCACGAGAAAGGATGACACCCTTAGACACCCTGGCAACACCTCCACTCATAGTAGCAGAGGATATCCAACCAAATGATAGAGACAGCTTGGCAGCCCTTAAGGCGTACTGCAAGGACCTGTCGCTTATGCTACCCAATCAAGCGGTAGTATTAGAAAAAAGAGTCGACCACCGCTATCCGGTGGTTTTGGTATGATAAAAAAGAAGTATTCAGATATCTTGTATGATATCTCATACATGTCTTTATTCTGGATCCGAAACAAATAAGGTATGTGTGATGACTTCGACAACAACAGTGTTTTTGATAGTCAACCAAGCTATATCAGAGCCCAGAAGAATGAAGATCACTAAGCCAGAACTTTTTGGTTTTTCACTAATCATGTATGTCATTGATTTTTTTCCTTACGATATATCTCTAAACTGTTTTTCACTAATCATGTATGTCATTGATTTTTTCTTATGATATATCACTACACTGTTTTTCACTACTCATGTATGTCATTGATGTTTTCTTATATCACTAAAGTGTTTTGATAAGACACATATTTTGGTGATAAAAATATTGAAACCAAGTTTTGTGTTGATTTTCTTTATTGGTTTTGTTTTCATGACGTTGTCTTGTCGGCTCAGAGCTTACATTACCAGACATGAACAATGTCTTAGAAGAAGTTATGGCAAATACAGAACAGTCAAATGTATAAAAAAAAACCTAGGAAAAAATAACCAAAGGCGAAAAGGCCAAAATACGAAATGTCTCGACCAAGCTTATAAAAATCTAGGAAAAAATATTACAACTAAAAGGTTGATCAAAAATTATAAATTCAAACATTATAAAAATAACCAAATATGAAAAACATCGTCCAAAGACAGAAATATTTCAACTAAACTTATAAATAAGTCACCAAAAGGGAAAAGGTCAAGTACAGAAATAGCTAGGGAAAAAGTAAGTCCACAAAACTAAGAAAGAAAAAAAATTTAACTTCTGTAGTCAAATGTGTCTTATCTGAAAAGACGCTATCAATGTCACCCCTTTCCTTGTTTTACTTTACCAAAGACCTTCACCGTATCTGGTACAGCACTCATCTCTCCACAGTCTTGGTTGCTTTCTAATACAAAGTGGTTACATCACCAAGAACGTCAAACCTCCACTGTATACGTGCTCCATTGAAACACCCATGACAGTTAACAACATGTATGGCCATGTAATCTGTGAGTCCAGCGGGGATAGTTCATCCGAGTATTCGTCACCAAAGATCCATTTCCCATGGCTGACATCTTCAACTTGCTATAACACAACTTATTCTAATATACACTTTACATGAAATTTCCCAAATTTGGGCTCTATTAAAGAATACGTAATGAGATACACAAAGACAACAAGAACATATCAGACAAAACAATTCACAAATTAAAACTTAAACCATATCAGATGAACCACCCAACAAGTACTACTAGAACACAAACATATAATAAGGAACAAATTTTGCTTCTTGTACTGTAGAATTCTACCAACACTTCTTTCCTATCACCAAAACTAAACATCTACCACACAACCACTGATCATTTGTCCAACATAATACTCATACCCTCGCCAACGACATTAAGGAAATGCATACTTGTTTTTATTTCTGGTTATAACTCTTGTAATAGGGCAGAGAGATATACATGGTAATTAGACTACAGCTGCCTTCTTCACTGCTGTCCTTTGTTCGATGACTTTTCTTCTGTGGTTGTCCCTCAAGATTCAAATTTTTTTTTTCCAAGTCTAGTATACGGCTTTCAAAATTATCACGTTCTCTGATTACATGATGCCAGTTACCATTGCGTTCTTCGTTGCCAACAGTATGGACTGTCAAGAAGTGAGGCTCTGGTGCAAAATTAACCTGTGGAGGTAAATAAAACACATTGAAGCTTACAAGACTGCAATACCTACTACTTCAGTAAAGAAAAAACAGTAAACAAATTCACAAGGAGAAGTGGTAAAATCCACTAAAAAACAGACTGTCGACATTCTTTTGGTCACGTCTTGAGAAAAGGTAAAGGTATAGTCACTGATGGTTTGTAATATAGAGAGATGTACATAGAAAACATGTATAGCACCTAGGTCTTCTGTATTAGATATGTTTACAAAAATATACATGTGAATTATGATCATTACTGCCCATACACACCTTATTCGTTGAAGAGGAACACCTTCGGACACCATCAGTAGGATATTTTTCGTTCCACATCACATTATTTTCTTGAGAGACTCTGGGGCATGACTACTAGCCAAAAGGTCAATATCTTCATCTGAAGACGAATCATCACCCCAAGCAAAGGTTGTCTCTGGTACATCTAAAGCTGGGTGGGTGCCACGAGTAGGTTTCTGGCAGAACAAAATGTCTAATGATAAAGCTGGTGTGAAGAAGCCAGAATCATCTTCCTCCAAATCACTGTCATCTTCACAACACTTCTCATCTTCTGACCACGATGGCCGTCTATCAATTAAAGCTGTCATTGTACCTGATGAATGGAAGGTGAAAAAAGTTTTACACAAGTAGGTTAAAACGTTTTTAAAACAAGTGTCAACGTTAGGATTACAATGTGATTCTATAGAAGAATCTCTGATCGCAGATTCAAACTACATATACGACAGTGTGAGTGTAGATTCTACGAGTCACAAATCTGGACTGGTGTAATGGTTTTCACTAACAACTGACAAGAGGGTGTTTTTGTGAAACGGGAACTCGACACCGTTGATATGTTAGTAGTAGGGGATTTAAATCTAATGTCTGACAATGTATAAGTATGCATTTCCTTAATGTCGTTGGCGAGGGTATGAGTATTATGTTGGACAAATGACCAGTGGTTGTGTGGTAGATGTTTAGTTTTGGTGATAGGAAAGAAGTGTTGGTAGAATTCTACAGTACAAGAAGCACAATTTGTTTGAGTCCAAGTGATTTGTCTGTAAGCTCTGTGTGTCATGTGTTTCCTTATTATATGTTTGTGTTCTAGTAGTACTTGTTGGGTGGTTCATCTGATATGGTTTAAGTTTTAATTTGTGAATTGTTTTGTCTGATATGTTCTTGTTGTCTTTGTGTATCTCATTACGTATTCTTTAATAGATTCCAAATTTGGGAAATTTCATGTAAAGTGTATATTAGAATAAGTTGTGTTATAGCAAGTTGAAGATGTCAGCCATGGGAAATGGATCTTTGGTGACGAATACTCGGATGAACTATCCCCGCTGGACTCACAGATTACATGGCCATACATGTTGTTAACTGTCATGGGTGTTTCAATGGAGCACGTATACAGTGGAGGTTTGACGTTCTTGGTGATGTAACCACTTTGTATTAGAAAGCAACCAAGACTGTGGAGAGATGAGTGCTGTACCAGATACGGTGAAGGTCTTTGGTAAAGTAAAACAAGGAAAGGGGTGACATTGATAGCGTCTTTTCAGATAAGACACATTTGACTACAGAAGTTAAATTTTTTTTCTTTCTTAGTTTTGTGGACTTACTTTTTCCCTAGCTATTTCTGTACTTGACCTTTTCCCTTTTGGTGACTTATTTATAAGTTTAGTTGAAATATTTCTGTCTTTGGACGATGTTTTTCATATTTGGTTATTTTTATAATGTTTGAATTTATAATTTTTGATCAACCTTTTAGTTGTAATATTTTTTCCTAGATTTTTATAAGCTTGGTCGAGACATTTCGAATTTTGGCCTTTTCGCCGTTGGTTATTTTTTCCTAGTTTTTTTTTTATACATTTGACTGTTCTGTATTTGCCATAACTTCTTCTAAGACATTGTTCATGTCTGGTAATGTAAGCTCTGAGCCGACAAGACAACGTCATGAAAACAAAACCAATAAAGAAAATCAACAAAAAAACTTGGTTTCAATATTTTTATCACCAAAATATGTGTCTTATTCATCAAAACACTTTAGTGATATAAGAAAACATCAATGACATACATGAGTAGTGAAAAACAGTGTAGTGATATATCATAAGAAAAAATCAATGACATACATGATTAGTGAAAAACAGTTTAGAGATATATCGTAAGGAAAAAAATCAATGACATACATAATTAGTGAAAAACCAAAAAGTTCTGGCTTAGTGATCTTCATTCTTCTGGGCTCTGATATAGCTTGGTTGACTATCAAAAACACTGTTGTTGTCGAAGTCATCACACATACCTTATTTGTTTCGGATCCAGAATAAAGACATGTATGAGATATCATTCAAGATATCTGAATACTTCTTTTTTATCATACCAAAACCACCCGATAGCGGTAGTCGACACTTTTCTCTAATACTACCACTTGATTGGGTAGCATAAGCGACAGGTCCTTGCAGTACGCCTTAAGGGCTGCCAAGCTGTCTCTATCATTTGGTTGGATATCCTCTGCTACTGTGAGTGGAGGTGTTGCCAGGGTGTCTAAGGGTGTCATCCTTTCTCGTGATGTCTGGTGATGTAAGTACCGTTGTAGGTTCGAATTGTATAGATTAGTACGTATCTGACAGGGATAATCATTGTGAATGTTTCCATTATGGCGGGTAAGGTTATCATTGAAGATACAGTGGTGGCAGTCTGGTACTTGCGTTAGACTACGAGGCTGGTGTAAATAGACAGGTGGTGCTGTCGTCTCTGGTATTGCAGTGTTTGGTGTATTCATACGTGGCTGATGACGTATTCGTTTGTGTTTTTGTAGGCCATCGTTCGTATTATACACCTTATCACATAACTGACAGGGATATACTTGGTCGTTCCCCTCGTGAATGGTCCGAATGTGACGATTAAGGGTATACTTATCACAATAGGCTTTGTCGCACACTGAACACGTGAAAGTAGATCTGGTGGTCATATTGATAAACTGGTTTGTTTTTTCTTTCTTACAACACCAAAAAGTTCTGATGTATACAATGTTTCACTGGTTTATCAGAGGCCAACGACACGAACAATGCTCACACCAAGTTTCACCGCTGTAGCTAGCCCAGTCAGTACGTGAACAATATCTGCTTACTACACGAATAATGCTCTCACCAAGTTTCACCGCTGTAGCTAGCCAAGTCACTACGTGAACAATAGCTGGTTGCTACACGAAAATTGCTCACACCAACCTGTTTCACTGCTGTAGCTAGCCAAGTCAGTACGTGAACAATATCTGCTTACTACACGAACACTGCTCACACCAGCCTGAAGCACGTCTGTAGATACCCAAGTCAGCCCGTGAACTGGTACTGAGCTCACAAGAGACGCCGTCTATTTTATACACTGGTTCTGCACACGACGTAGCTGACGTGGCAGTTAGACAAGCTATTCTCACGCCTGCTTCCCTTCACACCGATGACTCATACTTAATGACTTTTGCATATGGCGTTGATGACGTAGTGGCTGTCTCGGACATCCGCGTTCTTTACCAAAAATTTGTGGTTTGTGATATTCTTGTAGGGACACGATTTGTTTATGGGTGAGTGTATCTGTACTGGTTGTTGTACCAGTAGTAATGGTATGGGTGTGTCTTTGTGCTTGTATGTGTGTACTTCTGTGTCTGTATGTACAAGTGTGTCTGTGTCTTTGTATGTTTTTGTTTGTAGGTGTGTATTTGGGTAATTGATTATGGGTGAGTGTGTCTGTACTTGTGTATAGTTGTGATGACAGTAGTAATGGTTTGTGTGGCCCTCTTTGTGTATGGGTGAGTGTGTCTGTGTGTACTTGTGTATAGTTGTGATGACAGTAGTAATAGTATGGATTGTCTGTACTTCTGTGTCTGTATGTACACGTGTGTCTGTGTCTTTGTGTGTTTTTGTGTCTGTGTGTACTTGTGTATAGTTGTTGATAGTGACAGTAGTAATGGTATGGGTTGTCTTTGTATTTGTCTTTGAGTGTTCTTGTGTATGGGTGAGTGTGTCTGTACTTGTGTATAGTTGTGATGACAGTAGTAATGGTATGGGTGTGTCTTTGTGCTTGTCTGTCTTTATGTGTCTGTTTGTACAAATGTATCAAGTTTGTACATGTGTGTACTTGTGTTTGTATGACCCTCTTTGTATGATTTTTAATATTGGTAGTACTATTATCACTACTATTGATTCTTCCTCACTTTACCCACCACCATTGCACTATACGTACTTTCCCTACAATTTAAGTGGTCACTCGACTACTTGACCACTGCTTGACCACGTCATCGATCACTTTAACCACTACCATAATCTTAGGCACATCGTCCTCTACAATTTAAGTGGTCACTCGACCACTTGACCACTACTTGACCACTACTTGACCACTAATTTACCACCCTTTAAACATCACCATGTCGCTACAACTACTTTCCGCTAAAATTTATTCACTTGACCACTTGACCACTGCTTAACCACTGCTTGACCACTAATTTACCACCCTTTAAACATCACCATATCGTTACAATCACTTTTCCCTAAAATTTCCCTAAAATTTTCCTCACTTGACCACCACTTGACCACTGCTTGACCACTACTTGACCACTACTTGACCACTAATTAACCACTAATTTAAGCATTACCATGTCACTACGACCAATTGTCCCTAAAATTTTCCTTACTTGACCACTTGACCACTGCTTGACCACTAATTTACCACTCTTTAATCAGCACCATATCATTACAATAACTTTTCCCTAAAATTTCCTTACTTGACTACTTGACCCTTACTTGACCATTGCTTGACCACTGGTTGACCAGTGTGTAACTGTGAACACCTCTTATTACATTTATGACCACCCCTATAGCACTCCTACTTGACCACTAATATCCACCCCTTACCATCAAATGACACCCATTATAACTTTATAAGATTTCCTTTGTAATGATGGTAGTGAATAAGCTACATACCACCCTTTACTTTCACTTAGACACTACTATCACACTGTTCAGATGATAGTAACCATCTACACCTCTTACTTCCTCAAGTATAACTACGACCCATCACACCCTTGGCAGTTTATACATTACTCACCACGCATACTAACACATTATGAGATGTCTACGCCACCACCATATATCCAACCCATGAGTAGAAACCACGACCCATCACACCCTTGGCAGTTTATACATCACTACACCACGCATACTAATACATTCATATACGTAACCACATCCAACATATATAACTTACAGCCCTCCCTCATCCCTACTCACAACCTCGCTTTCTATTTCCAGTAAGTACTATCCCTTCATCCGTGCTCACAACCTCGCTTTCTATTCCCACCAACTAAATATTACCTTAATTACTTTCACAGACACTTACCCGCCAACACCCGTCAAAAAAATAGACCCGTTCCCACACGCCGCCAAAAAATTTTTTACCGAGTCGGCAATTTTCCCCATATTTTCCTTCATAAACCCTATCAGCCGCCATCTTTGGAGGCATAATGTGTGTCTGGGCGCCCTAATATACTACTAATGTCATCAGTAGAGTTGATCCCGGAAATCAATTGGGGAAACCTTTGAGGCCACTAAATTAGTTCACAAATAAACACACATGGGATTGGTTTGGCGTTCATGGAAGGAGAAAAAGGAAGTAGTGATTAGAGGACGCAGTAGACAACATACAAATTTAAAGCTAAAGTTACCGACCGGGATTCGAACCTGTCACTTCCAAAAGACGACGTGCCTAGCTGCCGGAACAAGTGTACCTCGACGCATGACCATCTAGAAAGAAGCAGATGATAGACCTGACTAATTAAGACACATTTTCAGAGGTGTCTAGTTGGTCATGCGTCGAAGTACACGTGTTCCTGCAGGTAGGCGCCGTCGTCATTTGGAGGTGACAGGTTCGAATCCCGGTCAGTAACTATAGCTTTCAAATTTTATGTTGTCTAGTGCGTCCTCTAATCTCTACTTCCTTCTTCTCCTTCTATGAGTGCCAACACAATACTATGTGTGTTTATTTGTGAACTGGCAGATTTGATCCAGAACACCAAAGACCGAGATCTGTGGAGAGCCATGCACGTCTATGTCATCTAGCAGGGAACTTAATGATGATGATTATATTGTAGCTATGAATAAATACGCATCAGAATGTGTGCATATGCAGGTTGCAAAGATCACATACACAAGTAATGATTCCTGTGTTATGAATCGCTTGAATCATCTTGCACCAGATTATTTAACAACATAATATCTCCTATATTTACGATAATTTAACAGCGAGTCATGTTACCACCTGTAACCTCAGCATGTTGATTAAATAGAGCATTCAACGACTTTTATACACGCCTTCAGGCACATTCGGTATATGGTGCTAGACTCATATTTTCATAGACCAATCTGCACTCGGTGGGTGATATGGTCAGTATAGGTGGGTGATATGGTCAGTATAGGTGGGTGATGTGGTCAGTATAGGTGGGTGATGTGGTCAGTATAGGTGGGTGATATGATCAGTATAGGTGGGTGATATTGTGGGTAGCGGTGGGTGATGTGGTCAGTATAGGTGGGTGATGTGATCAGTAAATGTGGGTGATATGGTGGGTAGCGGTGGGTGATATGGTCAGTATAAGTGGGTGATATGGTCAGTATAAGTGGGTGATATGATGGGTAGCGGTGGGTGATATGGTCAGTATAGGTGTGTCATGTGGTGGGTAGCGGTGGGTGATATGGTTAGTAGAGGTGTGTGATATGGTGGATAGCGGTGGGTGATATGGTGAATAGCGGTGGGTGATATGGTCAGTATAGGTGTGTCATATGGTGGGTAGCGGTGTGTGATATGGTTAGTATAAGTGGGTGATATGATGGGTAGCGGTGGGTGATATGGTCAGTATAGGTGTGTCATATGGTGGGTAGCGGTGGGTGATATGGTCAGTATAGGTGTGTGATATGGTGGGTAGCGGTGGGTGATATGGTCAGTATAGGTGTGTCATATGGTGGGTAGCGGTGGGTGATATGGTTAGTAGAGGTGTGTGATATGGTGGGTAGAGTGGGTGATATGGTGAGTATAATTGGGTGATATGGTGGGTAGAGTGGGTGATATGGTGGGTAGAGTGGGTGATATGGTAGGTAGCGGTGGATGATATGGTCAGTATAGGTGGATGATATGGTGGGTAGAGTGGGTGATATGGTGGGTAGAGTGGGTGATATGGTGGGTAGAGTATGTGATATGGTCAGTATTGGTGGGTGATATGGTGGGTAGAGTGGGTGATATGGTGGGTAGAGTGGGTGATATGGTCAGTATAGGTGGGTGATATTGTGGGTAGAGTGGGTGATATGGTGGGTAGAGTGGGTGATATGGTCAGTATAGGTGGGTGATATGGTGGGTAGAGTGGGTGATATTGTGGGTAGAGTGGGTGATATGGTCAGTATAGGTGGGTGATATGGTGGGTAGAGTGGGTGATATGTGGGTAGAGTGGGTGATATGGTGGGTAGAGTGGGTGATATGGTGGGTAGCGGTGGGTGACATGGTCAGTATAGGTGGGTGATATGGTGGGTAGAGTGGGTGATATGGTGGGTAGAGTGGGTGATATTGTGGGTAGAGTAGGTGCGTAGGTGATATGGTGGGTAGTGGTGGGTGATATGGTCAGTATAGGTGGGTGATATGGTGGGTAGAGTGGGTGATATTGTGGGTAGAGTGGGTGATATGGTAGGTAGCGGTGGGTGATATGGTCAGTATAGGTGGGTGATATCGTGGGTAGAGTGGGTGATATGGTGGGTAGAGTGGGTGATATGGTGGATAGAGTGGGTGATATGGTAGGTAGCGGTTGGTGATATGGTCAGTATATGTGTGTGATATGGTGGGTAGAGTGGGTGATATGGTGGGTAGAGTGGGTCATATGGTCAGTATAGGTGTGTGATATGGTGGATATAGTGGGTGATATGGTCAGTATATGTGGGTGATATGGTGGGTAAAGTGGGTGATATGGTCAGTATAGGTGTGTGATATGGTGGGTAGAGTGGGTGATATGGTGGGTAGAGTGGGTGATATGGTGGGTAGAGTGGGTGATATTGTGGGTAGAGGGGGTGATATGGTGGGTAGCGGTGGGTGATATGGTCAGTATAGGTGGGTGATATGGTGGGTAGAGTGGGTGATATGGTCAGTATAGGAGTGTGATATGGTGCGTAGAGTGGGTGATATGGTCAGTATAGTTGGGTGATATGGTGGGTAGCGGTGGGTGATATTGTGGGTAGGGTGGGTGATATTGTGGGTAGCGGTGGGTGATATGGTCAGTATAGGTGTGTGATATGGTGGGTAGCGGTGGGTGATATGGTAGGTAGCGGTGGGTGATATGGTGGGTAGCAGTGGGTGATATGGTCAGTAGCGATGGGTGATATGGTGGGTAGCGTTATGTGTTATGGTCAGTAGCGATGAGTGATATGGTGGGTAGTGATGAGTGATATGGTGGGTATCGGTGGGTGATATGGTGGGTATCGGTGGGTGATATGGTGGGTATCGATGGGTGATATGGTGGGTAGCGTTGTATGTTATGGTCAGTAGCGATGAGTGATATGGTGGGTAGTGATGAGTGATATGGTGGGTATCGGTGGGTGATACGGTCAGTATCCGTGGGTGATATGGTCAGTATCATGCCGGCTGTCTTTACTTCCCAAGATATTTCCCTGTACCTATTTTTAGACTGAATCGATCTGGAAGCCCACTTCAATGTCTTTAAAATTTCGAATCTGCCCTGATACGTATTGAACCCGTGACCACGGGGTCTGCAGCCAAGCGTCTAGCCATTACGCCACTACGACTTCCTGCTGATCACATAAGGAACATATATTAGGAGAGGAGGAATCGCAGTAATGAGCTATACTGAGTCATTTTTCAGCCCATGGTGATTATTATTCTCTATGGAAACCTATTCCCTGGGACAGAGTTCGTTATGATTAAGTGAGAAAGAGACATTTTCACTGAAAAGAAAATCCCTAATCCATGGCTCATCCTCATCATCAAGTGCCTGATCAGCTGGCGTAGGCGTTCATGTCGCTCAACAGATCATTGGCTCTAAACTGTGGATAATCATGAAAACGTGGACAGATAATGTGGTTTTTTCCCCCGTGCGTTCCATTCCACATGGGGGACGGTTACCTCTGCCTTTGACAGTCATTTCGGACTGTGCAGGGCAAGTGAGTACCCTAGTCTGCTCAACTGCAGAGTAGTCCACTTATCCCAGAGTATATATACCATTAGCGGACAAGTTTGACTTTCATCATCTTCACCCCGGAAGCGGACTCATCCTAGAAAAAGAATTATCATATCCCCTGACCCGTCTACCAAAAAGCACTGTTATATTCACCTCGAAATTCTGGAACAAACGGGAGAAGATACTTGGGCATGACCTGGTAGAATTGATACTCTCTCTGTATTAAACACTTGCAGATCGTTGTATCGTTGTAGTGCAGAATCAAAGACTGGCCCGCCACCTGATGGTCAAACAGCCTCAGAGCACCAGAGATATGTGTTCTTGCGGACTCCGCATACTTCACGGGTCCTCCCTCTGCCATGTTCATGGTTCCTGTGAAAGATGAAAGAGGTGAATGTTCAGGTAAAAGTGGTTCCAAAGCAGGTGCGATTGTTGGGTGCGAAGGCCGTTGTCACAGCCCCATATTACACATATTACTAAATCGAACATAACACATAACTACTAGCACGGTACGTGCTTAGTTTGCGCACGGCTCGTGATGTCTGGTGATGTAAGTACCGTTGTAGGTGTAATGATGAGCACCATCTGTGTAAGATAGAAAACGGAAGAAGGGGTTGTCAGGTAGAGCTTGCGATGGCGATAGGGATGGTCGGGCATTAGAACCAAGTTACGAGTTTGTTTTTAAAAGGCATTAGTACTTAGAAGGATTAGCCCGTAGTTTGTGATTGAGTGGTCTTTAGATTAGGGAGTTTTATTAATGTTTTGTGTAACTAACGCCCTTATTCAATAAATATTAGTTTAATGTGATCACAACGTTATTTCTGTTGATTTCCGTTCCAACAAGGTCGGGTCGATTAGTGTACTATTACTATTACTTTCTGTCAGCCGTCATGAATTCTATGACACAGTATATTGAGGATATGGTAGCCAGTTCCGTTCATAGTCGCTTATTCTTCCCAGGTAATTTCCAGAAACTGCTGAAAATTAGAAAATGAAAACCGTTAACTGATTCGAGAAATTAGACGTAGATAGTCAACATTATGTGGACACGTTATAAGAAGAAATAAATTGCAGATCTTGGTGATAACTGGCAAGATTGAGGGGAATAAACTAATGGGAAAGGCAGAGAAGTAAATATCTCGATTGCTTGGTTACGTTGCATGGTCGAGACAACAACACGGAGCTGACCCACGACTCTGGTGATCGTTTGAGATGGCGAAACATGACCGCGAACACTTATCGGCACGACACATGATGATGCTGCTGAAAATTATCCGGTATAATTTTTTAAGGCTGGGTTATCCCAGAGCAGATAAGTTAGTTGCATGTCCTTTACAGAACGTCGCAGACATTTATAAACACTTGTTCACATAGAGAATGTACATGTGAGCAGAGAAGTGCTGTTGCTCTACAATCCCAGAGTAGGCGGCTCTGGCTTAGGTAACGAACTCAGATTCACAATCCCGACGTACCGCATCCGAAGTCAGTCTCAGACTTTTCGGGAGCTGATGGCTTTGCGTTGATTTTCACAATGATTTCAGCGTCGGTCGTCTTCTATCAACCCAAAGCGATGTTCCACCAAACCTCCCATGGCTGCCTTCGAACCCTCGATATGATATGTTAAGGAATTGTGAAACTGCGTTCAGTAAACCATAACCAATAGATATGCCTGAAAACTACAGACACACAAGCGAAAAGTGTAATACAAAAGGTTAGAAAGAGAACGCGTTATATGGGATGATAGGATTACCTTCTTAACTGATAGAGTGCCGAAGGATAAAATATCCTCAAATGTGACCTCACATTTGGACAGCAGGACGATATAACGGCATACTAGGGTCATCGTGATATTTGTTTTGTTTCGTTAGTATTTTTCGCAAATTCTATGCTCAGTGAATAGAAATGTTCATGATATAACTTGTACATTTGATTGCTTACCGTGTTAGGGTCAATCCTACTTTTTGTGTGACACTGAATCAGCTAAGCTCCCAGGTTAAATATTCATTTTTTTTTTTGGGGGGGGGGGGGGGGGGAAGAATGTGTCTGTGTTTGTGTTATTTTGTTTTTCTTGCTCGTTGATAAAGACTTTGGTCGAAACATTCGCCCTCATCTGTGTGTATTGCTCCGTTCGTCGAGAATCTAATTATTTTGTGTGTGTGTGTGTGTATTTGCACATCTATTTTTTATCTCCGACGAATAGTTACTCACTTGTCGTGCATGCTGTTCAGCTCAAAATTGCCCTGCTAGTTCACTTTACCGAGGCAAGCGAGAAGAATGAGCGTGGCTGGGGTGTGGCCAATATATAAACGTGTGCTGGAATTTCCCCCCAAACCACCTAGTACTCATCCTTCGCATTTATAGTGAGCTGTAGCAGATTTACTTACACTTACGCGCCCGGGTGCACACACACACACACACACACACACACACACACACACACACACACATAAATTATAATACTTTAACTTTTCGTAGTTATCCTACTGAAGACATACTATGCGTGTGAGAGTAAGAGAAAGAAAGAAAGAAAAAAAAAAGAGAGAGAGAGAGAGAGAGAGAGAGAGAGAGAGAGAGAGAGAGAGAGAGAGAGAGAGAGAGAGAGAGACAAAAAGCGAGGACAGAGAGATGGAAAAATATAAGTAGAGGAAGAAAACGAGAAAGACAGAGAGAAAGAGGAGAAGAGAGACACAGACAGAGAGAGGCAAAGAGGTGGAAAGTTAGAGGTAGAGAGAGAATCAGAGAGTCATAGACAGATTGATACAGATAGAGAGGCAGAGATAGAAAATATAGAAGTAGAAAGATAAATAGAAATAGACATATAGAGTAATGATAGAAAGCGAGAGAGACAGAGTTACGAAAATAGAGGAGAGAAAGAGAGCGAGAGAGAGAGAGAGAGAGAGAGAGAGAGAGAGAGAGAGAGAGAGAGAGAGAGAGAGAGAGAGAGAGAGAGAGGTAGTTAAACAATGAAAGAGAGAGAGGGAGACAGAGATAGGACGAAAAATATACAGAAGAGCGACGAAAAATATACAGAGAGGCAACTAAAGATAGAGAGAGGAAAGGGGAGACCCATGTAGAGATAAAAAGAGAGACATAGAGAGGGGCAGAGACATACTTTGAGAAACAGAGACTCGAGGAGAAAGAGAGACAGAGAATAAAGAAGAGACCATTAGCGAGACAATGACTGATCAAGAGAACGTAAAAGTAGCCAAACAAACAACTAGAGAAGAGAGAGAGAGAGAGAGAGAGAGAGAGAGAGAGAGAGAGAGAGAGAGAGAGAAGAGAGAGACAGAGAGACAAGAGGAAGAAGAAGATATGAGTTTCGTGCAAATGTGCCAACTTATTTACTTATTTCTCTGTCAACGAATAGATCAGCATTCTGAATGCTCTACGAGAAGTAAGACTTTTGCTAGAACCAAGAAATGATTGCGAATCTACAACCATGGTCAGACTGCGGGAACAGCAAATTAAAAGAGGTGTGGCCAAACAAGAACACTACGCAGGAGGCCAAAGAAGATTGATAAACCAACACAGAACTGGTGTCGTTAGCCGCTACACGCTGCGGGATTTGATGAGAAGGGGATCCGAGTACTTATGGACTGAATGGTTCCATGTGCAATGAGGATGATCTGTCGACTAACCAACCAACCAACCAACCAACCAACCAAGCAACTAACTAACTAACTAACTAACCAACCAACCAACCAACCAATCAATCAACCAACCAACCAACCAACCAACCAACCAACCAACCAACCAACCAACTAACTAACTAACCAACTAACTAACTAACTAACTAACTAACTAACTAACTAACCAACCAACCAACCAACTAACTAACTAACTAACTAACTAACTAACTAACTAACTAACTAACTAATTAACTAACTAACTAGATCAGCACTCTTTGGGTTGGCTTTAAGGAATCACACACAGCTATAACACTAATTATTTACAAGTTAGTACCATAACAGAAACTGTCCCTGGAGTGTAAAACCGTTGGATTTGACAATATTCAAGGCAACGGCAAAATGATATAGTGCAGCCTGTTCGCTTCAGGGCAGCGTTTCCTTCGCCGACAATCCCCAGAAAGTTCATACACATTATCCAGTACCTATTTTTATGAAACTGGGTTGACACTACAACAGGCAAGCATTGAAGCTTATTGGGTATACGTTGCTAGCATATATTTTTATCAACCAATAGGAACTCTACGAGTGATGTGGTCAGTATGACACCGGCCGCCGTCGGCACTTCCATATTCATGTCCGGGTACTCAGTTTACGCTGGCTCGACCTGGAAACCCAGGTCAAATTAAAAAAAAAAAAAAAATCCACGGCGATGGAAATTCGAACCCACAACCGCCCGGGACAATAGACAAACCAGCTAGCCACTACCTAGCAACAGGGGTAAACCGCTCTCACACCCCTCGACTTCTGCTGGGAGAGACGTTAACACTTACTGACTTGTTCTCAGTTCATTGACGTAAATTCTCCGCTTTAATTTATAAATCAATTATATCATTTTGCCTTAACGTTGAAAGAAACTTTCACAGGACTGAGATTTATGTGAAATAAATGCTTGCTGGTAAATTGCTTTTGTGTAAATCTAAACTCATATCGACTACCTTCTGTGTGTGCCATGGAAATAACACTCGTGGAAACAACACTCCTGAATCAATACATCATAAACAATGACTTCGCTTTGTGATAAAGCTGGTGGTTTTAATTGCAAACAAAGCTGTTTTCACGTTGACAGCGGTGGGTTTTTATATTTATGATTTATTCTGGTAAAGAGAACGATATCTCGTTTATATGTACATATAAAAGTGCTTTCTCGACCCCTTCCTCCTCCCCCTCATCCTCCCCTTCTTCTTCTGCTACTTCCTCTCCTACTTATTCTGCTGCTGCTGCTGCCGCCTCCTTCTCTGTTCTCTTTTTGGTCTCTCCCCCTTAACCCTCGTCTTCTTCTTCTTCAGTAGCACAAGGTCGCCTTTACTTCTCAAGACTTTTCTTGGTTACCATTACAGTCTTTGGGAGTATACGGCCAATAATAATATTATAATAATAATAATATAAAATACTATATAATTTATAAATAATATAACTTTGGAGTCACGACCAATCTAAAAAATTTAAACCGCCACAATGTGGCTCGAACCGTTGATCACTAGGCCGGAAGGTGAGTGTCTAGCCACCGCGGCTCCTTATAGTGACTGCCCCATATTTCTAAAGACTAAATGGCACTCAGTAGTTGATATAGTCAATATCACAACGATCCTATTTATTTCCCTAAACATAATATGGTACAATGAGGAGAAATAAACTTGACATCCCTAGTCCATCTGGCAAAATTGATGGGAAAAGAACAACGAACTGAATACGTGCATGACTTGGGCGCGTGGCATACTCGAGACAAGAACTCAATTAGGGAATCAGTTGAGGCCACTGAAACAGTTACATATATAAAAACACGTAGTATTTTTTTGGCGCTCACAGAACGGATAAGAAATAAATAAAGACTAGAGGACGCACTAGACAACATAAAATTTGAAAGCTATAGTTACCGACCGGGATTCGAACCTGTCACCTCCAAATGGCGACAGCGCCTCGATGCAGGAATAGGTGTACTTCGACGCATGACCAACTGGAGACCAACGGAGTGTCTAGTTGGTCATGCGTCGAAGTACACCTGTCCCTGCAGCGAGGCGCTGTCGCCATTTGGAGGTGACAGGTTCGAATCCCGGTCGGTAGCTATATCTTTCAAATTTTATGTCTGCAGGAGCCAACAAAAAGCTGACAAGCAGATAGTGCCAGTGGCGCCTTGAGTGAACGTCCGCCTGCATTGTATTCTAAGACACTTCTCACTGTTAAAGGATGTGCTAGAGCAGTGGTTCTCAACCTTATTTGGCCCATGCCCCCCCTTCCCTTTACCATATGTTCAGAACGTCATTTCCCCCCCCCCTCCCCTTTCGAATGTCCTCCCTATAAATCCCCCCACCCTTACACAGGATACATAAAAATGGAAGCTAAATTTAAAAACACATACTAGAACAAGTCTAGACATCTACATAAAACGTGATTTGTGGGTCTACTTACGTTATAAAACGAATTTCATTAGGGCGAGAAGTACAGAACCGTATTATTTAGAGGGAAAAACAATATCAAGAAACTGGTTCTTGTATTAATGCGATCTTGAAATAATCTTAATCCCCCCACCCCACCCGCTGAAACCCTAAAATCCCCCCCCTCCCCCAAGGGTGGGTGGGATTTGCCACCGGTTGAGAACCACTGTGCTAAAGGGAATTGTGGAGGGGAAGAGTGTAAGAGAAATACAACGTTACAGATGGGTGCTCTGTGGTGAAGGGCTTACGGACGCAGTTCATAATCCCGCATACCGCATTCAAAACACATCTGCGGGCGATTCGGCAGCAGATCGCCCTGCATTGGTTTTTATAAAATGGTATGAGTGTCGGTCGTTCAGAAAACATACGTAAACTTACCAAGAATTTACAAACAGACAAAACATTAGGGTTGACTGCGACATCCTGTACGGGATTTGTAAATAACTAAACATGGATAGACAACATCAAGAGATGGGTTAGAAGGGGTTTAGATAATTTGCACCAGGAAGACAGAACAGGAGGTGTTGGGGATTTATAGCTGCCTACCTTCAATGCGGAGATGCCATGTGATAGATAGATCTACTTACTGGCATTCGCGGGTATTGTTTCACACTACGAGAAGTGAAATGAAATTAGTGAATAATTCTTTTTGTTTGAATCTATACGTGTGAATCAGTACGTGTAAATGTCTTTCTTATTCTATTCGCTTGGCTGGCGTATATGGCCTAGGTTTAGTGAACACGTTTCATAATTCCGAATACCGGATTCGAAATCAGACCGCCTTGCGTTTATTTTCACAACGGTTTGAGAGTCTGTCGTTCAGAAAGAAATGGCAAACAAATAGACGTTAAACTGCATAGAAGACCCAAGCAGACAACAATGTTGGGGTATATTGCCACATCTAGTAAAATACAGGCAACTAAATATTTTTTTGAGCTAATATATCCACTGAAATGAATTGCAATCCAAATTGTACCTCCGTTTGCATGTTGGGAATTTCTATGTTGGGAATTTCCATGTTGGGAATTTCCATGTTGGGAATTTCCATGTTGGGAATTCCTGTTAATGTTGGGTCTCTCTAATTTCGCACCATCCTCTCGCACCTAAGCTATTAAAATACACCAGAAAATTCCCTCGCTCATCCTTGGCAATGTTTCCCCCTGAGCGCATCACTAAACAAAGGAATTCAGGTTAAACCCACACGCTTTAAAGTAGAATTCCCAGAGTGTTAAAGAGATGAATATACGAGACATAACACTTAGAATTTGTGCTACAGAATCATGTTATACTATTTTATAAAAACCAACGCAAGGCGATCTGCTGCCGAATCGCTTCAGATGTCACAGATTGTGAGAATTGTATGGATATTTTGCCCTGACCATGCGGGTGTACGGGGGAATGAACAGGCTGATAGGCTAGCAGGGAATGCACCTCTTGGTGGTATCTTGCCTATGGACAAGGGGGAGGTGGTCGTGCGCTTGTGGGACCAGGTGGAGAAGGCGGAGGAACAGATTCAGAACCCATATACATAAAGAATGAGATTGCGGAGGATCGGCAGGGATTCTAGAAGAATCTCAAATCTGAGAGGGAAGACCAGGAGAACTTTTAATCAGATAGCGGTGGGAACGATTAGTAGTATGACTCTTCGCTGGCTGTTGAACGAGGGGAACTGAGCACGAATGTCCTGAGTGCAGTGATGTCGGCTCTTAACTCAACTCACCTCAACAACATTTGGGCTACAGTGGAAAATCGAACATAATTTATGCCAGAATGGAATCTGGAACTTCCAAAGCAGTCGTTAGATGAGGGGGAAAAATGTAACGGTTGTTCTGTAACAGCTCCTACTGTATGAGTATGTAGGTCTTATTATAAGCTGCGACTTAATGAGGTGGGAGGAGGAAAGAAGCCAGTCCTATTTCTCGCCGCAATGTGTTCCCAGGGGATTTCCAGATAACTGTTAGGGATCCCTAAATTAGGATACGTCGACCCTAGGGCCGTACTGGTACTGACAAAAATTATCACCGGTGATGCTTCAACCCGGATCACTAAATTGGGAAGTAAGAGCGCTAACCATTATGTCATCATGACTTTCTTTCTCTCTCTGTCTCTGTCTCTCACTTTTTCTCTCTATACTCGTTCAAACACACTCACATACACACGCACCCTGTCTCTCATTCACACGTCCTCTCTCACTCAGTCACCATCCCCCCTCCCCACACACACACACAACTTTTTTCTCTCCCTTACTCTCACATACAGCCATAAACACATACATTCTCTCTCTCTCTCTCCCACTCTCTCTTTCTTTCATTCACACATATTCTCTCTCTCTCTCTCTCTCTCACTCTTCCCCCCCCCCCATACACACCCTGACCCACTTGCACTCTTTCATTCACGTTCGATCTCTTCCTCAATGTGGAAAGTTCACATTTGCACTCCCCTCTACCCAACAACAATCTGTTTCTCCCTCACAACTCCCTGGTTCACTGACACCCCCCCCCACCCTCCCTCCCTGCTCCTACCAACGATTAGACTGTAATTCAACGGTTTTCAACCTTTTATATATCAGAACCCCACGTGATCAGCTTCATTCTTTTTTTTTTTTCTTTCTACGTTTACCCTGTTCAGCCAAAACTCTCACTATTTATCTAAATTAATATTTTAGCGCGCTCCCTGGCGAAGGGATTAAGGACGCTGTTCGTAATCCCGTATACCCACGTACGAAACACAGCTGCGCGAGATTCGGCAGCTGATCGCATCGGGTTGGTTTCTTATGGAAAGGTACGTGAGACGGTCGTTCAGAAAGTAATGGCAAACTACTGAACGTAAAACTTGCCAAGACATCTATAGCAGCTGAAAAATGCAGGATATGAAAACCAAAATTTAGCTGGGGTGCTTTGAAAGGTCGTTCTAAAATGTAATTTTATATGTAATATTCTTAATTATCACATGCAATAAGTCAATATGTGGCAAAAAAATACACTTGCAAGATTAAAAAATTCACGCTAAGTGCATGTGAGTCGTCGTCGTCGTCGTCATCATCATCATCATCATCATCATCATCATCATCATCATCATCATCATCATCATCATCATCATCATCATCATCAATCATCATCATCATCATCATCATCATCATCAATCATCATCATCAATCATCATCATCATCATCATCATCATCATCATCATCATCCCAGTGGCTTGTCCTGTGCCGAACGTACCCTTCCTCAGTCTGTGACGCTCTCGCTGTCATAAGCCAGATTTCCTGCCTCTGTTGCTGCCGTGTGTAAGTTATCTATCACATCTTTATCCCGTATAGGTTGTGGTCCTATTCTTCTCCACTTCCTCGTCACACCGCCTCTATATTTATCTTCTCCGTATATTAATTCAAAGCATCCTTACTGGGACGCAGAGGTGTTTCCAAGGCACCAGGGCCGGGTTTTATACTGGCTAAGACCTACTGACGCGTCCTCGTCGAGCGTCCTGGGCAACAGGTCACTTCGGGGTCCTGGCTAAAGTCAGTAGGATCGCCGATTCCTCCGAAGTCGGAGAGTGTCTGCCTGTATGGAGGGGAACCACCAGTCTGCACACCAATAAGCCAGACATGGGACAACGGATACTCACGCAAACCGCAGGTGCTGTATGACATCATACTGATGTTGGACAACAGGATGCCTTCATCCAACATACAGGACTTCGCGTTGGAGCTCAAGCCAACGAACACAAGCAAGCAAGCATCCTTACTATTAAACAAATATACCGATAAATCATTGTAGGTTTCAAGATATATACGAAACCAACGTACATCCACCCAAGGCGCCCCTCACTAACTTTAACGGTTCGTAGGGCGCTGCTCTAACAACAGCTGGCATGTTTTCATTTTCGTTTCTTCCCCTCCCTAACATTAATGGGTCGCTAGGGTGGGCTCTACCGACAACTGACATGTTTACATATTGATTTCTTCCCCTCTCTAACATTAATGGTTCGTTAGGGACGCTAGGGTGCTGCTTTAACAACAACTGGCATGTCTTTATATTCATTTCTTCTCCTCTCTAACATTAATGGTTCGTTAGGGCGCTGCCCTAACAACAACTGGCATGTTTTCATATTCATTTCTTCCCCTCTCTAACATTAATGGTTCGTTAGGACGATGCTTTAACAACACCTGACATGTTTTAATATTCATGTCTTCCCCTGTAGTAGGTCTGAATACAAACACATAGAACCTGTAAACAGATAGACACGCTCTAAAGTAGGAACTAGCTAGAGGTCACTATCGTGGCAGGACCATCACATTGTGTAGGCCTGAGTGCACGAGGCGATAGGTGGTCAGTCTTTCCCTTACTAAGCGAGACGACAAACGCAGGCGTCGTACCCTCGTCCGACTGTGCTAATGGCATTGATCAGCGACCCGTCAAATACTCAACGCGCCCGCTTCGAATACATGTAAAATTGGTGTATTATGTCACCGCAGTCTGAAACGTACGGGTCAACAATGATAATTGTGTGTATGTATGTGTGTTTTTGTGTATGTGTGAGTGTGTGTACTGGGGGGGGGGGGGAGGGGTGGGATAACATACATCACCGTCAAACGTTGTTTTTCTTTTCTTCGTGCTACTGGCACCGCCGTGGCTGAGAGGTTATAGTGTTAATCTTGGGAACAGGGGGTACTTGGTTCTATCTCACCTTAGGACTGGAGATTTTTCCAAGAAACACCGAAATCTGATGGTATTGCACGTCCCCACGTCCCCGCCGCCTTTCGCCTAGATCTTTTGAGCAGTAAGATCAGATACCTAACCTTCTCAAATAAGGGCGAGAAATAGGAGGTTAGGTGTGCATGTTGTGCCCGTAAAACATTCGACATCAATTGTAGGCCGTAAGGTCGCCAACTTGGCTAAATTGTTAGGAAAGAAAACGCATCCACCGGTAGGTAGAGCCCGTACCCGTAAATGTTTAGTTTAGTTTAGTCGACGGATCAACATCACGGCACACGGGTGTAACCCATAAGTGCTCCGTTCTACTCCTAACTCAAGCCTGAGTCCGGAGAATCTAAGCATCGGCGAGGATCCTGAAATACTTTGAGTAGATTTTTAACTCGAAATTTTGCCCGGGCAGCGCCGTTAGGCTACTCCTTTTCGATTTCCTACTGCTAACTGATTTTTTATGTGCGCAACAATACACACGGGCGTCCGATCTCACTACCCAGAGACCAGGGGACATTTTGTTACTAGACGTCCACGTGAAAAATACCCAGCTCTGACCGGGACTTGAACTCGGGACCTCTAGCACTCGAGGCGGACACCATACCCCGAGACCACTCAGCTCCCTTAAATGGAAAAACCGTAAATGGAGTCTGTCTAATTGAAACACACCTGGCACACATGCATGCCGTATTTACTTACCTTTGAGGTGCGTGACCAGGTGTGATGCGCTTCCCTCGACATAGTACTAAGAAAAAGCGGATTTTTTTTTTTGGGGGGGGGGGGGGGGGGCAGTATAGCCCATGTTGAAAACCCCTGATATAACAATAGCTAGCGTGTTTTTGTTTTCATTTATGTCTGTGTAACTCGCACACAGACACGTTGAATTAACTATGTACATACTTATGTTAAACAAACAGTGTACACACACAAGTATTGAACACTGTGCATACGCCATGTAGACATACATGTATAGACTACACACGCGCATGATTATGTTACAGGTAAGCATTCTCAAGGGAGCCGAGGTAGTATAGTGGTTGGATGCTGGCTTGCCTACTTGGTGGTCGGGAATTCGAAATCTGCATCGGGACGAGTTTTTAGATAATGTCATGGGCTCCCAGGTCGACCACGTGGTCACATAACAAATCCGTTCCCGGAGGGAACTTGTAGCAATTACTACTCGATATGCCCGCTCCGTGGCGAGGGTTTTAGGGGACGTAGTTTGTGATCTCGCAACCTGCGTTTGAAACACAAATGCGGGCGATTTGGTAGCAGACCTCCTTGCGTATTTTTTTTTAACGAAATGGTATGGGTGCCGGTCGTTCAGAAAGCAATAGCAAACTACAGAACATAAACTTGCCAAGAGATAACAACAGCAAACCATGCTGATGTTGACTGCGACGTCCTGTAAAGTATATACAACTATTTTTTATAACTACTTGATATAAAGATTAGCATCAGCTCGACAAACACCAGTGCAATATAACGTAAATATAAATAGAAAATCATTAGAAAAAAGATAGAGAGTAAACTATATGGGCAGCCTGTTCACAGAGGATTTAAATAAACTAGATAGAGGAATGTAAACGAGAATACAGAAAGCAAAAAACGTCAATTATAAAACAGTGGATACTCTAAAACAGTGGTTCTCAATCGGTGGGGAGTCCCCCCCCCCCGCCCCGCGGGGGGAATTTTAGGGTTTCCCGGGGCATGGGGGATGAAGACCATTTCAAGATCGCGTTAATACAATATCCGATTACTTGATATTGTTTTTCCCTTCATACTTTTCAATTATGTACGTCTGATCCTTCTAAAATTCATTTTATAAAGTAAGTAGGCCCACAAATCATGTTTTATGTGGATGTCTAGTCTTGTTTTAGTATATGCTATTAAATTTACCTTCCATTTTTGCGTATACTGTGTAGGGGTGGGGGGATTTTTAGATAGGAAATATAAAAGGGGGGAAGAAAATGACGTTCTCAAACTACGGTGAAGGGGGGCACGGGCTAAATATTTTATAGGAAGGGGGGAGGAGGGAATGACGTTCTGAAAATATGGTGAAGGGGACACGGGCCAAAAAAGGTTGAGAACCACTGCTCTAGAACATGATCATACGATCGTGCATACACAAAAGAAGCTGATAGACGCTTTATTCGTCCCAACGCAGTGTGAACAATGTCAAACACGGAAGCCCTAGACACTCCCAGGCTTAAAATTATAAGAAATGCATATGTAAAAACAAGAAGAGATAGAGAGAGAAATGAGAAACTAAGAGCAAGTGCACCTATTACTGACAATATAGAACAAGGAAGAATTAAATGCTTCGGACATTTAGTTAGAATGGAACAAGACCAACCAGTGACTAGAGCGTGCTATATTAGAACAGCGTGCTATATTAGAACATCGGAATACATGGCGAGAGGACGACCCAGAATTATTTGGCTAGATGGAGTTAAAGAGATATTGAAGATATAAAATGTGTGACCGTAAGCAACAAGACAAGAGAAACACAACAAAATGACATCTGCGTCCTCTTTGCAACGCTTCACTACAAAAGCAGTAGGACAAATGAAGACGAAGAAAAAGACGAATAAGAGGAAGAAGAAGAAGACTCGTGAAAGGTAGGCGAGTACTCTAGACACTTAGATACCATGTCTGCACGCAGTGGCATATCTATATGCAAATATGGTCTATTCTTTCTGTTTAGTTTCACCTTGGAAAAGTAACCATAATGTTTGTGTCAACCCCAGGCCCTCATAAAAGTAGGTACGGACCCTTTTACATGCTTCTGGGCGCATCGTGCAAGGGGTGCTAGACTCATATTTGTACAGACAAATCCACATTCAAATGTTGAATATCTTGGGTCATTAATTACCAACAACGGTGAAACAATGCAAGAAATTAAAAGATGAATATCCATTACTCTTCAAAGATTATAACAACTGAATAAATTGTGGAGTGGGACAGATAGAACTGCAAAAATAGATCTTAAAGAGCATGCATCTTTCTCATTGCAGTAGGCGCCTGTGAGACCTGGACACTTACTAAACAAGATGAACAGCGCATACATGCCTTTGAATATAAATGTTATAGACGAGTTCTAAGAATATCTTGGATAAAGAAAAGAACAAATGCATCCATACTTAAAGAGCTGAATATTGAAGAGGGTTGGCTATTAAAGACGATAAAACAAAGAAAATTGAAATATTTTGGTCACTTGAAACGTCATGAAAGTTTGGAGAAAACAGTAATGGATGGGTCTATGTCTGGGAAGAGATAAAGAGGAAGGCTAAAGAGAAGATGGGTGCAGGATGTGATGTGACGGATGATCACCAGATGGGTTTATCGGACTCTGGACATCTTGCTTATGATCGAGAGGTTTTCTGGAAGGTTGTTATGGGAGCGAGGTTCCGCAAAGGACATGCTCCAGAATGATTGAATGAATAAATCGACATTTAGTGAGAAATGTCTTTATTTCACGCCGAGAGCCCTTATTTCCCATTACATTGTTAGTATAGGGTGTATTTTTAATGACTGTGGGGTGTTTGAAAATATTGCCGTTCCAAGTTTTGTATTCACCCTCTGTGGAGTTCATGCAACATAAAAGGTAAATGCAAAACTTGGAACGGCAATATATTCAACATCCCCACAGTCATTAAAAATACACCCTGTATCAATATTAGGCTGGATCGACCAGAGGCCCAGTACAATTTTTTTTAAAATCCGAATCCACCCGCAGTGGTTTGAACCCATGATCACCAGGTCAACAAGGTCAACGCGTAAAGTATGTATGAGGTGCTAATTACAAATTTGCCGGCTTCGTGGCTTAGAGGTTATGACTTTTCTCCGTAATCTCGTATACTCTCGTTGGTAACGTGATGACGGTAAGAATCAGCAGTGGTTCGAATCGCATCGGTAACTTACGGGGTATGTGAGCCGGCCGCTCAGAAAGCAATGGCAAACTACTGAGCGTAATCTTACCAAGAAATCAACAATCAGCTGAAAGATGCTGGTGTTGACAGCGAGGTCCTGTAAAGGATACGCTAAAAAAACAAAAACAAAAACTACAAAATTGACCTGGGACGTAAAGGCGACCGGTATATTTTTGACCACATAACTGATCGTGTGGCGAATATGAGGCTAGTACCATATACCCATTACATCTCGAGGCGTGTAAACAAAACTGCTTTACATTTTAATATTTGATAATTTGATATTTTGTCAGAACAATGGCCTATCCAGCCTGCCCTTTAAAAGTGCCGAGATCTATGAAACAAAAATAACCTACCCATGGGCCTCCCTAATTTTGACACTTACGAAATACAGCTTGACATTCGATTCAGTGCCCCAGGATCAGGATTAGGTAGCGTGTATATCATGATTTATTTATGTTGTAACAACACATACTACCCATGCTGTGAATTCCACAGGTCTGTCTTAGCTGGAGGCGGACGTTGTACATCTAAACTCCTTGAAGAGACGATATCTTGCAGAGAGTAACACACTTGACCCTAGATATTTGAGATGGGGATCCGTGATCGCCCAAGCTTAATAGCGTGGGAATTATGATGTATTAATAGGACATACATGCAGCCGTATTCAACGACAAACAAGAATGCTGCTTATATAAATAAGGGAAGTATAAATATGAATGAAAATCCCCATGTAGGAACGGCTGAACGTGATATGTTTACGACCCCACAATAGGCACGATAAAACAACAGGCCACTATCTGCAATGCTAATATCGTCATAGACACTTGATAAGCCAATCACAAAACAAGGGTATTGTACACGATATGACCTGATTTAAAAAAAAAAAAAAAGCAAATGACGATGTGCATGCTTTGGGGCTGTGAAAACATGGGCTTGTCCCATATTTTGATCGACCAATCGGCGCTCTTTGAGTGATGTAATTCGCGCTGGACGCTTTTACTTTTCATGGCATTTTCTAGTACACATTTTGAAAGTTCTAGTCTGTTAATGAAATCTCGTCAGAATGGGTGTTCGAACACATAACCACCGTGCCGGCATGCAAGTATGCGAATCACTGAACTACACCAACCCCTCTATGACCTATTTGTTTGTCATTAAAATGGTACAGTTATGACTGTGTAGTTTTTGAAAATATTTCCGTTTCAAGTTTTGTAATTACATATTATGTTGCAAGAACTTTACAGAGAGTGAATACACAACTTGGACTGGCAATATTTTCAAACACCGAACAGTCATTACAAATACATCCTATATTATCTATATTATAAGCAGTTTAATCCTAGTGTTCTCTAGAATGCTGAAGTGCATGACAATGTCTGCCCATATGTTACAGTGCCCTTGCGGGAAGCAGAGAATATTAACGCTGTAAACTACCGTGCATGTCGTAGGAGGTGACCAAGGAGGGTTAGCGTGGGTCAGGCTGTACAATCCAGCCAATCGCGAACTAGCCTGTGAGACTTGGGGTGAGTTTGTTGAGAGACTAATCACAGGTGTGGGATAAAAGGAAGAAGAAGAAGAAGAAGAAGAAGAAGAAGAAGAAGAAGAAGAAGAAGAAGAAGAAGAAGAAGAAGAAGAAGAAGAAGAAGAAGAAGAAGAAGAAGAAGAAGAAGGTGGAGGAGGAGGAGGAAGAGGGGAAGGAGGAGGAAGAAGAGGAGGCGGAGTAGAAGAAGAAGAAGAAGAAGAAGACGAAGAAGAAGAAGAAGAAGAAGAAGAAGAAGAAGAAGAAGAAGAAGAAGAAGAAGAAGAAGAAGAAGAAGAAGAAGAAGAAGAAGAAGAAGAAGAAGAAGAAGAAAAAGAAGAATAAGAAGAAGAAGAAGAAGAAGAAGAAGAAGAAGAAGAAGAAGAAGAAGAAGAAGAAGAAGAAGAAGAAGAAGAAGAAGAAGAAGAAGAAGAAGAAGAAGAAGAAGAGGAGGAAGAAGAAGAAGAAGAAGAAGAAGAAGAAGAAGAAGAAGAAGAAGAAGAAGAAGAAGAAGAAGAAGAAGAAGAAGAAGAAGAAGAAGAAGAAGAAGTCGACGCTGACACTGTATCAGCGCGATTAAAGGAGACAGTACGTCCGTCTGATTAGAAGCTGGACAACGGACAAAAGCACGGCAGACTCACTTTCAGGAAGTAACTATCGACTGGAACCAGGACAAATCTGAACCTGAACAGAACAGGGATTTCAATTGTCATGACCGGTGGATACTTTTATCAAAGGCGGAAGTCACGGATTAATCTCGTGAATGTCTCGAGGTAGCCTACCACCTCAACATCTTCATAAGAATTCTTTTATGCCCTCGTCAAATCAGAACGTATAGAAATATTAGCGTGCAAATACAAAAGGCAAAATTAGCTTTACTGCCACGGGTCCTTGACTTGAGGACGTTAATTACAAGTACCTCAGAAGTCGGAGTGGATTCGTCTGGTGGCATAAAACACTAGTAATAGAAATAGCTAAACCACACGCAAAACTCAGCCCAGTGCATTAGAAACAATAAAATGCATATGGAATACGCTCGAGTTTTAAAGGAAAACAAAAACTAGGATATTAGCGGAAATACGATTTAAAAACAACAATACAACTGAAAAATTATCTGAGTTATCATTGTGTGTCATGTCGATAAGCTTGTGCTGTCATAGTTCGCCATCTGACACAACCACCAGATGGTGAAATTTGGTCACTGCCAAATGCCATATGACATTCAGGTGTTTACCTCTTTGTCTTCCCTCTGCTATGTTCTCATACAATTTTCTAACTGTCGCTTTTTTCAAGTTGATTTCTCCTCATAACATGCCCTTCGGGTTCGTGTAAAAAAAAAAAAAAAACCCCCTTCGTCTAATTTCTCTAATCAGTTCACAGCTTTATTTTTTGTTTTTTTTTGGTTTCTTGTAAGATTTGTACAATTGTAAAAAAAAATACTTTATAATCCAATTGCAAATTAAACTTACTGAACAGCACAATACTTCGCTGAGGAAAATAAAAAAAAAAAAAAAAGACACTACTCAACCATTATGTTTTTTTTTTTTGCGTATCCTTTTACAGGACTTAGCTGTCAACAGCAGCATCTTTCAGCTGTCTGTTGATCTCTTGGCAAGATTACGCTCAGTAGTTTGCCATTGCTTTCTGAGCGGCCGGCTCAGTATCCGCAAGTCACGAGCGGGGGTCGAACCACCTCAGTTCTCGCTCCGCTGCGAGACTCTGCGTGATAAACGGGATTACAGAGAGAAAGTGTTGTAACCCCACAGCCAGAGAGACCGGCACTCAACCATTAGTATCTAAATTATGACTGACACTTTGAAGGTCCATTCACTAGTCAAGAATTGTGAACACAAATTACCCCGTTTCTGACAGTTATTTTTATAAAAGCTCACCCACCACTATATGAAATTATAATAGCCACTCTGCAACCAGATTATAAACATAAAGATAATGGACGAGCTATTTAAAATAATAATAATAATAATAATAATAATAATAATAATAATAATAATAATAATAATAATAATAATAATAATAATAAACATTGAATCACTAATATCCAAAATCATAATAGCCTAATTACCAAATAATCAGCTAAGAGTCTTCAACAACATGTGACTTCATTGTTTATAAGTACAAGGCCGTCTGCTGCCAAATCGCCCGCAGCTGTGTTTCGAACGCGGTATGCGGGATTTCGAATTGCAACGGTAACGTCTTCGCCATGGCCTTGGATAACATTCTCGCATAATTTAGTTTTGTTTACAGAAAAAATACTCGATCACCATTATCAAAATCTATAAAACAAACTTTATAAAACGATTGATTACAAACCAACATTATTGAACAAAATATGCCGTCAATGTTTAACGTTCTGCCATCAGAATAACGATGTAGGTCAATATCAGCCTATTAATAGAGGTGTGAGACAGGGATGTGTAATGTCTCCAGATCTTTTCTCCCTGTACAGTGAAAATATTTTTAGAAGTATAGAAGATATGGAAGGAATCAATATTGGGGGACGATACATCAATAACAGTAGATATGCAGATGATTCAGTCTTGATTGCAGACAATAAACAGGACTTGCAAAATTTAATAGATGCAGTTGTTGCACACAGTGAACAACTAGGGTTAGAACTGAATATTAAGAAGACACAGATTATGGCCGTCACTGGGAAGAAGGAAATACCACAATTACGAGTAAATGGGCATATTCATAAGCAAGTGAATCGATACAGTTGCCCCGCACAGTCATTACATCTGATGGGAAATGCCTTTAAGAGATTAGAACAAGAATTGCCATTGCGAAGGTAGCCTTTAGCAAGATGAAAAACATACTGACCAATAAAAAGATATCAATTGAAACGAGAAAAAGAGTGTTGAAGTGCTACATAGAACCTGTACTTTTGTATGGATGTGAAGCGTGGACAATGAGCAGTCAAGCTGAAAAACATATGATGGCTGTGGAAATGTGGCTTCTGAAGAAAATGCAAAGAATACCAAGGACAAACAGAAAAACCAATGAACAAGTCTTTCAAGAAACAAATGAAGAACTTAAACTGATTAGAGTCATTAGACGTAGACAGTCAAAATGTGTGGGCATGTTATGAGAAGAAGTGACTTGGAGATCTTGGTGACAACTGGCAGGATTGAAAGGAAGAGACCAAGGGGAGGACTGAGAAGTAAATACCTGGATGGCTTGGCCACGTGGCGTAGTTGAGACAGGAACACGGAGTTGATCCACGACTCTGGTGATCGAGTGAGATGGCAGAATATGACCACCCACGCTTATCGGCATGGCACATGATGGATGGATGACTGTTTAACGGCATTAAGACCCTATAGCAGAACACCAGCAAACGATATAAACATTTTAAGAACATGCATCCCTGCTGTAAAAACATACAGATGTGAGTCTACGACCTGCTGTAACAACATACAGATGTGAGTCTACGACCTGCTGTAACAACATACAGATGTGAGTCTACGACCTGCTGTAACAACATACAGATGTGAGTCTACGACCTGCTGTAACAACATACAGATGTGAGTCTACGACCTGCTGTAACAACATACAGATGTGAGTCTACGACCTGCTGTAACAACATACAGATGTGAGTCTACGACCTGCTGTAACAACATACAGATGTGAGTCTACGACCTGCTGTAACAACATACAGATGCGAGTCTACGACCTGCTGTAACAACATACAGATGCGAGTCTACGACCTGCTGTAACAACATACAGATGTGAGTCTACGACCTGCTGTAACAACATACAGATGTGAGTCTACGACCTGCTGTAACAACATACAGATGTGAGTCTACGACCTGCTGTAACAACATACAGATGTGAGTCTACGACCTGCTGTAACAACATACAGATGTGAGTCTACGACCTGCTGTAACAACATACAGATGTGAGTCTACGACCTGCTGTAACAACATACAGATGCGAGTCTACGACCTGCTGTAACAACATACAGATGCGAGTCTACGACCTGCTGTAACAACATACAGATGTGAGTCTACGACCTGCTGTAACAACATACAGATGTGAGTCTACGACCTGCTGTAACAACATACAGATGTGAGTCTACGACCTGCTGTAACAACATACAGATGTGAGTCGAGGACCATTTTGCAATCACTAAAGTATAAAATCGAGCCTTTGTACTCAAATGTTACAGACACATTCTCAAACAAATAAATAATTTAAAAAAAAAACACGACGTGTTTGTCTGTTTAACTTAATAACACAAAGGGCGCTGAGGTGACAAACCTTCATTGGCAAAGAACAATAAGAAACAAACAGCATCAGTACAGATGAAAACGGAAATGACAACAAAGTAATTACATGAAGGCATAATGTTATGGGACCATGTTCGATTTAAAAAAAAAAAAAAGCAGAATTACATGAACTAAATGGTACTTAATTCAACGGCTCCAAATATAAAGGGTAATTCCAAAAGTATGCCTCGATTTATAGTAGACGATGGGAAGATGCGAGGTGGCGGAGAAATGGGGCGGATCCTGTCACATCGGAGAAGGAGCGAGATCCGTAAACGGTTCAGTGAAAACTAAGAATGCTGGAGAGATGAGTTGCCAACGAGGGGCAGGAAAAAACTGAAAAAAAAGAAAGAAAAGAAGTGGAATTATATAGTATGGAAAGTGGAAGACAGGTACATGATAGAAATAATGTGAACCAAAGAGGAGCTCACAGTGAATGTATCAATGACGTGTCAGTTTCTGACTGTGTTAATGGGTCATGGTACAATCGACATCAATAACTGATACTTTGCATACACTTGGAATTATTTTGCATACACTTGGCATTATAATAGTAAGTGGTACAACAGTAAAGAAACATAGGTAGAGGACATGGTGACTGAATAAAAGTGTGTTGCATAAACAGTGTAATAAAACTACTATACAAAAGCGTCGTATAGAATACGACTCTCGTGGCAACCCGCTTCTCTATATTAATGTTCACTAAAATAAAGACAGTAAGGATAGTTGTTATACAACGTTCGGGCAAATACAACCCCACAATACACCTATCCTATCCACCTTACCATTCAGATAGCAAGAATGGGTAATATATCATGGAGGTGTGATTAAACAATTTTAACAAATGGAGATTATATTAATGCTGTGTCACTGGAAGTGTTCGTAATATAACTGCGCTGTTACAGTAAGCGGAAACCGATATAGAGATGTTACTGAAATCAGTAAGGTGTTGTTGGGATCTGTTTGCTAAACGAAGGCAGATGTTGACCACGTGTTTAATTTTACACCTTATCCAATTGATGGCACAGACGAATTCGCTGTTCGTGCAAGAAAACTCCTCTTCAATAATAAATCTTCATTGTGGGAAATATTAAAGATTTTAGAAATTATTAGAAGAAGAATAAGTCCAGATATAAAACAAGGTCTCAACATAAAAGAAAGCTGGCGCAAAAACAACATCATGTCTCAGAAAGTGCAATACTTTGGAGATGACACAGGCCACAGTGGTTTGGAAAGAAGTTTTATTGAAGACATTGTTACCTCGAAGAAAAGTCACAGGTCGACAAGCAGGAAGGTGGACACCGAGCATTCAAGACACTTTGGGCATCAACAAACACGAGGCACGGAAACTGGTAAAGGACCGAGTCTTCCCGATGACGGTGATGGAAGCAACGCATTGAAAAGAACCTGCTACATGATGATGATATTCATCGTTGTAATGTTTTTTTTTCGTCCACTCGCTTTGAACTCAAGCGTTGTCCATACACGTGCTACTACTTCTACTGCTTTGGACTGATCTTTACGGGTGGATTAACTTTCCGTATTACCAGTGTCCCTCGCCATAACCTATTCCGACTTCAGAGGTACTTATAATTGACGTCCTCAAGTCAAGGATGAGAAGTCAACATTTTAGGCCAACTGACCCGTCTAGGGGTTGAACCCGCTACCTCGGCATAATCACACCGGAAGTTTAAGAGCAAGCCGTCTTATCCATTCTGAAGCGCTGATCGTCGTTTAAAACTGAACTAAAAATTACAACACTCGTCCAATAGTGAAGGTAAAGTTACAACACTCGTCCAACAGTGAAGATAAAATTACAACACTGTCCAACAGTGAAGGTAAAAGTTGTCCCATACCAGATACCCACCGCTTGATGTGAAGTGTTAGGCCTTCGCCAGATCCTAGGCCACGATATATGAGGTGGGATTGTCAGTTCCAATCCTCGTCGCATTCCTTTCCCAGACAATTCACGGACAATTCTGAACATTGTCTGGCACCCGTTTGTCAACCTAATACATGAACATTATAATAGCCACTTTGTAATCTATTTACCCACGAAGAGTACTGATGTTCAAAATGATGTTCAAAAGCACTGACAAGCCACCATCTGGAATTGTAATAGACACTATATAGCCCTATATCCAACAGAAGAGTATTACAAATATATTACCTATGTGTTTTTTATCTGTTAGAATTACTCAACCACCGCTATCTAAAATCATAATAAAAAGTTAGTTGCATTTTTGCAGGATGACGCAATCAGCCTCGGTATTTATTGTATGTTTGTGATTTATTAAACAATTTAATTCATTAGTTTGCCATTGCTTTCTGAACGGCCGATGCTTCATACCGTCGAAAACAATGGAAAGAGGTCTGCTTCCAAATCGCCCGCGACTAATTTCAAACCCTAGACTCTGTATGTCGGAAATTTATGTAACTGCGGATATCACTGTCCCATAAACCACTACTGAAATAATAATAGACACTTTATGACACAGTGTAAAAAAAAAAAAAAGCCATTGAACAAAAGATGGCTTCGATTAACAAAACAAAAACTACTCACCGATTCCTGTGAGAATAAAATTACTACACATTACAACCTCGATTTGTGCAGCATTGTATCAACGCCTTGCAATGTACTGTGTCTGCTAACGCCGGCAGTTCTCGTTATATCCAGAGAAATAGAAAAAGTAGACCGTGTTACGAGCCGGTGATTACATTGTACGATGTAATATCCGCCAACGTTCACAATCTCTATTATTTATCGAGAACAAGATTAGAGTTGGGTGGGTTTTTCCCCCCTCCTAAGTTGAACACACAGATAAATCAAGAATAAGTAAGGTCTTTTTTTTTATCGGCATTGTCTAGACGAGGAGTAAAAGGAAGATGGAAGAAAGAAAACAGGTCGACTCGCGGGGTATCAAATACCAAACGATTACAAAACTGAAACGAATCGCTCACGACATGAAAGTAGGCTGGTGTGCTCATCTGGGATGTGATCGGTGATAGCAGATTCCCGCAACTGGGTCAAAGTCCAGCCCAGCTTGATATCGTTGCTACCGCACACGGGGAATTTATGATGACTTAAATCTGCAGGGGAGGGGCGAGGGGGAATCAGCGGTAGCATTCCTATATTAGGTAACTAGTCTGAAATGTTCTGGTTAATACTGATAATATTGTGTGTGTGTGTGGGGGTGGGGGAGGGGGGGGGGTCGGGTGTGGGAGATTGTTATCGTGGTGATATCACTGTCACGATCTTTCTTCCCTTTTTGTGTTCAGACAGATGTACTTTTCCTGGTTGGTATTTAACCCTATCTGTCCGAACAGGATGTCACTAAACCGCCCACTGTCCCAGACAGTTATTATTCATTCTCAATAGAACACGTGAGGGGGGCCCCCCCCAAAAAAAAAGAAGTAATCTAAGTTAAGTAGACGATGTAGTAAGTTATGAAAGAGTTAAGAAAAGGGCAGTATGTATGTAATAGCCAGTGAAAGAGTCTTTAAAGTACAGATGCGTGTAGTAATCAGTTAAACATTTAGAAAAGTTTAAAAATGTATATGGTAACAGATCAAAGATTTAAGAAAAGCTCACGATGTATATAGTAACCAATGAAAGAGTTCAGTAAAGTTTACTATGTATGTAATAACCAATGCAAGAGTTCAGTAAAGCTCACGATGTATGTAATAATCAATGCAAGAGTTCAGTAAAGCTCACGATGTATGTAGTAACCAATGCAAGAGTTCAGTAAAGTTTACCATGTATGTAGTAACCAATGAAAGAGTTCAGTAAAGCTCACGATGTATGTAGTAACCAATGAAAGAGTTCAGTAAAGTACACGATGTATGTGTTAACAAATATGAGAATTTATACAAGTTTACCATGTATGTAGAAATCAATAAAACAGTTTGGTAAAGTATACAATGTATTTAATAACCACTGAAGTGGATCGGGTAACTTTTCGATGTTTGTAGTAACAAATGAAAGAGATTAGCGAAGTTTACTGTGTATATAGTAACAAATTAATGTTTAAGAAAGTATACATATGTATGTCGTAACAAGCAATAGAAGAGTACAGCGGGTTTGTGATGTATGTAGTAACCAATGAGAGAGTTTCAGCACGTTTGTAATGTGTGTAGTAACCAATGAAAGATTTCAGTAGCGTGTACGATATATGCAGTAATCAATGAAAGATTTCAGTAGCGTGTACGATATATGCAGTAACCAATGAAACAGCTTAGAAAAGTTTACTAAGCATGTAGTAAGTAACCAATGTAAAAAAGAGTCTCAGCAGGTTTGTAATGTGTGTTTTAACAACTGAAAATGTTCAGAAGAGTGTACGATATATACAGTAACCAATGAAAGAACCTAGAGAAATTTACTATGTATGTAGTAACAAGCTAATGTTTAGAAAACTATATCATGTTTGCAGTAACATATGAACGCATGGTGCGGTATTTGCGACATGATCCAGAGCTAACGAGAACTGGAGCACGTTGAACAATGGCTATCCCCAAGCTACTGAATGCAGCAGATGAACTAATGGTTCAGTGTAGTAAAGATTTATGAGACTACATCTAGAAATATAGTGTGCTTTAGACAAACCTACATGTGCTAAGTGTCAGAAACATATCAATGCCATGACATATAACAGAAAGGATTAAAGAGTCGTGGTCGCCAGTGCCTGCTCCAGACGAGGCACACGAAGGAGAAAAAAGATTATAATACTCAATAGTATTCATCATCATCATCATCATCATCATCATCATCATCATCATCATCATCATCATCATCATCATCATCATCTTCCACTTCTGCCTTCAAGCGTCGTGGGGAGGAATAATTTACGTTCCAGCGCCCGGTGGGTGGCACTGGATAGTGTCATTCCGTGTGGTTGTACAATGTCTCTGATGTCGTCAATCTATTTTCGTCTTGGACGTCCTCATGGTCTCGTCGCAGATGATCTTTGATGTAAGGCCAGTGATGGTAGTTGCTGATGTTGCATTCTAACGACATGGCAATACCACTTGATCTTCTGTCATTCAATAAATGTGGCACAAGGTGTTGATCCCACAGTCTGTCTGATAATACCATTTCTTACTCGGTCCCGGATTGTTAAGTTGGCAGCTCTCCTCAGGCATCTCATCTCGCAGGTGTTGATTTTGCGAAGGTGTAATTTGGATAAAGTCCAGGTTTGAGATTGGTAGCATAGGATTGGTGTGAATATGCTGTTTATTATCTGTCGTATTGCGGACATGGGTATATTTGGATGTTTCAGTAAGGGTGATAGTTGATATGTAAGTCCACTGGCTTTTTGACATCTGATTTCGATTTCTTTGTCTAACCTGCCATCTTCTGTGATCATACTTCCAAGATATTTGAATTTTTTAACTTGTTTCAGAGTTGTGCTATTTATCTGTATACTTAATGGGCCCGGCGATCTGCTAATTCGCATTACTTCGGTTTTGGCTGTATTTATACTCATATTGTATCTCCTGCATGTTGAACTCAGATTATTAGTATGATTTTGCAGTCGGCCCTCATCGCTATAAAACAGGCACTGATCGTCTGCAAATAGAAGTTCATTTATTTCATGTGGATCAGTTGTTTCATCTGGAGTAAAGAGTTCTAAAATTTCTGAATCTGTTCTGTCAAGACTTGCTTCTTTGGATATTATGTCCATGTAGATATTAAATACAGGGGAGAGAGCACACATCCCTGCCTCACTCCTGTATTGACTGTGAACATATCTGATATACCTTCTTGTGTTCTTACTGCACTTCGGCTCGAGTGGTACATGGCTATGATGTTTTCTAGCCGTTGTCCTTGTATCCCATAGTCTTCAAGGGTTGTCCATAATTTGTGTTTGTCTACTCTATCGAAAGCCTTTTCCTGATCTACAAACACAATATTCTGCTGGTCACTATATTCGATAGTTTTTTTTCCACATATTTATCTAAGTGTAAATAATGCATCAGTGCAACTTTTACCTTTCCGAAAACCGAATTGTACTTTGCTTAACTGTTGTTCAAATGTGGGTCTAACTCTTTGTTCCAAAAGTATTTCATACATTTTCCATATATGGCTCAGGAGTGATATACCTCTGTATGTTTCACACTCTCTCATATTGCCTTTCTTTTTCCATATTGGTACTATTATTGCTTGTTGCCAATCATATGGGACTTTTCTTTCTTCCCATGCTATATTAAAAAGTCTTGTTAGCCATTTAACTCCTGTTTCCTCACAGGCCTGAATAGCTTCTGTGGTTATTCCATCTGGACCCGGCGATTTGTTTTTAGGACTTTTCTGTATAACTGCTACTCAATAGTATTGCTGGAATGTATTGCTAGAATATGACCAGCTGAGAATGTCTCTATTAGAATAAGTGAACAAATGCAGTGAAAACAAAAACACGTACACACAAGTACCACAAGTACCACAAGTACCACAAGTACCACAAGTACCGTGGCAGTAACCTGTTACCTGTGATGTGATAGGGCCATAACATTGTTTAGACCTGAGTGTACGGTGGAATAGGGGATCAGTTTCTCTCTCTCTCTCTCTCTCTCTCTCTCTCTCTCTCTCTCTCCCCCCCCCCTCCACCCCACTCGTAGAGAACAACGAAAGCTGTTGTCAGACCGTGACCACCGTGAGCATAGCGTTCTACTGTTACATCAAGGCACCCGCGCAATGAAAGTCAGACAGGGACAATTATTATGAGAAGACATTGTTATGAAAAACTTCAACATAGAATTAAACAATATAAGTACAAACTGTCTTTATAAAGGAGATCACACACATAATACAGTCTTGGTAATTCACAAAGGGGTTTAAAGGCAAGATTATCCACTTAATTGCATCGGGTTGTGTCCCACATGACTCGTTCACGCAGAGTTAGCTGCCTCCGAAAGCGTCGCTCAGAGCACGAACTCAACGTCGACAGCTTCCGAGAAAACTGTAGCCGTGAACCAATCCCGAGTCCGAGACGAACCCACAACCTTCGGAGCATGCGGCAAGCCATTCCTCATTGAGACCCCCTCATCTTGGTAATATTAAGTCATGTAGTGAATAGTAAACACATAAAAACATAAATTGTGGAAAGATGTCAGTACACAATGTGAAACAGACTGAGTATAACAATACATATCCTTGCGAAGAAGGGGGAAGCAGAATATGAATGTCATTATTGTTCCATTCATGAATAAATAATGAAACAATCCATTAGCTGAAATCATGAATAAATAAACAAACAATCCAAAACTGATATATATATATATATATATATATATATATATATATATATATATATATATATATATATATATATATATATATATATATATATCTGCAGATAGGGATCACCCCCTGCATGAAGCATGGAAATGGTCAAGGGTAATAGAATGAAATGAGGAAGTTCCTGGATGGCACAGACAGAAACAATTATACGCTAGGTGTGTGATGTAAGGACTATCAATCTTGAAAAAAAAAGAGTGAGTTAAAGCGCCGGAAGACATGACGGAATGGCACAGTGTGATAGTAACATTGGGTCGTGAGTGCAGAGAGTGGGCAGTAGGCCGAACAGAGCTTAAGTTGCAACACTTGATCCAGAGTAACGCACATTAAGGTAACATAGTGATCTACACCGAGGGGTCATTGGTGAGAAACAGCAAACCCTAGCATTGTTTGGCTATTTGTAAATTTTTTTTGCAAGTTTACGTTCAGTAGTTTTGCCATTGCTTTCTGAACAACCGACACTCATATCATTGTATGAAAACCAACGGTGGTCTGCTGCCAACTCGCCCGCAGCTGTGTTTTGAAAGCGGTGTTTGGGATTACGAATTGCGTCCGCAACGCCTTGGCGACTGCACCGATGATCTGTAGTACACACTGATGATTATAACTGTCCATCCTACTATTCTAATGACTTAATATTTTATATGGTATTATTTGCTGCTCACATGTTTAAACTTTTCATACAGTTCAGTATCTTTCTGACCATCATTAACCTAATATTCTCACAAATTAATCGCCTTTCACTTTTTCACTTTTCTGATTGGAGCCGCATTGGCGCATTGGACTGTCGACCCAAAGATCCTGTTTTCGAAGCGGATATTTAAAAAAAAAGAAAAAATAATTTTCTCAGCCAAATCGACTCAGCCTAAAATGAGAACCATAAATGTTCTGGAAAGAAATGGAGGCCGGCATGATATTGACCACATCACCCATCGCTTGTTGATTTATCATCATCATACATCATATGTTTCCCTCCACGAGCAACGAATCTATACCTCTTGTCTTCTCAAATCCATGCCCTGGACGGAAGTGCAGACTGACTTTATAAGACGTAAGTACACCCGTCAATTCCGTTTTAACTAGACTCTGTGCATTGTTTTAGTATGTTTAATTAACTTTATCATCCATTTTTTTGCGTATGATTATGTAGATTTCGACTATTAGAGTTGGCAATCCCATCTCAAGCTGAAATTATAAAGATGGCAGTTATTGAGATTGAGTTAGAGATTGAGTTAAACAGCGACAGTGGTTATATCCTTTGGCGACAGTGTAAACAACAGTTGAGTGAGTGTGTAGGTAGGGTCACACAAAAGTGAAAGGTCAAAACCGTTTTCTTCTATATGTTCCTATTAAATGATAAACTGACACACAAACTTTAATATCTCGGCTTAGAATTGACCTACAGACTTGAATAAGGTACCGTAGGATTTATTTTCTCAAGAGGTATCCAACTATGCAGGTTATATAATTAAAAAGCAATTGAGAAAATGTTACTAAAGTGGCTACTTAGATCTCTTTCTTAGATTTCTTAAATCAAATCAAAATCAGGCCTAATTTCTCTAATCAGTTTACGATTTTCATGAGTTTCTTGTAGGACTTGGTCATTGATTGTTATGTATGTCCGTGGTATTGTTTACATTTAAGTAAAGGTGCCTTAAATTTATTGTTGTTGTTTTGTTTGTTTGTTTGTTAAAAAAAGCTCCCTGGAGAAAGTTTCTAACCAGCTTCACTGTGATAGATACAGTAACTCTAGGAGTTGGATGATATAAGGCAATTGCCCCCCCCCCCCCCAAGTTAAAGCTTACAGTATTCCAATGGATTCACAATAAACCAATTAATCCCAAAATCTACCAATTAACGAACTTATCAACAAACTAACCAATCAACCAACAAACCTCTATATATTAAGGAACACTGGTAATAGGGAAGGTCAATCCACACGCAAAAATCAGCCCAGTGCACCTGACATTTCAGCACGTGTATGGACTACGCTTGAGTACATAGGGAGCGAGCGCCAAAAATAAAATAAAATAAAATAATAAGGAAGGAGAGAACGGAATACGAATAACTATGAATGAAGAAGAGGCTCTCTGACGTAACGCAGTAAGGTATCCGTCTTTCGTCGTGAAAACATTAAGTTCACATCCAATTGAAGACCTTAGAGAACGTTGTTTTAGTCCAGACAAACCGCGGACATTTGTATGTACGTGCGTGATTATACTACCATGAGGGAGCAGGGGGAAACAGATCTTGAAGTACCTTGACATATCAGGAAACAAGAGTAAATGCTGAATAAAAGAATCAAGGGGAGAGAGTACGATATCAATAACAATAAAAACCTCTTTGTGACAGTATAAATCATGACCCTTTAACCAGCATTGTTTCCCCCTATTACACGCTTTAAAACTGACCCTTTTAACTTGCATAGTCTTAAAGATTATCTTGTAAATTATGATCTATTTAGCTAGCATAGTTTGCCTGATTGTCTGTTTAAATCACGACCCGTTAACCAGCATAGTTTCCGCTGTTAACTGTATCAATCATGATTATTTTAACCAGCATTCTTTCCCAGATTAACAAGTCTAAGACTCTAAGCCATAACCATGCAACAAGACAGTTTTCCTGATTAACCTTATAAATTATAACCCTTTAGCCAACATTGTTCCCCAGATTAATATAAAACACCACAGTTTTCCAGATTGAATGTTTAAATCGCGATCCTTTACAACACGTTTTACAGATTAGCAATATTAAACAAGCGTGTGTCTGCTTAGGTAAACAAAACACACACAAAAAGCTGAATCATACACACAATGTCGATCACCCTAGGAAGTGAGTCATTTCTTTATCAGGTAGTCTGATAGTCTAAAACAGGATTGGCTATGTTATGCAGAAGTAAAAACCAAAGAGGGCAACATTTTATGCCGTGTAAAATCTAATCCCGGACTATCGAATCTCTCTCCTACGACCTGTTGTCGATAACTATTTCGAGCAGTTTCTCTAACCTTAAAACATTAAGTTAGCTGCATATCCTTTAGAGGACGTATGAGTCAAAACCGGAATTTTATTTGGTTTCGGCTGTTTGTGATTTCTTGGCAAGTGTAAGCTCAGCAGTTTGCTACTGTGTTCTGAAAGACCGGCACTCATACCAATGCGTGAAATACTAGCGCAAAACGGCCTGTGTTTCGAACTCGGTGAGCGGGATTACGAATTACGCTGGTAAGTCCTTCACCACAGAGCCGATCTTTAAACATTACTACTGTAAAACTAGCATTGAAAGCATAGTCATTAGATGTTCCAATGCTGAGGTACAAGGGTTCAATTCGCAGTAACGTTTGTTTACCCCAACGACAAAATAAAAAAGAAGGCTTTGGGACTATCTTCACATATGAATACAGCTCTGGGAATGAAATGCTACGAGAAAGGTATTGGTGACAACTATTCATAACTCACAGATCTGCCAGTCATTTGTGAATGTTTACCACTTCATACCTCTACTACTGTTCACTCTGGGTCGGGGCATGTTGACAATGAAGTACTTATAAGTGTAGAGCGAACAGCACTGCATGAGCCAGAATCCAGCCAGACTGTATGTGCTGTGCTGAAACACTACCCGGTTACACACCACGATGTCTCTTCTCAGATGTGAGGTGCGGTCTTGGACATCCAGCTGGACTTGAAGAGTGAAATGAGAATTCAGCGACACAGTCTCCTTGGAGATAATGCTGTGGTACCATGTCAGGAGATACGTTTCTATACCAACATCACTCCGATAAATGCAAGTTCTTTTCAGGGTGTAGACGACCCGAACGCCAATGTATCAGACTCACAGAGTTAAAGTCCTGTCTTTCAAAGGATTCATAACCAATTGTTCACCCAACTAAACAACAAAAGAAACAACCAACCAACCAACCAACCAACCAGCCAACCAACCAACCAACCAACCAGTCAACTAGCCAGCCAACCAATCAAGCAATCAACCACACAACCAGAGAAACAACCA